>CM062853.1:8497269-9697269 GCA_031772225.1 Eubasilissa splendida | reverse complement strand
AGTTGACTCACACTTTTTTAGTGAAGAACCGAGATATCACTGCAATTCCGGAGCTGTTTAGAACACAGCCTCTTCGTGGTATTAGCGTTACGCACGGCGCTGTTTTCGGACGGTAAAAAAGAACAGATCGACAGTTCAGTGTCAGAAGGCAATCTGGTCCCACGTCAGCGAAATCCCTAAATCATTGATTGGCCAGAGCGGGACGGGTATATTAAGGTATATATATTGGAAGGACAAAATGCAGAGAGAGTAGGTACTCGACTTGCGTCAACACTTCGGTTGTTGATATTAATGGAGAGGATGACCGAATAGCAATTACACAAGTCGGTGCTGAACACAAAACCACATGGTGCAGGAGCTGGGGAAGACCAAAGCTGAGATGGAGTGACAATTTCTTCTTTGTCATAAAAATATGATATGGAGAGAAACTGCGTGCAATAGAAGCCAATGGAGGAAGATTTTTGAGGATGCCAAAGATCCACCCAAGACAAGGCTAGTAAAACCAGTAGTGACGATGATGATGATGATCAACATTTAAAAATTTCAAAATATTATACGAGTATTTAAAAAAGTTACATTATTTACTATCTTATATTCGATTAAGCATTCTGTTCATGCCCGTCATCAAGACAAGGCGGTTTTTCGTCTACATGATTGATGGGAATATTGTAACGGAAAGGTTAATAGAAAATAAATTATAATACAGATGTCTCAATGTCATTAGAAAGTGAATTCATAGTCTTCTTCTTTAACTTAGGCAATCCGCCCTTCATGCCATTAATCGAGTTAAAACTACATTTCTTATTAGAATAAGTATAACATTACTATGCAATATGATGTATCATAAGTTAATACCATTTTCGTTCAGAAACTTAGATATTATGGAGATTAAATGAGGCGAATCGGGAGATTAAAGATGACACGTGATAACCAGGAGTTCAAATTTACCAGTGACGAGATAGATGTAAAAAAAATATATTAAGAGGACCTTGGCAATGCTGAACTCTCATTCTACAGATATTAGAAATTATTCTTTTGGAGTACCAGAGAGCGCGGGGAATAAATCTTTGAATGATTTGGAAACGACTTGAAACCTTTAGGATTATTTAGATAAATCCATTGTAAAGTCCACACAGTATTCGTATGCCTTTTAATGATATCAAATCTGTCATTCATCAGGATATGGAACGGCAAATTTTAATACACAAATGTTACTTAAAATAATTTGTTTAAACCGCTATTTATTGATTTTTTTTATGATTATCCAAATATTGTATTTAAAAAAATAGAGTTGTATATACAGAATACATGTCATATCAATACACACATACACACATTTTAAATATATTGCCCAACTAGGAAAGCCTGTTTTAGGGAAATTAAAAAGTTTAAGCATACATAAAAACAAAACTATAAAGTGGTGAATAAGTATGTCTATGCTTGTATTTTTTAATTTCAGTATATTGTTACGTACATTGTTTTCTGAATAAAATACCACAGGTATCCAAACATGTAAAATAATCAATAAATAGTGGTTTAAACAAAGTATTTTGTCTAATTATTAATATAAAATAAGGCCAAAATAATTTTCCAAATATCGGAGAAAAAATATAGTTGTTTAGCTTAAGGTATTTTTAAAGCACTGTTGTAGTGAAATAGTTTATATTCCCGCCTATCGTACGGGAGATCGGGGTTCGACTCTGCACTACGGAGATTTTTATTTTTATTTAGTTTATTTATGTATCTACCTATTTATCGATCTATTTATGTATGATACACGTGTCTGAAGTTTTCATTTCTTCGCATGATACATAGCTCAAGGAGAAATCTGAGTAATTCAACATTTTCGTTATTAATCAATCATGTTTCAGAATAATAAAATTGCCAAAATTCTAATTCGTTATAGCGAAGACTCGCGCTGTTATATCGATTATTAACATGTTATTACATGAATATATGTAATGTATTTTTGATTACGTATATAATTTATAATTCTCATGCTTTCGGCAGTTAATATTATTAATGTAAAATAGCAGAGGCCAAGGGATTACGTAGGGATAAGGTTTTTTGTACTAAATTGTAGCGAAAGTAATTTAGTAAATGGATAAACAAAAAGATGGGTTAAGGGAAAATAAGCGAATCGTAATGGAATTATAGCCAAATAGGATTAGTTTAATTCATTGGAAAATTGTAAGAGGTTTACAAAACATATTTAATTATATATATTTAATCTTTTATCTTTATAGTTGGTTGGTATTAGTTTAGGTTGGCACCCGTTCGCACGTTCTGTTACTAAGTATTATAATTCTATTATACTTGTTAACCGACCAGATGAGAATTCCAAAATTTATCTCTTACTTTCCAGTTTTCCTTTTCACGCACAGCATGTTTAAGGCTTGGCTCAACGGACGACAAGGAGACACGGTGAGATAATCTCAGAGATTTAGCTGAGATACCACGTACATGTATTGAAATTAACTCAGAGATCAGCATGACATTAGTATAAAGAGACAAATGTGCACACAAACGCCACAAGAGCATAAGACATAAATCAACATTTAAATTAAATGATTCATTTTTTTACAGAATTAAGACCATTTATTGAGCAGATAATATGGGGGAGGTGTTTGCAATCATCAAAAGAGAATTTTAACCAATATATTACATACAAATTAAATTAATCAATTAGAAAAATATACAGAAAAAAATATCAATCGATAAAATATTTAGTTACTACCGGGATTCGAACCCGGACCTCTTCCTATCCGGGAAAGCGCGTTCTCCATTCTCGCTATAGCACTCGAATACATTTTCGACAAATTTTTGAATTTGTATTATGGAATATTTCAAATTGATACATCTACTATTCCAATTTTAAAAGCAATCAACTTTATATTACGGTGAATCGCAAATACTTTTGAGTAACACCCGATGGGAGATTAATTAAATTAAATTTGGAATCTTTAATACAACTTATATAGAAAAACACATTTTTATTGTGAAGCTGCATATTCAGAACATAGTTCTACGCAGTGGCGTGCAGTAGGTATAGATTTAGGTTATGCTGTTACCAATGATATTATACAGTCATATATAATATTTGTAATACAATATATGTACTTTAGTTTAACCAACGTCTTTGGACAAAATAAATCCATCGTTTATACAATCCTACTACATATTTATTTGTAATTTTAAAGTACTTAGTAGTAATAGCGTTTTTTAACGTATACTAATACCTTCTTGCCTATATAAAAATGTATGGACGTTTTTGAGAATACTTTTAATGACTGAACATGATTTTTTTATTATTTGAAAATCCTTCACGTAATAACTAAACGAAATAATTATTTTTATTAAAGGTTAACGTGGGAAATAATTCTACCAACTGATTTTTGTTTTTCCCAAATCAAAAACAAATTCATGCACCAAATGCACCTTGAACGCAAAGAACAGCTATGAAATCAACACGTTAAAAACAGTACGATAGTACAATTTGTGAAATTAGTAAAAGAAGAAGTAGACACTTCAATGATTTGCACGAAGTTGCAAGCCTTTCTAATATTATTCTATTAAAAAACAGCATAGGTAACGACTCCATACAATACGGATCAACCGAAATAAATCTTTAATTCAGTAATTTAACAATTATATGACTTGAGTACTTCACTAGCTTAAAGATATAATAGGTAATGTGAATACCTCGATGCGGCGAATTCACAAGAGCGCCATGATTACAGCGGTGAGTTGTCGTGGTAGTTTTTAGAACTGGACAATTAAAATTAAAATAATGTTTCCGTTTATGTTAATCAAATTATTAAATTTATATTTGTTTCACAGAATTTTTAGTAATGCACAGCTTGTCTGCTTTATGTAATACTTGTATGCACTGCACGCCCCTGGTTCTATAGTATATAATACAAATTAAATACCACATAATTATGTTCTTAAAGTGCCACTTCACAGCAAAAATGTGTTTTCTTTAATATAAATTATATACTGAAATTCTCGCTGTTTGTCTTTATTAATAATGTTTAAATTATATTACTGATTCATTCTGATTGGAATATATTAAAAATGGAAATATTTCGATTATTTCCAAAGTAATACAGAATTTTCATTTCAACAACAACATTTTCAAATCAAACTTTAAGTGCCCATAACATATTGTGATCTAACTCTGTTAAATTCTGTATTATAAAGTTATTATCAAATTTAATACATTCACAATACACTCGCAGTACAATATTTTGTAACATGAAAAATACGCCTTTCACGAATATTATTTTCACAATTGTAGTATGACTAGCCTTTACTTGATATTATTGCTTATCCCTGTAAAATATTTGAGTTAGGTAATCTGTTTCGTTAATTTATTGTTAAACGACATTTAAACAGTTGTAAGAGACAGCTTCAAATGATTGTAACCACCTGTATTCTATCACTTACAATCAAATAAATATAATATATTAGTAGTACAATGCATTAGTAGAGATTTAATATAATATATTATTAAAGTTAGGCAGCTACAACGATATTTCGCGATGAACATTATCGCTCCTGAAAATATTGAAAATGTCAGATACAACAATTTAACTTTCAGCTTGTGTGAAACCTTCTCAACCAAAATCATTTCCAAAAGTGTTCCTACAAAATTCCGCCAATTCTAAGTTGTTTTACGGACTTCGTCTCCAGTCGGCTCCCTCATTACTAAGAATCGTGACCCCCGGGTTGTAACGTGTTGATGTCTTTTTCCTCCATCTTTCTGTACAGGACGCAGTTCGGAGTTCACCAAAAAAATTAATTGTGATTTAAATAAATAAATTGTATTCATTAAGCGATAAGTGATCCCACTGAAATCATTGTAAACTATATTTTGTAATCAAAGTAAAATATATATATAGTTTTTAAACGCTTTTCGTTAAATGTGTCAAACACTTATGATAACTGATTTTATAACTACCTTCTAGTGATGAGAAAAAATGCTACTCTCGACTCACTGGTGTGATTGTAATTGATATTCGATAATATCAGTGATTGAAAACTGTGACTGTGAACTGCGCCGCACGATCTCACAATACACGAAATAAATTAAAAAAACATAATTTGAGCGTATTAATTTATATAATTCAAACTTTATTTGCGTAAAAAACATATTCTAGCATATATAATTTAATATCATCACAAAGAGAATGAAAACCCTTAAAAAATGAGTTTATTTTTCGGGTTTGCGTTTCGCGTCAAATGCGTAAAACGTTTCGGCAGAATCACTAGATTGCACTTATCACGAATTATAACGTCATTCCTTCATGAATATTTTCATTTCATATGCACATGTGTCGAATCACGGTTCACAATCAAATATAAATGAAATAAAAAATTGAATCAAGAATCACGATATTCCTATATATTAATCACTGATAGTGAGTGTGACTCAAAGATATCAGTGATTGACTCACGATTCGTGATTTTGAGCTCATCACTGCTACCTTCCCGCGCTATTGCGGTCATGATCCATGTCAGTGTATTAATCTATTAATATAATTCTTCACAGCTGTATTGAAATCTTGATTGTAAGATCAATATTATATTGCTTTATTTAGATTTCTGTAATGTAAATGTTTATAGAGTCGCATTGGTTACATATCAATATACGTCTATTTTAAGCCATGTTTGTAAAATAATACGTATTATTATTTTGATATTACAATACGTATTATTTTACAAACATTATCATATTATAATAAAGATGATAATAAAAATGTAAATATAATTTTATCTGCAACGCTTTTACGTACATGCTGGATAAATCATTAAAAATTTAAAAAAATCTATCTGTGGTTTTAATAAAGTTATAATCAACGTCAAATGGTCATCCAATCAATTTTCATTAAATAATCGATGTCATGTATTGTCATATAATTGAATTGTGTGAGTATTGAATATTAAGCGTTGAAATATGATGTATTTATTTGAACGGGGTATCTTTAGCGGAACAATGTGAATAAAAAAATAATAATTCACAGGAAAAAAATGTTTTATTAATGCTGTTCGCTGGACATTGTTGACAGATTATATATACGTACTTTTTATTTACTGTAACAAATAAATATTTGAACATTTAAACTGTACTTAGAATCAAATTAAATTAGAAATTGTATTACAAAATCTATCACCTACTGTGCGTGTAATTGGAGACACCTTGTCTCGCTGTGGTAGATTATTGGCTAAAACTGTCTGATGCAGTTCAAACGCAGCTATCAGTATTGAATATCTTGTTAATAATCTGTGCCTACTGTCTTTCTTATTCACTACAAAGGCTCATAATAATAAACAGAATAAAATATAAATTATTAAACAAAATACTTTGTTTAAACCACTATTTATTGGTTATTCTACATGTTTCGATACCTATGGTATCTTCTTCAGGAAACACTGTATACTGAAATTAAAAATATGAGCATAGATAAAAAGAAAAATATACTAACTACTACTAACTAGTGGTGGATAAGTAAGAACTAATATGAAAACAAATTTAAAAGCTGACTATTTGCAAAGAGGATTTGTTTATTTATAATATTTAGCTTACTATGAACACTTTTTCTTATTTATAAAATTTCTAATTTATCTAACTGTAAACCTCTAGTATTTGTATGTATAATTTCTAAACCCTTGTTAATATCAAAATAATGGTTTGTTTCCGAAAGGTGATTAGAAAATTCTGAATAGTTGTTATTTATGCATTAGTGCTCCTTAATTCTAATATCAAAATTTCTGCAAGTTTTACATATATAAAAATAATTGCCATCATTGCAAATTAATTTGTAGACGCCCGATTTTTGTTATTTAATATGTAATTCTTTAATATGTTATTAGTGTAAAAAGCTGGTTGTATAGAATTTGGGATATTTTTCGTAATTGAATTTGAAGTAAGATTATTTAAAAACACAATTTTGAAACAAGTTACCATCAAGGACTTGAACACGAAACTTTCTCTTGTCGGCGAATGTCTGACTTTTACAATGATATTTTCTACATTAAGATTTAGTATTGGATTCACAAAAGATCATAAAAGTTAAATAGTTCAGACGCTCTTGCATGGTAAAGTAGTACGATACTTAACTAGTGGCAGAGTGGTAATGGGTTCGAGCCTCGTCTCGAGACACCACCGAGTTGATCCTATTTTTCATAGCACAACCAACAACGAAGAAGTATTGATTGTAACAATTTTGATGTGACATGTAAAAAAGCTAGGTCGAGAACCAGCAATGGCAACATTTTGATTAAAGCGGTTTCCGTATAAATATATAAATCAATGTCTTAAATGGAAAATATGAACGTGCCTTGTGAAAGTACACCGATGAAAGATCACCGAGTGTTCAGTACAAATCTTTACTTGAGTAATGACTGATCAGATTGGAAAAAAGCAGGCTTTATTTCCGTTTCTCCATCCCTGCATCGTTTCATTTTATCTTCTATACAGTATCATTCATCATTGTAAATGGATCGCGGGTTTGGCATGAAATGATGCTTAAGGCCCGTATCCATCGAATGAGACACCGTGAGGTAATCTCAGTAATTAAATTGAGATACATCTCAATAATATGTACACGTATTGAGATTTTTATCTGGAGATAAACTCAGAGATAAGCTTTAGATTGGTCATCATTCATGTCGGTACCTCGTGACTGATGATCGCGATCTCCATAAACTTCCACACTATTGACTATTTCTCGGCATCCTGCAAGTTTCTGTTGTCTTTTTCTTTCTGTCGGTCCAACGTGTGGGGGATCTTCCTCTTCCTCTTCGTCCTTCGACGTGGTCCACTACAAGCTTCTTCGAGCTATCTTCCCTTCTCGCAAGATGCCCAAAAATTGAAGGATTCGTTTCAGGCAAATGATTAAGAGTCTGTCCTTGAATGGAGACATTCGTGCGTCTCGCCGTCCATGCACCACATCTCAAAGGCATCAATCCGTCTTCTCTCCCTTGCTTTCAAGGTCCATGACTCCACACCATATAAAAATATAGAATGCACCATAGACAGTACAAACCTGACCTTCGTTATTTTGGAAATATCGCGGTATTTCCATATTTTGTCAAGTCTGGACGATTGGAAGATAGATCTTCAAGATATTTGATCTAACAGCGAGATTTGTCACGTGCATACAAACCTCACCTAAAATCACCATTGATCCGTACAACTATTTATTCTAAAAAGTTTGCATTAGTTATTAAATATTAACATTAATAAAGCGTTTAGGATTGTGATAATGCATCACGATAAACTTCCCAGATAGCAAGATACGAGGTAATTACAGAAATAACTGATCACGAATACTAAAGACAGTAAACAAGAAATTAAAAGACACAAAAAACTAGCAACAGTTGCTATGAACCAATTTACGAGAATACAGAAACAGTGACATAAAACATGCAACTAAAATTATGTTGGTTGGTACAATTGTCTTTCCAATTTTAATGTACGCGTCGGAGACTTGGATAGTCCACAATAGCGATAAGCGTAAAATAGATGCCTTCGAAATGTATTGTTGGAGAAGGATGTTACGTATCCTGTAACAACACGATGTACAAATACCTCAATGTTACAACAAATTCAACCGCAGGAAGCCCTATCTACAGCAGTAAAAAATGATTCTTTAAATATTTTTGTTACATTATGCATTAAAGTGACTGAGAAAAGGAGATTACTCTGAGCACAACTTTGAATCGGAGAAGACCTGGAAGAGTGCTACGATGATGAGTTGCAGATGCGATGGATAGATGCATTGCGTATAACCGGAGAGACTGCAGTCAGCTGTGAGGGCGACCCAGGACGACATTACGAGTTGAGTCTCATTTGATTTAGGCCACTATATGCTAATGCTAATATGAAGAAGGAAAAAATAAGAAAGCGTTATATTACAAAAAATTATTCAGTTTTAACTGCTGCTGAGGAGATTCAAAATCACTCAATACAGTGATGATATTTGACGTTTGACGTGCGTGAAGAAATGTGCAAGTCGGCGAATCTTTAACTAAGAGTTGTCTCCGAAGAATCTCAAAGGAGCATAATTCGTATCTCAGAGATTGTTTCGAGTCAAATATCTCTTTAAAATCTCATTCATGTATACGAGCCATTACTGTGACATTGGTCCCCGCCACCGAAGCCATATCCAGTCCACTCCTGTACACTGATTTGTATTAAAACACCTAGCAAACATTAATCTTGATTTGTTTGTAGCAATGATTTATATTCACTATTGTGTTGGACTTTGAAATAATGTTTGTTTGATAAGAAATTATTTATTTATAAACGGATCGTTTGAAGTATTTTTTCTATTGAAAATATTTCGATAAACAAAGTCTTACACAATCACTGTTTAAAAGTTATAAATATTTAATAAAAATCTATTTTCTTTTCAATATTGTTGAAATTATAAACGAATTGTTTACACAATATTTTAACATCAGAGAAAATCTGGTATAAGTAACTATCTTGTACGGTGAGGTACTTGTCTAATAATCTAATACCAATAGGTTGAGGGTTCAGTCTTCGTCTCGGGAGACCAATTATTTTTTCTATTATCTAGAACACGAGAATAAGGCATTTTTTATTATTCGTAGTTTTGTGATGTTTAAACAGATTAAATGAATCAATTATAAAGATGTACAGAAAATAATGAATCTATTGATAAAAATTTTGGTTTCCACCGGGATACTAACTCGGGACATTTATTATCCGGGGAAATGCGTTACCATTTCGCCACGTGAGCCATTTATGTTTCCGAAAGAAGAACAAGATGATAGCGGAAACGATAGACAGGAAGATCAATACACATTTTCTAAATGAGAGAAACGTAAATGCAATCTTTTACCAGGAACTGGCAGCTGTGACAAGTAATAGTGCCAGTGAAAATGTGACAGTGACAGTGAAAAATTGTCAGTAAATGTGAACAGTAGAAAATGTACTGCACCGATAAGAATTAATAATACACGTAAGTAAATATATTTATTCTACTCTGACTTCAGTCTACTCAACCTACAAAATATAATATGTGTTATAGATTTTAAAGAATCTAACATTTGATCTATTTTTGTAAAAAACGTATCATTAAGTAAAAAGAAACACTAACTAACTTACCCGTTTCCCCGCAGTGGTAGGCACTTAGGATAGAGCGCCACACTATTCTATCCTGACACAAAATTCTCGCCTCATCCACATTCATCTTCTCCATTCCATTCCATATTCTTACCAAGCTCGTCGATTATTGAGGCTTCTAACAGGACCATCTTCCAGTATCTGGTTTACCCGGTCGTGCTAAGTCTTGACTATTGATGTGAATGAATTTGTTTCTTTCAGAATAAATAGTTATAAGCATCTATGGTTTTAGGTGACGTTTGTGTCAAATTGAAAGTCGTGTACACGTATTTTGAATTTTGTCTCTTTCTACTAATTTCAAACTGATCTCATCATGTCTCATTCCATAGACACGGGGGAGAAATGGCACAAAACAGATATCAATGGAGGGAATATCTTGAAGAGGCTAAAACTCACCAGGTGTTGATTGTGATAATGTTTAAAAATATTTATATAAATAAAATAATTGATTATGCAGACGGAGATTAATTAAAAAAATTGTGGAAGCCTATCACATCTACAATCTGCGTATACCTAGGTGCAGACAATAAGCTGTCATCAACCTTAAAGGTACACCCGATACCGAGCCACAAACTGACGTCAATACATCGCAGCGCAGCCGCCCAGGGAAACGGCCATAACTACAGGGTGGCCTAAAAAGAGTGAGAATATTTCGTAAAATGTGATATAATTACATCAAAATTAGTTTAACTATATCAAAAATAGCTTAAATAGTTTACTAATTTACTTACTTACCTATTTACTTACATTATATTTTATTTTGACGATTTCCGGTCGCCATCTTTGATTATTAATTATCACATTGTTTATATTTGGTTTTTTCAAATTGTTGCCCAGAATGACAAAAATCACTGCAGAAGAAAAATTTGCAAATTGAAAAACGTTGGGGTGCTAGGAAAATGATCAAAAAGTTACAAAACAAAGCCTGAAGTATAGCTAGACATTACAGCATAACTGGACATTACAAAAGGACGGAACTCCATCTCACACAGCCAGAAATACAACCTTCTCCGTCGTGAGAATGTTAATTTCATCGAGCCAGGCAAGTGGCCACCGAACAGCCTAGATTTAAACCCAGTAAATTATGCAATATGGGGTGTTTTGATGATTTCTGATTAGCTATATATTGTGCAAAAATATTATATTAAGAATTATAATTAATTATATTATGTATTATATTATATGTTTTGAAATAACTCATATGTTATGAGATGTTCTCACTTTTTTTGGGCCATCCTGTATATACTTCACTCTTGGCCGACTTTCCGAACAGTGCATCAGTAGACACACTCAGTGATATCTTCCCCATCCGAATATAGTGGAGAGTTGGAGGATATTAGGATATAGGATATAGGATATAGGATATAGAGTGGACTGTATAAGATCACACACACACTATTTCGTCAAAGATTCCACGAGACAAAGAATAGACGCGAAGTCTCCGATTTTTTATAACAGTTCTGTTCCGTTACAGGGACGTCTGTCGACAAACTGGCGATGCCGGTAGGGGTAGGGAAGAGGGGGGGGGGAGATACAGAGCATTATTTCATTCAAGTAATTAAAATATTTATGTAGCAATAAATATATCTCCCAAACATGGTCATTATACAGGATTCAACAAAAAGAACGCCCCCCATTTTAGAGGGACATAGCTTCGGGCAGGGAACGTGCACTGTGGTGGGAATCATGTCGTTTAAACAACATTTTATGTGCCGTTTTTAGTGTACCCCATGCGTGGTTGGGAGAAAATCGTGCATTTGTTGTTGAAAAATTTATAAAAAATGGTGGGTCGCTGGTAGCAACACAGCGTGCATTTTACATCAGCTTCGTGCGTGGTCGGCGGGACATTGTTCCCGATAAAAAAAAAACGATTTATCGTTGAGTATCAAACTTTAGACAGGAATGAGGCGATACGATAAGTTGCTGTCATTACACCTGAAATGATTCGCAGGGTCATGGCCAAGTACCGCGAGAAGCTACATCAGTGTATCAATAACGAATGCCACCACATTAGTGACGAGAACAAATGCTACTCTTGACTCATTGGTGTGATTGTGATTGGTATTCGATAATATCAGTGATTGAAAACTGTGACTATGATCACAGTTTCTGATATCACAATACACAAAATACGCGTTAATAAAATAAGCGTTATTATTTATATCATTTAATTTGCGTAAAAGACATATTCTAGCATACATAATTAGAATAATTAGTAGAAAATCATTGCATATACCTACAAGATGTAAAAACTAAATTAAGTTACCAACAAAAATCGATTCCAATAGGTAGCGCTAATAAAATTACGGAAAATCCGATAGATGGCGCTGATTCAAGTGATAATCGATTTAAAGGGTGGCGTCAGAAAATCAATACAATTTTTAACAAAAAAAAATTTGAATCACAAATCACGATATTCCCTGATATTCAATCACTGATAGTGAGCGTGACTCAAAGATATCAGTGATCGACTCACGGTTCGTGATTTTGAGCTCATCACTAGACCATATTTTAAACGGCATTCTATGTACATTTCATAAATAAAAAAATATTTGACACACCTTCTTTGGTTTTGAATTTATTAGCTCCCCAAATAGGGGCATTCTTTATTCCGCACCCCGAATCATACTCAAATGATCGCGGTTAGACACGCATAAATGCAATCCCTGTAATATTTACAAGCACGCATCAGCGAAATGTTACTGTTCGCGTATGTATAAATTCCAAATATCTCATTTCAAATTTTATGCAAACGACAAAACGAGTAAAAAGACTCTTACGAAGTGGATTGTGTATATTGATTTTTACTATGCAGTTGATAACGTTCGTTGCGCCATTCTTATGAGTATATTCCGATGAGTACCATCAGTTTGTGCCCATTATTATGAAAGTCAAGAAATTAAAAAAAAAAGAGTTTATCGAATATTTCGCAACACATTGTTTTAAATTAATATAATACGATGCAAATTGTAACAATTGTGAAAAATTTGAAGTGTTATATTCAGTGTATTGTTACAACGTTCAACGGTATTCCGCTAGTGTTTATTTTAATAATAGAGTAAGTCATTTCAACCTTAAATTTTTATTTCCTTATAAACTACGTACAACATTTATATGTCGAAATAAATTATAAATCTAGTAAACTAAATAAATTTTGAAACATGATAATTTTATCGATCCTATTAATATGTGTTTTTTAATCGGCGATTTGAAATAAAGAACACACATTAATACGATCGACATAAATATTATTTAGTAAGAAATTATTGTGTTTTTGTAATGTAATGTAATTAAATATTATATATTATTTAAGTGTTTTAAAAACGTTGAATATTGATCATATGTACTGCAAATTGAATGGTTTATTACTCTATTAATTTTTAATATTTTGCTAATTTGGTTCAATGCATATTTGTCGTCGTAATCTTAGCTTCAAGATTATAAGAAAATATATTTCGTGTATGCAAGAACTTTCTATATAAAGGCAATTTTGTGGCACGTGGAAAATAAATTTAATGGTCGCGGTCTTTCTTATAATGCTTGTATTTTCTTAATCATGGCAAATAACATTCAGTTTATTAATTTTATATTATTATAAAGATTCTATCTAAAGAATAATTTTTAAAAAAAGCAAATCTAGTGTATAACTTCTGTTATGAATGAATAATAAAAACCCACATTTTCATAAAAAAACGCTAAAATATTACTTGTTTTTGAAAGCACGCTCTTATTGCTTATATTTAGATATGTATGTGCATATTTACTTATATCAATGTTATAATATTTTTTCTTCTATATTCTTGTGTCAGATTCGAAGACTACTTTTATTAAATACTGTTATATAATTTCATTGAATCACAGGCGCACGCAAACGTTAGGATTTTTTATACATGTAAAATATATATTAATACAAATTAAGTGAAAACATAGAAAAAATATTTTAGTTGATACCGGGATTTGAACCAGGAACTATTCCTATTCGGGGAAGTGCGTTGACCAATTACACCATGTCAGCTTAGTAAATTGACGACAAATTTTTGAACTTATATATTTGCAGCTATTTTAAATTGAAACATCTATTATTCTATTTATTGGTTCAAATCTCGGTGGCAGCTAAAATATTTTTTCGATAAATTGATTTTATCTGTATGTATATCTTTCTAATTGATGCATTTAATTTGTATTAAAATATCACGGAACTATGTTCTGAAAAATCTACAACTTCACAATAATAATATGTTCTCCTTAATATAAAATATATAGGGTGTAACAGACCTAGTCCACAATATTTTATGGGTGGATTCATGATTAAATTACGAATCGAAAATGTTCAAAGAATATGTTCAGATTCTGCACCGTTACGGAAAATATAATTGTTTGAAATTTTTACAAAACCATGTCAAGTTTTACGTCTACGTACTTCGAAATATTTAAGAAATGTATTAATTATTAATCTTTATCTTTGCTTCAGGCCTTAAATCATCTAAACAATAGTCTAGTTGCTCGGAAATCGATGACTTTTAATTGTTTGTGTTCAATATATAATTTGGAATCAATAAAATATTAAATAATCGAAATTATCACATAATTACGAATATTTTTAAAATGCTTATATCTCTTACATGGTTAAGATTAGGCACATATTTCTTCAACATTTTTGACTCGTAATTTAATCAGGTATCTACTCATAAAATATTGTTGACTATGTCTGTTACACCCTGTTATTTTATATGTAACTTATTTTTAATTTTCAAATTCACTAGCAAGATAATTAACAATTAAATTTAAAAATTTAAAATCATTTTTAATGTCATATTATCAGAAATTGTAGTATTTTTAAATATACGGAGTGCATGCCCCTGCTGGCTAGAAAAAGTTTGTTACCAACGCCAGGTTGTTATTAGCTGGAAGGATCTCTACTTTTACATTGAGCGATCTGAAATATCAGTCTGTAAACGTTCTAATAGGGTTTCGCTTTACCGAAGGGCCGACGATAAATAAAGGTGGAAAATATGAAACCTGCGAAGTTGGAAACTGTGCTACGTTTCTGGAATATTGCGAGGATAAATCACCCCTTAGTGTTTTCCTCGTGTTATTCTCTCGTAAATCAAACAAAATAAAAAATTTAAACACTAAAAAAAACCTTTAAAGTAGGTTCTTAAAGGGAACTTAAAATGGATACGGAAAAGAAGAACGAAATAAACCATTTTTTTAGTACGAAAAGGAAAACAAAACGTAAACATTTTTTCGTCCCGGAACGAAAACGAAATAAATGTGGTTTTCGTGGTAGACGTTATTTTTTTAATATCAACCGACAAAAGAGACTCTCCTTGTTAGGGTGGGGTTAATGATCCCGTGGGCAAAGCATCCATGGGGGGTTGGGATAAGGGCTGTTTATTTTTGTATTCCATTAGTTAAATTCTAATGACAGCGTGATTTTCTAAACTGATGATGAATTTCTGAATTTTACGGGAAATCTGATAACACAATTGAAAAATCTGATTCCACATAAGTATAAAATTAAACTAGGATCGTCTTACAAGCTTCCACAGATTTATCAAATAATATAATGAAATAGTGAGAATCGATATAAAAAGTGGAAGGGGGTTCTGGTGTGACGAGAGAGAGAAATTTGGATCGAACCTATAAAAAAGAATATACCTATAGCAATACAATTAAATCAAATGTGTATATAATATCATCGTGGTAAATGCTATAGGCTGTGTATAAAAAATACCAAACTTTTCAGGGGAGAACAAAAACTACCCCATCTCACTGATTATTTTGCAAATTTATTATTTTAATTGAATTTGCTCTCTGTTAATGGTGTTATCACCATTTTGACGTAAGTTGCATATTACGTCACACTGAAAATTTTGGTATTTTTGATATACAGCCTATTGCATTTACCACTACGATATATACATCTGCATATATACACAAATGGGAGATTTATATCCTCCGCGCACACATAACTACGGTGACTTTGAGGTTAAGACTTTAAAAAGGATGTTTCAAATTGGTTATTGAAAGGAGGAAAAGCAGATACTGAGAGTAAACTGGTTTATATTATGAAATAATTCTTATAACTGCGTTTTGTGTGTTTTGATCTTGCATATTTCATTTTACCTTATACATGTTTACATTATTTTACACATTATATTGCACATTGGTATTTTTTTTCTCTTTTTTATATATTTTTTATGATTTCACGTTTACTTGCCTTATATGTCACGTATTCTATTTGATTGTGTGTTGCCTTCAATGAGTTATTTGGTTTTGTGAAATGTAACTTGTTTACCAATTTGGTCTAAAACAGGCATGCCTAGTTGGGCAATTCATTTTAAAATCTATGTTAAATACAAAAACTGTCTTTTTTTTGTAACTGTACAATGTTTATATGTTATATGTGTCTAAATAAATAAATAAAAATAAAATGGCACGTGTTACTGTGCCGAAACGTTAGTCTAGATTTCCTCAGGTAAACCATTTTTAAATAACGCGATCTAACCTAGATGAGGCACCAGTTTCATTCACTAGTTCTCGCGGACACTTTTATTTAAATATATATATATATATCGCGTCAAGTGACGAAATCTAACCTAAAATGTAACATTAATAATTACACAAAATACTTTGTTTAAACCACTATTTATTTATTATTCTACATGTTAATGTTCCTTTATCCGTAAATAACTTCAACATAAATATAATTAAACAAATTTCAATTAATAATAGTTATAATATTAAATTAATAATAAACAAATGGTATAAGAAAAAGTTTATCAGATCATACCCACATATTATTGATAGTGGAAAGCAGTGGAGAAATTTTTTATAATAATCTTACTTCAAATTAAATTATAAAAAATATCCCAAATTCTATACAACCAGCTTTTTATACTAATAACAAATTAAATAATTTTATATTAAATAACAAGGATAAGGATGATATTTAAAAAAATCGGGGGTCTACAAATTAATTTGCAAAGATTGCAATTATTTTTATATAGGTAAAACTTACAGAAATTTTGATATTTGAAATAAGGGGCATTTAAGATGCCTAAATAAGAATAACTATTCAGAATTTTCCAATCACCTTTTGGAGACAAACCAGTCTTTTGATATTAACAAGGGTTTAGAAATTATACAAAGTCACTTTTTAAATTTGTTTTCATATTAGTTCTTACTTATTCACCATTTTATAGTTTTTTTTTATCTATGCTTGTATTTTTAATTTCAGTATACATTGTTTCCTGAAGAAGATACCATAGGTATTGAAACATTTAGAATAATCAATAAATAGTTGTTTAAACAAAGAATTTTGTCTAATTATTAATATGAAAAATGAGACCACAAAGTAATTTTGCAAATATTGAAGAAGTAAAATATAACAAATCAGAAAATGTAAAGCCGATTTCAATATAGTGAGTGGGATCAAAAGTTTTACGTTTGGTCATGTTCCATAAATAAATGAGGAAAGAATGGTAAGAGATGTTACGAAGCGGTTTTGATGGCACTAGAAATAGAAGGCGTCCACGGAAGACTTGGCACGACCAGGTTAATCATAAACTGGATGATGGTCTCATTAAAAGTCTCAACACTTGACGAGCTTGCGTGAAGATGCATGAATGTGAATGAGGCGAGAGTTGTATCAAGACAGAAGTCCATCCTCTATATCCACTTCTGCAAAGAAACGGCGTGATGTTAAGTTATAGTTAAGTTAAGATAAGTTATGTAAAGGTAACACGGACCCACTGAAAACAATATTAAAAACCCATTAACATCAACAATTTCTAAGAACTCGAAACTCTTCGCACAAACAAATAACAACACTAATATTTTACCTCACTGAATTACGAATTAGGTCGTAAACATCCTAATTATATAATGTAAAGATTAGTGATTTCACTTAGCGCTGAACTGCCGGCCTGAAAATACATGTTGCACGATCATTTCAGATTGACACATCCATCACCAATATGGCACGCCCTGAAGATGGGTAATAAGATTTACCAGAAACTATCTCAGGACTAACAGATGTGGGATAAACAAGAAATTTCCTTTCTAACGATTAACTTATTGCGTATAATTGTATAAAGGTGATAAAAAAATCCGCCCCTTCCACAGTTAAGCAAGCTCATTGTTAATGTATTGGCAGTCCACCGTTGTATAAGATTACTGGTAGGGCCTGGGTTGACCACATTACTAAAAAAGATATATTAAGATGCATAAATAAGTCAAAAGAACTAATAACAACTATCAAGAAAATCGGCATACTCCGGATACATTCTTCACCATGAAAATATGTATTTTCAAATCATTATACAGGGGAAGTTAAAAGAAACAGAAGCATAAGTAGAGAGATTTACTATGTAACTTCAGAAAGTGATTCAATGTCCAAAATGTTAAGTAGCTTCCACATAATAAATCAACATACTGCAACATGGTCGCCAACCTTCGATAGAAGGCGGCATATGAAGAAGATGTCTTGTTAAAAATTGTGTGCACGCTATATTTTTTTGTGTACGCTATGATGCTAAATTGTGTGCACGCGCACACTCGCACATGACCCGTCCAGTTCCATTTCTGTTGAGCTACTTCCACTGTCTCTGAATTCACAGTGCATAATTATAAAATATGAACAAAAGACCTCGCTGGTAATTATTTTCAGCAAGTAACGAAATGAAATGAAAATTTATTAGGTTATTATACCTATTAAGGGTTGAAGGTTTAACGTGCATAGCGCCTAATTCCAAAACCCCCTAAAACGGATTTTGGATAATTTTATGTTAAATATGCAGTTTTGTAGATTTTTTTGTCAGCTACACGCAGAACACATTGTTTCTCACAAAAGTCGCATAAAACCATTGATATTGCATGTTCAAAATCAGGGTTTGTTCCAAAATACCCCAAAGCTATTCCCCCTAAAATGAAATCAGCCAATCACAACGTTTGTTGATGATCACGTGATCTAGAATCCAATATGGCTGCCAGAACGATATATACAAAATAAAATTACATTACAGAATTAAAAAATATTGATTTAAAAATAAACATTTTGTAGATTTGCTTTTCATCCATTTTATTTAGATAGTTTCCCAACTTCCAACTGTATTATTAATATAAATAATATTTTGCCGTTTCCTTACACCTACCGTCCTACAGAAGATTTATGTCGCCGCCTGTCCCATTGGGTCACCATTACCTGTTTAGGGGTTGAATGTAAATTGCTTAATTAAGCTCCTCTCGCTTTAAACCATTTCGTTACCTATTTAATATTTAGTTTCTTATGTAATCTGAATTATTTTAATGAATTCACGAATGAAAGGGATTAAAAAATATAATAAAAAATGATCTACAACACAACTCGTAACCGATAATTTGTTTTGTTTGATCTGTTGTAAAACATTTTATGATACATAACTGATAACAATCACGCTACTGTTTCAGTAATCAGACTCATTTCGATTCGCCTCAGCGCTGACTGTGCAGATACTGTTATTTCCTTTAACGAAGCATTCAATATGTTTCGCGCGCCGTAGACATAAAATAACTCAGAAAATTCACTTTAAAAAACATAATTAATTTTTTTGTTACGTCGTGTAATTCTCTAAATATCAGAAAACAGATTGTAGGCACACAGATTGTACATTACAGATGTGATTTTTTAACCCTGCCCAAACCATGCAGTAATACAGGTCTACAGCTCTAATTAAACCTATAATATTTTGGTAAATACATGCAACATTCATATTTTACTTAATTTGATGGCTTAGAAATGACTAGTGAAAAATTAAGTATGTAAGACGAATCCTAAAAAAATAATTAACTTTCAATTCAATCCGTTGTAAAATTGATACGTTTAGAAAAATATCATTTGTGGCAAGGCAGAAAGAAATCACACATTAATTTTACAGTGAAAAGAATAACAAACATACGAATATAATGATGTCTCTTTCTCACTAATTGAAAAAAGATAGATAATAAGGGAGGTTGTATTATATAATTCAACCTCATATACAGGACTTTGTGTATGGTCCGAATTATAATATAATATGTATTTGTTATATTTAATGTTCAATATTTATAGTAAATTTATGGCTTTAAACATTTTTTCAAAAGCATTTTTTCACATGTCAAAGGCTAATAGAAGTCTAATTTCTTACGGTAACACGAGTTGACATCATGGCTGCGTACGAATATTTTATATCACGGTATGATATCGGTTTAATGTTTTTATTTATCTTAGCTCATGCTATCCCCAAATATTTATTATTAGGGTAATCTACGTTACGTGTAATTAATTAAATTAACGTTAAAATTACGTTATGAAATAGTGATCAAACAAACATGATTAATTTAATTTGTTTTATATATATACGTGTATGTGATTTCACGTCCCGATAGGTAAGTTAATTCAGTACCTACACGGTATCTACCCAAAAAATTTAATTAAAAAAAATAATACACTTACCTACATAAAAATTACAATGGTAAGCAACCGTATTTCAACAAATGAAATTATAAAATATAAAATGTAAATGCATTAAAATGATATTCATTCTTTCCTTTCTTTCCAATGAGCTGTATAAATGACATATCGTATAATATATTTTTTACACATAAACATATTAAAACAGTATTAAATGTACTCGCTCCTTTTTTTATTATTTTTTATATAACTAACTAACTTATGTTTGTTAATTTTTTTACATAATTAACATATGTAATTAAGTTTTTATTTAGAAAGCCTAGAGTCTATTTATATGTTGAAAGCGCTTATAGCGCTAAAGAGAAACATCGCACGAATATCTGTTAACATTTTCGGTTTTATCAATCTCGAAGGCGATCTACTCTCCAATAATAAATTCAACAAAAACTTTTGGGTTATTGAATTATGAATTACTCTGTATACTATACGCCACGTGTACAACCCAAAGGTATATAATCGAAAATGTATCGATAAGCAAATTTATCATACCCGCATCACACATGAGCACGTATATCGGAAATTTTACAAGCGTAAACAGTGTAATGCTTTTGCTTTGACGATAAATCATTTTTGCACGGTTCAAAGAATTTTGTACAGTGAATATTTTGATTTTGTTCAGTCAGACGCAAAGCTTTTCAAGAGAATTATTTTTATTAAACATACAAACAAAATTGCAAATATGTTTTTAATACAATTAGTTTCACTGTGGAAACGGAATTATTTGGAAATAGGGTTTAAAATGAGGCAATCATTTAAAATAATTACTTATTTATGTGGTCCCCTGCAGATAAATTATATAAAGGTGTCCAGCAGAAGAAATTCAAGATTAAATTGTAATTGTTCGTAAACCATCAGGGTGAGGGGTATTGTTCGACGCGCATGATTTGCGGATTTGCCAGTCGCAATGCGTCACTGGTCGGGAGCGCACCGCGCGTTCGCGTATTCACAAATTTAAGAGTTCGATTGCAAGAGAGTCTTGAGAGAAATGGACGGCATTTAAACGATGTTGTTTATAAAACTTAAAATTCGCATCGTTAAACTCAATTTTGTATAAATAAAATAAGAGAATAACATTGTAGTTTTTTTTTAAAATTTATATTAAGCTTGAAAATTTTCCGCTGAACAATGGATGGCTTGAAAAATGGGAAACAACATGGTCGTGGTTTCTTTGTGAACTAAATCAGATGGAGGGGGATTAGGCGCCATGTACATTTAAAAAATTTTGAATGCTATAAATTGAGAATTTGGTTTTACAATTAGAAAAACGGTTTGAGAGAATTTATTAAATTAAATCCAAAAATTCAATAAAATATGTCAGAAATACTGATAACAGTATATTTATGAAACATTTTAAAATGCGCACTAACAAATTGACATCTTTTCAAACAATTACATCAGATAATATTCTTACGCACAATTTTTTTTGTCATTTGTCACATTTATATGTCATATTTATTATATCACATTTAAATTATAATTTTTAATCGATTGCAGAGCAAAACTTATATTTCATCACCAATTTCACTCCTTGCCACCATAGAAAACAAAATATTACGCAACACAGAAACCATTGTTTTTTTTTTCGGAACAGTGCTGTAGCAGCGGTGTCTTATAAACTTTCTTTCTTTAAAATTTGTATGGTCCCCTGTTATATAGTGCTTTGTTTAAAAAATTAAGCAATTACGACTAGAATTTAATATAGGTATTTAAGATTCTTATTTACGGTAATTATTTTTATCCGTAAGAAATACGCCTTAATGACACTCATTGAGAAAATATGTAAATGTTACGATAAGTATAATGTATATTAGAATAAAATTAGTCGCTTTTATTGTAATTCTTTAAAGTAATTAAAGTTTTTGTAAAGTTTTGTACCTGAAATAATGACCTTCTTCATGAAGCATTTAAATATTGCTGGATAATTTAAATTGGATATTGTAATTTTGTGAGAAATTTTACAATAATCAACAGCATTAGTAATTTAAATATTTAATAATATTTTAAATATGAATTAAATATATTAATTAGAAAGATATACATATAAAATTAATTCTAACGAAAAATATTGTTGTTGTGCCACCGGGATTCGAACATGGATCTCTTTCCTAACCGGGGAAGGTGCATTATTCAACTATGCTACGGCGACAATATTTTTAGCGACAAATTTTCGAACCTATATGTTACCTTTTTGATATTAATACATTTAATGGTTCCATTATTTGAAAGAGCCATCTACCTTATTTTTACGGAATCTCAAATACCTTTGAGTAATCTGATAGCAGACGCCAGAATTATCAATTCATTTTTATTAAATTTTTGGACACATTAATACAACTTAATTATTAGGAAAACACATTCTTATTGTGAAGTTGTAATTATTCAGAACATAGGATGGAACGATTAAATGTATTGATTTCAAAAAAGGTAACATATAAGGTCGAAAAATTGTCGCTAAAAATAATGCCGCTGTAGCTTAGTTGGATAAAGCACCTCCCCCGGTTAGGGAAGAGATCCAGGTTCGAATCCCGGTAGCGCAACAACAATATTTTTCGATAAAATTGATTTTATATGTGTATCTTTATAATTAATATATTTAATTCATATTTGAAAAGTATTGTTGTTGCGCCACCGGGATTCGAACCTGGATATATTTTTCGATAGAATTGATTTTATATGTATATCTTTCTAATTAATATATTTAAAATATCACAGACCTATGTTCTGAATAACTACAACTTCACAATGAGAATGTGTTCTCCTAATGATAATAATATTGCTTAGAGATTTATCAGGATGAATATTATGTTCCAGGCCGATATTATTTTTGAATAACTAAGTAATGAGAATTTTTTTATTTGGTTTTTATCTATCGATTATTTTGCTTATTAAAATTATATAAAAAGTATGATATTGACATTTTGTTTCGACTATTGTCCTGTAGCATCGGAATTGTTATTGGCTTATTGGCGTACACCAACATAAATTAGTCGGAAGCCGTCAAATCATTATGTAGCCGGGAAAAAATTATCGAAAAATTTCAAACGCAGCTCGGGATGTGTATGAGGTGATACCATTCTGTTGAAACTTCATGTGTTGCAGGCCCAATAAACCCAATTCGGCCTTCAAGAAGTTTTCCAACATGTGACGATAGCGATCACCACGAATGGTTACAGCATTGCCATTATTATTTAGATAAAATGTTTTAATAGATGCTTCATAATAAATTAATTATAATAAACTATTATCTATGACTACCAAATGCAAATTGACAAATGTTTGCCAAATCAAAATTACGGCCAAACAAAATCGGCCTGGAACATAATATTCACCTGTATAAGATATATGGTAATATATTACCTTTAAGGTATATAATATGTGTATAATAATAGTTGAAGCAAGATTGAGAAATATCACACAAAATCATTAAATCAACCGCCTTATATTTTCATACCGCGATGTTTAAAACTTAGTTTAGTTAAGTTTAAAACTTGCATCAAAAACACGAAGAATGGTTATTTTGTATAATAACGATACCTCAAATGAAAGGTCTTAGTTAGTATTTTGTTATTTATTCTATGAGGATGAACTCTAAATCACCAACATGTTCACATAGAAAACATGTTGTTTCAAACTTGGGACGGGTTTCATATTAAAATAACCCATTTTCCTTTTAAAATAACAGACTTTGTTTTTTTTATATATATGTATGTATGTAAAGAAAAAAAAGCGATTACCAAAATTGATAAAAATGTCACAACCTTCTAAAGTGAAGCAATCGGACATTTTTTCATGGTTGACAAAATCTCAATAAAAACAAAACGAATCAGAATTCAACAGTATCAAAAATTCATGACGTTTACATATTTTATCCCTCGCAGCAATTGAAATTTACGGAATTGATGTATTGAAATTCATAAAATATTTTTTATATACCATTATTTAGCGTGACCAGACTTAATATTTCCATTCAATCAATCAGTATTTTAATAACACAGTTATCGAATAAAAAAATATTAGATTTCTTCACGAGTAATGAGATATTTAAGTTATTCCCAAAGCTTTGCTAGTACCCAAATATTACATCAAAAATAATTTTTGTTATTAAGGAGAACAAATTTTTATTGTGAAATTGTAATTATTCAGAACATAGGTCTGTGATATTTTAAATACTAATTAAATGTATTATTTAGAATGATTTACATATTAAATTAATTTTATCGAAAAATATTGTTGTTGCTACCAAGATTCGAACCTGGATATCTTCCAATCCGAAGATACGTGCACTAACCGATTATGCTACAGCACATAGTGCATTGACGACACATTTTCGAACCTATATGTTATACTTTTCAAATTGATACTCAAAGGTATTTGAGATTCCATAAAAATAAAGTAGATGGCTTTCAAATAATGGAACGATAGATGTATCAATTTGAAAAGTGTAACATATAGGTTCGAAAATTTGTCGTCAATGCACTGTGTAATGTAGCATAATCGGTTAATACTTGTTCCCCGGATTGGAAGAGATCCAGGTTCAAATTACAGTAGCAACAACAATATTAATGGATACAATTGATTTTATATGTACACTGAAAAGACGAGCATTAGGAAAATGGGAATTTGGACGCGGAAATATGTCAATAACAGTGGTCGCAGCTGGATCGAAAAGACGCGCCAAAAGTTTGTTTTACGAATTCGGAATATGTATATATTTCTAATTAACACATTTAATTTGTATTTAATAATTTTTGGTTACTTCGACAGTTAAATCGCATACCATGTGACAATCGTAATATACCAATTTAAAAGCAATTAAAATTTCTGCCATGAATAGTTAAGCGTTCAATTATCCATTAATTAATGATTGTCCCTTCAGTAATAGGGAGTGTAATGAAGGGAATGTGGCTTGCGGAGATGAGGGTTTGAAAGACCATCGATTTCAATAAATTGTGTTTGTCCCGTGTCTCGGTGTCAATCGATAGCTCGCCCGCTATTCAGCGCGCTGTCCAGCCTGCGATCCGGTCCGATCAGCCTAGGCCCCTGATATAAGGGCGAACACGTACCCCTACACTACCGGGCATATTTATATACTCTTTTATTCATATCATGGTCATCATAATCCATTAAAAAAATAGAGATGCGTACAGTCCTTTCCATCTAGAAAAAACAATTGTATTAGTGTGAGTAACACCATACATGAATTGCGCAAACTCCGGGTCGCGCGTCCTGCGGAATGGAATACGACAATTCCGGTTGTAAATCGAAATCACCGCAAGGTAGGGGAGGGAAGTAGGGAAATGTGGTACAGGATGAGGTCGGTGAGGGGATAAGGGTGCAAGTTGAAGGCCCAGTGATCACGGGAACTGGGATTCGGAAGGACAGCTCGCCTTACCTTGTATATGACCCCTCCGTAATCCTTGCAGTCGTCACCGAGATCACACAAAATGGCACGCGGATGAACCAATCTCCACTTACGAATTGACGACGGCGATGTTACAAGTTCACCCACGGCACACGCACAACAAACAATACATGATCAAAACACAATATCATAAAATACAGTGCTGGTGCACTGTAACTGAAAGGTCACAAGAGGACATCAATGATTTTATATTCACATATAATAAAATCAATTTGTCGAAAAAATATTTTTGTTGCTACCGGGATTCGAATCTGTTTCTCTTCCTATCCGGGGAAATGCATTAACTGCATTAACCAACATAGTAAGTTGACGACAAGTTTTCGATCTTACATGTTGCACTTTCAAATTGATACAACTGTTGTTCTATTATTTTAAAGCCATCCATCTTCTTTATATTTATGGAATTTAAAATATCTTTGAGTAAAATCCGTTAGGAGTCGCTAGAATTAATTGATAATTTATTTTTACTAAAATTTTGGATTTTTTTATTAATATTTATTATTTATAAATATAATAAATTATAATTGTAATAAGTTTATTTCTATTGATAATAATACATGTTCATATAGGTTTACAAAAGAATACGTAAATAAAAGAAAATAACAAAATTAATAATAGAAAGGTAAAAATATAATATTCAATCCATTAGGCCTTTGTGTGGGGAATAATTTACGGGTTTTAAATAAACATTCACTCGATATTGTGATAATATTTGAGCTGAATTTTTGCCTATAATAAATTCGAGTTCTGTAATTCAAGAATTCAATCTGCCTTACTTGTACAGGTAATAGTTTGATTTAAATATGCTCGTTCTTACTCAGACATCAACAATAAATTAAAGACGGAAATATTATATTAATAATGCATATAATTCATTATTTTCGATGACAATTTAAATATCAAAGGAATTAGTATTCAAATTTTTTATCATCCATAATTTTTTATTATTTTTGTTGCATATGAAAACATATGAAAAAATAAAGATAATTACTTTACTAGACATTTTTAAAAGTTGTAATTGTTATAATGTTAAGTAAGTTATAAAAAGTTATGTGAATAAAATACAATCTGAAGTTATAAAATATTATTGAAAAAAAGTTATAAAAATATTATTGTCTGTAATATACAATAGTTGGAGACAAAAATGTGTAGGTAGTTAGGTTAGCACAAATGACAAATTAAATTCATTTTGCTTTCTACCCATATCAAGCAACCACTTTGTTATTTTTGATTTGAAGTTTAGACCCTTTAAGGTCTAGTGGCAATTTGTTAAATATTCGCGGAGCATAAAAAAAAAGTTCGTTGAGCAAATTTAGTATTAAATTTTGGCACTGAAAAGTATCCTAAGGCTTTGCTCCTAGTTTCCTTTGGATCGGATCGTGGAAGTAAAGTTAATTTAAAAAAAAAATAGTTTCAAGATTTCTCTAGTAAACAGTTGTCATATATTCAAAACTTGGAAGGATTTAAAGAGTTCTTTAGAGTTATGTCTAAATAGCCTCTTGTTTATTGCTCTGATGACCTATTTCTGAGTCTTAATTAGAGAATCCATTTAAATAAGAGCTGCACCGCCCCATGAACATATTGCCTAACTGATGAGATTGACAAAGTGAATAGTATAGCATTTTTAATAAAGTAATATTCATGAAGCTGCGTAAAATTTTAAAAATATAAATTAATTTTCTCACTTTGGAGTTTACTCGATCGATATGAGGAACCCATCGTAAATTTTCATCAATTGTTAATCCGAGATAAATGATCTCATTCGATTTTTTAATGATGTCACAGTTACATATTTGATTTGAATCCGAAATGCATGTATGTATTTTAATAGTATTTGGGACGATATGGTTCTCTTGTTTTTTTAACGAAAAGGCAATAAAATATTTTTTTTTGGTTAAGTGTTAGTAGGTTTAATATATAGATATTAAAAAAAACCTAATAAATTAGTAAATTACCCGTTACTACGTAACTTAGCAAATATAATATTTATACATATCGTCACCTAAATAGCAACATCACATATCTAAGAATTGTGTACTTTACAGGAGAGAGACATAACTAGTTTTAAATGATTTTAGTACAATTACTTACCGTTCTAGAGTTGTAAAGTGGAGTCGATTCTTTCTAATCTGAAATTTTCTTGACTTATGCGCAGTTACCAGGGAAGTTAGACATATGTGGTGATTACATTTCTTTGGTTTGCACGCCCCTAGAGGACGCCATCGTGAAACTAGTGATATAGAACGATTCCCCGCAAAAATTAAAATCCAATGATATAAATATTTTAATTTGAAAAAAATTGAGATATGCGGTGTTGCTGCTTAGATGGCGATATACGTATAAGAATTCCTAAGTATAAGAAGAATTGCTTTTACAAAAGATTTATTAAATACAAATTAAATGTTTTAATTAGAAAATATACATACAACATTAATTTTATCGAAAAATATTGTTGTTGCTATTATATTAAAATATTACAGATCTATGTTCTGAATAATTACTTAACATGTGAATGTGTTCTCCTTAATAACAAAAGATTTATGTTTTCTTTTATGTAATAGTTATGTTAATAAATAACGTTAAATTAAGTAACATACCTGTGATGTATTATTCGCAAACATTTATTATTTAAGAACAGAGACGCTAAAAGTAGCCTTCTGTTGTAATTTAAAATTATAGTAAAATTACTTATAAATTTGAAAATTAATTAAATTGATTTACTTTATGTAAAAATTGCGCAAACCAATCACAAAAAACATAAAATTATGTTGTATAACACTATAACTAATATATATATATATATATATATATATTATTATTATTATTAGGCTTTGTAGATCGATTCCACGTGTACGACCGGTAGTGTCGTATAAAGGAGCTCAGTAAGAATATACATACATACTTTCACGGCTCACCAGTTGAAAATTAAGTTAGACCCATCGGAAGGTCCGTTGCTACAGCAACGCAGGCGAAAACAAGCTAAGTTGATTAACCCCTTGAAGTCTCGTGATATGTATAAAAATATATAACTCAGATGTAGTACAATTTTCATTTCCTTTTTATTTTAAACGAGGGATTTTTTTAACAAAAGTTTCCACCGCTAACGTCATCGCCGCTACTAGATGGAAAGCCAAATGAAATATTTGCTAAGCAACGCGATAATTAAGCAAAAAATTAGTTACGGGAGATGAATCTTAATTTAGAATGTAAATAAATTCGTCGAAGAATGTCAAATTAGAAAGAAAGTAAGATTAACGAGTTGTTTTCACTCCGTAAATGGAAGAATACTATTGAAAATTGAGAAAAACAGCACTCAATAAATGAGTGGCAAAAGATCCTGAAAACTATTCAACTATTTGAATGATTTCATTTCGTACTTAATGGAAAATATATGGAAGTATGGGGTAATTACAGGGCTTACGATCTGTCTTCGGCTGACTTAAGTGATCACTATATATATATAACGTTCACCAATTCTCACCCCTCAATCTCCACATTAATAAAAAAAAAGTTGTATATATGTTTGTATGTGGATTCGCTTCGAGTACTACTACACCATCGTCATCTAAAATATAAAAAATAGCTTTGTGTCTATGAGATATCTGATATTTGTTTAATAACAGTGTCTTTGTAGGTAAAAATCCAGTAATTGTGTGTACTTGGACATATTCAAATATTGCTAGTTTATTTTGAGTTTATAGATATTAATAAAAATGAGATTTGGATTCATTAAAAAATAATTCTAAATATTAATTAAACTGTTCCGCTATTCCGCCATAACTTTGTAGTAATTCATTATATATAAAATTAAAAAACAATTCACTTTATTTAAAAACAGTTTTTTTTGTGCAATCTAAGGTCAATATAGAGTTCAGCAAAGTGTTCTATGAGTCATTTCTGATTCAGCGTCCTTTCATCGAAGTATCATGTTATTTGAATTTCTTCTTTTTGTAGTACAACAGTTCGCTTCGCACTAACTCTGTACTATGACGATACAAGTTTCATCAATTTCTAAGCACACATGTTAACTCCTTCGGCTTAAAAGTATATAATATTGCGTGTGTATTGTGTGAACAGGTAGATGTGCGGGTGTGATATTTGTATCAGGATAAAGAGCGAAGTTTCTCATGCGTAAAGTGAATAGATAATTTAAACAATCTGATCTTTAAAGATCAGTGCTGATCTGGGTGAACACATTCCGCAGGAATACGTTTGATCATCAAATAATATTTACATAAATAGATATTTATATTTTTATTTATATTTATTTATAACAGGTTCAAAACAGTAATGATGTATGCAGGCATTGGGAGGGTCAGCTTTTTGTTGGTTAGGGTGAGGTGACTACATTTTATTCAGGGACCTTGATTGTAAATGAGCAAATTCTGGAACGGATAGCTTTCAACATAATCCACATTTGTTGAGGTTGGGTAGCCAGATAGATGGAAGATTCCAAAGAGAATATATGCAAAATTGTAAACGGATGCATCCAGTACACCTTTATTTGGGGGTGGAGGGTGGTCTGAACGATGATGCTTAAGTTTTACACGGGATCCTAAAGAATAACTCTGCAAAAGTTGATTTAGATCAATCAAAGTATATGTGATTGCAGAGAGACAGACATTCAGTTTTATAAATAGATATACATATATAGATTCTAAGTGAAAACAAAAAATCATATTTTAAAATTTACACAAAAAAGGCGGTAGGTGTCTATCTTCTGGTATCGAATTTAACAATTAATGAAAGTAGGTACATAAGTTTTATACGTAAATCTCAGGTAATTAAATTGAAAAAATTGATTGTTCAGAGTAATATTTTTTCATATCCAATCTGTGCGCGCTTTCTCCGGTCGACCCAAGATGATCATGCGTGGGAATAGGGATACAAATGAAAATAATTAGGAACAGGAGCAGGAATAAAGAACTGAGGGTTCAAGAATCAACCAAACCCCAGGAAGAAATACGACCCACCTGAGATGCTCCTTTAGGTATTTGTATTTCATCTTCCACTGGAGCCATAGATCTTCTGGCTTCAGTAGTACATGTACTCGAACTCAAACTCTGTTGATAGCGCAAAGTGAGACGACACAAGCACAATATCAAAGATTAATAGGTTCAATTATCAACCCCACACACACAATTCAACTTATCATTTCCACACGGCAGGAAGATAATTCACAATTAAACTTAATGTTTCCAGACGGCAGGGAGATAATTTGTCAGCAGTCTAACACGCTCTAATTGCAAATATTAACGCGTCTAGTTAAAACCTATAAATAACATCACAAAAAAAGTTCGTGTTCTGGAAATAAGGAAGGGAGTAATGGGAGAGGAACCATTATCTATATGGATTGTGTTCACACACACGCGCACGTGACCGGCGATCGGTGATCCACAGATCATACAGATCAAAGACAATCAAATGACAAAGTACCAGACGATTATAGAATTATTTTATTCTAAATATGCTTACATTATTGAAACTGTGATCGACGTATATACAAACGGTGAAAATTATATGTTGCAGATTATTGTCATGTTATCCGATGATAGGATAGTTCTTGCACAGATTATTATTGCCATTTTTATTAATAAAAACCGCGAGTACTTAATTCAACTCGGTAAAAAATTGTCCTTGTTTAGTGACCTTTTGAAAATTATAAATGACCCGTAATCACGACCTTATTTTAACCTTAACAAAAATATGTCAGAAGAAATTCAAAATTGCTTTGAAATCTATGTTTGGACATTGTGCGGACCTAATAATACCTTTATGAACTACATCATGTACACAATATTTTATGTCTAATTCTCTAAGCTTTATACACATAGTTAGCACAAAATAATTTAAACGACTTTTCTTTACAAACATATTTGATTATGTAAAAGTACTTCCATTATTTTAAGTATACGGTGTACTTAAAGAATATTAGGAATATTTTGCCGATTACAGTTCTTTAATATGGTAAAAGTAAAACAATTTCTTAATGGGTTAAGCTTTTAACAAGAAAAAGTTAAGCATAGCATGAATATATAGGGTGGGTATATTACCGACAACATTGTTTTTAAACTTTACCTAAGGAATGCAAAATAATTCATTTATTCTAGCCTAATCAGGTTGTGTGCGCTTATTCAATTTACAATACATATACTCAAAATAATGTAATGAGCTGGACACAGAGTGGTATGTATCAAGACAAAGTCAGGCTAGCGCCACGACGTCACCACGGCCACCGAGCACGGCGCACTGAAGCGCCTATCTAGCTCCACGGAGCGTGTCAGCCGGGCGTTCTGTTCGGCGCTTCACTTATCTACCATACTCTCCGACAGCTTCATTTGCAGAGCTCGTAGTTAAATTATATTGTATTACGTAAGTACTCTTTTGTCTACACAACTGTCTTGATATTTTCATTCCTCACAGCAAGCCGAGTTGCATGCTAAAAGAATTGAACATTAATGATGGAGGCGGATAACTATTACATCTTTGCATTATATTCTTCTGATATGTATACTGTGAATGGAGATAAAATAAAATATATGAATGTACATAATAAAATGAATATAATAATAAATGCCTATATAATAATTAAATTACTACATAATACATTTCAGATAAACTACGCTATTATCATACTACCTATAAACTAATAGATACCTAATGCTACGTACCAACACAATATCTCAGGAGACGGATGAATTCAGCAGACATTGTGGAAGCGCTAGAACAATGCACCGACCCTAACAGTTTTAGGAACTATTATATTGAACCCGTAGACGGTTAGATATGGACCAGGGTTAACAGAGGTACATACGTACGAGTACGTTAAAGATTTGAAAAAGAATTGAAATAAAAGAGTCCATAGAAACGGCGTGACAGCATATTCGCTGTTCGATATCACCATTGTCACATTTTTAATCTAACCTATGAATAAACATATTGAAAAATGTGACTAATTAATTATAGATTTTGATTACAAATTAATTTACGCAACGTGTAATTTTTAACTTTTATGTCTTTAATTTTTAACATACCGCGATATAAAATATTCGTACGCAGCTATGCTGTCAATTCGCGTTATCATAAGAAATTAAAGTTCTATTAGCCTTCGAAATGTGAAAAAATGATCAATAAATAAATATAAATATACTGTAAATATTGAGCATTACATATATAATATTTAAATTCGGAGCATTTTTTCTGTATAAGAGGTTGCATTGTATAATATAACCTTCCTTTCTATCTATTTTTCTTTAATTAGTGAGAAAGATACACCATTATATTCGTATGTTTGTTATACTTTTCCCTGTGAAATTAATGTGTGATTTCTTTCTGCCTTGCCACAAACGGTATTTTTGTCAACGTATTATTATAATACTATAAAGAATTGAATTGAAAAATAATTATTTTTGTAGGATACGCCTTGCATATTTGATTTTTCACTAGTCATTTCTAAATATATATTTAAATAAATATTTTCCTTTAAATTAACTAAAATATGAATTGAATTGTGTGTGTGTATTTACCGAATTATTACAGGTTTAATTAGAGCGGTAGACATGTGCTACTGCATGCTTTGGGAAGGGTTAACATATTCGATTTATTTTTGTATACCGTCAATTTAAGAGTTATTTATTATTTACAAATGATATGTACATAAACACTAATTAACTGTATTAATTAGAAAGATATACATTTAAAATCAATTTTATTGAAAAATATTGTTGATGCTACCGGGATTCGAATCTGGATCTCTTTCCAATCCGGGGAAGGTGCATTAACCAACTATTGATACATTTAATTGGTATTTAAAATATCACAGACCTATGCTCTGAATAATTACAATTTCACAATAAGAATGTGTTCTCCTTAATAATATGTATATACGTTTAAATGTGGTGTAGACCCTGAACACTGGTAAATCGCGGACCGTGATCGAGGTGATGATGTAATTGCCGAGAAAAAGAGAAAGATGAAAGAAAAGGGGGAAGATTCGTCCCTCACAACCCTTCTGACCAGCGGATGTACGTGCACAACACGTGAAAGGGTCTACGGGATCCTCAGCCACGCCCGGACTCATAATCAATAAACCATGACAGACGCCATCATCGTAATCGGGTACCATCGAATAAGAAGACGTATAATTTTAATCTAATATTTAAAAAAACATCTTAAAGATTTTCACTGCAAAATTTTATTCATATTTATTAATCTCTGTAAGGATTTAATCAGAAATATGGGAGATATTTTAATTAAAAGAAAAATCTAAATACAAATTAAATGTATTCATTTGAAGTACATACATATAAAATCAATTTTATCGAAAAATATTGTTGTTGCTACCGAGATTCGAACCTAGATCTCTTCCAATCCGGGAAACGTGCATTATCCGATTATGCTATACCAACACAGTGGATTGACGACAAATTATCGAACCTATATGTTACACTTATCAAATTAATACGTCTATCGTTCCATTATTTGAAAGCCATCTACTTTGTTTTTACGGAATCTCAAATACCTTTGAGTAAACCGATAGGAGACGCCAGAATTAACAATTCATTTTTATTCAATTTTGGATACATTGATACAACTTATATATTATTAAGGAGAACAAATACATTTAATTAGTATTTTAAATATCACATATCTATGTTCTGAATAATTACAACTTCACAATGTGTTCTCTTAGTAAAAGAAAAATCGTTTAAGAAAACTGTAATTTAAAATGAACCACTTCCATATTTTTCTTAAATTACATTCACGGAATGGAACACCTTATACTACTTGTAATGGATTTGAATTCTTAAAGCAACTTAAATACACTCAAAATGCTTTTAGTGCGCTGGTGGTGCTTTTTAATTGACATGTCAGGTGTTTCCTAGAATACAGAAATTAAATTAAAAATTTTGCGTCGAGTTCTGCTGGTGAAATTCTATATTCTAAGTGCGCCGTGAGACTCCTTCAAGGCTTCTTTAAACGTTCTCTTAAGGTTCCCCTCTACTCACGGTACATTTTTATACAAATACAAAATGACGAATACACATACGAGGCACGTTTTTTAAGTAAGTACCGGATTTTTTTTATAAAGGAAACACATCATTTTTACAACACTTTACTTTTTTCGAACGCCACACACACCTTTAACAACTTCTCAACATAGGCACTTGTCATAATGGGGAACCAATTTTTGTATACCTTCGTTATAGAATTGTTATGTTCCAGGATTTGGTAAGGAGATTATTTCAATGTGGCCTACGTGACAAAATGCAGTGCTGGTTCGAGAATCATAGTTCATTTCTGTAAGTAGATAAAAGCCGTAACAGATATTCCAACCCGTTCAATCTTAGCCTAGTTATATTACACCTCACACGTGTCTGTACTGTATTATTTCTCAATAAATACTTCAATAACTTAAGAGTGTTCCCTTGTGAAATCGATGGATTGAGAAGAAGAAAAAACCATCTTGCCAATCGCCTCCTACTATCTACAAAACAATTTGTTCAAATTCTTGGGTGTAATAGAACGACGCCGCCTGAGATGGAAACCATGTCTGTACTCCGTCTTTGAATTCATCGTTGTCATCAAAACGCTTGCCACTAAGGAGCCACTTTAGATGAAGGAAAATATGAAAATCACTTGACGAAATCACGTATCGTATCTCCCAGTCGGCGGGCCGATCTATTGTCTTGAGCATTTCAAACACTCATTACAAGATGGCCACACTGTGTGAATGTCTCTAACGTTACATGTGGTGAGTCAACAGATGAATTGCGGTTGTGATGCTACACCGGGAATGTCCAGCAATGGTACTTACTTAAAAAACGCGCCTCGTACATACCTATGTATAATGCACGACGCATGTTCTGTAAATTGGGCCCTTTACGTCAAAAGTTTTTTCTTTACGCATCAAAAAGTTTACAGCAGTATTACATATTTATTTAAACAAATTAAATGAATCAATTAGAAAGATATACCTATGTACAGAATAATCTATCTTTCGAAAAAGTATTTGGTGTCCATCGGGATACGAACCCGAAACTTTTTCTGTCTCGATACGTATCATTTATGAAGACTACAGAATATAACCTCCAAATTTGTCGGGTACATAAATGGTTGGCGTTACGAAATAGTGACGCAATATGGGGTTTTATGATGATTTCTGATTAGCTAAATATTGTAAAAAAAAATACATTAAGAATTACAATTATTTATATTATCTTTTGAAATAACTCGTGTGTTACGAGATGATCTCACTTTTTTTGGGTCATCCTGTATATGCGGAGCAATGGTTTGGTTAGTCTACTATGGAACTTTTCAGGACCACCGTAAACTATGATGGTAGCCAATATAATAGTCCATTAAATAGATCCTTACGACGAGAAAAGGAAGTATATCTTCCAAATTGGTTCATTCAATTTATATTACTACATCACAGAACATAGTCTGAAATTGCAACATCACAATAAAAGTATTTTAAATAACATATTGTTAACTTACCATCACGCCGTTTCCCCTCGGGAGGTAGGCAGAGAGGATAAAGCACACACTCTTCTGTCCTGACATATAATTCTCGCCAGATCCACATTCATACATCTTCTCACACAAGCTCGCCGATTGTTGAGGCTTCTAACAGGACCATCCTCTAGTATCTGTTCACCTGGTCGTGCTAAGTCTTTCGCGAACGTCCTCATTTCTGGTGCCATCAACACTTGCGTTATATACCTTCCTTATCATTCTCTCCTAATTCATCTATTCCATATGACCAAACCATCACAGTGATCCTTTCTTAATCTTACTCACTATACTAAGATCATCTTTACATTAATTCCTTATTTCTTCATTCTTTACTCTGCCATAAATGGATCTGCTTCATACGCCTAAGCGATCTCATTTCCACTGCATTCAGTCTACTTTCGTTCTTCTTCTGCCAGATCCAGGGCTAACTTCATAAGAAGTATATCTTCCTAATTGATTCATGCAATTTATATTAACACATCATAAAACACAGTTTGAAATTGCAAATCCACAATTAAAGAGTATTTTAAATAACATATACATGGGATATTATTTTTATGGTTTCTTTGAATTTTTAAACAAATATACAATACGATACAATAAATATACAATGAGGTAAATCTGAGATTAAGATTTAAACATTAGACTGATTTAAATTAGTAATGTAATGTTGTTAAAAATGGGAAGATTTTGAAAAACTTACATGAAGATGTTCTCAACCTTAGATTACGAATATGAATGATCAAATGCTATGTGTTTTCGAAATTATTTTATGAAGAAATGATAAGGCGACATGAAGTATTTGAGATGTGGATCTATAAACGAATGCTCAAAATAAGCTGAATAAATAATGTTACGAATGAAGATACAATGGTTAGGATGATTGAAAAAAAATAAGTATTTAAAATAATAAAAATCTAAAAAAATTATATATCTCGAACATGATGTGTTGAGATATTCAGAGAATTATGAGATCTTACACATCATACTGCAGCGAAAAATTGCTGAAAGTCGGGGGTCTGGAAGAAGGATAACTTTGTAGGAATTGAGGCTGTGTGTGTTGAATTTATTTAAATTATGATTGTCTCGAAATTATATCAGAAGGTTATGATGCTGTGATACAGAAGCTCCTGTCTTCTTGTCTCACGTGTGTTGGTTGTATGTTGCAGTGTAGGGTGCCTGTTGTAACTAGAGCAGGGTATATAAATGAAAGAGCACTTACAAGGTTTCGTTTATTGAGGTGATGAATTAATACAATTTAAATGCGCGGTTGAACTTTGGAGTGGCTCGTTGGAGATGCGGTTGATGACAGGACGGCCTGCGAAGAAGTGATGTTAGTTGCTTGAGCAGTACCCGTCTCTGGTGTTAATGGTTTATTTGCGTCTGATTATTGGTCGCTCTGGTTCTGAACCTAAAGAAATAGTTTAGCCAGTCTATTGTAAAGCTTAATCAGACTGCATTAAATAAAGTAATGATAGACAGCGTCCGTCAAACGGATAAGACATGAGAAATATAAGAAATACGTAGAAAATGAGAGTATTTAATATTAACTAGCAGAAAGTATTAGTAGACACTTCGCGAGTATTTACGTGAAACCAATTTTTTAACGTTGAAAAGAGGAAGTAGTCTACTTATTATTAAAATGATTTAAATATGTAAGTAAATCCGGGGGTGAAACATCGTTTCTGCGCATCACGCATTTTCTGCGAAGTTTCACGCGTTTCACTGGCGACAAATTGGCAATACAGACTGTGCAACATGTGGCGCGAAATTACTGGCATTTCTAGCGTAATGTATTGTAGTTGAGGTTTTAAATTAACATTATTTGGGTTTTTTTTTATCCAGTCAGAATACGTTTTAATAATTATACAAAACACTTTTGTTTAAACCACTATTTATTAATTATTCTACATGTTTCGATACCTATGGTATCTTTTTCAGGAAACAATGTATACTGAAATTAAAAATACAAGTATAGATAAAAAAAAACCTATAAAATGATGAATAAGTAAGAACTAATATGAACAAAATTAAAAAAAAATGACTATTTGGTTATTTATAATATTAAGCTTGCTTGCTATTAACACTTTTTCTTATTTATAAAATTTCAATTTTATCTAACGGTAAACCTCTAGTATTTGTGTGTATAATTTTAAACCCTTGTTAATATCAAAAGATTGGATTGTTTCCAAAAGGCGATTGAAAAATTCTGAATAGTTGTTAGGCATCTCAAGTGCTCCTTAATTCTAATATCAAAATTTCTGCAAGATTTACCTATATAAAAATAATCGCAATCATTGAAAATTAATTTGTAGATCCCCGATTTTTTTAAATATCGTCCTTATTCTTGTCATTTAATATATAATTCTTTAATTTGTTATCAGTGTAAAAAGCTGGTCGTATAAAATTTGGGATATTTTTTATAATTAAATTTCATGTAAGATTATTTAAAAACACAATTTTTCTCCACTGCTTTTCACTATTAATCGCTATCAAAGGTGGGTAAACATATGACCTGACTTTTTCTTGAACTTTTTGTTTAACAAATTATCTATTAATTTAATATTATAACCATTATTAATTGCAATTTGTTTAATAGTATTTAATTCTATGTTGAAGTTATTTGTGGATAAAGAAACATTAACTCATATACTAAGCATGGTATGAAAACGTGATAATTTTTGAGAAAACGGATGATTAGAAATATTATATATTACTATGTCAGTGTAAGTATCTTTACGAAAAATGTTAATATCTATTAATTATTATAGATTAATTAAATTATAGAAATGTTTAAATCAAAAAAAAAATATGCTGGAATTTTTACCTATTTCTATGGTAAATTTAATCTTTTTATAGAGTTTATTTAAGAAATTAAGAAATATATTAAGTTGTCTTTCAGTTCCACTCCACACACATAAAACATCATCTACATATCTTTTCCTGAAGAGAATTTATTTTAATAGTAAAGCAGAACTATTAAAAATTTTATACTCTAAATTATTTTATAATATATCAGCAACTAAAGGATAATACTAGAAACCATTGTTAAGCCATCTTTTTGTTTAAAAATAGTTTTATCAAATTGAAAATAAATTTGTTTTGAAATAACATTAAAAAGATTATTTAATTAAGTTTTGCCTAGTGTACGTTGGTGTCTACACTGGTTGGTGAATATACAAATATTTTCATTAAAAAATTACACTTTCATAAAAAAATGTTTACAAGATTTATAATAAATATAAGTGTAATTATAAATTGTAACATTTCACAAAAAAATCAGGAGAAAGTATCAATATTTTAAAATTCAATATATTGCCAAGAATCTAGATGTCGCAACAGTGGAACTGATGTATTTTAGTACATTGTTAGTTAAATACTATCCTAAACAATTTCTGCAACGTCATAATTGTGGTGACTTTCCAATTTGACTGAACCAGTGTGGTGTCTTTGGAAATACCTTTGGGGTTCTATCCTTTATGTGTACTCTCGAGTTACTTGGTAGAGTGCTTGTTAGTGAAACTCAATAAATATGTTTAACAATTATAGTTTATTACAACGAACTTATTTACAATATGTACAATTATATAACTCAGATATTTATTACTACTATTGCGAAGGAACGATGGGAAAGAGAGCCATTCCCCTAGTGACCCTCTTACATCCCATGACCCCCACCACTCATCTAACATACACATATACACACACATACAAAAGTGACAGTTTTCACAATAATGAAGCTGTTATGTTCAATAAATTACGTACAATGTATCTCATACTAATTGATGACATTGTAGTGCGATAATTCTTATTTTCAAAATTGATTTGTGTCATAAAAAAATTTCTTTGATGGTCCAAACTCCGACTTGATTCAGAAGAAGTAAAAATGTTGAAAAGACACATATTCATGTTCTCATCTTTACATTTTATTTTATTTAGAAGGCATTCTGTTTCTATCCGCTACACGACAACACCTATAAAAACCATATTTTCCGGAAAATGTATTCAACCTTTTTTCAATTTGTCACTGCGGAATGCTCGTTCATCCCTGGAATCCATGGAGGCTGCGTTCCGGAATGCGCGCAGCTCTCCCTAAAAGAAACGGAATGATGAATTTCTAACAGAACGGCTTAAAGTAAACGCGTCACTTGAATTTTTTAAATTTTATATCATTTAAAAGTACCTCATATTCTCGTAAATTGATATCTTTTATATAAATTTACTTAATTTATGAAGAGAAAAGTAAAGTAAAATCAGATTTTCATTGAATTGATATATACGCTGTTTCTAGGAATAATTAATTATCAAATTTAGTCCATAGATGGCGATGGTATAGTGGTACTCGAAGCGAATCCACATATTAACATATATACAACTTTTAAAAATTTGATACTTGTGAAGATTGATGGGGTGAAAATGGTGAACGTTATATTTATATAAAGTATTAAGCCAGCCGTAGACAGGTCGTAAGCCCTGTAATTACCCCATGTTTCTGTATATTTTTTCCATTAAATATATTAAAAATAGCTTCGTCTCTATGAGATATCTGATATTTATTTAAGAAAAGTAAAGGACTATAAAAAAAGACGCAGGAACTAACCAGTATAGCGCCATTGTTCACTATCTGTCTGAGACGCATCCTCCAAATTTCTGACACATTGTCCACAGCGAAAATGATGACCTGGAGAGGGTGATGGTATCTGGAAAGGAAACTCGATGGACCGAGTAGACCAAATACGCTACTGGCTATTCCATGGACATCATATGGTATTGAGAGATCACGAGGGATGCTAGAGAGAGTATGCTTAATAAAGGAATGAAAGGAATAGCGGAACACTAGCCAATTGGAACGATGTCCTGCTGCAATGTGGAAGGAACCTAGAACTCTTCTAAGTGGGCAACCACTTAGCCCCGGATCGCCTTTAAGTGTCTCTCCTAGACCTGGATGAAAATCTGCCGGATTGCGGTTATCATGGAGTCAATTCTGTTTTAATTTTTATTTTGTCTTTCTCCCTTGAGGGGGTGAGTTAAGTCAATACTCACTGAAATGGTCTTCCGAACTGCAGGTTACAAAAATGTTGTTAAAAAAAAAAAATTTCATTTTATCATGCCAATTCCATCACGCCATTTACCCACGAGGATTGCCAGAGAGAATAGACCGCCGCCCTCTTCTCAACCACAAACATATATCTTCTTATGCGTGTTGTCGATTGTTGTTAGTTTTGGTGACGAAATTCAGTAGAATAGTCATTAACATCTAACACCATTTTGGTGAACTGACTGGGCGATGCAGAAAAATCTTTTATATTTAATTTAAACAATGAAATAAAAATATATTACTTTTACATTATAAAATAAAATATCTCATACCTACCTCGTATTTTTTCATTTAAGGAAAATATATTTTTGTTGTGATGTTGTAATTGCAGAATAAAGTATTGCGGTATTTTTAGTAACGGGGATAGCAACTAAAATATTTTTTTGATAAATATATGATTTATGTATATCTTTGTAGTTGATTAATTTAATTTGTATTATAAATATATTTCTTTCTTTTTTATTACGTATGTATGTCTGTAGTATTATTATTTTTTTGAGCATACTTTGAACATTTTACTTTAGGTCTATTGTGTTATCGTACATATAAAAGTCTTAAGTCGCAAAACTAATAAGGTAAAATAAATGTAATAAAGTGAAATATACTGGTATAAATATGATGTTTAAAAATTGAAAAATACGGCCTTTTCATTTTTCATTTCATATATACACATAAAGGATATAGCCCCATATTTCAGAAAAAAGTGTCACAGCTTCAGCGAGGTCTATACTGTTACATGAGAATGAATATCAAATTTTCAGAAAAATCCATAGATGGCGACAGCATAGTTGGTAATAAATAATTGAAATGTTCCAATATTATAATATATATATAAAATTTACAAAAATTTGATAGATGTGGTAGCATGGGTAAATAGGTGAACGTTACATTGTGCAAAGTGATCACTTAAGCCACCCGATGACAGGTCGTAAGCCCTGTAATGTCCAAGACTTTCGTACTTCCCATATAAAAATAATAGGTTCATCTCTGTGAGACATCTATATCGTAATAAGAGTTATTTAAAATGATTTATTTTACCCTGATTCGTACAAACTGTGAATTAATTTTAATATTGTACACACCTTAAAATACAGCATTAAAAATACAATGCGCAGCCCCTCTATTATATTTACCCTTATTAAAATTATTATTATTAAAATTGACGACTTCATGGACGTACAATTGCTTACAAATCTAATGGTAAAATGTTTAATCCTTAAACTGAGTAATAATAATAATAAATTAAATTAATACTATCACGTTTAAATAGGTTAGTTAAAAAATATTTGAAAATTTCATTGGTTATGCAATAAATTACACCAAAATAATGTTAATTAAATCACATTTTGTCACAATTTTATAAATAAAAATTTCACCTGTTATTAAAGTGAAACTTCTTAGCCTTAAAATATAATTAATAATATAAACAAAATGCTCCGATGTAATGTAATAACATACTTAATAACAATTTATTTTTAAATTTTCCTACAAAGAAAGCGATTGCCATGAAACTAGACGAAATTATATATGATTTATTAATATTCGGACATCACTCTATCTAGAGTTAATCCGAACATAAAAATATTTTCTTCAGAGCGTTAAAAATATTAGGTTATCCATAATGCGGTTTTTTTCTATTACATGAACTGAAAGTCGAAGGGGATGGGAAAAACTAGCTGTATCAGGTTTAATTACTACCTGATATAAAAGAAGATAGTAACTTATTCTTGATGCAAGTTTTGATGAGTGCAGTTAGATTTTAACAGTTATTTTTAAAAGCTATAATGGAAATGACAAAGGCAACAAAGCATCGGAAAGTGCTAGGAATATTAATGTAGTATATGGAGATCGGAGTTCCAAAAGTTCCGAGCAGGAAACTACAGTCTAGAAGACGAGCCTTGTCCTGGAAAATCTATAGAGCTCGACGAGGACGTCCTATAAACCCTGGTAAATCAAAATGCCGTCGTAACTATTAAGGAACTAGCAGAGATGCTTGGATTTGGTCATTCAACCATTCATCAACACCTGCGAATTGTCAGCAAATTGGGTCAATGGGTTCCTCACAAACTTTCAGGGTCTAATCGCGTGCAGAAATTGAATGTGTACTTTTTTTGCTATCACGTCTCAGGAATGAACCTTTTTTGGAAACAATGCCACACCCTTCATTTGATTATCATTTATTCCGCAGTCTGGCAGCTGGGCAAAATCATTTGGATAGAAAAAATATACATTTATAGACGAGGTCAGAACAGTACTGGAGGAGTATTTTTCGTTACGGATAAGTGAGTTTTGGAAAACAAGCCTTGCAAGTTTACTAGAAAGGTGGAAGAGCATCGTGAAAAATGAAGGTCGTATATTTTAGATTAAAAAAACAACTTTGTTAATTGTAATTAAGAGAATTAAAGAAGTATATATAACCGCATTATTTATGGGATGACCCAAAAATGTATAAAAGGCTAATAAAAACTGACATAAAACATTGTAAAAAACTAAACACTTTCGAGACGAGAAAATTTTCATGTGTTGAAATAAGATAAAGATAAATATTTTCAATAATTGAAGACCAACCATATGTTTGTCCCCTTTTTACTTTGCCTGAAGGCAAAAAGTAACGAGAAAATCCGGATACTCAAAAAAAAACGTTCACTATTCCCATAGAAATTACAATTTATTTTGATTTCACGATTTAACCCTTCCCAAACCATGCATTAACACAGGTCTACCATTATAATTAAACCTGTAATATTTCGGCAAATACATGCAACATAAAATTCATATTTTAGATAATCCTAAAGAAAATATTAGTGCTTAGGAATGACTAGTGAAAAACCAATTATGAAAAGGGAATCGTACAAAAACAATTATTTTTTCCATTCAATCCGTTGTAAAATTAATACGTCGGTAAAAATACCATTTGTGATATGAAAGACAAAGATCACACATTATTTTCACAGTGAAAAGAACAACAAACATACAAATGTAATTGTCTCTATCTCACTAATTAAATGAAGAGAGATAAGAAGGAAGGACACATAGTGTAGGACTTAATGAATGCTCTAAATTATGTTATTAATCATTTTTTCAAAATTGAATGCTCGATATTTTCAGTAAATTTGTACCATTAAAGCCATTTAAGTTAATAAAAACATTTTTTCTAACTGCTATTTACGGTAACACAAGTTGACAGCATGGCTGCGTTCAGGTATTTTATATCATGGTATGGTAAAGATTAAGGGATAAATAAATGGATTTAAAATACAACGTTACAATGGCGTAAACGATTTGAATTTTTAAAAACGTAAGTAGCCTTTCTTTAAAATATTTCATCATGTATTTTTGATAATGCAAAATTATATAATTTTCGTTTCTTATTCATATGGCGATGGTCTTGAAGGCCAATTAAAATAACTACTCCATGGGTAAATAATTTTCACTATACAAATATAAATATACATTGAAACGTTTACTGAATTTGGAAGCGTTATGTTGTTTCGTTCCAAGCAAAATTAGATCGCTCGTGAAGCGCCACTTGTAATGAACGCAGCCAATGAACGTATAAAATATTGAAGCAATCTAGAGATAATATATTTCACTCGATTTTCTCTAAATTGGAATCGGAAAAAAATCCGCCCAATTTACAAACTGCGATACAGATTTTCGTGTTTTTTTTTCTTCGTATTCCGTCATTAAATTACTTTTAACAAATAATTCAAAATAACATTGTTTGACATTTACAATATCATATTTTTATTATTTTGTTTTAAATTCAAATGGGAGAACACAGTATTGATTGCATGTCGAATGAATAATTTATTATATTTTAAATAGAGGTATTTATTTTAAAACGTAAAACTGTTATACAAAAATAAATCAAATTAACCAATGACTAGTGAATCCCATTTCGAACTAAAATTACAATCCCAGATTTTGATCACGATAGAAATTATACATTTGCTCATTAATGTTACGTATAAAAGATGTCCCAACAAGAGCGGAAAATTAAAATTTTGCGCCTTTTTTTGACAGTCAAACTATTGTGATAGTTTGACGGTAGACAGTTCGCCATTATTAAAAATTTATCGCTATTTAACACAACAACCTATTCCATCACGCCGTTTCCCCGCGGGAGTAGGCAGATAGGATAGAGCGTCACACTCTCCTTTCCTGACATAAAATTCTCGCCTCACTCATACATCTTCTCACACAAGCTCGACGATTATTGAGGCTTCTAATAGGACTATCCTCCGGTATCTGGTCTACCTGCTCGTGCCAAAAGTTTCGCGGACGTCCTCTATTTCTGGTGCCCTCAACACTTGTGTCATATATTCTTCTTACCATTCTCTCCTCATTCATCCGTTCCATATGACCAAACCAACTAAGTGATCCTTTCTTATTCTTACTCACAATACTGAGATCAGCTTTACATTATTTTCTTATTTCTTCATTCTTTACTCTGTCATAAATGGATCTGCCATATATACGCCTAAGTGATGTCATTTCCACTGCATTCGACTACTTTCTTTCCTCTTCTGCCAGCTCCAGGCCTCACTTCCATACATCTAAAATTTTAATTTTCCGCTCTTGTTGGGGACATATATAAAAGGATGTCCTTTATTAAAAAGGCCAAAATGAACGAATACAATTTATGTAAAACTTAAATAGGTAAGTAAGGAATCTTGAAAAAAAAAACCCTTGATTTATGATAACAATTTTGATATTAATAAAATACCCAAAGCTATAGCAAAGTATCAAATGTTTCATCATTTAGTTTTTATCTAATTTTGGTACCTCGAAAAATATTTATTTCGAAGGTATATACGTACTAATTGCGGGATCCATAAATCCAGGCCAGGATCCCGGAAATGGATTCTGTATCCGTGACAAAATAATAATATCCGAAAAAGTTACAAAATTTATTTCTCTCGATGCTAGGATGCCCGGTAGAATAATCAAATATTAGAGAAACCAAAGATTGTCACAAAAGAGTTATGAACCATTAAATAAATGATTTGCTCCCACTGCTAGATAAAACAAGCAAGTAAAAATATTATATTAAATCCAACATTTTTTTTAGAATATAAACTATGGAAACTATTAAATTTTCCTCATTACCCATTTCTTCAAAATATTATCGATCAATGTATTCTGGTACCATTTTTCCATCACCTGAAATTACCAAATGGTACCTTTATTCTTTGTACTCATCATTTCACCCGAATTCTCAGGGAAAAATCCCAAACGCGAATAAAGAAATAGAATTTTCAATAATGTATTATTAGGACCCCCTTCTGGTAAAGTGGATGTAGAAATTTTTCCAACTTTATGATCTAAATTTAGTTTTTTATAGGTTTCCTTGGTAACAATAAAAAATCATGTTCAGATAGAAACGAAGACAGCTAGAATATTTTTAGTTACTTATATATATTTATATATTATTAAGGAGAACACATTCTTATTGTGAAGTTGTTATTATTTAGAATATAGGTTTGTGATAATTTAAATACAAATTAAATGTATTAATTAGAAAGATATACATATAAAATCAAATTGATCCAAAAATTTTGTTATTGCGCTACCGGGATTCAAACCTGGATCTCTTTCCAAACCGAAGAAGGTGCATTATCCAACTATGCTACAGCGACAGTAATTTTGACGACAAATTTTCGAACCCATATATTACACTTTTTCTAATTATTATATTCAGAATAATTACAACTTCACAATAAGAATGTCTCCAAAATTTAATTAAAATGAATTGTTAATTCTAGCGTCTGCTTTCGGTTTACTCAAAGGTATTTCAGATTCCTTAAAAACAAAGTAGATGGCTTTCAAATAATAGGACGATAGATGTATGAAAATTTTTCGTCAAAAGTACTATCACTGTAGCATAGTCGGATAATGCACATTTGGTGGGGAGGGGGGGGTAACTACAATGGATACAGGTTTAAGAAAGGGCTATTTACAAAATTAACTTTGATTATTTATAATATTTAAGTCTTACTGGTATGTAAGATTTTGAAACCTGTATTTAAATCAAAAGAGTGATTACAATCTATTAAATGATTCGAAAATTCTGAATTATTGTTGTTGTTTAGACATCTCAATTTTTGCCATAAATAGTTATCGAGGTATGTTGACGCAAGTCGAACACCCATTCCCTGTCCCTTTTGTCCATCCAATACCTGTCTCACTCTGGCCGACTAATTACTTTCGAGTATGCCGAGGGGGGGATAGATTGCGCTCAGACATCGAACTATTAAGATCTTGTGCCTTTTTTTTCTGCCGTCCGATAACCGCGCCGTGGGTAATTTTCGGACCAAAAAGTAGCTGTGCCGAAAGCGCAGTGATTTTTCGGTTCTACAAAACAAACGTGTTAGTTAACCGGAGGGGAAGCGACGTCCAACCCAGGATTTAAAGCGAGGTAGGCCAGATTCACCTGACCTTATGTTCCTCTCTTGAATCCAATTCGGATTGCGTCCACTGATCAACATTATACTAGATACAGTCCGTGGGATCTTATCCCACCAAGGTGCTTAAAAATGCGAAAGCAAGATGATGAATTAGTACTAGTTGTTCGTTGCGTGTTTTTTTTCTACTACTAAAGCTTTCAAATCGTTGTTTTCAACAGTAGTAGGATGTCTTAGATCCTCTTCGTCTTTAAAATTTACATCTCCGTTCCTAAAGTTTTCGAACCAATGTTACACTGTTCATTCAGAAGTAGTTCGTTCACTCGTCAACCTTAGGTTGATTAACACTGCGTGCTCTTTGAGATGCAGAATTTGATTACAGAATACTGTTTGGATTGGCGCGTTATTGCAGCGCATCTACAATGTTTGCCGAAGGCCATATACATGGGTTCGTACCGCTTCTGAGACATCAAGTCGCTGGCGTAAAGCTGCGGCTGGAGCTCAGCATCAACTCTCTAGTGCAAGCGGCATAGAAAGTTGATACCCTGACCAGAGAATGGCAACGACTACAGAATGGCTACAGATACAAAAATGGCTATGACTGAAATGTAGTATTTATATATATGTGTGAACTTTTATTATTAATATTTTTTTCCTTTTCTTTTCATAACATAAATAATATTTAATAACTTAAATGTATTATATAATATGTATTATATTAATAGTGAATCGAAACTTCATAAAAAAAAAATCACGCTGTAATAAACGCATTATTATTATTATAATGCTCAAGTTTAAATTCATGCAAAGAATTACATGTAATTCTTCTTTTTTCAATCCCATTTTTGATGCAAATGAATGTAATGCCTGACTCAATAAATTGATAAAAATAAATATAAAATATTTCCTAGAAAAGGACGTCTAAAATGGTTATAATAAAATTGGCTGTTTTCGGAACAACGTAATACAATTCCAGGTGACGAATTTGTAATTGCCTTTTACTTACTATTTACCTACTATTTGTCACATAATATAAATTAGGTGTCCCAATTTCGTGATATATTGTAATTAATCAATTACCATTGTATGTGGTAACTATATTACAAAATACATATACAACGTGCCAATGAATATGTACTGAATATACCGCGTCTAAGTACCTAACGTGTGCTAATGAGTTTGCTTTAGCACAATCAACATCACTGGTAGTATTTCGGTTATAATTATTATTCTGACGTATTCACACTAATGGATATTTCCGAAGGCTTACCATAATAACCTTTTTATAACAAATGGATAGGTAGTATGTACATATACCTAATATACTTAATGCGAAGGAAATTGCTGTCTACTGTTTAATTAATTATTCCCTAGAAATATATTTTCTAATTTAAGCACGAAATAACGTTCGTTTTTTTACGTTAACCCACACAATAGACCCATGTCATGGTGGGATCCATGTCAGCACAGCGGGGAAATGGATGTAGATAAATTAAGAAGAGACAAAATAAGGTAAGTTCAAATCATTAAAACACATACAATATAAGAAAAAAAAAAAAATAACATAAAATATACTAGCATAAATTCAGACTCCCCCTGAAACAACACTGTATATCGGTTTTTACAATTGTTGCTAGATAGACAGGGCGTCGGCCATTTCGGATGATATACAGTGTTATTTACATATACGGTGTTAATCCGGGTTTCCACCAAAGGAACAAAATACGAAACACAAACAAAAACTGTTTTTCTCAACAAAAAGAGCCATGTTTGAAAAAAATGAACCGTTTTGTAAACAAGTCTGTTCGAGGACAGTGTTTTTAGTAAACAAAATACTTTCCCATCTCGAGCCTGTACATCAAAGTAAAGCAAGTTTGTTCCTGCTGTTTAGTTTATTTGAAACACGCGAATGCAGGTAGTTTTGTTATCTGTGACATTTATACTCCGCTCTTGATCTGAATATGATTTTTATCAAGAGTTTGTCCAGATTATTTGTATTTTTCTTAGCGAGTTTAGACCCTACCAAATTAATTAACAATTCAAAATCGGTACATTTTGTAAAATTGTGAAAGGAAGATCTCAACATCGTATTATAAAGATTTTTTTATTCGATCATTAATTAAAAACCAGGACATCGTTGAGGGACTAAACTAAATGGAAAAAAGAGACAAACACTAACAATAAAATTTTTGGAACAGTTTCCCAGAACTGTTTTAAAGACAACAAAACAGATTTGTTTTTTTAAAGAGTCTGTTTGGTGGAAACGCGTCTTAACAGGACAGCGTACCTCAAACACACGTGTATTCCTATATATCCTTACTCCCTCTATGTATTAACATAACTCATTTACGCTTGTAGCAGTAAATATATGTATAATATTTTTAAGGAGAACACATTATTATTGTGAAGTTGTAATTTTTCAGAACATATACATATAAAATCAATTTATCGAAAAAATATTTGTTTAGTTATTAAATTCACAAACTAACATCTCTTTTTTATTGTTGTTGTAATGTGCATATTAAATAATATTAATTGGGAGTTAAACTTTTCTTGCTTTTGTTGAAAAGAACCGGTACACGAGTGAAAACTTTTTGATGATGAGTTTTTTCGACGCCTTTCGATATACAGTGTTATAGCAGGGAATATCGCTTACAAAATTGCGTTTAAATTGTGTTTTCATATGGCATTCGAAGCCTAAGAATATATACAACGTTGTGACATTCATAACGCAGATCTGTCCAAAACCGATATACAGTGTTGTTGTGGGGACGATCTCAATTATTCAACATTCTGGCGATCGCACACATGAAGTGAATGGTTCGTTCTCATGCCACTGATATTGACAGTGCAAGGATGGTTTAGTAAACGGTTATTTCCCCCAGAACCCTTAATAAATTGTATTTTATTTTTAAATATGTAGATACCCCTTTTAAAAACATCGTTTATCTTCGTTGCAGAGTAAATGCCGGCAATAATTTATTTGACGTCGTTCAAAATATGAAAATACATTAATTTTTTCAAAAATCTACATTATTATTTATAGTCGCCTACTTTGTTCTTAATTTGGCAGTATTATAAAACACTCAAACGTAAACTATTTAAAAGTAGATTAATCCATTAGAAATAATTTATTTAGCCAAAAATGTTTGGTTACCATCGGTGTAAGCAAGATAATGTTTCTGGTTCGTTTCCCGGTGGTAGCAAAAATTTTTCCGATAGACAGATTTATTTATGTACATGTTTCTAATTGATTTATCCGATTTGTTTAAATTAAAACACATAAAATGTTACCTTAGTAAATTGTTGACCACTCCAACATGATGAATGTATCTTACAGATTTAAAAAGTGAGGGTCTCGTGGCGGTTCACTTCATTCTTCCACATCTTTCTCTAAAAACCAATGAATTATCATGACTGTCTTCAGGATGGGCCATTTTCTGAAGCATTGTTGAGTATGTTTCAACTGTTTGTTGGAAAGAAATATTAATCTTGAAGATACGAAGCAAACAATAAAGAAAGAATTTGAAGCGTTAGAAATGACATAACTATATATAATAAATTTTGTAGAAAAAATTATTAAAAATAAAAAAGGATTTCATTCATCAATTTTCACTGTGGAATACAAGGACATCACAATCGTAAATCTATATTTGATAATAAAAAAAAGGTGTGAATGTTTTATGTAAAAAAATTATTATCATTTAATGTTTTCATAAAATATTACTGTATATTTGGTCTTTCAAAAGGGTCAAGTGATTCAAACATTCATTTTACGACTTTCATCCAGTAGTGTATTTATTCCGTGGAAACCCTCCGTGGACTATTCCAGAAAGGCTCACCGTCAAAGCTTCCATTTTATGCTCGAATTTCAGAATCTAGTTCAATTCAAACACATCAGTAGCGTCGTTAAAATTTTTGTAGAACTTAAATAATAATGCACACATAAAGATAGCTACGTTATTCGATAAAACCAACTTTTACCTCCCCGTTAAAAAGGCAGTGAAATACAAATACCATGTACTTTTCTGCGCAGTGGATTAACATTATTAGTACTAGAAACTTTATTACTCTAGTAGTTTACGGGGTTCTTTGATGCACAAACTTCCAGTGAGAGTAAGTAAAATAAATCGCGAGGCAACACGAAATATTTAGACTAATTTACTGAAGTTCTTTGAAAAGGTTATTTTAACGTGTGTTTAGCAACTGAAAGTTTCTATTCTAAATGTGTACACGCGCACCTACACAAATATTAATTTTGGCAATACAAAATTATATGTAAATATTCCATTGGGTACCGACCACTATTTTTCTTTGCAGGCTACGTGAGAAAATTTACAAACGTCGAAACTGAAACAATAAATCTCGCAGAACCTCAGTTGTTCATGAATTACATAATTACATTAAATACTTATGTTTCGTTGGATAATAAATGGTTATATGGCTGGAATATATTTCACGGTCGTTCGTCAGTATTTAAAAAAGTATTCAGCTGTTTTTTAGAAATTATAATTAATGTGTTAGGAAATGGGTAAAACCTTATTTTCATAAATTACTTTTTTGTATCCTTGTAATGAAAACAACTACAGCAATCTTGTGGTAAAAAGGTATTAGCTGATAATTCCGATTAGCGGCTGAAAAATAATTTTTATTTTCAACACTTTGGTATAATTTATTTAAATTATAGCGAGATAAGATTGCAAAACGTTTTCATAAAATATTTTGAATTAAATATACATAAATTTCTTCAGAATTTAGCACTAAGAATATATTAGTAATTTTTTAATAAAATTTCTTTGTTCTTGAAAATGAGGGCTACGCTTTTTTTCCAAAATAAAGTCGACATGACACGACCTCTTATTCAGAAATGTATATCTAAGATTAGATCATAATCATCTTTATTGATGACAACCCCGGGTAGCCGGGTAGGTCTCAGCCATTTCCAAGAATATCCTTTCCCTCCCCCTGTCTTGTAACAATGTTCTCCAGTACGGGGGCGCGTCATGCCTAATGAGAGCCCTCGTGCAGGTACAAGTATGCGCCCTCAAGTCACGGGGGTGACAGTCCCTCCTCATTCGCTCTCCCAACATATCAAAGCCTTTAATTGGATTAAACCACCAAAGTATATATTAGTTATCCCAGAAAATTGAAAATTAACATTTCTAAAATAAAACAACATGAATTCGAACTGTAAATCCGGATCGATAGTATTTAAACGAATTGCGCAATCCGGAATGGAATACGACAATTCCGGTCGTAAATCGGAATCACCGCAGGGTAGGTGAGGAAAATAGGAAAGCGTGGTACAGGATGAGGTCAGTGAGAGGATAAAGGTTCTAGTCGAAGGACTAGTGATCTCGGGAACCGGGATTCGGAAAATCTGCTCGCCTTACCTTGTATATAATGTCTCCGTAATTTCTGGATCGCACAAATGGCACGCGGATAAGGCGATCTTCGCTTCCGGCAATGTCACAAGTTCACTCACGGTACGCAAATAACAAACAATCCGTGATCAAAATACAGTGCACTGGAGCTGAAAGGTCCGCACCGCGAATGCTAACGTGATATCGATATTGAAGGTCAAGTTGACGTTTGCAGGCGTCAAGGTCACAATTCACACTGAAAAAAAGAGCACGAGGTCACAGCCGATTTAAAAAGATGCGCCAAAAGTGTATTTACGAATTCGGATTCCAATTACGTAAATATAAAAATGTTTATTAATAAAAAAATATATATTATTTTCTGATTATTAATGGGTCTTTAATAATCTTGATAGATAGTCTCAGAATAACATTTAATTTATGGTATATATTGTGGTGATCCTGCACACGTCCCGCAGGCATGGCTGTGTAGGGACTCACCTAATAGCCATATAGAGCCGAAGCCAAAATGACCAATCAGCAGATGCAATACATCGTGATGGACGATTCCACAAAGCTACCACCACTTTTTTTTTCGCAGACCGTCCTTTCAACGACATCTCGAGCGAGCCACTCCAGTGTTCAACTTCATATGCGTATTTAACGTTATACTCGTCGAATATGGCTTTATAATTAATCCAGAAATAAATACTAACTCTAGACACGACATATATAATCACACTTGCACACCATATACACTGCGACGTGCAGTAACACGCGTGAGATTGGAAGGTGTTAAGGGCTCCAGTCTCACCATCCACAAAACCTTCTGATACAATCATATTCAACAACCACAATCCCTACGTGATGATCGTTCCCTTATTTTCAAAATGTTAAAAATATTCAATTAGTTTAATTAAATGTGTATTTACGACATATTCCAACCATCACACTATTCTGTTATTCTGTTTATCAATCTATAGTGGGTAATGGGTACTGAAAATTTGTCATTTATTAATCATTTTGTTCAAAGGTATGCAACCCACGGTATAGTAATATTACACTGTGGATTATATTTTATATATTTACCGTACAGAACGGGCCCAAAGCAGATTGCTCAAATGCCTTAATTTTAAATTCCACATAACCTTCCGAGAAATATCTCATGAAATTCGTCTGTAGAAAATAGAAAATACTTTCCGAACAAAGATATTTAAATAAAAATATTTAAAGGAGCTTTTTGATAGTCTGCATTACTTGGAAAATATATTTTTTGTTGTCTTACTCGTAATACCCTCTCAAATACGCAAATCCAATACTTTATCACAAAATACTTCCAAATGTACACATTTATCCGAAGAGCTCTCTCAAACAATATGCTTTCTTTTTAACATTTTTGAATATTATTTATCGTTAATAAATTTAAACGTCAAATACTTATCTCTTTCAATTAAAGATGAAACAATATACAACGGGCAAAATAATCTATAATTTCATAGTGTTTATAATAAAAGTGAAATTTACATTTCAAAACACATTAAGTAATCGATAATCTCGCATTGTTTATGGTTGACTTCCAACGTTCTGGCAGTTTTTCGATTCTACGCCTGTATTTCTAATTTTAAGTCGTCAAGTAATTGTTGGATAGAGTGCGGAAAACATGAAAATCTGAAGAAGCAAGATCAGGAGAATAAGGTAGATGTGGAATAACCTCCCAATCGATCACTTGAATAGCTGCTTTTGTAATATTAATAGTATACGGATGGGCATTATCATGCTGAAAAATCATTTGATGCTGTCTTCTCAGACGTTATTCTTGAATTGCGGCTTCATGACGACATATGTGTTGGCAATAAACCTCAGAAGTGATGTTACTTTTCTCGAAAACAATTCACAGTAGTATTAGTAGTAGTGTATTCCACAGAATACATGTCACATCAATATTCTTACTATTTTCAAACTAAGCTAAACGCTTGTGCTATGAAAATAGGACTAACTTGCTGGAGTCCTGGAACGAAGTGCGAACCATCGACCACTAGATCATTGGGTTTCCTGGTTGATAATATTGTGCATGTGTGTGTGTGTGTGTGTGTGAGTATTGCTACCTTTTTTCGGAGAATGCAAGAAAACGGTAAACGACAGGCGGATCAAATACATCCCGTGCTTCGACCAGTACATAAGCCGATCGCAAGGAGTACGTACTTTGGTCGATCGAAATCTACCCAGACAAAAGAACAACAACATCGGACTAGAAAATCAGCACGTACAATAAAAAGGTCAGTGCAGTGTTCATGTATCATATGTGCCCTTATTTTCAATCAGAAACCTGGGAATCAGCTATCGAAGGCATTCACGTAATCAAGTAGTAGTATTTAATTCATGTCTTAACTCCTCGGATAAACATAAACAAAATGATATATCGGAGAAATTCGTTTTCTTTTAAACTTGACAATACATTATTTTTGACAGAGCACAAAATTCAAGAAACATTAAATAAAACAATACTTTGACATTAAAATGTCATTGACATATTATCTAAAAAAAAAATTTCCAAGGCATCTTGAATTAGAATGAATTGTTTTACGTTACAAACTTACAACTAACTATAGGGTGTCCAGCGGAAAAAAATCAAAATTAAATTGTAATTGCTCGTAAACATATTGTTTACTGATGAAGCACATTTTCATATCGATGGATATGTTAATAAACAGAACATGAAATACTGGTGCCCAGATAACCTAAGAGAACGCCCTTAAAAACGTTTGTATTGTCCAAAAACGACAGTGTAATAAGTGCAATTTCTGCCTGAGGGATAATAGGCCCTTATTTTTTAAACCAGCGAGAGACAGTCACTGCTGACGTGTATTTCACTGTCGACGAGTTTTTGGTACCGCAACTGCTGCTGTTACCTGGGTTTAACAACAGAACACAATTTTAGCAAGACGGGCCACTCCACACACAGCTAGAGTTTCAATGGAGAAGCTGAGGGGAATTTTTCCCGATAAATTAATCAGCAAGTACGGAGACATACCCTGGGCACCCCGGTCACCGGACCTTATATCGTGCAACTTTTTTTTGTAGGGATACCTTAAGTCGAGAGTTTACAATAACAATCCTCGATCAATTCAGGCCTTACAAGAAAATATCCGCCGTGAAGTTGCTGCCATTGAACCAACGCTTTGCTCTCGCGTGTTCGCAAATTTAAGAGTCCAATTGCAAGAGTGTCTTGAGAGAAATGGGCGACATTTGGATGATATTGTTTATAAAACGTAAAATCCGCATCGTTAAACTCAATTTTGTATAAATAAAATAAGAGAATAACATTGTAGTTTTTATTTTTATTTAATATTAAACTTGAAGATTTTCCGCTGAACACCTTTTACATACTGTTAAATAGATTGATTAATTGGTACAGTGTTAGAACCTACAATTAAGTACAGCTTATCACACTTTTAGTAAGAACGTGTAAGCTCGGCTTATGTTTGAGTAGTACGTAATTTAATAATACATTTTATCAAATACAAACAAACATGAACCCGTAATTTTAGATAAAAAAGTTTATTATTATGATAAGAATCCGTACTACATACAGTTAATGAGTAAGTTTGAAGGATTAATTACCGCGAATTTAGTAATTAGGATTTGAATGCATATGGAATATTCAATATCAATCAATGTGATTTTAAAATAACAAATTAGATAGAAATAATTAAGACGAACTAGATTGCTTCCTGTTAGTTTTAGTTAAGTACCTGGTGACCGCTTCGTCAATATGTTAAATAATCTGATTGTGGGAGCTACAAGCCGAGCATATCGCTTTTTAATATGTTCAACCTAATTAGCCTGATGCGCGTGACAAAAATCCCAGCTGCATTCTTACAGTGGCCATACAGATTACTTGCATTTTGGAGAGAATCAGAATTATTTAGCATTCTTATTCTAGAACAGATATTCTAGAAGACTATCGATGATTGTATCGTGGATTTAAAAGATCAAGAGTGACTTTAAATGACACTATTCAGTCAGCAGCTGAGTCACTCATTAAAAATTTTGTTATTAAGGAGAACACATTCTTATTGTGAAGTTGCAATTATTCTGAAAATAGGTCTGTGCTATTTTAAATACCAATTAATTGTATTAATAAGAAAGATGTACTTGTAAAATCAATTTTTTATCGAAAAATATTATTGTTGCTACAGGGATCCAAATTGGGATCTCTTCCAATTCGGGGAAAATGCATTAACCGATTATGTTATACACAGTGCTTTGACGTCAAATGCACCTTCCCTGGATTGGAAAGAGATCCAGGTTCGAATCCCGGTAACAACAGCAATATTTTTAGATAAAAAAATTATTTATATATATATCTTTCTAATTAATTCATTTAATTAGTATTTATGTATGTATTTTCCTTTTTCTTGGGGAGACTATTGACAGGCCAATATGGATCGATCATTGTTTCTACTCTCGAGTATCTTAAAGGCTTGTAGATATGTATCTTAATAATACAAATGATACTTGGTTTAAATAATAAATACAAAAAACATTTAAAATGTAATAAATAATAAAAGACTATAAAAAATACAGTATTTCCATGCGCAGTATTCGCAGAAGTAGGCATAGAATACCATAGATAACAATCTTGTTATCCTGAGATGAGGCATGACCTCATGATGAAACAACCAGAATAGAATTATTCAACACAAGCATAACATAACGGCATTATACTTAGGTCGAATCACAAATAACATCAAAATACAAATTAAATGTATTAATTAGAAAGATATACAAATAAAATCAATTTTATCGAAAAATATTGTTGTTGCGCTACCGGGATTCGAACATGGATCTCTTTCAATCCGATTATATTATACCAACACAGTGGATTGACGACAATTTTTTTCAAATTAATACATCTATCATTCCATTACTTGAAAGCCATTTACTTTGTTTTTACGGAATCTCAAATACCTTTGAGTAATCCGATAGGAAACGCCAGAATTAATAATTCATTTTTATTAAGTTTTGGATACATTGATACAACTTATATATTATTAAGGATAACACATTCTTATTGTGAAGTTGTAATTATTCAGAACATAAGTCTGTGATATTTTAAACACTAATTGAATGTACTAATTAGAAAGATATACATATAAATCAATTTTATCGAAAATTATTGTTATTTCTACCGGGATTCAAACCTAAATCTCTTCCAATTCATCAATCCATTGTGTTAGTATAGCATAATCGGATAATACACGTTCCCCGGATTGGAAGAGATCCAGGTTAGAATCCCGGTAGTAACAACAATATATTTTTTTAAATTGATTTTATATGTATATATTTCTAATTAATACATTTAATTAGTATTTAAAATGTCACAGACCTATGTTCTGAATAATTACAACTTTACAATAAGAATATGTTTTCTTTAATAACAAATAACTTCTGTTTTTTTATCAGCTTTGTATAGCTTTCATAAAATAACAAAAATATATTAATCTATTATGTACGTGACCTTTCTTCATATTTTTCTGTTCTATAAGGAACTTATACACTGCATATTTTTTCAGCTGTCGGCGTAGCACTATTGCGTTGTTTGAATTTCCAAAACATCATATACACTTGCAATATGCACTTTTTGACTCACCATTTAAGGGAACAACACTATAATGTAACGTGCACCACACAAAACAGTTGTCAAAAGACTAACAGAACGCTCATCTATTTAGTGAAAGCAAAAACTCGTTTGTGCCCTCGACTCATATTGGGTAAATACTAACAATAGATTCTATTTGCCTGTACCGGAAGTTATTTATGACTCAACCGATACTTGAATTCACTAAATTCAAAAATTTACTCCTTTACAACGACAATAAATCATGTAACCTTAAAGGCCACGTCATTCATTAATGAATTCGACTGAAAATTAACATCTCGCGTAGACTCAATTTTCTACTTTGCGTGCTTGTTTAGTTATCAGAATGTATATTTTCCATTTTTTTTTTACCTACTCATGTTTTAATCATTCGAGCATTTTGTAAATATACTAATAAAATGTGCGAAACTATCCATTTGTGAACATTACCTCAATCACCATAATTTTCGGTCGAAAATTTTTAAAATTCTTTTACGTTGCGCGATATAAATGACCTTAAGAAAAACTCCATAACATAACAATGTCTTAACACGAAACCCGTTGAATTACAGCTTTTATCGCAAAAATCTAAGAAACTTAATGAAGTAATACTGCCCAATATGAATCTAAGTCAATTTCAGCTAGAACGTTCATATTTCAAATTTAAGAGACAGGTTTGTGTAGTTGCTTTTGTTTGCTCAAGATGCTATCTCGCTCCGTCGCAACACGTCGGACCCTGAAGTGAATTTACTATTTATTTATATTGTGCCTTTCTAGAAAAATCAAAGCCTTCAAAGCTTCTTTCTGCAATATAATTTTAAAAATTTTTGTTTATTCCGGAAAATTTGCGACAACTATTTGCGGTATACAAAAATAAATAGTACATATTGTAATTACATAATTTTTTAAAACAAATCAGATGAGTCACGTAAATGCAAATAAAAAACCTATCTATCAAACCACCGGGATTCGAACCCGCAAGCTTATATTGCCGGTGGGCAGCTTTAACCGATCAAGCTGTAGTGACACTACATAGAAACTATCTATATACGTTCCCTTATTAGTAAGATATCTATTTTTTCACGTTGGAAGCAATCATTTTTTAAATCACAATACCTCTCAAAAATTGAGATACTCGGTAGATGGCGCCAGGATTTCCAATCACCGCGAAAATATACTAATTGCAAAATAATTATATAGTGCATTGATATTTTTAAACTTTTTAACATAAAATTTATCGGAGACTCCTAAAGCAAAACTGCATTAAAAAAAGAATGTTAGAAATAGCCTGAAATTTTTGGAATACCTTTTTGGTATTAATACATTTATTCATTCCATTATTTGAAAAAGCCATCTACCTTATTTTTACGGAATCTCAGAATTATCAATTCATTTTTATTAAATAATGGAACGATTAAATGTATTCATATCAAAAAGGTAATATATAGGTTCGAAAATTTGTCACTAAAAATATCGTCGCTGTAGCATAGTTGGATAATGCACCTTCCCCGATTAGGAAAGAGATCCAGGTTCGAATCCCGGTGGCGCAACAACAATATTTTTCGATAAAATTGATTTTATATGTATATACTTTTAATGTTTTACATTATTTCTTTCATATGTTTGGTGCTATGCTATATTTTTTGCGTACGTTATATATGGTATGACTATAATTAGAAGTATCACAAATAATGATTAATTATATATATATATACCTAGATTTTTTTATTGATTTTCTATCACAATGCTTAAAGAATACTACAAATAATATAAAGTTGCTAGGCACTTAAATTTAATAATTCTGGGTACAAAGGATTAAATGTATTATATAATATGTATTATCTTTATGACGAATTGGGTCTTCATAAAAAAAACCGATCACGCCGGAATAAATGCATTATAATTATATTAATTTGTCAATAATTCAAATAATGTTTAATTGTGAATAATAAAAACACGGCGGTATTCTTAATTGGATACGATATATAGCGAGGTAAATAAATCCTTTGTTATAAAAATAAAAAATGGTAATTAAATTGTAAAACAGATACACCATTTGATGGCACAGTTGTTGAAAACGGAAATGAGTTTTTGTTGATTGAAGTACCGGAAGACAACACCTGTGCCTTCAATTGAATTATTAAATTATTGATTTCATTATTCCGTGATACTACCAATCTCGAGACTTATTATACTGCGTCTATACTTTGTGGGAACCCTTAACGGAAATAGTGATAGAAAAAATATACAGTCCACATCTTTGCAGATGCCATTATACACGAGTATGAATGCTTGTTATTTCATTTCCCCATATCGAAGCGATGAATGTAGTTTTATTTCTAGTAGTCAGATTTAAATAGAAATACAAGCAATATAAATTATTTATAACTTTGTTTTTAACAACTTTTATACGTTAAATTTAATACATCAACGGTTTCAGAAAACATTATATCAGGATGTCAAATAAACAACCATATGTCAAATTATTCCAATGTCTTTAAATTTCATTAAAAATATATATATATATATTATTATTTAAAAAATAAATTGTTACAATGATGAAAGATGTGGAAATTGACTTAATGTTACAAAATTATTGGAAAATTTTTTAAGATATGACTGTGGTTAAATTAAATTGGTTATTTATAATATTTTTGTATTTTTCACGCTTTACTTATTTCTAATGATTCTAAATTATTCAATTTAAGACCAACATTGTTTATATATAAATGGACAAACCCAACTGAGGCAAGACAAGCGGTGCACAATGGAGTCCTGGTACCGACACTGATGTATGGAAGTGAAGCCTAGAGCTGGCAAAAGAGGAACGAAAGTAGACTGAATGCAGTGGAAATGAGATCGCTTAGGCGTATATGTGGCAAATCTATTTATGATAGAGTAAAGAATGAAGAAATAAGGAAGGAATGTAAAGCTGATGTTAGTATAGTGAGTAAGATTAAGAAAGGATCACTTAGGTGGTTTAGTCATATGGAATGGATGAATGAGGAGAGAATGGTAAGAAAGATATATGACGCAAGTGTTGATGGCACCAGAAATAGAGGACGTCCGCGAAAGACTTAGCACGACCAAGTAAACCAGATAATGGAGGGTGGTTCTGTTAGGGATGATAATGGAGGATGGTTCTGATAAGGCGAGAATTGTGTCAGGACAAAGGAGTGTGGCGCTCTATCCTCTCTGCCTACCCCCTAGAAACAGCGTGATGGTAAGTAAGTATGAACAAACCCAAATTTTTATCAAAAATAAGTATTATGAATTGATAAGTATTATCATTTTCTAATAAATGAATGGAAAAATCTAAAAAACCATTACTATTTGAACATCTTAAATGCTCTTTGACTATTGTGTTAAAATTTCGACTTGTTTTCACAATATAGAAAAATCTTTACACCTATGTTTATAAACACCGGAATTATTAAATTTATCATCATTGTCTTTGAAATGAGTAATTTTCCTATAATATTATGAAAGAAATGGAATTTTCCGAAACCGGTTGTTGTATTAAATTTAACTCGTAAAAGTGGTTAAAAACAAAATTAAAAATAATGTATATTAATGTAAAGTTAGCAATATATATTAAAAATACTGCCTATTGCATAGGGTCTCATGACGTAACTTCCGGAAAATTTCAATGCACTTTTCTCGATCACGATCACGAGACCTCGGAACCGTTGTCTGTTAAAAAGTTTTTGTATGTATGAGATATAATCACAGACCATCTATATATTCATTATGTGGATATAACGGATTTGTGGATGTGATCGTCGAGCTTGTATGAGAAGATGTATGAATGTGGATGAGGCGAAAATAGTGTCATGACAGAAGAGTGTGGCACTCTATTCTCTCTGCCTACCCCCGTAGAGAAACGGCGTGATGGTAAGTAAGTAAGTAAGTAAGTAACGGATTTCAATCAAAATTATCTGATAAATGACTAGGATAAGTTTGTTAATCAGCCTGATTCACCTTTTTCTTTCGGAATGGCGGCTATTCAAAACTTTATAAAAATAGTTCACTCCGTTAATATTGGACCTAGAGAAATAAGTAAAATAACACACAGATGCAAAAAATGGTTTGAAAAGAATTTGAAAAGATTGTAAATTTTTTAATGTATATACATATATACTTACATTCACACACATATACCCGAGATATCACAAATCTATTTAAAAAACTAACTCCAATAAATAAAAAATAAATTCTTATTTGTTAATGTTTTTTTTACTAAATTAACTAATTTTAAATGAATTAGATAAACTAAAATTATGAACTATTTACACAGAGTGGGCCAAAAGTCACATAAGTATTTATAAAAAAATGTATTTTTATAATTTTTTATTTTACAGAGCATGATTTTTTTTTATACATGAATTATCATCTTGTACATGCGCCTCATTTTCATTTTAAAAAATGCGAGGTTCACAAAAATTGTATTTAAAAAAATACAAAAAATTAACAAAGATTTCAATGATTCAGTGACTTGAATGATCCTGTATAATGGTTTGTGTAAAGGTTGGGTTGGGTTAGCAAACTCGACCGCTACCTCGACTCGTACGTGACGTCTGCGGTAGAGAATGTATTTCTTGGATCGGGATTTTTTCTCACCGGAAACCTTATAATGATGGAGAGCTACAAGCCTCAACTAAGTGGGAATGAGGAGGAGAATTTCGCCAGCGGGCTCGGCAATGACAAACAAAAAAAAATATACGGCAGTTATGTATTTCACGAAAAATGTTATATAATAGTATGTATAATACATATGTAATATACAATATTTATTATCATTTTAGATCATGTGTTTTCTCTATTATTTATTCTGTTGAATTTAACTTATATTTAAAAAAATAACCTATAAATACATACAGGGTGTAACAGACCTAGTTCACAATATTTTATGGGTAGATACCTGACTAAATTACGAGTCGAAAATGTTCAAGAAATATGTGCCTAATATTAACTATGTCAGAGATTTAAAAAAAATCATAATTAAGCGATTATTTCGATTAATTTATATATTTTAAATTATATTTTGAATACAAACAGTTAAAGGTTATTGAATTTTGAGTGGCCAGATTATTTTATGATAGATGATTTAGGACTTGAAGCAAATATATAAATTAATTTATTTTTGAACAATAATATTTTCCGTAACATTATAAAATTTGCACATATTCCTTGAATATTTTCGAATCATAATTTAGTAAGGTATCTACATATATAATATTATATTATACAGTGAATATGTATTATCTGTGAAGTTATATTATCACTATTATTTCACTAAATCAACTAGTTAAAATGCATCATAAAATTGATTTACAATTCCATCGATCAGTGTCAGTAAAACTATATTTATTCACAAACAGATGATTCAGTACGCAAATTATATCTCTCACACCGGTGTAGTGTCGAATTTAAAGAAGTACATTTTGAAAGAGAAATATATTTATTTATTTGAGAAGAACTACCTATGACCGATACCCAAAACACAGTGATTTTCTACCTATATGGCTTAGGGGTTTTATAAACTATATCCTTTGTTCTCGGTTATTATAAACATTCTATGTTTTAAGGAAAGATTTTTTAGGCCAGTATAAACAATTTTTATGAGTTCATTTATCTAGCTGGTTAACAAAAACATCAACTCTTGGGATCTCAAGTGGGGTTAAATGAAAACGAATTCATGGACCTGACCTCTAAAACAATGGTTCATAATATGAATTTATTTATTAATGTAATTAACTTGAATTTATTGGATCTAATTTGATAAGTATGTAGGTAGAAGACACCTAAGATATAAACCTAAGTATACGTACTTTGGTATATATCTTTCGGTGAAAATGTATTTGGACATCATTTCACTGAAAAGCCAGTGAAAATGTAACTTATAAATAATAAGACAAAATACTTTGTTTAAACCACTACTAATTGATAAATCAACATGTTTCGATACCTAAATAGAAACAACTATTCTGAATTCGCCAATCACCTTTTGGAAACAAACTATTCTTTTGATATTAATAAGCGTTTAGAAATTATAAATACAATTACTTGGAGTTTACAGTTAGATAAATTTGAAGTTTTAGAAATAAGAAAAAATATTAATAGCAAACTAAATATTATAAATAACCAAATCCTCTTTGATAATAGTTACCCTTTAAATTTGTTTTCATAGTAGTTACTACTTAATTACCAACCGCTTTATAATTTTGTTTTTATCTATGCTTGTATTTTTAATTTTAGTATGCGGTATCTTCTTCTTCTTCTTATTAAATAGGCAATCCACCCATCAAGAGTGATTAGTTTCATTAATCAAGATAAAACATTATTTTATAGAAAAAGTACAATAAAATTATAGAATAGGAAATATTACAAATCACTATCATTGTTGTTCAAAAAATTTTCTATTATATAGATTCATGTGGCGAGTTAAGGGAAAAAAGATGACACAAGTTAACCGGGAGTTAAAAATTATCATTGACGAGATTACTGTACAAAAAACCTGTGATCAGCAATGGACAGGCAAAAAAAATATGGCCAATGGTCTCCACCTCGCCATCACACTCACATATTAAGGAATCTATTAAGTTCAATCTGACCGTGGAACAATAAGGTATCATCTGACAATTTGGTCCAAATTTACTTTTTTATGTTAAAATTCTGACAATAATTTTTTGTAAACTGTGTTTTAGACGATAATAAAAACATTTTTGTTATATTTTAGTAACATTTAATGATATTTTTTCGAATAACAATGGTCGACTTGAATACGAATAAAATGTGTTCGTATGCAGGAATTATTTTACTTTATTAATCTAAATTATATTTTTAAATTGATAATGAAATTATTTTTATATTACTATCATTTTAAAATCATACGAATAAACCAAAGTGTAATTAATAAAATTTATAATTCTAAAAATATTACCAATTTGATTGCTGGCACTTACGAGTACGTTTCCTAATATTTCCACTCTTCAATTAACTCCTACTAAGCCCTTAAGTATTTCAGTAGAAGATTATTTCAAGGCAGACTTCGGAACTATAAAATTGAAGGCCTGTATTCAGAAGAAAGAAAGACGAACTGGAATATAGAAATAAAAAAAAACAAAAAGATGTACGCAAACATATTTAATACAGAATCTCAGTCAATAAATCCCAAAAAGCTTGCGTAGTGCTTTAGCAAAAAAAGCATAATATAATTCAACTAACTTACTGTGACGCTGTTTACACTAGGGATAGATATAGAGGATAATAATAATGATATTGGATAATTTGTATAGCGCCATTTTCGTAAAAACTTTCACCTCAAGGGCGCTTTACGCATAAATTGTTTTAAGTCCTACAGTATCTTTGGTTTTAAATAAAATTAAAAATTGTTATTTTAATTTATGGAAATGATTTTTTTAAAAAGGTACGTTTTTAGTCTCTTCTTAAATAAAGTGTCTGATGCACTGCTGTTTGTTATGACGGAGGGCAAAGAGTTCCACGCTTTTAGACCTGTCATCGCAAATACCCGTTTACTAAATTTAGACTTCTGGCAATGGTTGTTCGGTTCTACAACGCTTCCTATGGCTGAGGTAGAGGCTGACCTGAGAGTTTGACGTCTACTAAATAGTAATTTAAATAAATTCTCTGTGATACAAAGCTCTCGAAGATACAGAAGCGCCATGTTATGTAACGGCCAGTACAATTTAAATTCAACTCTTTTAGGAAACCGGAGCCAATGTAGCTCATGTAAAAGGGATATTATATGAGAGAATTTGGAAACTCCATATATTATCCGTGCTATCGCATTTAGAATGGATTGTAATCTATACAGCAAAAACATTGGCAGGCCAGCATAGATGATATTACAATAGTCCACACGTGACACCACCAATTCATTTATAAGTAGACGGGCTGCCTCAAGGAGAAGAATGATAGAAGAGAATAGAACGCCCCACTCTTCTGTCACGGCACACCACTCTTCCCTCGTCTATATTCATACATTTTCTCAAACATGCTCTTCGGCTATTGAAGCTTTTGATAAGACATTTTTTTACCATCATTCCTTTATTCATACGTTCCACATGACCAAACCTTTTCTTAATTCTACCATTCTAAATGCTACAAATAGATCCACATTAGTATGGAAATTGGATAGTTATGATTGCTTACCTTTTAAATATTTTTATGTAATATTAAGAAGCATACCTGGTTTTGGACTTGATATCTTTTTTGTTAAAATATGAGCGTTAAACAGAAAAAATAACGTATTAATACCAGGAATAAGGTGAACATTTGTTTGTATTGCATACTTACATACAAATAATACCGAATGTTAGTATTTGTTTACATTGTATACTTACATACCAATGATACCGAATGCAAGGTTTTGTTTGTATTAAATTGCTACGTACATTATACGAGTATATGTTCCGTACCACCAAATAAGAAAAAAAAAACTTCATAATCTTACGGATGTTCCTTGCTTCAAAAATGTACAATTATGTAAAACAAGACCATTATTTAGACGAAATGACTAACATAATCTAAAACAGACTAATAACTAATAACACGAGCCGTAAATAGAGGGAGACAACATATTTATCTGACACTAATGATACGGGTCACGTGATTATTATTTAATCTCTGTAATATTTTCTTTCATCTCTGATGTATTCGTTATTAAATATTTTTTTTTTTTAAATGTATACCAGTTATGAAATTATCTTTATGAAATTTATTAAGGAGAACACATTCTTATTGTGACGTTGTAATTATTCACAACATGGCTCTGTGATATTTTAAATACTAACTAAATGTATTAATTAGAAAGATATATTTATAAAATCAATTTATCGAAAAAAAATTTTTGTTGCTACCGGGATTCGAACCTAGATTATGCTACATTAACATAATAAGTTGACGATAAATTATTGAACTTATATGTTACAATTTCAAATTGATACATCTGTCGTTCCATTATTTTAGAGCCATCTAATTTGTATTATATATAATAAACTTTGTACTCATAATAGCAGCGGCGTGCATTAGGTATGGACTTAGGTTATGCTGCTAATATCGATGGTGTAAAAGCGATGAATATTATCATTAGAGGTTTTATTCATCATTCACTCATTCAGGAGCATGTTTTTGTGTAAGTACACTTGTATGAGTGTGTATTCTTGGTAAGTTTTTATATATATATAATATATTATTAATACATTCGTATCCCGGCAGCAATAACAATATTTTTCGATAAAGTTGATTTTATATTTATATCTTTCTGATTTCTGATTACATTTAATTTGTATTTAATAATTTTTTTTAATTAACCTAACTAAATTTACAACTATTGGTAACCCACGCTTAACGCGAGTTTAGTGAACGTGAATTCATTATAATGCGGGTCCATTCTGCCTTTTAAAATTGTATAGGCGCCGCACTAAAATTCGATGTTGAGGCTCCCTCCTCTCCGACTAATGACCGTATCCTAGTATATCCCCGAGTATATTACGAAGTATACTTACCAAATTATATTACGAAGTCGGTAATTCCCCTGGGATTTAAATTTATGTTGTTGACAGAACATTTTGTTGTGAACTGACTTTTGGTAAAAATTACGTAATATATTTCATTATTCTGTGACCATTACAATGTCGAAATTCAGGCAGCGAAGGCAAGCATGTTAAAAAGAAACATAGGACAGTGTTTAGTCAGGAAATTAAATTAAAAATTATTGAAATTCATTATCAGATATAAAATAACGATCAAACATTTAATAACTAAATAAACACTAATAGTTTTTTTAAATACGAATTAAATATATTAATTAGAAAGATATACATATAAAATCAATTTTGTCGAAAAATATTGTTGTTGCGCCACCGGGATTCGAACCTTAGTGCACCTTCCCCGGTTAGGAAAGAGATTCAGTTTCGAATACCGGTGGCGCAACAACAATATTTTTCGATAAAATTAATTTTATATGTATATCTTTCTAATTAATATATTTAATTCATATTTAAAATATCACAGACCTATGTTCTGAATAATTACAACTTCACAATAAGAATGTGTTTTCCTAAACTAATAGTCCACATACTAACATATATAACTTTAAAAAATTCGATAAAATGTGGAGAATGAGGGGTGAGAAATGGTGAACGTTATATATATATAAAGTGATCACTTAAGCCAGCCGAAATATATATATAATTCTATATATTTCCATTAAATATAATAAAAAAAAGCTTTGTCTCTATGAGATATCTGATATTTGTTTAATAACAGTGCATTTGCAGGTATAAATCCATTAACTGTGTTCTTGAACATATTAAAATAGTATAATAATATAATATTGCTAATATATATTGGTCAGGATAAGAAAATATAAAAAAAATGAGAAATAATGATTTTTCAGGCATATTCTTGTATAATATGTTATAAAACATTTTACAGATAAAGTATATTGTTTTAAAATAATTTAAAAAAAACAGATTCTCATAGTGATGACATATATGCTGTTTTAAAAAAGGAAAAATGAATTATCAAATTTGGTCCATAAATGGCGATGGTGTAGTGGTACTCGAAGTGAGTCCACATACTAACATATATACAACGTTCAAAAATTTGATAAAATGTGGAGATTGAGGGGTGAGAATAGGTGATCACTTAAGCCAGCCGAAGACAGGCCGTACACCCCATACTTCCATGTATTTTTCATTATATATAATAAAAAATAGCTTTGACTCTATGAGATATCTGTTTAAATAACCACTGTTCATTTTGTTTTTAAATTTCTCTCTTCTAACTTCAATAGCGTTTTGAGTTTTTCCTCTTAATCCAATGTACATTTCTTGCCTTTATTTTAGCAAAGTCTTTAATAAGATATTTATGTTAATAAGAATTTCAGGCTGGTAGGGCATTTATTTTCTACTGAAGTTGTGGTTAGTCCCAAGAGTCTCTTCTGGCTCATAGAACTGCGCAGACAGGTTTTTATTAATTTCAGTTTTGAAAAACTCTTCTCTGCACTTGCCACTGATATCGATAAAGTCAAACGGATACGCAGAGCTACAAATAAATTAGGAAAATCATTTTCTAACTTATTTTGTCACAGATAGTTCAGCACATATTCGGGTTTCGCATTTCTTTGTATTCGATGACCTATTCCTGAAAGTTCAGAGCTAAGAGCTGTAGCGTCAATATTCTTTAAAAAATATAGGATTTCACCAGGGCTGCGCCGGGCTAGAGTTTTTTTACAATTTGATGCACAATTCATGAGTTCTTTGAAAGTTTCATCTTGAGGTTATTTATATTTCATAGAAAATCAAATAATTTTGCAATTTCATTCAACTGTGGGCATTGTTATTTTACAGAACTAATTGTCGTTTCTAATATTGAAAAACAGTAATTTACTCAGAATTTATCTATGGCGTCAGCGATGGGTTCATCTTCTAATTCGTAAGTTTTTCTATCCCTCCTTATATCGGGCTGAAAAATTGGCTCAATATTAATTTTTTTATAAATAATTGGACAAAATACTTTGTTTAAACCACTACTTATTGATTATGCTACATGTTTCGATACTAAAAGTATCTTCTTCAGGAAATAATATATATACTGAAATTAAAAATACAAGCATAGATAAAAACATAACTATAAGTGATGAATAAGTTAGAACTAATAGGAAAACAAATTAAAAGGGTGACTATTTGCAAAGAGGATTTGGTTATTTATAATATTAACACTTTTTCTTATTTATAAAATTTCTAATTTATCTAACTATAAACCCCTAGTGTTTGTATGTATAATTTCTAAACCCTTGTTAATATCAAAATAATGGTTTGTTTCCAAATGGTGATTAAAAAATTCTGAATAGTTGTTATTTATCTAAATAACAATTATTCAGAATTTTCTTTTAATTTTTTTTCATATTAGTTCTTACTTATTCACCACATATAGTTTTGTTTTTATCTATGCTTGTATTTTTAATTTCAATATACATTGTTTCGTGTATATAGGTATCGAAATATGTAGAATAATCAATAAATAGTGGTGGAAACAAAGTATTTTGTCCAATATTTATATTAGTTTTTTCAGCTAGCTCTCGATCACTAACCAAAACTCTCTCAAATTTCATGCCACTCCTCGTGTTGTATAAATACTCCTCTGTATTTTTAAGCTCATTTACTGTTTTCTCAAGAGTAAAGTGCTTCTCTTGCAGTAGTTTATTGATCAAATTGATTAAAAATAATATACTGCGCGATATTACAAGTTTCTTCTAATAATTTGCTCAATTTTTTTGCTGTTTGATTTAAAAGTATTTTTTCCTTCTTTTTGCCGCCTCAGGCGGTCGCCTAGTCTTGCCTTAAGGTAGAAGCGGCCCTGGATATACAGTCTAATATGATATATGACCAGAGCATGCGGATATTTTGGGCAACCTTACCTTGATTCAATTTGTCACAGCGATTCTCTAGCGAATTTGTACATTAGGTACGTGATTTCTCAGAGATTTTCCAAGCATAGCTATTTCCATTGCTCTTTGGGAATATTTCAGTTTATGTATGACATTAGCAGTGAGGTTCTCCAAAACAAGTGAAGAGCCTAGTGAAGAATTCAAAATTTAAAAACAAGTGAAATATATACGTATTAACAAATGACAACATCTAAATATCACTCCGTTGATATAAAAGTGATCAAAACTCAAAATATACAAACATTACAGGAGATAATTCTATTAAAAGCTGTCGTTTAATCATAAAAGGAGATGAGTGTTGTTCCCTTAAAGAATAACAACACTATGTTCTCTAGGAGTCATTTTTAAAGTTTCACTTTTGACGTTCTTTTTCATAAAGCACTACACTATTTTGAGATATTTTTTATTATCACTACCTAGATAACTAGGCAAGTATCTAAAACACTGGAGAAGCCGCTTAAAAGTACATAAAGTCTAATTTAAAAATTTGACTTTTAAAACAGTTTCCAACTGTTGTTTTATTACTCAAAAAGGGAATAGAAAGGTTATCTGAAAAGCTCAATTCGTATTATGAAATTGTTTATATATCTACTCGGTAATAAAACACACTTACTGTCACAAGACGCCGTAAGTAAACTGTCGCCATATTGAAATAGTTCGGAGAATAAATTACCAAATCAATGAAGGGATGGTTTCCTTATCGCCGAGCTGCAAACGGAGCACTACTACGTGTTACACAGCCTGTGTGCGTGCCAGGGGTGGTGTCACACCGATAGGGTTTGTATTTTATATTATACTCCATTCGCTGCGAGAGTGAACATTTGAATATGAATAACCGTAAAGCCACTATCGTCAACGGAAAGAATACGCGTTTTTTCTAAACGTATGTTAAACATTCACAAAAATCGGATACACAACGTTATTTCAATACTGAAACTTTAATATTTATCGCGTACAAATAAAAACATGTATTTTTAAGAAACACATTTTTTTGTCAGAATTCAGGCAAATTTATAAAGAAACTGATACATTACACCGGATGCGAGTTGATGGATATGTGATTTTTTTGTTTTGAAGATATATTTTTAGAAATACAAAAACGAATGACTAAAAAAATTAGTGTTTCAGAATAAGAAATTGTTGTAATAATTTACAACCTTATTTTATTGTGATTTGTACATACCGTGAACATTTGTATAATGTATGGTTTTTTTAAAGAACTTGACCAAATATTTTCATAATGTAAACATTATAAACGATCAAGTTTAGTAAATTACAATGTGTGGCCCTGAAAGGTCGTTAATAGTAAAACATTTTTTGATACCCCTTCCTTTCCGAATTTATTGAGCCTGATTAAATTAACTTCATTTAAAGTGGAAGCTCACGCTGCATCTCAAGCTGCAAGCTAGCCGGCCAAGCGCACCAAGCCCGTCAACGGACTGAATATCGTATAGCGGTGCTTCGTTCGCGAACGAACCGGCTCACTGAGCCGTATCTTTGCATTGAGCCGGTTCACAGGTTCAATGGATCAACGGATCACCGGCTTACCGGTTCAATTCGCTCCCAGAACAATTTTTTACCTTGTTGTCAGAGTGTTCGGTTATAAAACAAACCGTTTTTAAAAGTTAATTATTATTAAATTATTTGTTTCAATTACTGACTACTTACGTTCTCAAATATCAGGCCGTGTAACGTTATTTAAGAAATAATGACGAGGTCGTTAGACGACTGAAACGTCTACGACAAAAAATAATATTGCTGTATCCAGTTAGTATAATCTTCCAAAGCATTTTTATATTAAAGAATGTTAATTTTTGATTAATACAGATTTTATTTGACGTTTTTTTAAAAAATTGTTTGGTTGTAGCAGAAATGATTCGCTTTCTTGTATATGTGCTCGTACATATATTTGTATTTTATAATTTTATACCACATAGATTTTTTTTTTTAAATAATGAGGATTGATTTCTACTAAAGTATTATTGTTTTAGATAATATTTTACATATTTTTGTTTTTTCAACTTAAACTTAATATTTTAAATAATGGAATTATATATATATTAAAGAAGTTTTGAATCATTCTGTGTTATTTTCAACATGGGATGCAGCTTCAAGTGATATTTATGTTGTTGGTTAGCTTGGCGGGTAAAACTTATTATGTCATTATTTAATGAAAATAAGATACGTAAAAATACTTTTTTATTTATTAACATAAATCATGTTTTACTTAAAGGCGGGCAAAAGATCTTATGTCATGAAAACCTTACGGCGTAAAATATCTTAAGATAATAACTCAATTTAAATGCATAATAACATAATTAAAAATGTATTATACTATACAACCGAAGGAATGTAAACAAACTTTCCATTTTGAAAATAACAATATACGTGTTTCATCGGACATTAGTACATATAATATTATACTACAGAAACTAAATATTACGTATAAGTCCGAGTAGCAACACATTCCCAGCCTGACTGAGCCGTGAGCCATACTTTCAAAAGATCCAAACGGTTCAATCGAACTGACGATTCATGTTCTATTTGAACCGGCTCAAATTGACCCGGCTCATTGAGCCAGTTCAATTTGAGCGATTGAACGGGTGAACCGGCTCAGTTATCTGAGACATATAGCCCATGGCTAATATTGTACATACCGGGATATGCATTTCACGTTCTATATATATCGGGATATGCATTTCATGTTCTATATATACCGGGATATGCATTTCACGTTCTATATATACCGGGATATGTATTTCACGTTCTATATATACCGGGATATGCATTTCACGTTATAAATACTAGCCGCGTAGTATTAATAATCGTTATAAATTTAAAACAATAAACTCAATACATTCATGTAAGTATAGTGTTTAATTTTCTTCGTTATTGCTATGAATACCTTTCTTCCTGTTCTACATAGCAAAACCGAGATGAATACCGACATATACGAACACGAGTGATGAGCCGAGTTTGGGGGCGGATTATCATACACACATTCCATCCTCCTGATCCCATCCAATATTTACATTAAGTACTAATCTCCCAAAAGTTCAATCGTTCCTACTCCTTTTTCAGCAAACATTCCCATATTTTATTGAATTTTATTTATTTACTTGATTAAGTCACATTTTAAATATTTTTTATATAATCACATAACTCAAAAAAAGAGTAAAGAATTTAAAGAGAGACTTATTTTATTATAAAGTATGGTAGGAAGGGTAGTATTCTAAAACATAGTCAAACTTATATAATCAAATTTTAATGTCCTATCGTTATTAACTTGGACTACGAAATTGGGATTAACTCAAATATCTAAAATTAAATTAAATTACTTAAATTATTATTCGGAGACAGAGAAATGGACTTGAAATTCTTGAATAGAAAATTTACTGTTAAATTATATATATATCTATATATCACCAGTATTCTAAAGACTAGAGTCCTCAACAAATTGCCATGATAGCACTAATATTATTTATTCAGCAAGTTCCCCATTTAAATTTGTCACTAAGACTGTGTAACTATGAAGTATTAGATTTTTTTTATATACTTTATCTTATATACCTATCAATTCCGGTACCTTTTGCATAATACCAGTGCTCTGCCATATTAACCAGATTGTTAAATATATAATTATGATTTTTTTGTGTAAATGTAATATAATGCAGTTATTTATGTTTTTGATATAATCCCCACGAACGTTATTATTTATAGATTCTTTTAGTATTTTTTAATATTGGAAAAATAGTTATCCCCGATGATCTTTATAACAAACTTGCATTAAGGAAGAGATATCTACTTTAACGCCTTAGTCGCATTCGCAGGAGACCGGGAATTGGTTCTCGAATAGTTAGTGATGACCTGAAAACCACGAACCGTGAGTCAATTATTGATATTTTTGAGTCACATTCACTGTCAGTGATTGCATATCTGGGAATATCGTGATTCGTGATTCAGTGCATGCACATTTGAGACGAAATTATTTATGAAGAAATTAGATTATAATTTGTGATTGTATAATTATCTTTGTAATGATATTAAATTAAATTTATATTAATTATTTATGCTGGAGTATGTTTTTTTACGCAAATTAAGTTTTAATAATACGCTAAAAATTATGTTTTTTTATTTATTTCGTGCGGCGCATGCGCATGTAATAATAATGAAACTGTGATCACAGTCACAGTTTTCAATCATTGATATTATCTAATACCGATCACAATCACATCAGTGAGTCAAGAGTAGCATTTTTTCTCATCATTACTACTAGAAAGATTTTTATTTTATTGATTTAACATATTATATGCAGGGGAGGTATGAAATGTGTTTGAGACATGTAGCGTGTTTTTTTATAACGATTAGCGCTGTATAAGATATTGAGGAAACTTCCATATTTTCTCGGCTTCTAGGATCGTATAATATATCATATATCCGACACGTAATATTTCTTCCAGTTTTTAGAGATACCGACCCTCGATGTGTCTTCCTTTACCCATGTTACAGTTCTACAAGTCTGATGATGCGTGCGTGCTATATAATACAGTGAAAATATGTTTCGACCTAAAATAAATTAGGGACAAACCATAATTTTCAGGACATCGTGTCCTACCTACTTCAAACACAGCCAAAACAAACTCTCAAATAAATAATGCTGTCTAATAAAGTAATTTCTGGCGGTACTGAGTCAAAAGAGTCACCATATTACCTCATCTTCTTTTTCGTATTTTACTGTTTAATGATAATCAGCTTTCCTTCAACAAAGCCTCACAACTAGTAATGGTTAAACCGTTATTGTGACTGATTTTTTAGATTTTAATGATGATTGGTATCAAATTATTTATAATTCTTTATTAGAATACTGAAAACTAATTCTCCAATTGTTAAATATCAATAGTTACTAGTCGTCACTACAATCGAACGCAATCACAGTCATAATCATAGTCATATCACTACACACTAGGATGTTCAGGATGTGATGAATGAAACCTTAACTCTTCCATATCCATGCAGTAACAAAAATTACACATTCCTCAAGGTAACACAAGCTGACATTACATCTGCGTACGGGTATTTTCTACCACGTTATGCTGAGGGTTAAAACATCTAAAATTCTATCCTCTAAGCCATACGAGTATTTAGAGTTCTTTGATGCTCATTTTTTGTTTATGAGCCCTTCTTTAACGTCCAGCACTTGGCACCATATAGCAACGCTAGTCGTGTATGGCCGTCTTGTGACCTTCAGTATTGATTGCCATTTTTGGGTCGCAATGAATACCAGCGAATGTGCGCCACATTTGCCATGCACTTTGTATTTTATCAGTGACACCAGTCTTCGTATTTCAGCTTTGGAGGTCATCATGGAGCCCAGATATTCAAATTTACCAATTTCATTATGTAAATATTTTAACTCGCACCATTTTAACTTGCAAAAAATGTATTACAAATTTACAAGCCACACGTTAGCTTCAGAAAACGCAAAACAAAATTGCTGAATTAATATCATATTTTATATCAGAAATTTTCTTAAAAAATAATATTTATTAACACTTACGCATTGTCTTTAGTATTATAGCCGCGTGTTAGTATTATAGTTGTTCTGTGTTAAGTTTAAATTATTTTATCACATACTATTAAAATAAATGAATGTATGTCCTTGTCAAAAAGAGTGTGGATTATTAGTTTATTATTATAATTTTTTTTAATAATAGTAATATTATTCAATTCTGATATGTGCCTATTATTATGAAAGTGATCTATGTCGTGTTTCGTTCGTTTAGAGATATTTAAAGGTTTGCGTTTGAATTGATTAAAAAATATTTTTATATTACACAACACAAATGTTTAAAAATTTATTTTGTTTACTAGATTTATAATTTATTTCGACATATAAATTTTGACAAATTATAGATATCTCATAGAGACGAGGCTATTATATTATATGGGAAGTATGGAAGTATAGGTATTACAGGGCTTACAACCCGTTTTCAGCTGGCTTAAGTGGTCACTTTACACAATGTAACGTTCGCCATTCCACCCAATCAACCTCCAAATTTATCAAATTTTTTGAAGTTGTATATATGCTAACATGTATCTATACTTGTCCCTTGCGTACCATGTCCATAATTCCCATAGAATATAATAGATTCGTCTCTATGCGATATTTATAATTTGTCTTAATAACAATGCCTTTGGAGGTAAAAATCCAGTAATTGTGTGTTCTTGAACATATTCAAATATTGTTAATATTTATTTTGCATGTAACTTATAAGGAAATAAAAAAAATGACTTAATTAAATTAAGGTTGAAATGACTTACTCTATTATCAAAATAAACACTAGCGGAATACCGTTGAACGTCGTAACAATACACTAAACATAGCTTTAATTTTTTTTAACAGACCACGTCTAGTAAAGACGAGGTCTGTTCTTTATTTTTTTATATGTACTATTTATGCTACAAAAAATATATAAATAAATAAATAAAAATATTAAAGATTCACAAATAATCGATGAACAAAGGATATTCTTGAAGCGTCCACAAGGCGAAAATAACTTGGAGGACTCTCGAAGTCTCGATGGATAAACGTAATAATCGAAGCAGTGGAAGTGACATGGCGAAGATTGGCGGAGGATTGAAGAGAGTGGTATTCATGGGGAGGCCTTCATCTAATGTAGGTTATGTATAACACTTTTTTTATGTTCATTATACACGCCACGCTGCTGTAATTCAAATAATAACTAAGCGTCAGTTACAATGTAAATTAATCCAAGGCAGAATAACCTAGAAAAAAGTGTAATTTAATTTTCTGCTACAGCATTATAAAAATATAGACGAATAAAAAATGTTAATTATGGATTACACCGTCATAGCAGAACGGAAAAGAGATCACAAAAAATGTAGCGATAAAACGTGTGTAAAAAATTATCACATTTGTATAAATATGTGGTTACCGGAGAAATAAATTCGTTATACTTAACTTTGTCATATCAGTTTGGATTTATTACGTTTGAAAATAAATTGTACAGATATCTACCCCACAGCGAAGGGATGGGGTTAATAAAAAGATAAATTGTGGCGGTTTATTCTAAATTTAAATATAACTGGTTGATCTGTATTTACGCGGTGTAGAAATAAAACGAATTTATTTCTCCGGTAATTTTTTACGTGAGCTTGGCTCAGAAACATATAACTCATATAATATTCTAAGCATTATATTTAATTCACAGCATACGGGAAAAAATACTGGGAATTTGTATGATATTTAAGATAGAGGTATTGGGATTATTGAAGGACTAGAGTTAAAAGCGAGAGAAATGATAAGCGCTTGTGAAGGCCTATCGCCTCCACAAACTGCACGCACCCTGGATATACCTGGGTATAAAACAAGGCTCTCATCAACCTCAAAAACACGCCTGCGCATCACTTCTCTCGCGGCAACCTTCCAGACGCGTTAATTAATCAACGCTTTACGTTGTATTACTTGTACGTGTATCCGTAACTGTATTTCAATCATCAATAAACATTTAACTACACACTTACATACTCGCACACTCCGCGTTATAATTCAAACGAACAGGTAAGTGCCGGGTGTAATTTACTCGGAGAACACGAACGCTCACACATAATATTCAGATATCAAATAACCTATCTTATCTTCCCATTAAATATTACATCATTTCATTCCCCAAATGGTCGATTTAAGGTTGCAGCCTCGTTGCAACGCTGCATCAGCCTCCCAATCAGAGCTTTAGACTCACTCGCGAAAGATTTCGAGGAGCCGAGACCCTAGACCAATAAAATACAACATATGTAGCAAAATGGTTTGCTCCCTCGGTTTCCAGATCAGCACCACTATGGCTAGTAAATCAGATATGCGGATGAGGGGAACACTGATCTAGGTTAAAATAATGATTAATTAAATTACATATGCGTGCTTACCTACTTACCGAACACTATGTATTGCAATAAATAATGAAAATATGGCACAAAAATTAATGAAATTGCAGGTACATAAATTATAAAATCTACGTTGACTTGAAATTGAAAGTCAACCTTAATATTATATATACTTTTCTTTATCTATATATCTTATTATATATTATATATCTAATTATATATATATTATATATCTTATATATCTTATTCCAGTAAAATGTAAAATCGGATGAGCTTCACAGGATACTAAATTTTTAGTGTCCATAATATTGTTTTATTTTGTATTTATAATCTTCTATTTTATTTGTAAAATATTATTCAGATTAAAATTTCAATTTATTTGGTCCAAATCTTTTTTAAGTAAATAGTCAGTAGGTACCTATACAATCATATTTTAATCACTATAAATTTAAGTACCGATTTTTTAATAAGTAATATTGAAATTTTTGATTAATATAAATAATAAAAATATAGTAGTATTATTTAGTCACCACATTTTATAAGTTTGGCTTGGATAATTTAATTTTATTTTATTGAGAGATTTTGACAACTACCATAATAAATATTAAACACGTGATACTATTTATGAAAATCCACAGAAATGTTTAGGTACATAGGTATGTTTAGGTACATAGGTATGTTCAGGTGCAGAAGATAAATAAAAATAAAAAAAGAGGAAGAAAGGGTGGGGAGGTCGCAACTATTGTTGCGGTAAAGGGAGAGCAAGATGTGTTTATAGGTAGAATAATGATTGTAAGGCTAATGTTGAGTAAGGTTAATGTTGAAAAAGTCAATTTCTGTAAATTTCTCATTATAGTATTTGCATGACTGGTGAACGAATGGTTAGGTTAGGTTAGGTTGTTATTACGTACTGAATGTAAATACTGACTATTTATTTGAAAGAATGATTGAAAATGTTTTAAAATATTCGTACAAGCCTGAAATGAATAGATATACCAGATAATTGTTAAATAATCGATAATGTAGCTTATAAAACCAAGAATTATAATTAATATTATGATGTCATCGCGCGAATTATGAAAACTAAATGAATAATTCTTAATAAAGACGATACCTGCCATTTTAATGAAAATTAACATAGCCTTAGATCAATGTTATTTTAATAAAAACTCTAACAAAGTCCCAAATCAATTGGCGAATGTATTAAATTATTACATTAATACAAAAATAGCATAAATTTCTTCCTACCTAACCTACCTACCTAGTAAGGGTTTTTCCTGTGAAGCTCTTGAAATAAAAGTTTGAATGAGAATTGCTTTGTTATTATATAAGAATGAAAGTAAGATCTATTATTCCGAATAAAAATAATAACTTTAGTTTTAATATAAATTAAATATATTAATTAGAAAGATATACATTTAATTAGTTTTTCAAATATCACTGACCTATATTCTGAATAATTACAACTTCACAATAAGAATGTGTTCTCCTTAATAATATATAAGTTGTATTAAATGTTTCCAAAAAATTTAATAGAAATGGATTAATTATATTATTTAATTCTGGTGTCTCCTATCGGGTTTTACTCAAAGTTATTTGAGATTCTCCGTATATATGAGGTAGATTACTTTTAAATAGTGGAATAACAGATATATCACTTTAAAAGTGAAACATATAGTTTCGAAAATTTGTCGTTAACATGGTGTCAACGTATCATAACATAATAGTCAAAGCACTTTCCCGGATAGTAAGGGTCCCTGGATCGAATCCTGGTGGAAACAAAATATTTTTTCGATAAATTGGTTTTATTCATATATCTTTCTAATTAATACATTTAATTTGAATTAAAAATAACTTTAGTGCGAACAACTATTTGATGACCTCTGGCCTAGACCGAAGATACTTGACAGATTGGCCTGGTGATATAGGTACTTATTGGACTAGAACCTTGAACCCCGGCGTATAATAGAGTGAGCCTAATCAATAATTTGAAAGGAATTGAGCCCCAATTTGAATGTAGCTCCTGACAATTTGAGGCCTTGCCCGTCGTCTGATAATCCGACCCCTTGACACGGATCATAATTTACCCAAATTTCGACCACGAAAGCCCCAAATAATAAATTAATTGACAGCAATCTTTCATGGATTGCGATCTTGACAAGGGTGTAAGTAGGACTGTGATATTTTATTCATATTTAAGCTGGATATATTATATTATTTTGACATCATTATTATTATCATTTTTTATAATATTTTTACAATTGTCGGTAAAGCTCGATCACGAGGATGATCCTGTGTCGAGGTAGTCTATTGTTTATTTATCTATACAGGTTGAGCTGTAAGTTTCAACAGTTTTTAAATCGATTCTGCGCGGGATCCGAAGGAAGGTCACGCGGGTGACAGCGCGCGGGAGCTGGGTTCTTGGATAATGAATGTTTATTTCACTGAAAGAGCACAATTGGGAAAAAATCCCACCATCCCGCCGCTGGTATTCTTCGAATCTGGCATCTAAGTTTTGAAACACTGTATGATCCAAAGCGCGTGGGATGTTGGCTCTCACTTGACGAATATTCACCTTATGTTAGGTTATCGTGGCTGTTTTATCATTTATTATTATTTAAGTCGATTTTGGTATCGCTATAGCAGCCGAACGTTTGCGAGTCGACAAGCCCGGATCTTCTCGTACAGACTCGTTTAATTTGCGCGACATTCTCTTCGCTTCTCCTATTCTGTTTTCGCCCGATTTTCTTCTTATTTAGCATTGAACCGGTCTTTTTAAATTTTCTGAGTCACAGTTTAATTAAATTAATACTCGGACATTGATTCACACTGTGTAATTGATAGTGAGTGCGAAACAGGCGCCGAACAATCACATAGGAATTGTTGTTTTGGTAAAACGGTTTTACCCAGAATGCGCTTTGTTCCCCTGTGTAGCGATCCTTGGTGACTAAATTTTCAAGGACCAAACCCCCTCGCGCTGTCACCCGCGTGTCCCTTCATCGTGCGGTTTCTGCACAAAAACGATGTTAAAAGTACAAAAACTTATGGCCCACCTGTATTAGTAAGAAAATTTGATGACTTCATTCAATTTCTGTTTTTTTATGTAGTGTTTGTTCGTCGTTATTTCCCTGTTTATCATTTCGTCTAATTATTTAATCTTTTGTATAATTTATGTACCTATTATCAAACAGTATAGTACCTATAATCAAACATTATAGTGCCTATTATCAAACACGAAGAAATGTTTACGTATTTAGGCCCGTGTCCATGAAAGGAGACACGATGAGATAATCTCAGAGATTTAATTGAGTTACATCTAAATACCACGTACAAGTGTTGAGATTTTGATATGATGATAAACTCAGAGATCAACTTGAGATTGGTAGAAAAAGACAAAAACTGATGTATACAACGATGATTTTACAGCAAAATTTGATAACGTCACCCAAAACCACCATAAATCCCTACAACTATCTATTCTAAAAAATTAGACCTAACTCATTAAACATTAACGTTAATATAAAGCGTTAAATTACAAACATTTATTCCATTTCAACTACTGCTAAGGAGATTCAAAATCACCCAACTGACGAAAAATGACATTTGACGAGTGTGAAATGAAACGCGAATTTCTGAGACATGGTGTGTAATACGAAAGCTGACAATTTTCTCTAAAGAATCTCATGGAAGCAAAATTCGTATTTTAGAGATTGTCTCGAGTCGAAAATCTCCCAAAAATCTAAATCGTGGAGATGGGCCATTAATTAATTAATATAGAGGAAAAGGAAGAGTTTAAATAATGTATTAACAAAAATTAGATATTGAAATAATACATATGTATATAACTAACAAGCGTACCTACATATTAACTAATTGACTTTTTGACATCAACTTTTAAATTTATTTTTTGCGCTATATTTAATTGTAATGACAATACTCTTTTTTTGAATATGAAAAAAAATTTCACTTTAAAAAAGTGTGTACGTTAACATGTCTTTCATTAAAAAAATTAGTAACATTTTATAAAATAATTGAACGGTAATATATACTTTGTACACTATTACAAAAAATTATTAAATAAAATCTATATTTTCTAAAGATTTTAACACAATTCCACATTGCTATGTATTGAAAAAATAAAGGGTTTTTAAAAAGTTTTCGCAACAAGTGACATTATTCAAGGTGATTTTTGTCGTTTCTATAAACGACGAACATACACAGAACCTTTGAAAAGTATTAAAGGCTTAGTATCTATCTACACGGAGCTGCGAGTATATCAAGATCGTTGGAGAGGCGTTCAAAAATTGATTCGATGATAAAGCAATATTCAGGGAAGTTGGTTTCGGGCAGCGATTGAACAACGTGAGATAGCAGCGAAGTATTTGTGATCATTAATAATACAAGTTGTGAACAGTTAGTGTAGCTAGAAGTGAAGCTTAATTGCATCAGCAATTGAACGATCTCAAAATGATCTGGCAAGACCGAAGCAGGAAAACAAAAATGAGATTGTCACAATTTTTATTTTCTCGATTTTTCTCCATAGTGCTGGACATGGACTGTGAGAGGACGAGAGCGCAAGAGAAGATGCGGTGCTGGCGATGGGCAGTCCGCACGCGCTGTCCACGGCTTTAGATACTTTGACCGTGTTATCAGACATGAGGACTCCATGGAGCTCCATTGAGAAGCTGTTGTTCTAGTGCAGGGGTCAGCGTAGTCGCGTGCTGCTCTTTTCATAGGCATTTGTGACTCTTCAACTCCAGCTCATATTTTCAAATACTACCACTAATGTAATACAATCATCTTTGATACATGGAATAGTTTGCCTGCAATACACTACTAATACAATCATATTTGATACATGGAATAGTTTGCCTGCAAAACACTACTAATACAATCATCTTTGATACATGGAATAGTTTGCCTGCAATACACTACTAATACAATCATATTTGATACATGGATTAGTTTGCCTGCAAAACACTACTAATACATTCACATTTGATACATGGAATAGTTTTCCTGCAATACACTACTAATACAATCATATTTGATACATGGATTAGTTTGCCTGCAATACACTACTAATACAATCATATTGTACATGATAGTTTGCCTGCAAAACACTACTAATACATTCACATTTGATACATGGAATAGTTTTCCTGCAATACACTACTAATACAATCATATTTGATACATGGATTAGTTTGCCTGCAATACACTACTAATACAATCATATTTGATACATGGAATAGTTTTCCTGCAATACACTACTAATACAATCATATTTGATACATGGATTAGTTTGCCTGCAATACACTACTAATACAATCATATTTGATACATGGAATAGTTTAATGTAATTGTTACATGCCAGACATAGCAAAGCTTTCGAAAGCGATGCAAGGTCACCGTTATAATTAGTAAACTTTACAAATTCAAAAATGGTTTTATTAGTGTTTAGAGCACTGGGCTACTGAAGCTTATAATTCCCATATATTATATTCTTCTAAGTAGTCCACGACTGTGTTGTGAATTTGAGTTTTACATAAAATCTTGGTTTTACTTCGTGTTTTTCGTCATTAAAATGTATACAGCTACAGTGAAAATGTATGTTGCGGCTAAATGAAAATGATGAGATTCTGTTTACTTAGTATTTGGTCTGCCGACCCCTGGTCTAGTGGTTGAGATGCTGGCCTTTGTACAAGCGTTTAGCTTAGTTTGAAAATAGTAAGTATATTGATGTGATATGTATTCCGTGCACGCATCAATATTTTTTTAAAAATCCAAAGGAGGGTGGAAAGATCCAGATCTAGAACATCAACACAATGAACTGACCTGGTTATAACTTCGATAAAGAGCCTTCTGGAATAGCAAGCGATAGATCCATGCCGCACTCCACATTTAGTTCCTTGATCGCGAGTAAAAACTATGAGTGTGAGTGAAAATTTTTTATAGAAATTTGTAATAAAATCTTTATGAATTGTTCAGTCCCATAAAAAATCGTAATAACATCCCATTGTGAACCCTAAACCATCTGAGTCAGTTCAAGTCGTTAGTCTTAGAAAATAAAGGATAGGGCAGACCCCTACTGACATATTTCAGGACGTTCTTCTGTCTAAAGGGCGGAGGTTAGGGGGTGTGATTACGCGTCAAACAAGAGAGGATTTGATTTTATTTTATTTTTTGTTACAAATGGAGTGGTTAAGTATAGCGCACATAATTCTGGGTGATCATTTTTACCATGATACTGAGACTATGATGAGAAGGGTTGAAGACAGGGATAATTGGTGATCCTTGGGGAGGTCTGTCCAGTAGTGGCGAGACAAAGACTGACGATTATGTTGATGTATATGAAGTTTATCATCCATACACAAGATTGAATCATAGCCCGATTATATTAAACAATATTATTTTGGAATAGTAGTATAAGTTTGAATTAATTTTAATGCAATATGTATATTTCGCTAACGGTTTTAGAGACATCCCCTGGCTAAGATTTGTCTACGACCCCACGAATCCAGACTTCATCTAACGAATAAATTTAAAAGAACAGAAGCTGTTCACATATAATAACCCATGAGTTGAAATATTCAGTACAAGCTGGAAACACATGATCAATTAGAATATAAAGTTTTTGATAATTTTGTGGGACGTGCAATACTAAATGTAAACTAACTAACTAACTTACCATCACGCCGTTCACGAGGTGGTAGGCAGAGAGGATAGGGCCTCGAATTCTTCTGTTCAGACACAATTCTCGCCTCATCCACATCATACAATAGATGTAGCTCATCGATTATTCATGTAGCCCATCTTCCCGTATCTGGTTAATCTGGTCTTTCGTGGACGTCCTTTATTTCTAGTGCTATCAACACTTGCGACATATATTTTTCTTACTATCCTCTTCTCATTCATCCGTTTCATATGACAAAATCTCTGTGGAGGCCCTGAACGTGTCTCACAATCACCTGGCTGTTAAGCCAGGCTCACAACGGCCATACAATCTCTCCTGGTACCGTCCCTCAAACCGACAACAATAATATACCCGGGAAGCTGCCCAGCAATCCGACTTTTTAGCACCACTCCTCTCTCAGCTAGCTTTCCATACAGTTCGACTAACAGCAGAAGCCTCTTGTACCTACTGATTATATTTTACCCGTATTATGCATCATACCTCAAGACACGTATTTCAACCATAAGTCATTTATTATTTGTTTCACCTGCTCTAGCTACAGCCACATCCACACACATACACCGTGATATCTTATTGTGACCATAATGGATACCCGGGAGATTATAGGGCCCTGGCGTCCACTCATTGATCTTTCTGAAAATTATATACACCGCTACATTTGACATAACCACACTTCCTTTAACAACAACGAAATTGCTATAAAATAGCGCTAACACCCACACTGGTGACACCTATATCAACATCCCCTGTAACTCACATCCATATATCAGTGTCTATACTAAATGTAACAGGATAAAAATGAATGCGTTAAACATAGTTTTATTTTTGTTGTTAAAAATAATATCAGTTCCAAATATGTCAATCGAATTTGTACCACTCTGTACTAGCTTCATCTTCGGCATTTAGTTAATTCATACTCGTAAAGAAGCGGTTAAAACGTTGCCTTTGACTTTTATCCTTTGTCCCTGTACCGAATTATCCAGTACTCGCTTACTGGAACTACTACTCAGTTCATCGGTGTGAGGCGGACTTGAGTAATGTTGAGCCATAATATAAGGGTTCATAAGATGGCGTACATACATTCTTGAAATGGAGAGAATCCAAAAAATATTTTTGAAATATCTCTACCTGAGGAAGTGTGGGTACCGATTCTACCCCACTGACTTCTTGGGGGTACGCTTGGCATTAATCTACGTTAGCTTGAAAAAATTGGGAACATATTTTTTTTGTTATAATAGGTGTCCCAAAATAAATAACCTCATTTTTATTTATTATAACTTTTTTAACTGACTAACTTACCATCATGCCGCTTTTCCGCGGGGGTAGGCAGAGAGGATAGAGTGCCAAACTCCTCTGTCCTGACACACGATTTTCACCTCACCCACATTCATACAAGCTCGCCGATTGTTGAGGCTTCTAACAGAACCATTCTCCATTATCTGGTTTATTTCGTAGTGCTAAGTCTTGCGCGAACAATTCTCTATTTCTGGTGCCATCAATACTTGGGTCATATATATTTCTTACCATTATCTCCTCATTTGTCCGTTCCATATGACCAAACCACCTAAGTGATCCATTCTTAATCTTACTCATTATTCTAACATCAGCTTTACATTTTTTCCATATTTCTTCATTCTCATAACTTATGTAATTAATAATTTTCTCATTGCCTTACAATTTATTTTATAAAATATTTAAAAATGAATCATTATACCATAATAGTATGCTGCAAAAATAATTGTTTATTTGAGAAACAATTCGTAATTTTTCCGAACATTATTTCGAAATACAAATATTTAAATTGTCTGGTGCGTTCATCAGATTTGACAGCCCCAGAATTTTTATATAGGGTGATCAAAAATTAAATGTGTAACTTAATTTTTAAAGACATTGAGCGCGTTAACACGCTAAACTTTGTATGTTACTCCAAGCTATGAGCGTGTTAACACGTACTTTTGGACCTTGCATGACTTGCAGGGATTAAAGTCATATTTTTAAATGATTTTGCCATCTGTGGACGACTGGTCCCAGCTTTTGATAGATAAGTCAAGACCTTGAAGCCTAGTCTTACTGATAGAGTTGGCAGTTAAAAGGTCAATAAGCCAGTAACTCTGTAAGACCTCAAGCAAAATATACGAAATAACCACTCCACCACATTAAGAATACGGGTAAGATCATTCTTAATAGAATAATAAATTATGGGACACTTGTATAAAATTATACGTTTTTAGACTGATTCTCCGAGAGCTCAGCTCTCATGAAAAGTGTTGATTTCTATATTACTGAAATTACAAGGTATAATATATTGTATATATATTAGAAATCAACAACATCAAAATATCGAAAGATTATGGTACATACACACAGGTGTCAGGTACATAAGGAAAAAAAAGTGATATTGGCGGCTTATATTATATAATATTACGTGGAGCAAAATGGTGATAAGTCTGAAAAACTAAAATTTTTTGGGTAACGCTTTTTAAGTTAGCAATATTTACCTTATAATAATGATATCGCAGAAACTGTACAATAAAATTAAATTTTAAATATGTACAGTCTATATATACCTAATCTATATATAAATGCCTAATCTCCACCTACGCGCCTACCTCTCACTCTTCATGTCTCGTGTTTTGCAATTACGTTAGTCTGTCCGTGTAAGTGTGACTCAATCCATTTTGTGTCTCGTCCGCTGTTCTCTTTTGGGAGTGTTTTTGATGAATAGATCCCCGAGTGTCTGCCTTGAACTACTGCACCTTAATTTTCCATCTGTATGTAAAACTATGTTCTATGTCTTTATGTTATATGATTTTTTATGAATAAAGAGAGCACTTAAGGGACGCTGGAGGGTCTAAATTTTAAATCTTAATTGCTAATAACGACATTGAATTTCTTCTCCTTTTTCGTTTTGCTGCTTATAAAGGTGTCCAATTTTCAAGTTTAATATTAAATAAAAAAAAACTATAATGTTATTCTCATATTTTATTTATACAAAATAGAGTTCATGTTTGTTTGTATTTGATAAAATGTATTATTAAATTACGTACTACTCAAACATAAGCCGAGCTTACATGTTCTTACTAAAAGTGTGATAAGCTGTACTTAATTGTAGGTTCTAATATTGTACCAATTAATCAATCTATTTAACAGTATGTAAAAGGTGTTCAGCGGAAAATTTTCAAGTTTAATATTAAATAAAAATAAAAACTACAATGTTATTCTCTTATTTAATTTATACAAAATGGAGTTTAACGATGCGGATTTTACGTTTTATAAACAATCTTGTCTAAATGCCGTCCATTTCACTTAAAACACTCTTGCAATCGGACTCTTAAATTTGCAAACACGCAAGATTAAAGCATTGGTTCAATGGCAGCAACTTCACAGCGGATATTTTCTTGTAGGGCTTGAATTGATCGAGGATTGTTATTGTAAACTCTCGACTTAAAGTATCCCTACAAAAAAATGTCGCACGATGTAAGGTCCGGTGACCGGGGTGTCCAGGGAATGTCTCCGTACTTTCCGATTAATTTATTGGGAAAAATTCCCCTCGGCTTCTCCATTGAAACTCTAGATATGTGTAAAGTGGCCCAGTCTTGCTGAAATTGTATTTTGTTGTTGAACCCGGGAAACAGTTGTAGTTGCGGTACCCAAAACTCGTCGATCATTTGGCAATACACACCACTGTCGTTTTTCGACAATGAAAACGTTTTTGATGGCGTTCCCTTGGGTTGTCGGGGCAACGATATCTCATGTTCTATTTATTAAAATAGCCATCGATATGAAAATGTGCTTTGTCAGTAAACAATATGTTTCCAAGATTTCGTGCTGTTCAAAAACGTTCCAGCATCTTTCTCGCTAAGGTTTTACGTAAAGAATAGTCATTTTAGTTGAGAAACTGCACGATTTGCAGGTAGGCGATGAAACTGTAGTTTCTTTTTCAAAATAACGTATACTGTTAATTTTATTATTCCAGTATAGGCTGTAATCTTCCTTATTCATTTACGTGGATTGCGTATAATAATTTCACGTCAAACTTGAGCCACATGTTCTGGCGTCACTGATGACGTTGATGGTCCCGGAGGAGTTTGGTTAACCATTGTCTCTTCTTGTCTGAACTTTTGAACACAACACCAGATAAGTTGCGTGCTCGGCCCATCACTTACTTGTCGAATATTAAAGTGAGTACAAAAAGCGTGACGCGCATGAACCAATGAATCACCGTACTTTAAATATTGCTCAACCGTGAACTCACGCACGTCGAACAATACCCCTCTCGCTTACCTCACCCTGATGGTTTACAAGCAATTACAATTTAATCTTGAAACTTTTCCGGTGGACACCCTACACTACCAAAGAAATTAATTACAATGCAACTATTGTAGTTTGAAAAAATATTTAAAAATGAACAAAGTTGAATTTTAAGTAATTTTAGTCAAATAGTGGAGACGTCACCATTGTGCTTTATACAGTCGATTTCGCACGTCGCCGTGAAGATGAAATGGTTGACAAAATTGAAGGCCTACGAAAAAGAACAGAGAAATTATTATTAAGATGATAAGGTAACGAAAACATAGTAATCATCACGACAGGGCACCTTACCCAAGATCGAATGAAGAAGAATGCGAAGACGTAATGAGTAATGAAGAACAGATACGAAGAAGAAGATATACATAAATCAAGATCTTTTCTTAGCAAGTATTTTGAAAATAAAAATACAAAATCTATTTACAAATATTACATGTCAGACGGAAGCACAAATACAAAGATTTTGTGTCGACAATTTATTGTAAAAGACACGTAATAAATTTTAAATTACAAGTAGTTCTTTGTACTTCAGAATTCACTGTTGGATTGCGGAGTCTCTTTGATTGTGGAAGAGTTTAAATGGAAGTGGGGTATCCATTATACTTTTCAAAGCAGCCACGAATAAAAGTGAAAAATTAAGATGTCAAAAGGAAATGAAATATCGTGGTCTTCCCTTAAAGAAATGTAATTTAAAATGAGCGATTAATGGTAACTAATAATAATACTTACCTTATAATGTTAAATGATTTATATTATTTATATATTTGAAAAATATATAATTAAGATTGATATCTTATTTCCAACTTTCTGCTTTAACCATAATTTTAACTTCCTCACCAGTGGCGGTCAATGACTGTTTGTAGAAGGGATGCTGGATAATAAGTTTATACCTACTATCAAATATACAAATCTATAGACTAGTCCACAAACAAGATGCAACTACTGACAAAAATTGTCTATCAAATAAGCTATATAAAGGCTTTACGCTCAGCAACATCAATTACAGACCCATTTTTATTATTTAAATGATGAATTCAATAGATAATCGATATGTTTCAATAATTTGGCTTCAAGTATTCAAGCCAAACTGTCAAAAATACGTCACACGAATAAATTCTTCAAAAAAATCCGCTCGCTTCGTAATATGTATACCATTCTGTGCATTATACCCATGAACATTAAAGTCGTTTTTTGTACGTTAGATGCTATTAAAGAATGCGTGTACAGGCGTAACTGAATGCGCATGCTCGAAAGTCGAATACTTTCAAACTTTGTGGATACGGAACGAATGATAGAATCCACTGTTGCCGGTATCTGTGTGTTTACGCGAATCATAGATATTCTAAAGTTGAGAATGTATATGTATTTCGACTCGCACCGTGCGCGCCCTTTGTTGTAGTGTGTGTTATGACTGATCTCAAAAGTACAGGTGAATTTATTTGCAGCAGTGGTGTAGAAACAATAAGTCATTTTTGATACTAGCTTTTTAACTCTAGAACACAAATAATCGTTTTTACTTTGTCTTCACATTTTATCTTATAATTATTGGTGGATTTTTATTATTAGTTTCCATCTTATACAATATATTCTGTTATTATACACCTTAAACACTTAAGATTCTTTTTTTTTTTTTGGAGTGGATTAATTTTTGTTGTGGCCGACATTGCTGTAATGTCAAACGGCACAATAGACAAAAAAACTCAACACGAAAGATTTTGAACGACTGTGAAAATCTGCGAACAATTTTGACAGAATTTACCATCAAATTATAAACCTAAAGCATATTCCTCATCGCAATGGGGCGGTCTCTTAATACATTTTCATATCCACGCCCGACGAACTTTTAGCGAACTGGGGCATTATTTATTTAGATAAACATAATCCCTTGACAGTATTAATATTTGGCAACTATCCAGTGCCAGACTGTAGCCTGAATATTATTATCGTTACCTAAGGGTAAACGTGCCCGTTAAATACACAATTCCTAGTAAAAGCAGGATTCTCTCCCTTGTTTGAAATTGATACATTTTTAAATATAAAAAACCAAGAACATTTTACGAAAACTATGTAAATTGAGTTAGAACACTGTTTTATTCCACTATATTTTTTATTGTATTAAACGTTAGAACGTTTTCGAATCATATTCCCATTATCAATAATATAATTCAACTAAAATTAAAAACACTTTCAGAGAGTAATATATGGTGTATTTGGAATTAATGGAGGTGGGGGTGGGAGCGGGGTTAAAATGGATAAGAGAGGGGATGTAATATAGTGGAATAAAACAATGTTTTAACTCAATTTACAAAATAATTATGGAATACCATAAAGATTCACCAAAAATCTTTGAACAAAAAACTATGTGTTTTATCTAACATACTTTCAAATTTACTGTTTGCGCAAAATTTTTTGAAGAAAATATATCTAAAAGTATTTGTTTTATATATCGTCATCATTATCATAGAGCACCAGCCTCTGTGTGGGCTATGGCCTCTTCAAGGAACCGTCTATACTCCGTTCTATCCTCCGCTGTTCTCCAGTTCATAATAATCCAACCATTGTAACTATTCTCCGGTCAATGAAATTTGCTTCAAGCGCTTTCAAGCTTATTGTTCCATGAGATGAACGTGACCATCTTCCACCGCGTCATCTCATCAATGAGTTGGATAATATTGGGTCCAATCATCAATAACTATGAACATAAATAGTAGATATTTGTGTTCTTTGTAACACTTTGAAGGTTCACATACATAGAAAATGATATTTCAAAACGATGTACACATGTTAAGATTTTGATCTGAAGATAAACTGAAGAAATTAGCAGATAGATAAGAAAACTCTAACCAGTGAACACGACGTCCGATCTGACAGCGAGATTCGACACGTGCACATAAACGCCAAAATCTACCCTAAATCCCTACAGCTATCTATTCTGAAAGATTAACATAAGTCATTAAACATTCAAATTAATATAAGAAAATTATACACATTTATTCCATTTAACTGCTGCTGAGGACATTAAAAATCACGCAACTGAAGAAGAACAATCATATTTGACGTTTGACGTATGACGAGCGTGAAGTGAGGCTCGAATTTCTAAGACACGGTGTGTATACGGGAATTACGAAAGCTGAGAGTTGTCTCCAAAGAATCGTGTGGGAGTAATATCCGTATCTCTTAAAAATCTCATTAGTGGAAATGGCATTAAAAATGTTGTGTTACGTTAAGAGATATATTAAAGCGGTACATTTTTTTCTTAGTTTCTATTCCAGAAATAGAAATCGCACATATAATACTTAATAAAATATTAAATTTTGAAGAAAATTTGATTTTCTTAAACTGTTAACAATTGATTAAAAAATATATGTTGGAATCTCGACCTTGGTTTAGCCCTGTCCTAGCTCACCCCGCCAGGCTCCAGTTTTGGACAGACGCAGGTTGCTGCGTAGACCACAATAGAGTTAAACATTTATAACGTCCGGTATTTCGAAATACGTAAAATTACAGAGCGTGCGTCGGCAGCGCCGCGGCGCCCACCGTCACTAGTTAATATTAAATGTTCAGTACCTGTACGAGTGATGTATTCTACAACCACAGCTCACTGGTAACGGAAGTGATGAAAGGTTAAATTGATAATACGTCATAATTTATTTTAATATCTGCTTGGTAGGGTATGCTTTCTGTAAGTAGATTGTTAGTTAATAAAATTGCTAGTTAAAAATGGCGGACTTTTCACAGCTGTTTCAAAAGTCATCTGACACATTGATACATTGAAAATTGCAGCATTTTCTTTTTTGCTAATGAGGAAATGCAACAACTGTCAGTGTTGCTAAATAAAGTTTTGAGAATAATGCTCAGAACAAATCGATATACTCGTATCAGTGCAATGCTGAAAGAGCTGAATATGATGACCTTTAAGCAGAAAAAATATTTTAATATAATGGTATTTATTTATAAAATCCTCAATAGGAAAATATCGGCGGAATTTATACGAAAAATTAATGCAAATCAATATGAGTACGAGCATCGTATAATAAGAAGCGATAGACTGAGACTGTCATCAGGAAGAAGGCTATATCTCAGAAATCGATGATGTATAGTGCGATGAATTTTTTTAATAAAATGCCAGAAAAGAGGAGAAATAAATAGATTTAAAGTGAAATTGACCAAATATGTAAAGGATAAGTTTTAGTAAAAAAAATACTTAAATCTAGTATAGTAGTGGTGAGAAAAAATGCTACTTTTGACTCACTGTTGTGATTGTGATTGGTATTCGATAATATCAGTGATTGAAAATGGTGACTGTGATCACAGTTTAATTATTAATGCGCGTGCCCCGCTCGATACGCAATCCACGAAATAAAAAAAATAAAAATAAATTGCGTTTTTTTTTAAAAATATTAATAAAACTTCATTTGCGTAAAAAACATATTGTAGTATAAATAATTAATATAAATCTAATTTAATATCATCACATTAATGAAAACGCATTACAAAATATAAATTTATTTTTCGTTAAAATTTTCACCTAATATGGGTGAAACGTTATGGCAGAATGTACTATTATAGATGGCACTAATCACGAGTTATAATTTCATTCCTTCATAAATATTTTCGTTACAAATGCGCATGCGCCAAATCACGATTCCCATTCAAATATGAACAGTAATATTGTGACTGATCACTGTTTATTTACGCATGCGCTGTATCACGGTTAAGAATCAAAGCGTGAGTCGTGAGTGTGATCACAATTTACAAAACCGATTTCGATCGCGGATAGAATTACTGATATATTAAATATTAACAACACATCCTGCATGACTGATCACGGTTTTCTCTTAGAATTACATAGACAATATATAATATGATTATATGAAAATTAATAAATAATTTATAAAAAAAATATTAATGATTTATAAAAAAAATAAAATAAAAAAAACTTATAATCAAAAACATTTTAAATAATATGGAAAACTTATAAAAAAACGAACTTATAAAAAAAACTTGAAACTTTAAAAAAAATAAATTATATAACTTATAACAAAAAACTTTAAATAAACTTAAAAACTTATAATATATAACTTATAACAAATAACCTATAAAAATAACTTATCTTTAAAATATAAAAACAAATTTTAAGATTGTGCTTGTTTAATAATGATGTCATGGGTCATGACTCAGATAACAACAGAAAGTATGGTACATATAAAAAGAGAAAGTATTATATTACAACAATTTTAAAAGATTAAAAATATAAATTATCATGAAGCTTATTCAAATATTAATACAACACAAAAAGACTTTAACTTAATTATTATTATAATAATTATCTTGTAAAAAATTAAAAACAATGAAGTGTTTTTAAAAAATTCGGGGGTAGAAATTTGCTGCCTAATACAAAATGAAATATACCTAATATGGGGCTAACGGATAAATTAATTAGATTATTAAGAATTGGCGTACCACTATTATATCTCCCTCTTTATGTATATATAAGTGCACTCTTCAGTTTTAAATACGTCCTGATGAAGCTTGAGATAAGCGAAACCGGTTGACGTATAATAAATTTCGTGGTTTCATACAAAGTTATTGTTATTTTATTTAATATAATATGTCAAACCACAGAGTGATTGCTTTCTACGAAAATAGAATATAAATATGTTAAGAAATTTTTTACCACTGAATTTTGTCGAATTAAAAAAAAATACAATTCAACGCGCGGTGAATAACTTAGGACACAATGTCAAACTTTATCGATACTTCTTTTCATTCTATTTTTAAATTTCAATTCGACAAATGCGAAGTTCTGGCGTACCAAGCAATAATATATTATAGATTCCACGAACTACATTAGAGGATCCATAATCATATGAGCTTTTTTACTTGTATTTTTGTATCTCTAGAATACACAATTCAAGATTGTTTTATACGCTTCACTATATATTCCACGTTGAATACACAATGAAGCTCACTGCAAAGATTTCCAAAAGTAACCAAGCAGAGAGGATGAATAGTAAATTTGCTCACCTCGGCTGGAGCAGAGGACTCCCCAGTTAACATTTAAAAATGAATATCCTTTTAGTGCATCATAAGGATGTCTTATAAATAAAGTTATTAAAAGAAAGCTACGTATTATACGTACGAAGAATATAAATAACTTGTTGTTGATCTAATAATACATTTTGTTGATAAACAACATATATATTGATGTTCTTGAGATTGTTTAGTTGTGAGTGTATAATGCCACACCGCCGGAGCGTGTGTGCGGGGGTTATAAAAGGAGACGCGTAAATTCCAGTAAATTGTTTAAAGGGTTTTTATCAGAATTTTTTACCCGTCCAATTCATGTATTAATATAAAACACATATGATGTTTATTACAATAAGTTAGTTAGTAAAAGTGTCAAAGCGATTAGCGCTGATGCACTTGTAGAAGTAGATTTGGCGGTCTAGCCGCATGTAGAGTACTCAGAGTATCGTAGACTCTAAGGAATTGGAAAAAAAAAAAAAAGCGTGCGTCTTTCTGTGCGTGTCCATCGGCTTTATCGTTTGACTTGTACTAGTGATATACCTTGTAACTAAATTGTATCTTACTGTAATAAACGTGTAATTGTCACAGAGAGTATTTCTTGGACCTTCACATTACGAGGTGTATACTGAAGACATACTTAGAAGACAAGTACGTAACATAACATATATTTATAGAAATATTTGAATATGTCCAAGAATACACAATTACTGGATTTTCACCTACAAAGGCACTGTTATAAAAACAAAATAACAAAATAGAAACGAAACTATTTTTCAAAATATTGCTTAAAATAATTTTAAAAAATATTAAATTGTCATTGTGACATAATTAAATATACGCTCTGAAGATAGCAATAATGATTATCTCTTTAGCCGTCTGAAATTGTTAAAATTATCAGTGAGACGTACGATGACCGATCTTATATTTCTATACAGGATCATTAATGGTATGATAGACTGCTCCCAGATTGTTGGTCTGCTTGATTTTTACACACCATTGAGGTCATCAAGACACAATTCATTGTTTTATTACAGTGGTAATATCAGAACTCATGCATTAGCTAACTTAGCAGTCCACAGAATGCATTCTTTGAGGAATGAATATGCGGAGGTAGTCGACATATTTGCTGTTAATTTAACTTTTTATAGGACTACATTATCACAATTTTTTATGTCTCAACTCAATTGCTTTACTTCACATTTTATATTTTGATTATGTAAAAACATGCTGACACTATGTAATTTATTTCTTTGTGTATTGCACTCCTGATTTTCTTTTATATTAAAAATTATGTTAATGTCTGAATGGGGCGTGTATAATAATAATAAATTAATTCATGCTATTTTAGGGAAAATGAATTATCAAATTTAGTCCATAGATGTCGATAGTGTAGTGGTACTCGAAGCGAGTCCACATATTAACATATATACAATTTTCAAAAATTTGATAGATGCGGAGATTGATGGGTGAGAATGGTGAACGTTATATTTATATAAAGTGATCACTTAAGCCAGCCGAAGACAGGTCGTAAGCCCTGTAATTACCCAATACTTTAATATATTTTCCATTAAATATAAAAAATTGCTTCGTCTATGAGATATCAATTATTAGTTTTATGTATTTATCATTACGTTACGCCTACGATAATCTAAAAATAAAATATGTTCTCTGTCAAATATACGTAATTGTGTGAAAATGAGATGTAAAATGAGACGAGAGGTACATGGGGCTATATAAAAGAACTTCTAAAGAAAATTACATTCTGTTCCAAATATAAATTGAAGACAAGATTGTTAATAACGTTATGTGTGACGGACGCAAGTCGACAATCACAAGTCGTGGGTCATGATGCAATTAGACGGGACGGAATGGGAAGACGAAACGGGTGGATGGGGTAGTTGGAAGAAGTTGGCGAATGGAATAAGAATTGGAAAATGAGGGAAAGGGAATCCTTCGATAGCGAACCAGGGTGGCTTACGAGATAAGGAGGACAGCTCAACTCACCTGATGATGACGCTCCCTGGCTTATCCTGAAGTTCACTCCAAAACCTGAACATACTCGAATTGGCGATTCTCATAAATCCATCGTACAATTCCACATCACAATCTTCTGTTATTCCAGTGGATCCCACGAATGATCCAGCGAGAACACTACTTCCTTTCCACAATCTTGATGAATTTCACACATACAAAAACGAACTAGCCGAGCTGGGGAACAGGTGTAGACTAATTAGAAATCGGCTAAGGGGTAGAATCAAACTAAAAACTTGTGACAATATACTGCATTTAATAATTTTTTTTTTGGTTCGAGTATGAAGGATGTGTTCACCTATATATATAGGTGAACACATATACTTTCATACTCGAACCAAAAAAAATATTATTGAATGTAGTAATTTACGAACACGGAACATTATGTATATTATTATTTTTCATATCTTGTTTTTTTCTCATAATTAATATGTTTGCAATGTTTATTTGATATTATTTTATGTTATTATAGTACGCACTCAAAAGTTGAATGTAAAAAATCTTTGTATTGTAAATAAAGAAATATCTATCTTTATATTTTTTCGAATGCTAGTTGATCTAAAGTAAAAATAGTTCGACTTGAATGCATAACAAACACATCAAAAATATAATATGATATGTACAGTGTACAAATTCTTTAAATAAATAACATTTTACTTAATTCGCATGTAAGATATAATATGCGAAGAAAATTATTATTTTGTAAAAAAAATAATAATTTCGTGAAACGTTAGAGTAAATGATAATTTAAAATACTAATTAAATGTATTAATTATAAAGATATACGTATAAAATTGTTGTTGCGCTACAGGGATTCGAACCTGGATCTCTTTTCCAATCCGAGGTAGGTGTATTACTAACTATGCTACGGCGTCAGTATTTTTGTCGATAAAATTGATTTTATATGTTTATCTTTATAATTAATACATTTAATTAGTATTTAAAACATCACAGACCTATGTTATGAATAATTAAAACTTCACAATAAGAATGTGTTCTCCTTAATAATGATAGTTTTGTGTGAAGAAATGGAATTGTAGTATTATTTCCATAAAAATCTTGCATGCAAACTATTTTTCATAAGAAAATAGGCAATGCAATTATTCTGGCAATTCAGATGCATACGGGTGCTGCTTCTGCATGCAGTTGCATTATATTACACGTGCTTGTTTGGTCTAGTGGGAAGGTACTCACTCACCTCTCAACTACATGAAGGAGGTCAAAACTTCGTCACGGGAGACTACCGAGTCAGTCATATTCTTTATAGCATTATTTAACGAATATTAAAAATATTGATGATATGCAATATATTTAAAAAATGTATCTAATAAGCAATAATACTGTATGTATAATATTAATTATTATTATTAATTTAATCATCGGGCAGATGGGTAAAACACCAAACATATTTACGGGCAATAACTTTATTATTAAGGAGAACACATTCTTATTGTCAAGTTGTAATTATTCAGAACAGACGGTATACGATATTTTAAATACTAATTAAATGTATTAATTAGAAAGATATAGATGTTATCGAAAAATATTGTTAAAAGTGGATGCTCTTCAAACTAATGGAACGATAGATGTATTAATTTGAAAAGTGTAACATATGGGTTCGAAAATTTTTCGTCAAAAGTATTGTCGCTGTAGCATAGTTGGATAATGCACCTTCCCCGGATTGGAAAGAGATCCAGGTTCGAATCCCGGTAGAGCAATAGCAATATTTTTCCATGAAATTGATTTTATATGTACATCTTTTTAATTAATGCATTTAATTAGTATTTAAAATAACTTTATTATTCTATTAACAACTTATAAAAAAAAATATTTTATGTTTGTACGTAAAAAATATAATTTTGCTTTATATGAAATAGATATACATTTTTTTATTTTAAATACGTTTTCTATATTTATATCACATCTGTTATCTACTCTAATCTACTGTTTATTTTTAATATGAATTTTGTATTAACAACTCGTCAAAAATAATCAAAGTATTTTATTTTAATTCTTATATAGAAAGAACAGTTATGTTATGGATCATTAACACTGCGGTCTCTATTTGTTTATATTTTTAATATATTTATGTGATTTTCTATAAACAATCTTTGCCATGTTTGTTCAATATTTTTTAAGGATATTATTGTTTTCAAAACATTATTGTTAATGGTTCATCGTACCATATAAATATGTAATATTATACGAAAGATAGATCTTTTCTTTAGACTAGAGGTGTGTGGGTTCCACAGATCAGTGAATGAATAGACATGAAATAAAGTATACATATAGGAGAGGGGTTTGGAACATTAGTTGCGGAACGAGGGGCATTCTACATACATTATTGGTGGAAACATAAATCTGATAGTTTACGACACATTTAAGCAACAGTAAAAGTATTTATTACTCTTCAAAAATTAAATCTGTATATTATATTGCCAGCGTTTAAATTTTCATTCCAATCGAGTCATATTTTTAAAAAAAGTCGCGGAGCTATTTGATTCTGTAAGTAGTACCAAAGAATACCAAAATGAAAATATTGGGACAAAGAATTTGCGTTAGTTCATGTCTATGTATTTGACGGTTGTGGTAAGTGGGTTCCTTGAAATACAGATGTTTTAGCCCAAAATTCTGATAAAGATTTTTGGTCCGCTTTGTGAAGATAATATTTGGCGACGCCGATATTACAAACTCAAAGTTTACTACCTCGACGTCGCCCGATGTCGCCAAATTTATTAAAATCCAACAACTTGGACGGGCCTGGCATCTGGCCCGGATGGAAGAGTCTTCACTACGCGATTACCCGACATTTCATAAACCAGAAAGGAAACACAGTATCGAGTTATCTAGGAACATTGTTCGCCAACAATTCTTCCTGGCCACAATTGTTCGCGGTTCACAATTGCGACCGCTTCTGCAACAGCACGGTATATCGATTTTCACAAATGTTGATAGATAGACGGGGCGTCGGCCATCTTGAATGATATACAGTGTTGTTGATGATAAGATTAAAAACATAGAATTAAGAAATTGTGTGTAATAATTGTTACCCTACAATTCATCACCTTAAAAATTGTTCGCCGAAAAAATATGTTTTATATAAATATATACTTTTATATAAATAAAGTAATTCAACAGTATGGTATACGAAACAAAATACCAAATAATAAAATGAAAATCAAATGAATGAGATTAACCTAACCAGCATGAAAAGAAAAAATTAATAATATACACGATAAAATATATATACCTACGTAAAATAAATTCAAAATTTAAACAGGCAAAAATGCAATCACATTAATTTTCCAAGAATTGTGGGATACAATTGTGGCCGCGAACAAATGTAGTCGTGAATAATTGTTGGCGAACAATATTCCGGATCGGCGACTGGTGAAATAAGCTGTAGAAAAAATAGGAATTGAGAAATCTCATTGAGGTTGCCAATACTCAATCCGGGTTGTGGTACTACGATGATAGTGATTGTGTGAGGATTGGTTCGAATTAAATGCGCGGTTGGTGTAGGGTATTTTATTTGGTCAGAGATAGGTGTGAAATACTGTGGCCCAGAAGTCGCGAACTAGTTTATTTACCCTATAATTTCTAAAATATTAATTAAAACACAAAAATGACATTGTGACTTTTTTAATTAATCAATAAATTTTTTTTACAAATCAATTAGAAAAAACTATATCACGTAAGTGACCTCCATTTTCTGCCTCGCATAAAACTGCTCTATTCATAGCATTTTCCATGACCCGTAGTATTTCGGGCTGTATTGCTCGAAATTCATGCTCAATATTAAGTTTTGGCGCTTGAATGGTCTGCGGCTTATTTACGTAGACACGCTCTTTTAAGTACCCCCAAAGGAAAAAATCTGGCGAACGCGGTGACCAAAAAAAGTCCGCATATTTCGAAATAATTCGTTCTCCAAAAATTGTGCGCAACAGGTCCATTGAAGCTCGAGCAATGTGCGCAGTTGACCAATCTTGTTGAAACCACATCAGTGGAGTATCAGCAACAGTTGGCAACAGAAAGTGTTAAATCCTTGTTTGGTATCGATCGCCTGTGATGGTCACAGCATGACCATAGTCATTCTCAAAAAAAATATGGTCAGATTATTCTTTCTGACGTAACATGCAACTGATGCTGATGAACCCCTCTCGGATTCTCCGAACCCCAAAACCTGCAGTTTTGTTTATTAACAAACCCACTCAAATTAAAATCAGCTTCATCGCTTATGATGAGTGTGTGAATAAAATTATTGTTTTGTCTGACAAAAATCTCGGAGTCTACGGGAATATTCAAGGCGCTTTGCTAGATCCGTTGGATACAATTGTTGCACCAATTGAGTATTGTATGGGAAAAGATGCAGATTCTTCTAAATTCTCTGCAGTGATGTTCTGGACAACCGAAGCTGTGATGATCGTCGCCTTGTTGATGTCGTTACATCTTCAGCAACGCTGTCCTTCACCCGTTCAATCGTAGCTGCAATTTGAATTGTTCGCGGCCTTCCGGTTCGAGGCAAGTCCGTAACTAATCCTTGTGCTCGAAAACGTTGAATTAGTCGCCTTATAGCCGATCGCGATAGACAATTAGCGGTATTAAAATGACGTCGATATGAACGCTAAGTTTCAACAATTGACTGTTGTTTTGTAAAAAACATTTCGACCGTTTTTGTTCGTCACTCCATAGTGTATTTTTCCATGATTAATTATAAAGGGATCACTTTAAGTTATTATTATTATCATCTGAAAAATAAAGTTTCCTAATTAATAAGTTATAAATTGTTTAGACTGGTTCGCGAATTCTGGGCCACCTAGTATAAAGAGTAGAGGAGCGAGTCTCTGGTCTCCATCCCGCACGATGAGACCCGTCGTGGCGTGCTGCGGATCGGATTTTGTGTCGTCGGCGACACAACTACAGCTAGCGTCCTTAATCCAGGTGTCGCTCGCGTCGTTCGATGAATAAGAGTGACGATGCTGGCGGTGGATTTAAATCGCCACCCCTACAATTGCATAAGTACATGCAAGTAGGCCTACATACCTACCATCACGGTTAAAAATGATTATTTTGGAGTTTGATTTGTTTTTGGGGTACACGTGTTCACCTCGTGGCCAACAGGGTGTAGGCTGTGTATTCGATTATCTTAGTTTCCACCTAATTGGCTATGGAAAGCCGCGTCACAGACGCAACTAACGATTCAATATTGCTCGGTTCATTGAACAAATAACTCCTTCGCAGGGACGTCAGTACTGACGTAAGCACGTGAAAACTTCGTCATAAACTTTACGTACATATTCATATTTTCGCTCTTGCGTAAATAACTCGCCAACTCCAATATGAATATATATCTTTTGAATATCTTTGTAAAAACAATATTATTCAATTCATTATATTTTAATTTTATACTTAATATTAAAAAAATAATTAGTATTATTATATTAGATATTAAACACTACAATTCTAAATTTCATAACTGAAATCATGAAGGAGGTATGAATTCTATTTTGGTTACTATTCTACTGATATTAAATTCTATTGTATTAAATTTGTACTGTCTAGCTTACGGGGTCGGCTAGATAGGACACCGGTCTTGCGTAACACAAGATGAGGGTCCTGCTAGTGAACAACGATATTAATCTTATTTTCATAGCATGAGATTTTAAACCAAGTTTTATTATAAATTAATTGAAATATTGGCTGGGTTGTGTTTTAGGGGTGATTGTGTGATCAGTAGCAACCTTTATATTATGGTAACTTTTTACTAACGCCCGTAGTAAAAATAATTTGCGGGTTGTTGATACATCAAATTTACTACTGTCAATGCATAGGTGCGACAAATAATCATGAAATATGCCTTATTTTATAACTGTTCAAAGGTTTTTGATGAAACTTTGTGGAATTCCATGATTATTTTGTAAATTTAGTCAAACTCTGTTTTATTCCACTACATTTTCACTGTATTAAATTAAATAATTTATCTATAATATTGATAAAGGGAAGATGCTCCCGAAAACGTTATATATCATTTAACACAATGAAAAGCGTAGTGGAATAAAACAGAGTTTGACTTTATTTTATTATCTATGGATTTTTTCGCCTAGGTATTCGAAATCTGTCACTACAGTGGTGAAATTTTTTCGTATATCTGCTAATATATATTATACAACAAGCTCATCATAGGACGAACTCTCATCACTGAAATAGCGAAGTATTAAATGATTAATTGTCGTATACTGCAACTTTCAAAGTATCCATGTGTCAGATGACTTTAGGAACATATTTAACTATTGATTCTCGTTTTTATTATCGAACATCGGAGAGTAAAATGAGTTTACTACGGGATGTACTTTCGAGAAGTAAATATTTATTTACTAACGATCAAACAACCCGTTTTTGCAAAAATGTTTACTTTAGAAACTTTTTTTTAGCATAGTAAAAAGTTACTACTGATCACACAACCGGCCCTTAGAAGTAATTGTTTAATAAATTCTAAACTTCATGGTTTTAAGTAGACTGCTTGGAACTGTTTAAACATAAAATATTTTATTGCGGAAACCAAAGGAAGTGGAATTATTGTCATTTTGAAATGAAAGGTTCATAATGGAAAAAAAGAGCGATTAATACGGTTATTTAACACGTAAAAAAAAAGCACCACAATACCATAAATAGCAGCAAATTATGATTTATCACGAGATCAAATCTAAAATCAATCAATAGGATATATTGCTCATGAATTAATAATCCTTTAAATACTAATTTTAATGTATTAGTTATAAATATATATAATTATAAATATAAATATATATATGTATATATTTATAACTAATACATTAAAATAAGTATTTAAAACATCACAGACCGTCTGTTCTGAATAATTACAACTTCACAATAAGAATGTGTTCTCCTTAATAATAATCCTTTAATAAAGTGTTAAGTTAAATTAATCACTTTATTGGTCTAGAAAAAAAATGACATGCGCACCAGCTTTCTTACTTTAACATGCATTACTAAATGCAAACACAGTGTATTCTGGATTATATAGAATTATATTTTACTATCATAATTTGGTATATACGTACGATACGATTTTGTAAAATATCACTAAGCTAGTCTAAATATTGTAAAGACAATAGGTTTTTTTTCTCCCTTTTCAACCCTTCATATTAAATTGGCCATATCTCCACTGCCTTTAATTTCCGAAACTAAATAATTTGCATTTAGGCATTTCCAAACAGTCTGTACTTATAATCATGAATTTTGGATTCATAAAACAACTGCAACTAAAACATAATTTATCCAAAATATTAACGTGAGAAGTTTTATTGATCAATAAAATTAATTCAAAATTAAATGTATTAGTTAGAAAGATATACATATTAAATCAATTTTAACGAAAAATATTGTTGTTGCTGCTGGGATTCAAACCTGGATCTATCCAGCACGGGGAACGTGCATTAACCGATTATACTACAGCACACAGTACATTGACGAATAATTTTCGAACCTATATGTTACACTTTTCAAATTAATACATCTATCGTTCCATTATTTCAAAGCCATCTACATTGTTTTTACGGCATCTCAAATACCTTTGAGTAAACCGATAGAAGATGCCAGAATTAACAATTCATTTTTATTAAATTGTGGATACACTGATACAACTTATATATTATTAAGAGGAACACATTATTATTGTGATGTTGTAATTATTCAGAACATAAGTCTGTGATATTTTAAATACTAATTAGAAATATATATAAATAAAATCAATTTTATCTAAAATTATTGTTATTACTACCGAGATTCGAACCTAGATCTCTTCCAATCCGGGGAACGTGCATTAACCGATTATGCTACACCACACAGTACATTGACGACAAATTTTCGAACCTATATATTACACTTTTCAAATTGATACATCTACCATTCCACCTTTTGAGTAATCCGATAAATCTAATTAATACATTTAATTAGTATTTAAAATATCACAGACCTACGTTATGAATAATTACAACTTCACAATAAGAATGTGTTCTTCTTAGTAATTCAAAATTGATGAATTTATCTTTGTCATTGAATTGAAATGTTAAAGCATTAATTAATGAATCTAATTTTCTGTAATTATCGCTACAAAAATAAAAAGCAACATCATGTGCGTTTGTTTAATTATTATATTGTAATTGGCATTTCGTGAAATGATAAAACAATATTTTTTTTATGTCTTTGCGCTTCCGCTTTACGAGTTTCTGAAATAAAAGCGGTCGTTTCCATTTATACGACCGGCGGTTTATATATTATACATCAAAAAGAAATAGAAAAATTGACGGCTTTTTGAGGAAGCTCCCAGACAAGACGTTAATTATTTTATGTAGAACAATAATATCGTTTAGCGGTTTATTTATCGTCAGGTTACTCCACAAACAAATAATTTAATATAACCAACTGAAAATCGTTCACTTCCAGTAAGATTACAGAAATATGCACCTAAAATGTGATCCAGTTGAGTAGAGTTCAATCAGAAGCATTGTCATACAACACTCTCACTACCTTTTTTTTCCTCTATTTTTATTTTTATTCCTGTTGAATCTTTATATTTTTTAAATTAAATAACACCATAACATCACGAAAAAAACTTATTTAACACAGACGGCAGTCTATCAAAGTAGTCTATGACAATGTTGCATATATCAGAGGTGGAGTTTACTACATCCCACACAATAAACTACGAGTATATACTTACTTGCAATATAATTGTACCTCATGTTTATCGTGTTATATTATAATATATTCACCTCGGTTACAACAAAAACGTGTATATCAATGAAGTCTAATAAATAAATAAATAAAATAAACTATTTGTTAAACTTGCATAGTGAATATTGGCTATAAAATAGTAGTAGTGCATCATTATTTTTCTGAAACATTCACGTTGTCAAGCTTATTATATATGCCTACTTAAATTTGCCTTTAAGACAAAAAATATTAAATAACAGAGAAGTATTTAGTAGGAAATGCCTTTAAAGAATTCTTGGATTATAATCTGCTAGAGTTTTATTCTGCAGACTCTTTATGATTTAGAAATTGTAAGTACCGACTTAACTGAATCTCTCATAAACCAGTCTCCATTTTTAAACAGAAAAATACTGAATTTTAGAAATGGATAACGTTATTTCAGATGCTGATTCCTCTTTCATAGATTAACATTTATAAAAATATAATAGTTTTTTAGAGGTACAACTACATTGATCGATGCCTGGAGATTGAGTTTGAGCAGTACATTTTGTAAATGCCTGATTGGGTATATTATTTTTTTTATCTTTATATAGTACATATTAGTATATATACTCGTATGTGCTCTAATATATCTATCTTACACATAGTTGCTTCGTTTAATTTTAAATCTATGTAATTTTTCCTTCGTTCTTTTATCATTTGGCATTATATTTAAAATCTTCATCGCCCTGTACATCACCGATTTCTGAGATTAAGCCTAATTTCTGAATGGCAGTCTCAGTTTATTTCCTTCTCTTGTATGATGTTTGTGCTCATGTTGATTTGCCTCATTTTTTCGTATAAATTCTGCTGATAATTTTTTAGTGAGGATTTTATAAACGAACCATAACATTGAAATTCATTTTCAAAATATAAATAACTCACAGAGATGAAGCTATTATATTATATGGGAAGTATGGAAGTATGGGTAATATAAAGCTACGACCTGTCTTAGAGTGGCTTAAGTGATCACTTTACACAATGTAACATTCACGATTCCACCCCATCAATCTCCATATCGATCAAATTTTTGGTAGTCGTATGTATGCTACCATGTATAAACACTTAGAGTTTTAAATACACTTCGCTGTCGCCATCTATGGACTGAAATTTGATATTCATTTCCCTGAAACAGCACATATGTCACTAATGAAAATCTTATTTTTATTAGAAATATTGGAAGCTATATTTTTTATTTGTATATATGACAAATGATTAACACATTATACTAGAATACGCTTAAAAAGTCAATTTTCAATTTTATCACTTAAGCCAGCCGAAGACAGGTCGTAAGCCCTTTATTACCCACACTTACATATTTCCCACATTTCCTTCGTCTCTATGAGACGTACTCAAAATATTGTTAAATATATTTTCTATTTAATACTTTTAGAATTGTATTGATCCGAGTACATGTATTTTTTCTCAATGTTATTTTCAATATTTTATTTTGCAGTACTGATAATTGTCTTAATTTGCCAAAAATAAAATGCTGCTGCAGTAGTTTACAAGGTGAATAATAATAGAGTTGTATACTATTTATGTTAATTAGTTAAATTACATAAGTATATCGTACCTTTAGTGAAAGACTACATCCTTTTTTATATTTTCTACATTAAGAAATAGGTTTTACGGCCGTGGCTGTACGGCGGCCAACATTCGCTACGAAGCGACCTACTTAACAACAAACAATCGGCGATAGCCAAATACATTCTGTTAATATAGATTATTTTTCTAACTAATAGGTATTTATTCCAGCGTGATCGGGTTTTTTTTTATGAAGACCCAATTTGCCATAAAGATGAATACATAAAATATAATACATTTAAGTAACAAAACAATATTCAAGTTGTGAAAAGAAAGTAAAAAAAAGATAAAAAAAGTTCACACACAAATATATAAGCAAAATATAAATACTACACTTCACGGCTATTATTGTATCTGTAGCTTTTCTGTAATCGTTTCCATTCTCTGGTCAGGGAGCCAGCTTTCCATGAGAGCACCGCTTGCACTAGAGAGTTGGTTCTGAGCTCGATGTCTCAGAATCGGAACGTATCCATGTATACGGCCTTTGACATGTATTGTATATACGCTACAATAACGCGCCAACCCGAACAGTATTCTGTATGAGTTAATGTACCGAATTTGGAAACAGTTGTACGTCACTCGCTTGTATTTCGACCAGAGTTCGCAGGTATACATGCTGGTGAAGAACGATTTAAACGGGATTCTCTTCACCTCCTTACTGCAACAACAATGAGAGCGGACCCACCGATTACCCAGGTTACTCAAGGCTCCTTCTTATCTCGGTCCTACTGGTTGGTATTTTTTAATGCTACTAGTCAGCTATTCGATAGCGCCCCGCATATTGACAGGGCGATACCGCACAGCTTCCAATACAAGATTTGCTCTCATTGTCCTCACTTTATTAGTTAATAAATAAATAATAAATACTAATTTAACGTGTCCAAAATTTAATTAAAATGGATTGTTAATTCTTGCGTCTGCAGTCGGTTTACTCAAAGGTATTTGAGATTCCGTAAAAATAATGTAGATGACTTACAAATAATGGAACGACAGATGTATTAATTTGAAAAAGTGTAACATATAGGTTCGAAATTTCGTCATGAAAAATACTGGCGCTATAACACAATTGGTAGTGTACTTCCCCGGATTGGAAATAGAGATCCAGGTTCGAATCCCGGTAGCGCAAAAACAATATTTTTCGACAAAATTGATTTTATATGTATATATTTATAATGAATACATTAAATTAGTATTTAAAATATCACAGACTTATGTTCTGAATAATTACAACTTCACAATAAAAATGTGTTCTGCTTAATAATAAATAATATTTACAATACATATCATAATGGCCGGGAGCAGAGGGGAAGTGAAGAGGCACTCTCTTCCGGGAAACGAGACGGCACAAAAGAAAAACATATAAGAGACGCACCCTCCACGCACCACTGCTGGTAGATTTAACCCACAAGAACAGTACATCGCAGATTATATTTGGGCAGAAGGTAGAAAAAAAAAGATGATTGCATATGACTATAAATACTTCGTAAGTCGACGGTGTGCCAATTTTTCATCACGATCGTGGAATTGAGTATGAAAAGTATAGCCGACGTATAAATTGTGGATAATTTGTTCACTTACGTAATGACGTTGACAAACGAGTATACGCAATAATACCGATCTTTAAAGGAGTAAGAGGTACTTCAAGTATTTCTTACTAAGTAGTACTTAGACATTTTCATTGACCTTAAACGTAACTTTTTACGGCTGCCTCTCAACTATTTTACGGAGTGCTCTCGCCTCACTCTTGAAGGGGAATTCTAGCGCGGAATTGTGAAGATGGCTTGAAAGTGGTGGGTTTTCAAAAATATGCGGTTTATTATTTTGTGTACCGGCATGCGGCAGTCATATTAAATATACCTACAGTATTATGTAATATATTATATTTTGTAGAGTGGATAATATCAACTTTCTTGCGATGTTGAGTACAGAGCGAAAACCACTGAAATTTTTTGATGCGGTACGCGGAAAACTTCAGTTTTCATATTTTACACCAAATATTAAAACCACAAAGAGACAAGAAATAAAAACGTGTGAATTTGAGAACAGACAAGGGTAGTTGATATAATTGAATACGCTAACAAAATGAAATAGTAATAGGCAAACCACATCGCTCGGAGGCAGGGGTAACTAAAAATTCTGGGAAACAAATATTAATTTAAAAATTGGATTAATATAAGCGAAAACTTTATTTTTCAATTAACGCCACCTGTGTACCAGTAGAGATTTCAATTGCTTAGTTCTAAAAACTCACCGCTGTACTTATGGCGCTCTTTTTATTCACTGCATCGTGCTATTTACATTACTCAGTTCTGTCTTTAAGCTAGTGCTAGCTCAAATCATATAAATGGTTATTTACTGAAATAAAAATTCCTTTCCGTTAATCTGTTGTATATGGAGTCGTTACCTATGCTGTTTTTTTAACAGAATAATATTAAAAAGGGTTACAACTGCGTGCAAATCATTGAAGTATTTACTTCCTCTTTTACTAATTTTATTATCTTACTGTTTTTAACCTGTTGATTTCATGATCGTTCTTTAAATTTGGTGCGTGGATTGGTTTTTGATTTGAGAAAAACAAAAAGCAACGAGAAGAACTATTTCCTATGTTAACTTTTAATAAAAATAATTATTTCCTTTAGTTATTACGTTAAGGATTTTCAAACAATAAATTAATCATGTTCAGTCATATAAAGTGTTCTTGAAAACGTCCATACATTTTTTATATGGATAAGAAATTATTATTATCGGTTTGTGCAGATCTGCATTATGAATGTCACAACGTTATACAGGTGGCCCAAAAAAGTGAGAACATCTCGTAACATTTACATTTTAGATTATTAAAATTACACGTTTTTTTTTCTCTTATCTCTCCAAAAAAGAGACAAGCTCTTGTTCTTGGAGAGGGAGTTACACTATAATAATTTAATATAATATTTTATTTATTGTCTATTTGTGTGCTTCTGAAGTGTTCTATAATATTGTTAATTTTCTACTTATGTGTTTTTGAAGTATTCATTAATTTTTTTTTCTAAACTCTTTTATTTCTTTAATTTGTGTAGGGAGACTATTGAAATCTTTTATCCCTAAGTATATAAAATTTTGGTGTCACATTTAGGGATTTTAAAGTTATTTTTAAACTTTAATGATGTGCTTGTTTCAAGTTTTTCAGTGTTATTTTCTTTAATTAATCGATTAATTGAGATTTTTTCGTAAATGTTTTCTATTTTGGGAACTGGGAATTTTGCAAAAAGTGTTTGTGTTGAAAAAATTATATTTTTTTAAAAATATTACTTTGATGATTGTTCTCTGTATTATTTTTACCGAGTACCATTTGGTTTGGGTTTAAAATGACATTTGTATGATATGTATGCAATCAATTATCGTTTCAAAATTATTGGTATTCCCGAAATAAATTGAAGATTTAGTTAATACAGACCAGTCTCTTAGGGTTATAAACAACAGAAATTAAAATATCGTTAACCTTTCCCTAGCCATGCAGTAACACAGATTTACCGCCCCAATTAAACGTTTAATATTTCCATAAATACACGCAACATATAATTCATATTTTAGTTAATCCTAAGGAAAAAATTTACGCTTAGAAATGACAAATGATTTATAAAATTTGTTTTACAACTTGTTATGTAAAGCGAATCCTAAAAGTAATTATTTTTCAATTCTATTTGATATAAAATTGGTACGTAGTAAAAAATATTATTCGTAATAAGACAGAAAGAGATCAAGCATTAATTTGACAGTGAAATAAATAACACACATACGAATATAATGTTTCATTCGCACTAATTAAATGAAAAGATAAGAAGGAACATATTGTAGGTCGTAGGATTATATACATGTACGACATTAATTATTTTAAGGTCATTTAAGCTAGTTCAAACATTTTTTCTCATTTTAAATGCTAAAAAACTCTATTTTTTTACGGTAACACGCGTTGACAGCATGGTTGCCTGCGGATATTTTCTATCGCGGTATGGTAAAGGTTAATACAACATCGTCGCATCTCTGAGAGGACAAGCCGGTCCTTCGATGCGGGTCGTCATAAGAATTAAATGAATATTTTCATTCTAAGAATTTGAATTTTTTTAACATCATTTGGTAAGTATTTTTTCTTACGGTATTCCGTTCTATATTTCTACGTATTTATTTTATTAATATTAATAATATAATACAATTTCAATAATCAGTGGATAAATATATATATATATTTTAACATTTGTTTCTTCTCTATGAGAGTAAGACTCGTGTATAGAGGAGTATATTCGAGTTAATTTATGTTTCAGTTAGTCTGTGTACATATTTTTTTAACTTCAGTTACAAATTTATGATAGTCCGTAATTTTTCTAATTGTGATGGGAAGATTGTTAAAAAATTTGATACCTTGATAAATATATTGATTCTGAGTTATATACATATATAAGTATTCAAACCAAACCTAAACAGTTTTGTAAGTCAGACTTTTGCAAAGCTACCACAAATTTCTGTCAAAACTCCGAAAATTCAAAAATAAGTTAATTTAGTTTATTCCCACTTTCGCATCTCCAAAACTTGAGCGAGATGAAAGTAAATATTTTGGATGATTAATATGTCTAAAATAGTCGTAATACCAGTACTTATGGCAGTGTCACATTTCCAAATGATATATTATTACACCTTGATGTTCGCATCTGCCGACCTGGTATCGTGTATTATTTGACTGTTATAAAAACAGACATTGAATTAAATTACATCTTTTAGCGATAAATATCTACGAAGATAAATGGAAACGATGAGAGAAATTGGAAAAAAAAAATTAAATGCAGTGAAATAGTATACAAATAAAGTTGTTTTTTTTTAATTAACACTAGACCCACAAAACGACTTGATAGACGTTTGTCTGCAGGTATATTTATATCCATCTGTTACATTTAATAAACTCAAAAACATAACAATTAATCAGTCACCGTTAAAAAATTTTATATTCCTACAGGTAAGACGGATCACCATCGATAAGCCATTATTTATAATTTCTTTCAAATTGAAAGAAAGCGTGCTCTTTCGTAAAAACCCAGGCTGTTCGTTTTTTATTGTAGGAAAAATAAATTCTATTGTTCTCGATCCATACTTATTGGTGGTTTTAGGAGTCGTCAGATTCATATTTGTTACACCTTTTGTGTTTTTTCCGTGTGAAGCCGCCCTATTTAGAGCATCGTTGTTATAATTTTATTTTATTTAAAAGAACAGCAACAGCCCGTGTATAATTGTTAAAATTATTATTATACGAAATATAATAAAAAAATTGACTAAGTGCAATTAGTACTGTCATGGTTATGTGTAAATATCGAGTATGTGTTCCCTGTTCACTGGGAAGAAAATTTGAATACATTAAAAAAAATATATTTTAAAATTTTATTTGTTAGAAAACGGTAATTCAACATTATACTATGTGTTGGTAGGTATTAGGCATGTATAATTTTTTTAATTTAAATTCTTAGGTACCGCGTAGGTCCTGAATTCACAAATATTTTTTTTACCGTCTACTGTCAAATTACAATTACCGGTAAACGGTAAATATTTCTTCCCATTACCGGTTATTTACCGGTAAATGAAAAAAAAATAGACGTAGATTAGATGATTAAATTATAACTGTATGTGGCTACCATTACTAAAAACAGTATCCTAGATTAGAACCTAAATAATTTCAAATACATTTCATGTGAAAAATGTCATACATAGATATGTATATGATGTCCTTTTTGTTTTTACTGAGATATGGTAATGGGAGATCAAATAATCACTTATGTATATGCCACATGGAGCTTGGTTCATTTGAATTACGACTGTATAATATTTGGTTTACCTGTCTGTGAGGAGTTAATATTATTAATTTATTAGTTTATCCATTAACTTATTGATGTATGTAAAACATACATTAGGTTTATGAATACATACTTTGTATACACCTAATATAAATTCGTAATTAAAATAATATTACAACCGAATGTTTTTATTGAAATGGTTATTTGTATATTGTATATATATTTATTTATTTTATTTTATTTGTATATGGTGTATATGTATATAAACTCGAATAAAAATTAAAAATACATATTTAAAATAAACTTTTGTTATAATATACCTGTATCTATCCTTGATTCGCGGTAAAATAGTTTTCAATTTACCGACAATTCCCCTATGGTGCGTTTTGGTTCATTTACTGGTTTACCGGTAAACCGGTAATGCAAGCCCTCATGGCAACGAAAATAGCGAATTTGTAACTTTTTAGTTTTTCATAAATTTGGGGCGGGGGGAGGGGGAACTGTTGATACATCAATAAAAATATATATATACGGTATTCTTTTTATAAAATATACGCTTTTCCAACCAAAATCAATTTATAAATGTATTGGTATTAAAGAAACAAATCGTGAACAAAATTGAGAAACTTCTCAGATTCTGTCCGAAGGAACATTAAAGTTTGATGTCAACCCTATCTCAGATATTCTCCGGTTGTGAGGAAGAACGTAAAAGGGTTATTTTATTGATTTCTCAATTTATAAAGCAGTACGTAAGAGAGACCAAAAATACTTCGAATATTAAGTCATACCGCGTGTACATGAAGAGTTAACTAATTTAAAAACATCTTTATCAAAATTTTGTACACTGACCATCACACCATTTATCGGCAAGGGTAGGTAGAGAGGATAGAATGCCGCACTCTTTTGTCCTGGCATGTTGCTCTTGAATCGTTCACTTTCATACATCTTCTTGTCCATTCTCGTCTATTGGTAATGATCTAACAGGGCGACTTCCAATATCTAGTCTTACAAACCACGCCATTTGCATTCGCTTTCAACATACCTTTACTATCCTCTCCCCATTCATATGTTTCACGTGCCCAAACCATCTCAGTCAATTTTCTTTATTCAAATTTATTATCTTTATTCTATCGACTATACTACGAAGAAATTTACATGCAGCACTTCCACTGCATTCAGACTACTTTCGTGCTTCTGTTGCCAATTCCAGACTTTACACCCCAACACCAGAACTCCATAATGCACCGCTAATCTCGTAAAATTATAGAAATGTAGTTTGTATTCTAAATCGTGTTTAAGCGGTTCGGTTCGGTTTATGCGCGGTTTGGTTGGTGGTCCCGATTTTCAAAAATACATGAGTATGTACATTCTTATTATGTGGGTAATAAAACAAACTTGCGGCATCGAAGTTAATTGGAACGCCCTATTAAAGGCAGTGAGCGCGAGATACAGATCGAGTATTAATTATTATAGTTAATTATTTTTAAACATTAGAATGTGATAATTATATATTTGGTTAGTTAATTTGATATCCCGAAGAAGAAAATGGTTGTTTCCGAAACCGGTTGGTAAATTATTTAATATTTAAGTAATTGGTAAAAAAAACAAATTTATAACTAAAAAATCATTCTTTTCTCCAGACTGTATCAGGTGGGCTATTGTTTAAATGTTATTCGTGTATATACATATATATTATTTATTTATATTTGTAAGAAAATTTTGTGATTTTTATTTTAATTTTATGTAGTGCTCGATGTTAGTCCCCTTTTTATCGTTTCGCTGTTTAATATTGTAATCGATTGAATAAATATTGTTCCATTTGTTGATTCTTTTATTTCCATTGGCAGTTTGTTATATAATTTTGTGGAGTAATATTTTATGGCTTTCTGCCCAATTGCAATTCATATTTTTGCTGCGGGTATTTTTGTTTGAGTAGTTTTCGAAATATTTTGTATTGACAGATTAGGAAATTTTTTGTAAGATTGTCGGAACTTTAAATTTATTGAATATATATTTGAACTCGTTCGAATTGGAATTTTGATTATTACTTTTATTATAGGCTTTTGTGCACCAAATAGTTGTTTAATACGTATATTCGTATATAGGTTGCACCTGTAGTCATGAGAGAGAGTACGAAGTTCATAAAAAATAGAGATTTATTTTACAGTCCACATCTCGAAGGTGTCGAACGTGTGTTTTAATTTTCTTAAGAAACCAGTAACTAGTGATGAGAAAAAATGCTACTTTTAACTCACTGGTGTGATTGTGATTAGTATTCGATAATATCAGTGATTGAAAACGGTGATTGTGATCACAGTTTCATTACTAATATGCACGCCCCGCACGGTATCACAATACATGAAATAATTTAATATTCTAGCACAAATAATTAATGGATATATAATTTAATATCATCACCAACAGAATTAAAACGCTTGAAAAAATGTGAGTTTATTTGTAAAACGTTTTGGCAGAATCTACTAGATGGTGCTGATCACGATTTATAACGTCATTTTTTCATGAATATTTTCGTCTCAAATGCGCAGGTACCGAATCACGGTTCACAACCAAATATAAATAAAATATAAAAATGAATTACGAGTCACGATATTCCCAAATATTCAATCACTGATTGTGAGTATGACTCAAAGATATTAGTGATTGACTCACAGTTCGTGATTTTGAGCTCATCACTACCAGTAACCAGGTTGCGACCATTCAATAGTACCAGGTTTTAACTTTTAGTCCGAATCTCATGATTCTTGAAATGGAGCGGTTTTTCCGAATTTTGGTCAATTTCATTACAGCAAACTTGAGCATATTAATTCTTCTTCGGACTTCCGCCTTGCATCCTCCATTTTTTGAGACGACCTCTCCTGAATATATAAAATCCTGAGCCTTTCGTATCCTTTGAATACCAAAAAAGGTTTTTTGCATTTTTACCGCGTTTTATTTCATTTATATGGAAATTTAGATCAAATGTCAGAGGGAAGTTTTCGAATTTGAATACTGACCTTTGAGTCTATAATATTTACCACAACTTATTACAAAGTCGTATTCGATATTTAATAATAACTGTTTATAGTCCTACATTATATTTGCATTTAAAATTAGAAGTTATTTGAACTTATGAAAATGATTTTTTGAAAATTGTGCGCTTTTAATATCTTCTTAAATAAAGTCTCTCTGGTACACTGTTTCTAATGACGGAGAGCAAAGAGTTTCACGCTTTTGAGCCTGCCACCGCAAGTATCCGTTCGCAATGGCTGGTCGGTTCTACAACCCTTTCTGCTGCTGAAATAGAGGCTGACCTGAGAGCTTGACGTGTGCTATTAAAATTGTCTAGGATGCATTTTTCCCTAAAAATACAGAGGCGCCATTTATGTATCGCCTTATACATTAATCAGCAAAATTTAAATTCAACACCTTCAAGAAAACGGAGCTAATATAGCTCACACAAAAATAATATTATGTAAGAAAATTTACAAACATGCTGCAGCATTTAGACTAGATTGTAATCTATCCAGCTGAAATATTGATAGGCTAGCATAAATGCTATTACAATAATCCACACATGACACATGTTTAATATTGTGGTGACCCTACTCGCACCCGTAGACATGGCCGGGTAAGGGCTCACCTATCAACCATATAGGATCCGAACCAGAACAACCGATCAGCAGACGTAATTTAACATTAAGAACCAGAGACGGGTACTGCCAAACATTTACCGACCACTTCTTCGCAGGCCGTCCCAACACCAGCATCGCTACTCGACAGCATTTCCAGCGAGTCACTCCAGAGTTCAAACCGCGTATTTAAATCGTATTATCACTTCAATAAACGAAACCTTGTAAGTGTTCTTTCATTTATATACCCTGCTCTAGTTATAATAGACACTCTACATTGCGACACACAATCGACACGCGTGAGACAAGAAGAAGTTTAGGAGCTTCTGTCTCACAGCATATTAACCTTCTGACACAATCTCCAGTAAATCACATATATTTGAATAACTTCAACACATACCTCAACTCCTGGTTGGCATTTTTTGATGTTACTAGGCAGCTATTCGATAGCGTCCCACATATTGACAGGGCGACACCGCACAGCTGCCAAAACAAAATGTGTCCTCATTGTCCCCGGTTGACTCACTTTATTAGTAAATAAATAAATAATATTTACAATACATAACATAAAGATAATATAATATAATACAATAATAAAATTAAAAATGCCGGGGAGTGGAGGGGAAATGAAGAGGCACTCCCTTCCGGGAAACGAGACTGCGCACCACTGCCAACAGATTTAACCCACAAGAATAGTACATCGCAGAATATATTTGAGCAAAATGTAGAAAAAAAAATTATAATAATAATGATGAAGCTACTCAGCAGCAGTAGTTCTCCGGAGGATCTCCCATCTGGAGACCCACACTCGAACAAAGACCTTAAACAACTCCTGATTCCTGTTACGCTTGAGCAGATCGGAGTTCCTGATGGAAACTTGACCTACTCCCTCCAAACCCTCTAGCATATTCTGCCTTGCATCCGTCAGAATCACGCAATGCCAGAGGATGTGCTCCGGCGTTTGCCTCAACCGACTGCAGGTACACTATGTGTCCGGGGTAAGCCCTAAATCGCGTAGCGCAGATGTTCGGTTGAGTGCTCTGCCACAGACCGGTCCGCTCGAGCCAGTAACGTTATTTTTCTGCCGCTCCGGAACCGATGAACAGCGTTTCGTTACAACCTCCATATTTTCATTCCACCGTATAAATATTACCAGCATAATGATTGTAATCGTAATTCAATAAACTCAATTTCTCACGCCGCCATCTGAACTTATCATACCATCTCGGTAGAAGCAGTTTCACCGCATTCTGTTGTACAATGGCATAGTTACTCTGAAATCCAAAAATGTGGAGAAGTTATTTTAATTTAACGAGTCCGATCCGTATTTTCAAAAAATCTTTTTAAAAAAATAGGTTTTATTTCACTGTACATATGCATCCAGATAAAATGCAATTTAATTCTAGATTGATATTTTTAATTGCCAACCTAATTGCAGAAAAAAAATACTTTTTATAATTCGCTTCACGCCAAAATACATTCTTTGGGGAATGAATATGCGATGGTTGTCGACATTTTTGCTGTAAATATAACTCTTTATAGGACTACATTATTACAATTTTTTGTGTCTCAATTAAATTGCTTATCTTCACATTTTATATTTACTTTTAATTTTGATTATGAAAAAACACGCTGATATTATATAATTTTATGTGTATTGCATTTCTGATGAAATTTTCTGTTATTCTACAAATTATGTTAATGCCTGAACAGGGCGTGCATAATAATAATAGATAAATAAATAATTCGCAATCGTGAAAATGTTGGCGAACGTGAAGATCAAATTTCTGAGTAGGCTTTTACGCTCGCTTTAAAGTTTCGTTCCACATTTCGCGTACGCTGAATTCACTTTATGTTTCACGATTACCGTACTCGACATAACCGTATAGTGCAAGCCACGGCAGCTTCAGAGTTTTCAGAAACATTTCGAGCATTTTAACGATTGTACAATGCCCCGATTTGCGAGCGAATGTAATGAGGGATGGTCGTTCTTATCAAAAGCAGTTTTTCAGGGAGCGACCCTCATTAAACCTGAATTACCATTTTAAATATAATATAATCCCTTTCAAGGTTTTTTCCGACACACTTTGTTTCAAGGCTTTTATTACATTTTTTTTTTCGAAAACCACGTTCTGTCGAAAATAAAAATAGTAGGTATATTTCATTCATTTACAATTTTAATAATGTGTTATATTTAATTAAATATAATATACCCTTATATCTTTCTGTACGTCACATCGCAAAAAAATTCATACATTTCATTGGGGCGAATTGTTAATTTTATTTGAAATGTTAAACTTTTTTTTTGTTTTGAAGGTACATTTTTTCAAAATAAGTCTTTAGACAGAAATTTAAAAATAGGAACAATGTTTTGCTGCTGTACAATTATTATATTTAAATTATCAGAAATATTTCTGATGTTAATGTTATATAGGTAGAACTTACCTACGCGATTTTATAATTGTCGATCTAACAATTGTTTTTCAAAGATAAAGCATCTAACTATTTTTTTCTTATAGTTGAAGCTAGTGACAGGGTATTTATCAAACAACAATAAATTATTTTACTTAAATATGGTGATCATAAGAAAAAAGATAAGACAATGAAAATGTCAATACATATTTTGCATAACCTCCATATGTATGTCATTCGCGCCTGTCCTAAGACGGGTTTTAAACATTGATTTATAGATCGACTCCTACGTAAAGTATCGCAACTAGTAAATATATCATTTATACTTGTATTTAGCATGCATTCGATATATTTTAAGAGATAGTTTAAAATAAAAAATTGATCAATTTACACAGCAGAATACAGTATGTAAAAAAAACACAATAGGTTTAATGTTTTAAATATTTACGCGAAAACTTAAAAAAGATTTATTACGATACTTTGCGCCTGAGAGGTGCAAGATATTTTCTTACAAATCACATGTAACTTTTTTAAATTAAACAATGTGCGCGCTTTTTGTAATTTTTTTTCATGCAAGTGTGAATATTGCAGGGGGCAAGAGATCATTTTTTTACACTATTTAATGAATTGTACTTTATAGGCTTACATTTTATTTACAATTCATGTATAGGAGGCCTTTCCATTTTACATTGGCCCCCAATAATTTTAGTTACTCCACTGCCCTGATCTGTAGCTACTTTAGCCCTAGAGTAAATCCAGGTCTGATTTAATCTGTTTTCATCCCGGCTCCCCGTTTCCAAGTTTGGTAGTATTCATAAGTTTTGGATTACGGATAGGTTATCTTATAAGTTTATTGGGGATTTTCAAATAAGCATGAGGTAGGGGAATAATGAAAATAATATATATATAATAATAAATGACCAGAAATGCGTGTCTGAAGTGGGTAAATCTTGTATCATTTTTCTGTCATCTGTTTTGCTTTTCTCTGTGAGGTTTAAGTGCTTTCGCTGTTCTAAAAAGTTCTGGTGACAGATAAAAAATGTGTCACACGTATTTTTTTAAGCTTTACTCTGTAAGATTAGGTTAGGCTAGGTTGGATTATTTCGTACTTTATTAATTGCAGAAATGTGGTACAAAACTCTTTTATACACAATTTAATGTATAATATAATTTTATACGATTGTAGTTGATTATATCTAAATTCAATATATCCTCGTAATTTAACTAAAATGTACAATCTAGCTTAGTGTACTTACGGCAATAGTCTTCGCTCTTCTAAAAGTTTTTTATTCCGACGCACCTGTTTTTATGCTTTTTTTGAAGGATTAAGAACTTTTTCTGTTTTAAAAATTATGATGATAGATAATATAAAATCTTATTTTTCTTCTTCTATTGTCACACCCAATAGCTTATGCTATTTATATGGGTAAAATGCCATGCTGAACTAAATTTCTTAATGAAGCGCTAATTGGATTCCCACCAATACATACGTAGTAAGACCCTCGTCAATACTCTATTCAATTTAAAGGCAAGCCTTTGTGGGTCTAGCCTTCTATAACGGTATATTCTTAACCATGAATATAGAATATCTACAGCGAATTTATGCGGTTAGAGTTAGTTTCTATAATACAACGAGAACGCTGCCCATTCCGAATTAAGTTGCACCACACCACGGCAACGGGAACGAGAGAGGTTTCTCGTTTATTTCGGCAGTAAATTTCCACCGCGTTTCGTTTGTTTTCAGGCTCAGGTGGGGCCGCGGCCAGTACTGGGGTAATTAATAGTACAATCAAAACGATATTTTTATGTCCCTCATTTATCATACTTTAGTAAATACCGTCTGCCGCTAGTGAGGGTCATTTATATTTAACAACCGTGATACGATTTATGAGGGGTGAAATCTTTATTTTTGATACAAAACCTTTATACACACATCATCGAAATAATTGTAGGTGCAGTAGTAAAACGTTTTTACATGAAAAATCGGTTAATATGAAAAAGAAAATCTGGCCCCTACAAAATGCTATGTGATTTAGTACATTTATTTTCTTTTAACATAAAAATATTGTTTAAGATTTTATGACTGAACTTTCTATTGACTAGAACGACATCTGATAATAAACTAGGATGCCGCTTGCCGCACTCTACTTTTATCATTTTAAACATCATCTAAATCATCATTTAAATATCTTTTTAGCGAATTGCTTATTGTTTATGACTTTACGACTTTCTATTGACTGAGGCGAAATTTTTTTAGCATGAAAAAATATTCCGGTCCCCGTAGTTTCATGTTAAATGATTTCTACTATACATATTATCCATATGAATGCAATATACCGAGTTAGAGAGAGAAATAAAACAAACTAAAACACGTAAATTTTCTTATAACCGTGCCGTAAATACTGTAGAGGTAAAAAATATGGTACTAGAACTTATTGAATTCAGTGGCGGTTCCCAACCGCTGTGCCGCAAAGTTCTGTATTTGTTGACCAATCCAGATCTACATACACTCTTTGTTGCTGTTAGTATGGGGCGACCCGCCGGTCATCGTTCATTCGCAAGACGTTTTTAAAGCAATGAGGCGGACATAGAACGACACCTGGAGCCCGAACGTCGAAGTTACAATGGGCGTAACGTCAGGTCGGGTAGCAACCTTCGCTGCGAAACAACCTTACCACCGCTGATCATTGATCATCGGCCCACAAAATTCAGTCACATCCGGCTAAAAGTTGTAACCTCCGAAAATTCTATTCCGCTAAATCAAGTTAATTGAGATTTTTCTAAATATAGAAGTAGGGGGCTTCATGCCATTGGTCTCCATTATCTCTGGATTTATTTCTTACTCCTGTCCAATAATGTTACTCCAGCTACTCCCCTGAGATAACTCTTTTATATAGTCTGTTTTGTTGATCTTACTCTCTCCGTAAGTATCCATATTTGATGGCCTATGTTTATGTGTTTAAATTGTTTACTTTATTTTTATTATTTATTATGGAGCATCCCTGTTGATACGCAATTTTCCAATGTTTCTATGTTTAAAGACAAATTATAGATATCTCATAGAGACGAAGCTATTTTTATTATATTATATGGGAAGTATGGAAGTTAGTATATAGTATAATTTGTCTTTGGAGGTAAAAATCCATGAATTGTGTGCTCTTGGATATACTCAACAATTATTATTATAATATACTGGTCTAAATAAGAAACATATAAAATTGACTTTTCAGGCGTACTTTAGTATAATATGTTAATTATTCGTCATATATACAGAAAAATAAGATAGCTTCCAATATTTCTAATAAAAATAAGATTCTCAATAGTGATATATATAAATATCAATGTTAAATTCATAGATGGCGACAGCGAAGTTTAGTTAAAACTCGAAGTGTTTATAAATGATAGCATATATACAACTTCCAAAAATTTGATAGATGTGGATGTATAATTGGTGAACGTTGCATAGTGTAAAGTGATCACTTAAGCCAGCCAAACACTGGTCGTAAGACCTGTAATTGGCCATACTTCCCATATAATATAATATAAATGGCTTCGTCTCTATGAGATATCTATGATTTGTTCAATAACAATGCTTTTGGAGGTAAAAATCCAGTAATTGTGTGTTCTTGAACATACTCAAATATCGTTAATAATTTTCTGTGTTTTTTCTGTACCTATCATATTTTATTGTGCCGTTATGAAATACCTTAATCACAAAGACTTGCATCTGATTACTATTTTTTAGATGAAATAGGCAAGGTATGTTAATTTAAGAGTTGGGAATCACTGGTATAACGTTAATTGTAGTAATTCATGTTAAGTACCGTAATAAAAATCGTTTTCATTTGCAATACAGAATTTTAAAATAAAATCTACATTCGAGAAAGAAAAACGCCACGTCATTTTTAGGTACGTTTCAAATTAACTCAAAATTGATATTTAAAAATACTCTGGTTATCGGAATTGTAAAGTCATTTTTCAATATATTTTTACGTTTAAGAATTTTTTGTACACATAATTTTATACACAATAAAAAATTGGTACGGAATTTTTTGACATATCATGTACCTATGTATTACAAAAAAACTCATTGTATCCTAGATTTATAAACTGAATGGATGAGTTTTGCAAATATGACCGGAATTTGTACAATTTCATTTTTCCAAAAATGTCAACGTTATGTGTTTTATATCAATCATTTGTTATTTCGTGGTTTAATTTATTAACCATATAAAAATGACTTATTTAAAAAAATATTTTTTTTTACTTATACATTGTGCTCGTATTTGTGAATATGAAAATGGGAGTGAATTACAAGATATTATTTTTGATGAGACCAACGCAATTTAATGTATAATATATTATAAAGAATTATTTAATAAATAAATAAAAATGAAAAAAAAAAGTTATTTTATTTATAAATAGTAAAGTGACTTTTGGTCTAGTCTATACAAGGTTTACTTCTAATAAAACACAATTTTTATGTGATTTTTTTGTCTGATTTTATCATTTTTTTATAACAAAAACAATTCTATCATTTACTGTTTCCGAGGTAAGTTTGTAGAATTCTATAATCACACGTGTGAAAAAAAAATACTTGTTTTTTATTCTACTCGTTTAATTTACTTGAGGCGCATTTCGCCTTATAAGGGCATTATCAATTCTTCTTAATTAAAAGTGCTTTACCCTGCGATCCTTGGCCTTCACGCGGTCCGGTTCTCAGTTCAAACTTCAAATTTTGAATTTGCAACAACTCTATACTGAGTCTTTCTTCACGCTATTCTTCCAGCAGAGTCAGGGTCTTCCCACTCTTCCTGCATTCTTTGGACCCTCATTCGTGACCCGTCTGTCTGAGTTGCCGTAATTTCATATGGATGAAGAACTTGGGATTCTGATGACTCGGTTTCTGACCCTACCGTTAAGTACATAATAACATATTTGAGAGGGTGAATGAGTATTGCTTCTAACTTGAAGTATGTTGGATTATAGGTTACGTTTATACAAATATGCAACAAATACGGCAAAAACAGTACTTCAAAATATATTAAAATATTTGTAAAGGACTTCATAAACTTGTCAGAATTATTGTAATCTGATATCTTATTCTAGATATTCCAAGACAGAATAATTCTGAATTTGCATGCTTAACTTTTAATGTTGAATCTTATAAAACGATTTTAAATTTCAAATTTTAAATCGCAATTCCTTAAATCTTAAATAACTTTGTCATAACTTTTTACATAAAATCAGTATAATAATGTATTTCAGCAAATGTATTTACTAAATTTATTATACAAGTTTCTATTAAATTAATTATACTGGATTTCATTTATTGAAACTAATCAATCCTTGATTATTAAATTGAAGCATAATTTACAAAGAAAAGGCAGAAAACAAAAGATAACACTATGTCGCCAAATATCCATACAAAAAGAGTGAATATGCCTTTGAAACAACAAGGTATCATCTATACATATATTCTATAATCTATGCACGGTTTTCTGGGCTAATCTGTCGTGTATATCTGACCTTTCAGACATTTTGGACCCCATTGCAGGGTCTATCATTAGGGCTGATGTATCCTGCAGTGGGGTACGAAAGGTCAAATATACAAGGTATATTAGCCCAGAGAACTGCACACATAATATTCGGAACGGCTGTGAAAACCTAAGAATATTGGGATTCAAAGTTTTAAATATTCTTTTTTAAATTTCTTCAAATCTAAATTTTACAAAAAAAATTATATAATTAAGTACTGATGTAAATCGATTCCTGATTTGAGACGCGTTATGTTTTGTAAAACTCGTACATTTTATTTGTATTAAAATCAATAATTGTTATTTTAAAAAATGTGCTACTAAAATATAAATTTGTTTTCTTGTTATTACCTAAACCACTAGAATATTTCACAAGATTATTTAAACTAATTTGATAGTTTTAAAAATAAAATATTTGTTTGAATTTTGATACAAAAAATTCATTTTGCCCAAAATATCAGATAATACTTGTAATAAGGTCACGATGTGTTATTTGTGAAACTGGCACAAAATACAATTTTAAAAGATATCTAAAGTTCTAAGTAAGTAAAATGTGTAGGATGATAATATGGCATTCTATCCAGAAAGGATGGAACATAGCTAAGTGTTTACGCGCCTTGTTACTTCGATTGGCACCATTAGGTTTCCTGGTTTATACTGCTGTATCTCTTTATTAACCCCTCTGTTCGAAAAGAAGATCAAAAATCATTCTCACCATAACTTACCATCTCGACATTTTTACCGCACTTTTCTGTTCACATTTTGGACTGATTGGATTTCTGACTCATCTGATTTTCTCTCAGATTTTGGAGTGACTATTATACTGTACGATCCTGAGGAAAATATAGTCACCTCACTCGACCCCCTCGGACATCTAACCCTTTCCTTACCTGGACCAAATTTTACATACATTGTTATTATTTAGGGCAAAACAAAGGTACCCCTTCCTCTAAACCTGTCGCACTAAACTATTTTAAATTATAACTAAATTTTAACCATATTTTTATTTATTATCTTTGTTTTATTAACCACTTAATTGAGATTAAATACATCTACCGGTTAGGAAAAATACCACTTTCTTCTTCAGGATGTCATAACTAAGTGACATAACATAAGAAAGTGGTATTTTTCGAAACCGGTACATGTATTTAAACTCAATTAAATGGTTAATAAAACAAAGATAATAAATAAAAATATGAATTTTAACCACAAAGTTAATATTGCTAATTTTAAAAGTATAAATTTGAACCCCCCAAAATTATACTAAATAAGTCCCGAGCAACGCCGAGTACGGACCGCTAGTATTATATATTCAACGGTCAATAAATTTTTTACATTCATTGCTGAAATTTGAAATTCTCAACTCGGAGGATGCGAATATATCTTTCTCGTCGCGGGTAAAAGTCTGATGGCAATTTTAATAAACTTTCGGCTTCAGCATGATAACTCGCGAAGTTATTCAAATAAATTCAGAACTTTTGAATAAACCGAGAGTCGGCATGCGAAATATGAAATAACTTAAAAACTATGATGCGAATTCTTCTCATGGCAACTTTATTAATATAAAAATACTAACTGAAGTACCCGGCGTTGTTCGGGCTTTACGCAGAGTGAAGAGGCTTAATTTAAGGGGATGTAGGTAGTTTATTTTTCGAAATCATATGTAGACGATAATTTTCCTCTTATTTTGAACGTCAAGTGTGCAAAGTTTTATCAAGAAGTACCAAAATTCTGCTTTAAGGGTTGGGAAACAGGAAAGAGGATGGTTTTTCGAAATCTCATATAGATAGTAACTTTACTTTTGTTTTAAAGGTGAAGTGTGCAAAATTTCATCAAGCTCGGAATAAAATTGTAGATTTGTATAAAAAACAAACACAGACACTCTTATTTATATATGTATATATATACTTACTGGGTTTGCGTAAGATTAACAAAAATGTATAAAAGTGAATTTCATTCCCTGACCGAATTCATACATTTAAAATACAAATTTTTAAGTAAATAAGATTAATCAATTAATGAGATGTGCAGAAAAAAATCTATCTATTATTTTATTCGAAAATTTATGACCGACGTACAAACGGCGATAATTAAATATTTAAATGTTGGTGTTAGCTAAAAATAGACTAAATCTTAATGAATTCACATTTTTATCGTGAAGTTAACATTTTTAGAACGTATTTAGTTAAATGAGATAAATCACGTACAGAAAAAAATCTATTTATCCAAAATATATTTAATTATCACCGGAACTCGAATACAGAACCCACTCTTAACGAAAGAATACCACATCATTACACTATGTTAATTTTTTAAATTTAGTGTTATAAGTAAATCCTTAAGTAAGAAATCCATTATCTACAATTTAAATCCTTTTTTTTTTATATTTTCGTTTCATAGATTTTTCTATACATCTTTCAAGTGATTCATCTAATTTATTTTAAATTAAACACATCTGAAAATTGAGGTTGTATCCAAAACATGTTGAAGACACAAAAACATTGGGTTATCTGAGCATATTTCAAAAAGAAGACGCTCGGAAAAATACTCCTCAAGATTTCGAAAAAGCCAATTTCTTGGCCCAATGAATTACAGCCTTCAAATTCGGATCTGAATTTGAATGAGCCCTGTAATATTAGATGTGAAAGCGCTGTAAACAATTTTCTACCATTTAAATTGAATTACGTGAGGTCACACGAACACAAAACATTTAACGGAGCGTGTGTTTTACATTTCCCGAAGGAATCAAATACGAGACAGTCAGGTGTCTATTTGGCAGAGGCGCGCACTGCAAACACGCAAAAAAGCTGTGCATTACTAAAAATTCTGGGAAACAAATATAAGTTAAAATAATTCATATTTTATAATTACGCTATTAGTAGAATCATTATATTGCGTAGTTCTAGCTGCTACCGCGCGACGCCACCGGAGCGCTGTAGTCCACTACTGGATCATTCTCCATTTATTGCTATTACAATTGCTAGCCACCGTTTTAATCTATCGTTTTATTCAAGCTATACATATGCTACCTACCGAATTAAAAACTCCACTCAGCAGAGTCAGAAATGATCCATCTTGAACATAACTTATGCTGTTTCCTAACAGAATGACATTTGAAAGGTTTTGAACATGGCTTTGAGCTGATCAAAGCATCTACTTCGTCATTTACTAATTCTCGATTTATACTACCTTAATAAACGTGTTGTTTTCATGATTTTTTTTACGTTTGAGAATAATGCGTTTTTATTATGATGGATTCATTTTGCTTAAAGACGACACTTAAACAAAAAGTTAATAAACCTATGTACAATGTAGCATATTGTCAGGCGCGTGCAATCAGTACATTGAAATAAGCTGTACCTAATTTTATATTTTGAGAAATAAAGCGAAATTTAATATTTATATGACAGAATATTATGATATATTAAAATCTTAATAGAATTACAATAATTGTGATAAGAATATTACGAGATACATATTCCAATTCGAAATATTTCACGGAAATTCTAGTTAAGTACAGTTTATTTCGAAGTACTGACTGAACGCCGCTGCATATAGTATATTATATAATATCACAGTAACAGCATAACCTAAGTCTATACCTACTGCACGCCACTGCTATTTCGCTTCTCGGGAACACGTTCGGGAACATTCATCTCTTGCCGCAATATTACACAGAAAGTTTATATTGTATCACATTTCTATTGTGGGATCAGGGCGTGAATGATAGCCGCCCTTAATGGGCGGGGGACACAGACAAACATTAAACGAAAACAAAAAGTTTGTTTTAATGCTACGAGCTGCGATGCTTTTCACGTCCGCGCAGGATGCGGGGAAAAGTCTCGACAAAATTTTCTTTGTAAATTAAAGTCTTTGGAAATTTTAAGAAGTATTTCTGAAGGGATTAATTTAGTTGGCAGGTCAAGAGAAAACCACAGATGCTGTAGAAGATTATATACATTTACTCAGTGCTTTTTTTCTGGAGAAAGGCACCGGAATGTCGTTTTTTAATGATTTTTCTATGTACAAAAGGAATTTTTTAAATAAAGTTCGAAAGAGCTTAACAAGATGCGAATTTCGGCATCATCTTTCTAGAAAAAAAGCGACGCATTTGCTTCATCAAGTATACTTTATATTTATAAAACTTGCAGAAATCATACAATTTTGAAGGTTAATCTTATTACCAGTAAAAAATTTAAATTAGCCACATTAATACAATTGTCGAAGTTAACGCCAAAACATTACTGATTCGAAATTTTTTTTCTTAAATTCAGTTAACTAAATAAAATTATAGTAAAAATCTCTCTAACGGAGAACTGAACCCCGGTCTTCTGCACGACTGACGGAATACTACCAATACTATTACCCTACCGAAAAATGAATAAGCTATGAACATAGTAGTTTACAAATAACAAAGTTCAACAGGGGTAATTTTTAGAAATTAATTTAAGTATTAGTATAACAATATTAAAATTTGATTATTTTATTTTTATAGAATTCCATTGTTAAAGATGATTTTTTTGGAACTATATTTAATTTTTACAATATGTTCCGTATTCATAAAACACATTTTTGCCGCGTCTTGCGAATCGGCCGCGACCCGTGTTATTGACACCTCTCCACGTTCAAATTCCCACCCATCCTTTTTCCTTACTGCTTGTCTTCAGTGTGAATAGTAGACCTTGACGTCAGCAGACGTCAACTAGAATGAAATTTATTAGATCTAGACATCGCAAGAGCATTAGTGGTGTGGATTTGTTCAACTCCTGGGCACCAGCACTGTATTGTTTTAGATATCCTGTGAATTGTGTGCACAGTGATATGGATTGTTGTTTTTGTGTACCGCGGTGAAGTTTGTGATATCACCGTCTTCGATTGGAAGCGGAGATCCGCCCGCGTGCCGTTTGTGTGATCTCGGCTGCGACTGCGGGGTGACGGAGGCGTGTCATACACGAGGTAAGGTGAACAGTCCTTCAGATTCCCTATTCCCCGAGATCACTGATCCTTCGACTGGAATCCCTATCCCATCATCGACCCTTATCCGTTATTCCAGATTCCCTTCCTTCCTTTACTTTTCCCCCTTTCAGCGATTCCAATTTACGACCGGAATCGTCGTAATCCAATCCGCGGGACGCGCGACTCGGAGATCGCGCAATTCGTTCGGTAGATCCTATTCGACGCAGGATCTATGTTTTCTTAACACAATATATTAGAACATTTAGATATCAACAAGAATTAAAATAATAATATTGTCAATGAACAAATTAACATCTGCAATTCTTCTTTATTAAATATATTTTACTCTACATAAGTAGATTGATGTCATATTATACTTATTTTTTGTCATCACTTGTATTTGTATTAGATGTAGATATGATACAATGTTAAGATATTTTGTGCTAATAATGATTGTCAAATATTAATATATGACAATAATTAAATGTAACTAAAGATATTAATTATCCTTGGTATTTTCTAATTTTAGAATTAAGGAAATATTGTATTGTAATCACCTAATACATATGTTACACCCAACTTTGTAACAAAATTAGTATATAAGCTCACCACGCAGTTCTATGTTTTACCAGTCGATAATGACCTAGACATCCAAAATGATCATCCACATATTATATTTGGAAAAAACGTAACAATCCAAAAATGTAAATTTAACAAAATGTGCTCAGTTCAGTCAAACAGCACCGCCAGAAGAATAAAAAAAACAAAACGATAAAAAATTATGTGTACTTTTTATTTATCTTTCCAGAGTACCTACTCATATATTGTATTATATCGGGTGATTATTTTTTCATTGGGTCATTTATTTCGGTCACAAAATAAAAAGGACTAAAAATTAATTACACAGAAATAAATTTATTAACGCTTAAAGGGGGAAGTTTCAGAATCATTCAGGACATCATAATATTTATTTTGAGCAATCAAATGTTGATAGAAATAAAATATTTTGGATCGCTATTGACCTTTATCTAATTTACTCCTTAGCGTTTTTTGATTAGTGTCCTTTATTATTTTATACAAACACCGCTTTTAAATTACACTATTTAACAATATATACTTATGAAATGGTCGTTTCATTGCTCTTTTATTCCATCATTATATCATATATTTTTATCTCAATTATTGAGTATTTCTCACATGTTTACGTGAATTTTGAAGAATTAATGGAATAGGACAAGTTGTAATATATCTCAGAGATTTAGTTGAGATATATGTCAGTACTGTGTACCCGTGATAAGGTTTTGACCTGGAGATAAACTCAGAAATAAGCTTGAGATTCGTAGGAGACAAAAACTCAAACACGATGGTCAAATTGATAGTGAGAGTCGACATGTAGATAAACCCAAACGTCATATATACCTATAGATAAAAGATACCTACAACAATTTATTCTGACAAATAGAAGACATTTTATTATTCCGTTTTAACTGCTATTGGGGTGATTCAAATTTACCCAACTGACGAACATGAATGGCTAATGGACTGACATTTGACGTTTGACGTATGACAAACGTGAAGTGAGATGCGAAATGGTGAGTCTATGAAATGTGATACGTACACGGAGACTACTAAAGCCGAGAGTTGTTTCCGAAATATAATTAGAAGTATCTCAGAGATTATCTCGAGTCGAAAATCTCCTAAAAATCTAATTTGCACGGGCCATAACTTAATCGCAGTATTACTGGCGAATAATGTACAAGAATTACAGAGTCTAGTGAGTTGAATGTACGATGTATGCAAGGAAAGCGACCTTATTATGAATGTCAACAAGTCGAAAGTGATGGTATTAGAGAAGGAGGAAAGCAAGACAACGTGCAAAATACTTTTAGGTAATGAATATTTGGAACAAGTAGATGAGTTTGTGTATTTGAGAAGTATGTTCGATAAAAACGGAAAGACAGAGAAAGGTATCGAAAGGAGGGTGATTGCAGGGAATAAAGTGAATGGCGCTTTGAATGGAATTATAGCTAATGGGAATTTGTCAAGTGAGGCAAGACTAGCAGTTCACAATGCAGTCCGGGTACTGACACTGATGTGTGGAAGTGAGGCAGAAGAGGAACGAAAATAGACTGAATGCAGTGAGTCAGATTAAAAAAGGATCACATAGGTGGTTTGGTCATATGGAACGGATGAATCAGGAGAGAATGGTAAGAAATATATATGACGCTAGTGTTGATGGCACCAGAAGTAGAGGACGTCCACGAAAGACTTGGCACGACCAGGTAAACCAGATACTGGAGGATGGTCATGTTAAAAGCCTCAATAATCGTCGAGTATATATGAATGTGAACGAAGCGAGAATTGTGTGTCAGGACAGAAGAGTGTGGCGCTCTATCCTCTCTGCCTACCCCCGCGGAGAAACGGCGTGATGGTAAGTAAGTATGTAAGTATAACATAAATTTCTGAAACTGATAATGATATGTATGTATTTGTATAATGTTTTATGGAATTGATTTTTACTGACGGCTGAATATCACATTTGCAATAAACCATAAAGAAGAACGGTAAATAATTAATAGTTACTTTAGAATAAATCAAAATAATCCCTGGCTTACCTTAAGGATCTTTTTATCCTTTAGCATTTTATACCGTAGTTAAATATAATTCAAAGATATTTTTTTCCTGGAAACTTTAAATAGTAAACAGAATTACTAAAATAACTTTTTACAATACGTATTATTTATTAATAATATAAATTACATGTTCGAAACGAAAATAAATAATAACAATAAATGTATAAAAACATTTACGGTGATATGGACTCATGGCGCCATCTAGCGCAGGGGAGCATCTAGACTATAAAAAAAAACCGCAGCCTTTTTTATTTTAAATGTCGGTTCGGATCCAAGATAAACCAAATTCCGCATTTGTAGTGTAACCGTTAATAATGCTATATGTACATGAAACCTGGAGAGGCAATTAAAGGATATATATAATATTCTCAATTCCAGCAATATGAGTGTGAGAAGGCTAAGGTAGGCAAGTAGTATTGTTATATGACAACTTCAGAGCATTTCGTAAGTTCTATGAGGGAACGCCAACGGGAACTCGGCCCCTGGGATGCCAATAATAAGATGGCTGGATAATGTTTGTAAGGCTAAAATTCTCTGTTGGTAAACCACAGCTCAAGAAAGAGAGGCTTGGAGTTTATGCGGTCAGCCATAGACCTGAAAGATTCTTAGAGCTATAATACAATTCAATATTTGAATATGTCCAAAACACACAATTACTGAATTTTTACCTGCAAAGGCACTGTTATCAGATATCTCATAAAGACAAAGTCCACATATTAACACATATACAACTTCCAAACATTTTATAAATGTGGAGATGGAGGGGTGAGAATTGGTAAAAGTTATATTTATATAAAGTGATCACTTAAGCCAGCCGAAGACCGGTCGTAAGCCTTATAATTAACTCATGCTTCCATATATTTTTCATTAAATATAATAAAAAATAGCTTTGTCTCTATGAGATATTTGATATTAGTTCAATATTTATTGTTTCAAATATTACAATTATTAATATGTGTATATATATGTTTAATTTAAGGTTTACGCGAGCATTAGTGTACGTTACTGGTGTCTCTTCTGGGTTAGATTGCGTTCTTTGCATATGGTTTCCCAGGGGAAGCCTGGGCCGACGTTTCGACACGTGCCACTGTCATGGCGTTGCCTTAAAAAAAATACAGTTACCATGCCGAAACGTCGGCCTACGTTTCATCAATGAAACCATCTGCAAAAACGCGATCCAGTCTAGAAGAGACGCCAGTCACACATGTTCGCGAAAACCTTACATCAAACATATACCTATGTTTTGTACCATGCCATAAAATAATATTTTTTAACTAAGCTTTTGTGTTATTATAAATAGAAATAACTTTGTATGTATCCCGATACGAGAATTAAACTCCGACCTGTTGTTTACTGAGTGGTAGGTTTATAGCGTGAAATATTTAGATCAAATAAGCATGTCGTGAATTTAGAAAAATTTACAGATTTTTTCCTTTACTTATAAATCAAGAAAATACAAATTAAAACAGCCTGTGCTCAAAAATCGTCCACAATTTATATATTTGACAGATCACCTATATGTATGTATTTATATATCAATCGATCCGCTGACATTTTGAGAGAGGATTTCTTATTGAAGTCTTATTGATGTCGAATAAAAAGTGGCGAGAAGCTCCGCTAGATGTTGTGTAAGATGGAAAACGAACGGGTATTTGGTAAGTAAACAAAAAGAAGAGTCTACACTCTTACAATATAATATGATTTGATGGGCAGAGTGATTGCTAGGAACACAAGCAAGTAAATGTAATGTAATTGAAGGTGAAAGGTGGTTTCAGAAATGTTATTATTATTTTTCTTTCAAACAAGCGTCAATCTACAATAGGTATGTTATCTTATAATCTACAGTGTGTATGAAGTTAAGTCATAATCTACAGAAATTACAGTAAAGGGTGTCCAGTGGAAAATTTTCAAGTTTAATATTAATTAAAAATAAAAACAACATTGTTATTCTCAAAAATTCCCCTCAGATTCTCCATTAAAACTCTAGCTGTGTGTGGTGTGGCCCCGTCTTGTTAAAATAGTATTCTGTTGTTGAACCCGGGAAACAGCTGCAGCTGCGGTACCAAAAACTCGCCGATCATTCGGCAATACACGTCAGCAGTGACTGTCTCTCGCTGGTCAAAAAAATAAGGGTCAATTATTCCTCAGAAATTATCTAATTGATACAAATGATAAATGTATCAATTAGAAAGATATATAGGAAAATTCAATTTACGAAAAAATATTATTGTTGCTACCGGATTTCCTATCTGGGGAAATGCTATAACGAATTACATTACACCAACACAGTAAGTTGATGACAAATTTTCGAACTTATATGCTGTAGTTCTTACAAATTGATACATCTATTATTTTAAATTTAAAAGCTATCACCTTTGAAATATTTAATTTGTATTAATTAGAAAGATATACATATAAAATCAATTTTATCGAAAAGTATTGTTGTTACGCTACCGGGATTCGAACCTGGATCTCTTTCCAAACCGAGGAAGGTGCATTATCCAACTATGCTACAGCGACAATAATTTTGATGACAAATTTTTGAACCTATACGTTATACTTTTTCAAATGAATACATCTATCGTTCCATTATTTGAAAGCCATCGATTTTCCACCAAACAGATTTGATATGTATATCTTTCTAATTAATACATTTAATTAGTATTAAAATATCACAGACCGTATGTTCTGAATAATTACAACTTTACAGTAAGAATGTGTTTTCTTAATATTAAATATTAAAATACCACAGAATTATATTTTGAAAAACTGCAACTTCGCAATAATAGTATGGTATTACTCTTTAAGGTATTATTCTTAAGACTACTAGTTCCGCGTATTCGATAGGGCCCACTAAAGGGTCATAACAGCTAGTACCCTATTTCCCGCAGCCCGATTCCCTATCAAGATTGACAAGTAACGAGACCACAGAATGTGTTCGGAAGTTTGGTGTTTCCGCAAAAACTTGAAAAGGGGGGGACTGAATTCTATACAGTCTGTTGTTAAAATTGCCATATCCAGAAAGTAACGGGACATACTAGTGATATGGGTCAACCCAGTGAAAGCTTAAGCGCTGACAGATGAGAGAAAATAAGTTATAGGTTGTCCTCCCTGAGGGAAAAGAGTCTCATCGCGATTACCGGGGTTGATGTGATGAAAATGAAGAATGAAATACGCTACCGCCAAACCGCGTTGAAGACTTATAGCACGAATACTGAAAATCTTGACTTCTAATAACTGTAATCTGTTAAAAGTCGAGAGGTGAATAGTATCCGGCTGAGCAAGCTTCGGAAACTTCGAGACTGTCAAATTAATCACGCCACGACACCTTAAGAAGAAAGCTTTCTAGTAATCCGTACTATCTGTCTTGTCCTGTCAACAGGAAGATCCTAGGTATAAAATAGGAATAGTCCAGAACAAATCTGAGTATTCTAGAAGAGGCAAGCTGTTGTGTAGAAATTGATCAGATTTACATGATTATCAATCATCGTGTATCATGCGCGCGTCATCCTTGGACCATCATTCTTGACGTTCGACGGCAGAATCCAATAATTATTTAAAGATAATTTAAATCACTTTTCTGCACTCAAGGGCATTCTAAAAATAAAATTCTGAAAATTATTTTTTACGACTTTACATTTATTTGGCGTGACGGGTGGGTGACGAACCGCACTTAGGATATAAAATATAATATAGTAAATTGGTTTATCGGTGCGTGCGCGGGAACGGTAGCGTATATTATAGACTTCATTAGTGAAAATGGATTTATAATTGACTTTTCAACTGTACATCAAATATTCTGTTTAAAGGTCTTTAAATTTTCTTTTCATAATATTGGTAATTATATAATTATTAATTTAAACAAATACATTTATACTAAATTCGTTGATTTACATATCATGATCAAATCAACGTGATTATTTAATAAACTTCTTTGATTTAAATTAATTATTTTATTTAACCACAACGCTTTATATATTAAAAATAATTAATGTTGTGATCTTAATTTTAATGAAATTATATTTAATTTGTGATGTTACAATTTTTCAGAACATTATTCTACGATAATAAAATATATTTATCACTTCCAACGGGAAAAAAGAGAAAATATACGTAGATAAAATGTGTCGACTTTCATATGTCATATGGATCACTGTAACTTAATTAGTAAAGCTGTCTACCGGCTGTAGAAAGTTCCAGGTTTGAGTTCCAGTGGTGAAATAATTTATGTTGATAGATTTTTTTCAGTGTAACTTTCTAAATGATTTATAGAAATTAGTTATGGCACGGATCTCCCAATGAGACTTTGGTCTCTGAGAGTCAGTAAAGATACGTGTGTACTGGATGTGTCATTTAAATCCGCGAGCGAAACACTTACGGTGATTATACACTTCACGCTAAATTCAAATCAAATCACATCCGTGAACACGGGCCATTAGAATTTAATAATTAATCTGTTAGCAAAGAAAATGTAAAACAGTCTCAAATATAGAAATCATCTCCGTAAGGATAAGGTAAAGCAGCAGGAAGGTAATAAGCATTTATTGCATAATATACAGTCATAATTTTAATATTGCAAAATAATATTTTATCAGATTACGATATTTAAATGAAGTCAACAAAATTATAAAGTTAAGTTAATAAGTTATAAGCTTTTCAATCCATGCATAATAGATTAGTTAATGTTCCGTTATCCATAAATAACTTCAACATGAAATTAAATATTATTAAACAAATTGCAATTAATAATGGTTATAATTTTAAATTAATAGATAATTTATCAAACGAAAAATTTATCAGATCATATGTTTAACCACTAATAATTGATAGTGTGAAGCGGTGGAGAAAAATCGTGTTTTTGAATAATTATACTTCAAATTCAATTCCAAAAAATATCCCAAATTCTGTACAACCAGATTTATAGACTAATAACAAATTTAAAAATTATATAATATATTAAATAACAAGGATAAAGATGATATTTAAAAAAAATCGGGGGTCTACAAATTAATTTGCAATGATTGAAATCATTTTTATATATGTAAAACTTGCAAAAATTTTGATACTTAAATAAAGGAGCACTTGAGATGCCTAAATAGCAATAACTATTCTGAATTCGCCAATCACCTTTTAGAAACAAAAACTATTCTTTTGACATTAACATTTAAGGGTTTACATACAAATACTAGGGGTTTACAGTTAAGCTAAATATAATAAATGACCAAATCTTTTTAGCAAATAGTCATCTTTTAAATTTCTTTTCTTAGTAGTTCCTACATAGTTACCATCGCTTATATTTTTATAGTTTTGTTTTTATCAATGCTTGTATTTTTAATTTTATTATACATTGTTTCCTGAAGAAGATACCATAGGTATCGAAACATGTTGATTAATCAATAAATAGTCGTTTAAACAAAGTGTTTTATATAAAGTTAAAATTAATTCACTACAAAAAAAAAATTATTTTATTTCCCATGTAAATAATTTATTTTAAATTCCTGCATTAGAATCACTTTACGAATCAGCTATACTGAAATCACAATAAAAATGACATAAGTCATAACACGTGTCATCGACGTCAGCCCTGACGACAGACAGCCCTAAAACACACAGAATAATAGCCCAGAAAACTCCACAAGAAAGTGATCAATATATTTTTGTTTTATGATACGCTTTATTGAAATGTTGTGTAATAAATTTCCCCAATATATTTTGTGTGCTGCAGGTGCAATCGATAATTGACAACATTTTTGCAATTGCTAAAGAATAATTTAATTAAGAATACTGATCAAATACTAATAATAGTATATTCTATATGCTGACGATTAGTGAAAAACCATCCAAATTTACAGGGTACTTCGAAGAATGGAGACTCACATTAGAAAATAATAGCCTACAAATTAGTAGACATAAAACGGAGTACATAAGGTTTAATTTTAACAATAGCCCTGCAACACCCCTATTATAGAGAACACATATATGCAGTGGCGTGCAGTAGGTATAGATTTAGGTTTTGCTGTTACCAATGATATTATACAATCATAGATAATATATGTACTAAAATAAATATTAAGCCTAGGATTTTGAACTTTCGTTCAACCAACGTCTTTAGGCAAAATGAATCCGTCGTTTATACGACCCTATCATTTATCTATTTGTAATTTTTAGTAATATTCATAGTGTTTTTTAAAGTTTACGATTCAATATAAAATAATATTTTCTTACCCATTTAAAAATCAATATAAAAAATGTATGGACGTTTTTAAGAACACTTTTTATGACTGAACATGATTTATTATTGTTTGAAAATCCTTCACGTAATAACTAAAGCAAATAATTATTTTTATTAAAGGTTATCGTTAAATCGCATTAAAAACAATAACATTCACGAAGTACTAAAAGACGTAGTAGATACTCCAATGATTTGCTCGCAGTTGTAAGCTTTTCAAATATTGTACTGTTAAAAAACAGCATAAGTAACGATTCCGTATAAAAAGGATCAACCGTTTTCAATTCAGTTGGTAGCCAATTGTATGACTTGAGTAAGATTCTAGCTTGAAAACAGAAGACAGCAATTTGAATAGCTAAAATCACCGCATTGGTAGAGAACGCTACGGCTACAGCGGTGGGTTTTCATGGTAGTTTTTAGAACTAAGCAATTGATGTTTCTACTTGTACATAGATGGCGTAATTGTAATAAATTGTCAGTTTATGTTAATCCATGTTTATGTATTGTTTAAATTATATTTGTTTCCCAGAATTTTCAGTAATGCACAGCTTTTTTTACTTGTATGCCCTGCATGCCCCGGCATATACGAGATGTATCAAATCAATGCAATAAAATATCTGGGCTCCGCAATATCGGCAGACGCTACGGCTGTCTTTAACTGAAGTCTTATGTAATAATTGAACTAATAGGGAAAAGTTTGTAAAACAGCGATTAGGCCAATTTACAAGTCAAAGAGATGGGCGTGTGTAAAGAAGCAGACCTACAAAACGCACGTTACTAAGATGGCTTGATGGAGTCACAAGATTGAAAAATAAACGAAGAATGGTATGTAGTATGAAAGAAGGAAGATCACATGATTTAAAAAAACAAGGAGAAGACCGGGAAGTCCACGAGTAACATGGATCTGAAAGAATTGAACATAATCAAGAGTGCAGCCATGGATAGACCATAGTGGAACAAAGTAATTAGAGTAGCCGACCTCAGATGAAAGGGATAAGGCGAGTGTTTGTACAAGGGGTTGGGGAAACGGGATGTAAGATAGGTGGGAGGAATTTGAGAAAGAGACAGGAATAGGCAACGAAGGGTCTAAACGACCAACCAGAACCAGAAAGAAACACGACCCACCTGAAAAATGTCCCTTTATGAATCTGGATTTTCTTCTTCCACTGAATTCACAGGTGTTCTGGCCCTAGGAAACCACACTTCGGTAATAGCGCGAAGCGGGATGACTCCCACTATGCACGATAGTAGGACGAAAACACAAATTTTTACGCACGGTAGCGAGCAACCGATTACACAATAGTATACTAACAGAGCTATACAGCAGGATGATACTTCACCACCCAACAATTCGTTCCCACGTGGCAGGAAGAACAATGGTCAATAGTGACTGACTCACTGTTTGAGGAATATCAACTTCTTGATATTCGACAACTCTATGAAAAAAGACTGATCCTTTATTTTCATTCCAACAAAAAACTTCATCAATATCCATCTCATAATTATGTTACGACAGCAAAAAAGAATAGGCTCATCGTGAAGCCTAAAATGAAAACAAGCTTTGATCAATTCTTCCATATGTTTCTGGCCAAGCAATATGAAACAATTTTCGATGGACAAACTCAAACACCATCTCAGGAGCTGGTTATTGAGTCTTGGCAGAAAGGAAACTGAGCAAAAATTCATGGAAATGATCACATGCACAGAACATCATTTTTTATATTCATTTTTCTGTTTTGCATAGTGTTTCAATCATGGGATAGAGAAAGTATTTTACTTATTTATTATATTAATAGAATTCTTTTAAAACAATATTTTGGTTTAGATAAAAAAATAAAATAAAAATATTAATAATAATAATGGTTTTGATATTTGTATGATAAACAGCCGATGAACCTGTCTCCTTTAGTACAGACTTCGGTCTAGTTAAGGAGTCAGTGAACATCTCTTACATTATGAAGCTTGTTCGCCTTTTTTGTATATTTATATGTATAATATGTACGTATATTAAGAATATGAACAGAATAAATACAAAAAAAGGTAAACGATTACTTCACCAAGTAGAAGGTCGTATTTTGGGTGTAGTTGATGGGGTAATAAGTAGGTAACAAAAAGGAACTATTCTGTATGTCGCGTTCACGTGAGCGCGAGACAACGATCGGCAATCGATACATCATAAAGATCGAACAGAGGTTAAAGAAAATGATCGATCGAATACACACAAAATTTAATCTTAAGATGGCGTCGACTTAAAATCGTATTTTCTCAAAAATATAGTAATAAGGAATTTTTAACACTAAATCAGAGCTAGGTTTTTTGCACTTTTTGTTTTTTCATTGATATGCAAAGAAGTGAAATATCTCAAATATTGATTGAAGTGCCATTTTAACATATCTTGTGAAATCCTGAATAGCTTATTCAATAGATAAAATTAATAAATTAAACAAATTAAATATTTAAATAAAACCCGTCAAAATTTATTGGCAAAATCATAAAACAATATAGGTTCAGCGATCGAGTATATCAGTTAAATTAATCCGGTGGATAGTATTATTATATTAAATATTTTTTTAGTTATTTATTCGGAGGTCATGTAAAAGCCTCTCCGTACGTTACATTTAATTAATCAATACGGACAAATTAATTTTCAACATATTTTACATTTACCTTGATATCTTTCAACAATTGTTTCATTGAAATGACCGACCTTTTTGCGAATTTATTTTCTAAAAGGAATAAATGGTCCCGAATCTAAAGACGGGTGTAGGGACAGGGCCGGCAATGGAGGTTCGATGTTTTGGGGTCGGTAGAAGGGTTAGTGACAAGGGTACGGCCTGTCACCCCTATCCAAAGCCTCCGGATCGGCGTGATGTTCGGAATGCCCGATTTAAAATGTCCGTAGGTGCAAAAAAAGCGTTACGCGTGGATCCATTTCAGGTGAAATTTTTAGAGCGATATATAAAATACATGGCGGGAAATATGTGTACGTGCGTGTTAGCGGTAAACCATACAAGAACGGTAATGTCCTCGGTAAGGGCCTTGACTTTCAATTGAAATTCGTAACAGATTTTGGGCGAAGTAAAAAATGTGAAAAACTAAGTAAAAAAATACTTTTTTTATACTTTCAGAGCGAATTTAGTTACATATTGTACGTAAAATAACATCGTATCTGGATAGGCAGCCAGGCTTCTCTGCCATCACATTTATTTAACGTTAAATTGGGATATGTAATATTTGTTGATACATACAACATAAATATCTATAGTAATATAATATAACAATTCCACTTAGTTACGAGACTTGTATGTGTGTGCGCCACATTCTAAAAAAAAAAAAAAGTAATATATTAAAAAAATTACCTATTTTTAAATGGAAGTGAGACCTGGAGCTGGCAGAAGAGGAACGAAAATAGACTGAATGCAGTGGGAGTGAGATTACTTAGACGTATATGTGGTAGATTCATTTAAGAAAGGATCACTTAGGTGGTTTGGTATATGGTATAGTGTTGATGACACCAGAGATAAAGCACGTCCGCGGAAGACTTGGCATTACCAGGTAAACCAGATAATAGAGTATCAACAATCGGCGAGCTTCTATGAAAAGATGTATGAATATGGATGAGGCGAGAATTGTGTGTCAGGACAGATGAGTGTTTCGCTCTATCCTCTCTGGCTACCCCCGCGGTAAAACAGCGTGATGGTAAGTAAGTAAGTATATATTTATATTATTAAGGAGAACACATTGTTATTGTGTTGTTGTAATTATTCAGAACGTAGGTCTGTGATATTTTAAATACTAATAAAATGTATTAATTAGAAGGATATTAAATTGATTTGAATTATATCTTTCTAATTAATTAATTTAATTTATATTAAAATAAAACTATGTTCGGGAAATGCTTTATAACAAAAATTTGTTCTTTTTAATAATACATTAATAACATTAAGATTAATATAAGGCATCAAAGTAAAAACATTTATTCAGTATACATATATTATATAAAATTAATTTGAAAAATGTAACATATGGGTTCGAAAATTTGTCGACAAAGGTCTGCTGTAGCATAGTTGGATAATACACCATTCCCGGATTGGAAGGAGATCCAGGTTCAAATTCCGGTAGCGATAACTATATATTTTTCGATAAAATTGATTATATATGTATATCTTTCAAATTAATACAGTTCTGAATAATTACAACTTCACAATAAGAATGTGTTCTCCGTAATAATTTATCCAGTAAAATCGCTCAACTGACAAACGACAATGACATTCGACGTTTGACGTACGCAATGTGAAGTATGCACGGGGACTACTAAAGCTGAGAGTTGTCTCCAAAGAATATCATAGGAGTAAAATCCGTATTTTAGAGATTGTCTCGAGTCGAAAGTCTCGTAAAAATCTTATTCAAAATTTTCCTATCAAAAAAATTCTGTGCACACTCAATTTTCTCAGTGCATACGTAGGAACTGATGAAACTGAAGAGCGTTTTGTATATTAAAATGCTTGTATTTCTGAAAGCGCATTTTCAGTCGGGATTTTATAAAATTTTAAAGACAAAAATTGTTGTTATTTTCTTCACCAAAATTTTAACAACAATTCACGACGATGTTTTCTCTAATATTACTGTTCTCCAAGATATGTGAATATTTGTATCTGAGCATCATTATAACTTTAAAAAAACCCATCAAAACTACCTCTGATAAATATTAAAAATGTTCATAAACTTAAAACTAAATAATAAATAAAATTATACATTTATTAGGTTCATTTTTTACATGTATTATGTACTTACATTGATAAATAATGTATAACGGTCTGACGTATTAATACTCTTCCAAATTTATATTCGTTAAGCATGCATTTTCACCTAGATAATTACTATGAGTGTTGCGTAATATTTCAAATATCAGACAAATGTACCGAGGGTATGCATATAAAATTTGCCAAAGTAAATACAACATATCAGTAAGAAAGTAAGACATATATTTGGGTATCCTGCCTGTTACACTAGTAATTAACTGTATTATAGCAGATAGTGTTCCTCCGGTATAGTAGTAAGCAAAGTGCAATGATCAATGTACACAAATATATATATATACAGTTAAACAAGATGTCATTAGATTAAATACATACTTTATAACACTTAACGTAAATACATTGTTCAATGTATATGTAAAGAGTAAAGAAAGATGCAATTTAATAACATATAATTACAACGTTCCTTCGATAGCAGGTACTTACTCTTTATTTACGACCAGTATTAAAATGTTTAAAGCTCTTGCCGCAACTCGAATGGGTTACTTTCCACGCCGCACGCAATCCCGTCAATTTCTGACGATGTCAAATAAATATTTAAATACTTTAAAATGAAATTTTATGTCACCAGTTGTAAACATATTTTTTAATGCGAGTATAGATAAATAATACCTTATAATTTATAGCTTAAGCACTTTCATATAATCTTATCTTACGTTATACGTACGCGGTAATATGAAGTGTGATTGTTCGTGCGTCACAGCTCTGGGTCGCGCCAATTGCGCGCAAGACCTGTCACCCGAGATATTTCTACCTCATTCTTAGATATTAATTACGAAAATACCTAAATTTCCTTTATTTCCTCTAGGGTTACGTTCACATCGAAAATTAGTATTCTAACGATGAGGTAAAAACACCATTGTACCGAACATAAGATAGAATTATTATTTTTTGTGAAAATGTAGTTCGTCGGAAAGCAAACATGGTTTTCACACTCCTTGTTTTTCCACCTTTCTAATAACTTCTTGATTCTCTAAGCTCTTTCCATTTCCAATTACTCCGCCATATAGCCACCCTACCCGTCCCTTAAATGCGTGTTTTTAATTTGTTATTCTTTATGACCCTGCACAAAACATAGACACCATCAACCCTTCCCATTAGCTACCCAATCCCTCCCGCCGACACAATACTATCCATTCAAAATTTTGCATAGTTGTACTGTATAGGACTCTGCGCTAAACATAGGTACCATCCCTCTTTTTCCTGGCTTCTCACCCAATATCATTGTGGTTTATAATGTATTAAATGCCTTTCATTAGAAATTTTAATCGTTACTGTTTTCGACCCTGACTAAAATATAATAACCCCCACCTTCTTCCACTCCAATCTAATCCTCGGATGTCTCAACCATCTCAAACCTGGACTAAATTGTAACTTACACCGTTATTATTTAGATACTCTGCAAAACAATGGTCACTCCTCCCTTCACCCCTATCTTAAATTGTAAATCATTCTGAATCCCGAGCAACGACGGGTACCGACCGGTAGAATGTATATGTAATAATATATATATACAAACATTCTTAAGACATATCTGCTTCTAAAGAAAGAGCCTAATTTTCTATAAGAAAATAATTAAGTTCAACTACAATCAATTGTTCCTAGAATTCTTGACATTTGTCTTATTACTTCTAGAAATCAAATTATTAGGAAATAAAATTTTAAGAGCGTAATAATATTTATAGAATTAAAGTGTCCACTTTATAACAAGACGAAATCATTAAAATACAGCCACACTTCAGGTATAAATTTTCGTTATTAACTTCGACTCTCAGACCTGTCAACTTATTCTCATTTTAATTACAATTTTAGTATAATTTTCTTTAGATTTTAACTACAATTTTTAGTATCGTCACAAACTCATACATTTTTTAAGGTACTTATCGTTATATGTTCCTTCAGTTTACGATTGAAATTTCTGACATTAAGTGCCAGACTGCTCCGCTAGGTTGGATATTTTGAAATGCCGTAACTAGCGAGTTGTACCGAATTTTAAGGATATATGAGACCCCCCCCTACAACAACATTGTATATCAGTTTATTCAAATGTTGCTAGATATACGGAACATCAGCAATCTTGGATGATATATAGCGTTGTTCCATGGAAGTCCACTTAGAAATTGCATTTAATAGTATTTTTATTTATTTTGTTATTTTATTTATAGTCGTTTAATATGTTTAATATATCATTCGATCTTAAAGAAGATATACAACATATATACAAGGCATCGATTTGGGCAGATCTGAGTTATGAACACCTCATGTTGCAAGGATGATAGAGCAACTTCATCATAACACAAAAATAATCAAACGATATATGTACATATATCGTTGGATTGTATTTATTTATATATTTACATTTAATATTTGTCTGCTTTATAAAATTCCTCACCGTTTGATGGAGCTAAATCTAATTTTGCATAATTACTCTCTAGGATGCTGCGATAAACATATGTACCATTGGCCCGTCCCAACGATTTATATTATAATATATTGAACATCATACAATTTTTTTCAGTATCCTTACAAATGTTCTAGGATCCCGAGGAAAATATATTCATTCCATCCTACATGCCTAGTGTACACCACTGCTAAATGGTGAGAGCTGCAGTAAAGGTCGACACATATCCGTTGATTCAATCTTCTCTCCGCATAAAATTGATAGGCAATGTTTAAATTAATAATTCCACGGTGACCACACCAGTACCATTAAATAATTTTTTTAAAGAATAAATAAACGACTGAATATTTTTTTCACTTTTCAGTTTACTTTCATTGATTCCATAAAATACATGAAAAAATTAAATTGTAGCAATCAAATAGTAATTAGGTTTATTCGCACGAATTTCGTATTCACTTTAATTTATTTTTCGGTACAGTTATTCCTTAACCATTCCATATTTTTTTAACCACCTCTTGAGGGAAATTTTATTGGCAAAATGAATATTGAATTATAATGTTTAACTTGGTTTCTTGGAACAGAGTATTAAAATGAAACGAGTAAAATGAACCTTAATGTTGTAGGTATATTATAAAAAGATTATAGATTTTAGATTCCCTTTCTCGATAAAATATTCCGACCTTTAAATTAGAATTATAAACGAATTAAACATAAATAAGATTTATTTATGGAATATCCAATTAAGGTCTTCAACAATCATAATTTAATTAAATTATAGATTCTGTGAATTTTCAGAAGCAATTAACAGTGAATTTTGTCTCCCGACAAGGACGTGTATAATGACATTAATAATTATTTTAATATTTTCGAAACACCCAAATAGAATTATGCTCGAATAATAATCTATGTTTAAAATACATACTTACTAACCTAACCGTCACCAAGTTTGAGTTTATTTTTTAAGGTTTTCGAAAATATTTCAGTTGATGTCAATCGCAAATTTGATCCCGTGGTCTGCCCAGTACTTAAAAATAAGTATCATCGGAAGAATACAACGTTTGGATTGGACTCATATATTTAATTGTATTATACAATATAATTAAATACGGTTAGCTAGTTTTAAGCTACTATTGCAAAGACAAATCAAACGTTGTCTTCATCCGATGATGCTTATCTTTCATTTCATCTTATTCACTCATATACAATCAAACCATAAACAAATTCATGCAATTGGGGTATAAATAAAACTAATAAAACAATTGGCTTTGCGATCGGTACGATATTATGTTAACTTAGTCGTGCAATAGGTGTGAAAAGTTAACAGTGTTATATAATAGCTTAAGAAATGACAGTGTTAAGGATTCTGTGTCGAGACGACCGGGACTTTAAAACAAAATAACCTAAGACTAGATACTAATTATTCTTGATATTACTCATTTTAAACAAGTTAAATTACATAAATTAAAAAATAAAGTAAAAAGAGAATTAAATCTATTTATCGGAAAAATATTTTAGTCAGTGACCATTGTGGTACAGAAGGTAGCGACCTAGCGGCGAGCGGTGATATAATAGAAAAATATTTTACATTCGGACTGCTATCAATAAATATTTTTTTTACGTTAGTATTCGAAGAATAAAAAAAATATTATATAAATAATTAGACAAAATACTTTTTTTAAACCACTATTTATCGATTATTTAACATATTTCGATACCTATGGTACTTTTTCAGGAAACAATGTATACTGAAATACTGAAAAAAACAAAACTATAAAGTGGTGAATAAGTAAGAACTAACACGAAAACAAATTTAAACGGTGACTTGGTTATTTATAATATTAAACTTGATATTTTTCTTATTTCTAAAATTTAAAATAGTCACTTTTAAATTTGTTTTCATGTTAGTTCTTACTTATCGCTTTATAATTTTATTTTTATCTATGCTTGTATTTTTAATTTCAGTATAGATTGCTTCCTGGAGAAGATACCATGAGTATCGAAACATGTCGAATAATCAATAAATAGTGGTTTAAACAAAGTATTTTGTCTGATTATTTATATAAATTGAGGCCACAAAGTAATTTTGCAAATATTGAAGAAGAAAATATCATAGTACCTACTGATTGGAAAATATATTTTTAATTTGTGATTATATTAGTTTCTTCGTAATTTTATTAAACGTTAAATACTTTTAATTAAATCCACATTCTTGATTATCTTGTAAGCTACTTCGAACATAGGAATGATAAAAGAATATCCATTTAATATGTCATGTCGCAAAGTACATTAACTCGATGGGTCTCGTGACCTCGAACCATCCAAGCCATTAATTCTATGACTTATCTAACTACCCCTGGGTAGTTTAATGAATTAAGAATTGATGATTCTAATTTATTTTTCCAATTCAATCTATTGTCATCTGATAGGGTGCATTTTTTACCCATAAATCATTCGGTTTTAATACAATTCAATTTATATGTTGTTTTATTTGAGTATTCATTTTATGTTATTTAGTTTATTTATTTATTCTATATTCTAAATTTGAAAATGGTTCTGTATTCCGCTGGATTTTAGATTATATAATTGATTGATAGATAATAATTACCTTACGATTATGACATTATACAGAAAAATTATCAGAATGTTTTAAAAAACAAATAAAGTATAAGTTAAAAAAATATTAAATAAACAAATATCATTGCATAGATAATATTATATACGCTCTAAGAGAAAATAATTACATACCTATATTAAATAATAATGCGTACCGCGCCCGGTGTTGCTTTGAATTAAAAAAAAAATATTTTCTAGTTCTTCTCTTTTTAATTTTAATGATTTTTCCTACTCCTTCAATAGAAGATAAAGTTTGTCACTCTTTTTATTGTCTTCTATACAGTGTAAAATTTAATCAATATCACTATTACTAAATAAATTAATGTTTTAAATGTTGAGAAAAAAGAAAGGATCATTTAGGTGGTTTGGTCATAAGGAACGGATGAACGAGGAGAGAATGGAAAGAAAGATACATGACGCAAGTGTTAACGGCACCAGAAATAGAGGACGTCCGCGAAAGATTTGGCACGGCCAAGTAAACCAGATACTGGAGGATGGTCCTGTTAGAAGCCTCAATAATCAGCGAGCTTGTATGAGAAGAGGTATAAATGTGGATAAGTCGAGGATTGTGTGTTAAGACAGAAAAGTACAGCGCTCTATCCACTCTGCCTACCCCCGCGGAGAGACGGCGTGATGGTAAGTTAATTAGTTAAATAGTTAACATAAAAATTAGAAGTAAATAGTTTTGTCGGTTTCTTCAAGACTTGGCAAAATACGTATGTCTTCCAATGTGTTTCATTATTAATTGTTCTTATCATTAAAAATTGTTTGTGTTTTGTATTTTTTATAGATACATTTTTTTGTGTTCAATATACATATAAGTAAATTTCATTTTATTTTTAAAAAAACTACATACACGTTATGAATCAATAAGTAGTCCTTCAAACAGTATTTATTTGTTTTAATAAATTATTAATGACGTATGTTTTTTTTACACAGATAATAATATATGCTTAATAAACACTGTATATCGTACATATGAATATTTATTAAAATATTTTTTCTTTGCTAATTAAATAAAATTCATGGTCTCTCGATTTCAGGAAATTCCTGGAACTTGAAAATGTTGACTCTCGGGTCCCGGTAATTGAAAAAATACGAGAATACAGTGGAGTGGAGTCTCATCCGATTGAAGCCACAATATGTCAATATTGACATGAAAGAGGAATGATTTTTTCTGATGATTTTTTAAACAGTTTCCTTAAACATTATTATCAAAAAATGATCAAATTTACTAACACTTAATCGATCACATAAAATAGGTCCCCTTAAGATAAATAAAACCGTGGATATGGAGGCTTTATTTTATACCTCTATGATTATATTCTATATTGTTTCAATTTATCGGTTACATACATAATAATCTATTATTAAAATATTGTATTATGTCACACGGCATTGTGTCATATAAGAAAGGGTAGAGAATAATTGTCTATGAAAAATATTTGAAAATATTGTCTTAAAATAGATATCCTTTGTTTGAAGTCGTAAAACTATCAATTTATTGACCTATGTATGTTTTAAGCGGCCCAAATATTCCCACACCTGATGCCTTGAATATTAACCAACATATGAAGCGCCTAATTCTAAAACCCCCTGAAACGACTTTGTGTGTTTTTGAGTTATGGATGAAAACGTATATTTTGAAAGCAATTGTACAAAATGTTTGTTTTTACATCAGAATTTTTTAAAGAGACAATTATGTAATGTTTTTTTTTTCTGTATATATTGTTTGGCAGCCATATTGGATTTTAGATCACGTGATCATCAACAAGCGTTGTGATTGTCTGATTTCATTTTATGGGGAATAGCAACTTATATTCTGTCTGCTTTTGGGGTATTTTGGAATTACCCTGATTTTGAACATGCAATGTAAATGGATTAAAGTGGCTTTTAAAAATCTACAAAACTGTATTAATTATCCCAAATTTTTTTAGGAGTTTTTGAAATTAGGCGCTTCATATGTACATCTTATAAATTTAAGATCTAATAAATTTATTTTTACCCTTGGAGGGTCGGGGACGCAAAGTCTCGATAAGGTGCCTCCATAATTTCCTGTCTTGTACTATTTCAGAACTTAATGACCAATCCTGCCGTAATCTGTCTTCATAAAGGCTTTGTTGCTGTTTATCGCAACTTAGTCTGGGGTGACCCTTCGGCCGCTTTCCCTCTGGAGTTGCCGAGAAGGTATATCTTGATAATATTGTAGTTCATCTAGTAATCGCAAAACGTCACTATCAAACAATACTGAATAATTCGTAAACAAACTTTTAAGAAGCAAAACAACGTAAAATGCTGTGAATTTTGAAAACCAATAGACATATTTATTATTTTTGTGTGAAATCATATTTTATTGAGATTTACACGATTTAAGAACACAATTAAAATAAATTTGATGAATCGTTTGTGACACATTCTACCGGCAAAATAATGTTCCGGGTTCGGGTCTTGGTGGTAATAGTATATTTTTTCGATAAATAGGTTTTTTCAGTATATTATTTTAAGTGATTGGTCTTATTTGTTTTGACGATTTTATTAATTTTTAATCCCGTATATTATTTTCTAATGATGAAATCTTAGAAATAAAAACATTTCAGAACTGATGGTTCCATGTCTGCCATATCAAATATGACTGCCAGTAAGTCTTGGCAATAAACCACTACATTCATCGATGTTATTAAGACGATATTAAAATCCAATTTCATTACAGAAAGCAATCATTTTTGAAACGAGCTAATACATAAATCGCTCATGTAGATGATTACGATGTCAGAAGAAATGAATAAAGCTCAAAATGTCAAAACGTTTGATGAAACACATCATATATTCTATGAGAACTATTTTAGCAGGGTTTATTTATTTAGCCACCCTCACCCCTCCTCACTCAGTCATTTCCTCATTTATATTGTAGAATGTATATGTCATATATAAACAGATATCATCATCATCACCTTATATCTCTCCTTTGCTGTATACAATGATACTTCCCCTAAGGATTGTCATCTGGTGTCTACCACTCTTCTGATTTCATCGTTTCATCGAATCTGATGACGCTCAATACTTCTTTCCCACCATCCATTTTTTTTTCATAGCCCTTTTCATTACCCTTTGGACACTATTTATTTTTTTATTATTATTATACACGCCCTATTCAAGCATTAACCTAATTTCTAAAATTAAAGAAAATTTCATCAGAAATGTAATACACAAAAAAAAACATAATCTCAGCATGTTTTTTCATAATCGAAACGAAAAATACATATTAAATGTGAAGTAAAGCAATTTATCCGTCACCATTGAGTTGAGACACAAAATATTGTAAAAATGTAGTCCTATAAAAAGTTAAATTAACAGCAAAAATGTCGACAACCTCCGCATATTCATTCCCCAAAGAATGCATTTTGGTGACTGCGGAGTTAGCTAACATTGCCACTGTAATAGAACAATGAATTGTGTCTCGATGACCTCAATGGTGCGTGAAAGTGAAGCAAACCAATAATCTGGGGGCAGTCTATCATATCATAGATGATCGATGTCATCAGTTTCAGACGGCTACATGACATTGACGATGATGGTAGGATAAGTGGAAGCAGGAGTGAGCTCAGAGGGGCTCGCGCGAGTCTCCTGTTAAATTTGACTTAGGCAGTCGAGCCCCTTGTTAAATTAAAAAATATATATATTCCCAGATCAAATCAGTACCTAACTACAATTTCTGTAGATGGTTTAAATGTATTATGCAACATAAGGCTTTATTGCCTTCTGAAATTTTTCATATAATACATTTATTTCGGATGCATAATAAAAGAGACCTAGTTGTTTTTTTGTCTATAGTATAACAAGGCTTAAAAACGTCGAAGCTTGATATAAATTACTTACAGATGTTCTTATATGTTTAATGCAACATTTTTATGAATGATACTTTGAACGATTATCCTTCATACTTTACACTTGAACATTTTTTTCCTTTTACCTTTTATTGTGCACAGTTTTTATACACAATATTTATTACTTTGCACCATCATTTACTAAGGAGAACTTCAATTTCAATCCAGTGTTCTGTTTTGAAACATGGAATTGAAGCGAAAAGAATAGTACTTATTTCTGGAACTGTTGCAATCTAAGGTAGGTGAGTACATTTTTCAGCAATTGATAATCATTATTTTACGGTATATTGCGTATTGTTACATAATACTTATAAGTATATTAAGTGACATTCGATTGCTTTAATATTTATGGCGTATAATTGTATAAGGGTGATAAAAAAAGTCCACCCCTTCCCCGGAACACGGCAAATAGCTTCTGAGATTAAGTGAGTTTTTGTTAACGTACTAGCAGCTCACTACTGAATAGAAGTATAATATTATTAAGGAGAACACATTCTTATTGTGAAGTTGTAATTATTCAGAATAGACGGTCTGTGATGTTTTAAATACTAATTTAATGTATTAATTATAAATATATACATATAAAATCAATTTTGTCGAAAAATATTGTTTTTGCGCTACCGGTAGAATGTGTTCTCCTTAATAATGTAAGTTGTATCAATGTGTCCAAAATTTAATAAAAATGAATTAATAATTCTGGCGTCTGCAGTCGGTTTACTCAAAGGTATTTGTGATTCCGTAAAAATAATGTAGATGGCTTTCAAAAATAATGGAACAATATATGTATTAATTTGAAAAAGTGTAACATATAGGTTCGAAAATTTGTCATGAAAAATACTGGCGTTATAACACAATTGGTAGTGTACTAGTAAATAGAGATCCAGGTTTGAATCCCGGTAGCGCAAAAACAATATTTTTCGATAAAATTGTTTTTGTATGTATATATTTATAATTAATACATTAAATTAGTGTTTAGAAGTATAATAGATAATGGCAGCACGCATTAGTTTTATACTGGCTTTATTCTTAGATATTATGATATTATGGATTTGAAGATATGCTCTAACATTCCAAATCAATACGTACTAATATGCAAAGCAGCTAACTCCACCCATGGTCAAAAAATCGTTTTTATGCCATTATTTTCCTCTTTTATTGTTCAACGGTACACTAAAAGTCAAAAATTCCTATCAATTTTAAAACACGTCAAATAAGTACTACGTACTGAAAAACCTTAGATTGATCTTACAAAAACCTTAAATGTTTACCTGATGCAAATGTTGATGGCACCAGAAATAGAGAACGTCATAATACTCGTAGTTGCACTACATTATCATGAAAAATCACCTAACTCTCAATAATATTTTACAATTTTGGTAAAGAAAATTCAGCTAACTCTAAATATTCCCTGTAAGTACGAAATAAATCAAAATATCAATAAAATTTCTAGGCCATCCTATTTCTGCATAAACAATTTACTAACGTGTGTTTTATAATTCGTTTAATTACAAAATTAATTACAGTTTTATGTTGCTCCTGAACATCTTAGAAAAATGGAGTTAGCTACTTTGCAGATTAAGGTATCGAAATGCTACCCAATTCACCTGAAAGCAGCAATCTCTTGTTTCTATCTCTCTAGTTGTAGTGTTGAGTGGGTACTCAACGTACATGTAATATACGCGCAAACGAATACACAATATATGAGAGCACTCAATATAAAGACCTTCACTTTAATATTTTTTCTAACTTTTATGCAGTTTTTGTCACATATAGCTATTATACATTGTAATAATTTATTAACAATCAAACGTAGCTCTTTTTAATGTAAATTAAACATTTAAAAATGGTGGTAGCTGCAAAATCAGTCACTTTTGTCCTCTGCCATTTATATTAAGATTTGACCAATTATATAGTAAAGTGAAACAATTTATTTTGGGCGGTTGCAAAATAATTTTATCTTCTCTTCAATAACTTCGATTTCACATAGAAACCCTTGTAAAATGCAGAAGTATTTATTGAATAATAATACAGCAAGTAACACGAATTAAGATGGTACGCGACTATAATTATATTGACAACATGTTTCAGTTTGTATGGATAAATACGATTGATACGTGACCTACGATGCGGACTCGTGTGACGCTTGATAAATCAAGATAAGTTTGTACCTTGATCCTATACGGAGCATACAAGAATCTGGAGCCAAGGTGCGTTGATAAACGTTATCAAAGCTGGACCATAACAGGACAATCATCATCCATGTCAGTCTGCCATGACGGGATAACAATCTCCATGAAGTCTCGCCCTCTTGACTATGCTCCTCCACTTTTTTTAGCATCCTATAGATCTTAGGACTGTCACCAGAGAAGTTCATGTTGCCTTTTCCACTTGATCGGTCTAATGGAGGGGGGGGATCTATCTCTTCGTCCTTCGACCTGGTCCACCACAACAAACTTCTCCCTTCTCGGAAGATACCAAAAAAATTGAAGGATTAAATACTAATTTAATGTATTAATTATAAATATATACAATATAAAATCAGTTTTGTCGAAAAATATTGTTTTTGCGCTACCGGGGTTCATCTCAGATTGAGTATCTGTACTTGATTTTCAATTCGAGCAGAATGGAGACATTCGTGCATCTCGTCATCCATGGTATGCACAACATGTGTCTCCAGCACCACATCTCAAAGGCATCAATATAAAACTTAAATTATTTTATATGTTTTTGTAGGTTTAATTGATATTATATATATAAAATCGAGATGAATAACATTGTCGAAAAATTGTTTTTCGCTACCGGGTGTCATCCGATGAGTATCAGACTTTATTCATTGAGCAGAATGGAGACATTCGTGCATCTCGTCATCCATGGTATGCACAACATGTGTCTCCAGCACCACATCTCAAAGGCATCAATCAGTCATCATCATGTTGTATCAGAGGTGAAGTCTACTCCATCCCACACAATAAACTACGAGTATATGCTTAATTGCAATATAATTGTATCTTATGTTTATCATGGTATATTATAAAATATTCACCTCCGTTACAACAAAAACAGGTATAACAAAAAAGTCTAATAAATAAATAAATTTATTTTAAGCTCCTATCGGTTTTCTCACATTTAAATAAATAATAAAATCATACAACGACGAAAATAAAAGCACAGAACGGCTTCAATCGCTCCGCACCATTATAATCGAATACCTATAAAAACATTAAACTTATATTAAAATAAAGATCTAAGGAAAATACCAACAAAATTGAATTAATTATTAATGTGAATATCTATTTTAGGACAAATAATTTGATTCCTAATAAATAAGAGTCTGAAATAGTATAAAGGTAGACCCAGGTATAACAATTTACTTAAAGATGTAAAACGTCTTATTTTCTGTATTTTACAACATTAAATATAAAAGAAGTCGTAAAATTTTAATAATTTCTTTTGATGATTAAATGTTTTTGGCGAAATTGGATCTACTCCGGGAAAATGTTTTTGTCAAGGCATGCCCAGCTCCTTCAACATCAAAGTCAATACAAGTTTTTCTGACTTTCAACTTTTTCGCAAAGTTTTATGTTGCCATAGACGTGGCTATTAGGCCGAAACAAATCCTGGCAGTATCGTGAAACCTAAACTGGGCCTTGAGACTTTGGCACTGAGAACATATATTATACTTCGAGAACAGATGTAGCCAGATACTAAACCATTGGTGTACTATTTCTATAATTATACACCCCGAGACACATTTTATTATCTTGTGTTTTTGGTAATTTATACAGCAATTCACGCGTGTCTTCGCTAGGATTATAAATCAGTAGTGATGAGCTCAAAATCACGAACCGTGAATCAATCACTGATATATTTGAGTCACACTCACTATCAGTGATTCAATATCTGGGAATATCGTGATTCGTGATTCATATTTTATTTTATTTATATTTGATTGTGAAGCGTGATTCGGCGCATATGCATATAAAACCAAAATATTCACGAAAGAAGACGTTATAATTCGTGATAAGCGCCATCTAGTAGTTTCTGTCAGAACGTTTTACGCATTTGATCCGAAATGCTTAGAATTTGACTCGAAAAATAAGCTCACATATTTAAAGGATTTTTACTCTCCTTCTGATGTTATATAATTAGATATATATTAATTATATATGCTAGTATATATTTTTTTACGCAAATAAAGTTTGAATAATTTTTTATTTACTTCGTGATGAAACTGTGATCACAGTCACAGTTTTCAATCACCGATATTATCGAATATCAATCACAATCACACCAGTGAGTCATAGAGTGGTATTTTTTCTCATCACTATAAATCAGTATTATATTCGAAAATTTGGTACGACAGTCAATTACAGAAGCAGCTAAGACTGTAGAGCACTCACTTGACCCGTGAGAATAAAACACAAGGTAAAAGTGAGTAAAAAAAAATATTAACAAAAAATTTTAATTCAGTTTTCGTGACTAATTTTACTGAGGAAGCCTCTACTAAAACTAAAGTAATAATAATGGATAATTTGTATAGCGCCATTTTCGTAAAAACTTTCACCTCAAGGGCGCAAAGTACGGTTGAATTCATCAAATTAATTTATTCTGTCATATCTTTGGATTATCACGAAAACGGTTTCATCACTTATTCATTGAGTGTTTTCTACACAGGAGTGAGTGTGCGATGTGTCACGTAGACTAAACCTATTTCCGCTCAAGAGATTTACTGCCGCCTGGTAATGTAAAGTGCCTATAAACTACACATTAAAAATGAACATTACCGTACCACCCTTGTTAAAGGTATTGTTGCAAAAGTATAAAACTATGTACCTAGTAAAACAAAATAAACCGATAAGTTTTAAAAAAACACAAAAAAATAAGTGGAGGCCCCGTTCTTCATCGCTGCCACACGCCAAACCCTGACCTCGACCTTTAATTCTGAAATCTTGTCTCTTTGTCTCATAATTTTTTCTCGAAACTTGCATTATGGCCCGTGTTCACTGATGAAATTTCAGACTCGAAATAATCTCTGAGAGTGCTCTCATGAAATTCATTGGAGACAACAAATTGCTATCGAGTTCATCGTTTACACCGTGTCGCAAAGATTCGCCGTCCCGTGTCTCAATTCCAACGCCAAATATCTATTAAGCATTGATGTTCTGTTTGTCAGTTGGATGAATTTGAATCTCCCCAGCAGCAGTTAAAACAGAGTACGTGTTTGTGTCTATCTCTAGATCAATTCACGGTATCTACTGATATTTATCTCAAACTAAATCTCTGAAATGTATCTCATCGTGTATCATTTCATCAACACGGGCCATAAATGACAACAAAGGTAGTGCGAAGCGAGCTGTCATTCGCTATCTATTGATTTTTTACGAAACCAGACTCAGAATCAGAGCAAAATGACCAACTATTGTATATGTGCTGTGTGATCTATATGATCTAGTAGTTACGATACTCGCCTAGTGATTTGGTGGTCGGGGATTCGGGCCTCGTTCCAGGAGGCCATCAAGTTAGTCCTATTTTCGTAGCGCAAGCGTGAAAATAGTAAGAATATTGATATGATACGTATTCCGTGTATTTCGTTCTATTTTTAAAAATTAAAATACATAAATACAGCCCTTCACCGCCAACTTTCTAAAACGCGGAATAAAAATTTCATTCATGAACACGCCAAAATTTCATTAATTATCTTAGACTTAGGGGCATAGCAGGTTAGAGATATTTAGTTTTCAAGGTATTTTTCGTTTCAGATCGAAGACATCTTGGCACAAACACTCCCCTGCCAGCATAGATACGTAAATCATTTCGTCACAGACACAGCTGCAAATCACGGCTTTCTATATATTGACAGCAGTACGTTAGAAAAATAAAATAAAATAATATTTTAAATATTAAAAACACCATTGGAAATAAACCCACGCCTTTGCCATTCATTCCCGCTGTTGATTTATGTATTTCGCAGCCGCGAGAGATTTTAGCGCGACGGAACTTCTCTTGTTTCGTTGAAGTTTCGCGCGACCCGGATGCGAGTTGAGCGCTCGTTGGTGACCTCACGCTATGAATAAGGGAAGTGCGTGTGTATGTGTGTGTGCCTGAAGGGTGGAGGCTTTCTGTAAACCTGGCTATTCGTATTCACGTCACCCCGACCATAAAGTTACCCAGTTCTTCTCCATTTACCACCTGTAGCAGTACTTAAGTTGATGGTATAAAAGTGTTAATTATATTATAGTTTTGAAGTGGTAAAGTTATATAACTTTTATTTAAGGAATACACAGTTTTGTTGTTTCTGCGGTATTTTAATACTTTAATTAAAATCTATCGAAAAATATTTAGTTGCTACCGAAAATCGAACCTTGACCTCTTCCTATCTGGGGAAACGCGTTCACCATTTTCGCTATAGCAACCAACTTAATATTTATTTTTGAAAATGAAATAATAAATGTATTAATTGGAAAGATTAGAGAATATGAGTTTAAAATTTGTCGAAAATGTATTCGATTGCTATAATGAACATGGTGAACGCACATTCTCGGATAGGTAGAGATCAAGGTTAGAATATCGGTAGCAACTAAATATTTTTTCGATAGATAAATATTTTCTATATATCTTTCTACTTGATTCATTTAATTTGAATCAAGTATTGAATTATTTAAATAATTTTTTTATTAAGATCGCTCGTTATAAAACGCATGAATACTTTAATCACCGAAAATGTCAAATACCAGATTTGGTAGATTTTTTTTTCCTTTCTGTTCTTTTAAATATCTTTCACTTTATATATGTGACTAAGCAATTTCTTTATTTTATATAAACTGAATAATTAATAAAATATTCAGTTTGATGAAATCACATTTTAGTTGTAAAGTTGAGATTATTTAGAACGCTGTTCTGTGATAATTAAATCAAACTAGATGAATCACTTGGAGAGATATCTACATAGAAAAAATCTTTTTATCGAAAAAAAATATAGACATAATAACATGGACTCAAATGAGGGGGACAGCTGTACAATTTTATTTGCATAAGATGAAAAGGGACATTAAGGGCAACATTGCAGCATTAATTTAAAAAATATCATTCGTGTTGAACATAATTATTTCCTAGAATCATACAAACATTATATAAATTCCAGAATATCAAAAATGTGTCTCTAATCGTATTGTTTTCTCATGTTGTAAAATTATATAGCAGTTCTTTTCTATATATATTATCTATGACAATAAAATATTAGTGTTGATATAGAATGGTTACTTAAAATAATTGAAAGTATTCAAAAATTTATGGAAATCCTCAGAATTCCAATGAATCGTGTTGTTGTCCCTTTTCATTTCATATATAAATACAAGTTGTTGAGTTAAATTGTTAGACTGATAATGCCTTTACAAGGTGAAATGTGTCTCATGTAAATTAAACGAGTAGAATCATAAAAATAAAAATATTTTATTTTCACATATGTGATTATGGAGTTCTACAAACTTACCTCGGAAACAGTAAATATCTTTTATCAATAAATAGTATCTACATACTTTTAATATTGCTTAATTAATATTTCGGCTCGTGACTCGTTTTAATTCGGCGTGTACCTACTTCGATCAATATAAATTGAATACAAACAACAAGAAACGCGGCTTGTTCTTTTAAAAAAAAGATGTAAGCAGAAATTTTATAGCCAATTTGTTTGTTTGAACACCGGGCAATATTTGAATGTTTGAACATCGATATTTTCCGAATAAATTTTTAATTATATTAAAGTCCCTCATCATGCAACGTTTATCATAAGGGCTGAGAATATTCCTCCGGGGCCCGCATTAAAGTCATCCCTTATGAATCTATTATTATACGAAGCAATCTCACCCGAGACCGGCACAGATAGTTATATTTAAGCGGTTTGGCGGAATCTTAAGCTTCTAATTAAGCGAAACTACGAGAGCCTGATTCTCAACAGACAAAGGCACAATGAAAATATATTAGCAACCTTTTGTTTTCAAACTATTCACCGGTGATTTATCATTCGTTGGTTTATAATCCAATTATTTTTGCTAAGCAAACCAGAGCTTTATTTAATTGTTACGTTTGTTCTATTAATTTGACATTTCATGTAAACTAATAAGTAATGGCAATGCCAAAAATTATGCTTATTAGATCGTATAAATTCTGATTATTTACACACGATTATCTAATTATACCTGTGGGGGTGGCTATTCATATGTATCGCCATTATCGATGCTCCAAGCTGACCGACGACACAGGTAACATCTAGACCCGAGGGCTAAGTTCCTGCCGAGAGGAGCCGTGCCCAGTCTGGCACGATTGCTCGTTTCGAGGACAGTCTTCAGTCGCCGACTCGCTCCGCTCTTTATGCACTGCTACCATTTTATATACACCGGTTTACATAATACAAGGAATTCTGTGTCGAGACAATCCGGGAATCCCATGGATTTTTTACTGTCTCGAGTCGCGAAAATTTAAAAAAAAAGCATTCGTGACTCTTTAATATTTTTCTTGATATTATTCAATTTAATTGAATCAACTAGAAATCTATTTATCGACAAAATATTTTAGATTGCTGACCATCGCGGTATAGCAGATAGCGACCTAGCAGCGAGCTGCGAGCAGCGGACATGTGTCAATTCTTGTATATAGTCAGCTATAAAGATTCTGAAGGGAATAGTTTTGTCGGTTTGTTCAAACAGGGAATTATGTTTGTTTTGTAAAATGTGATGTAAATATTTAAAATAAAATCGTGAGGAAACAAATTTTAGACGAGATAAAATTATTTAGAACAGGTTATTAGGGGACTTCAGTTTGTCATTGATTTTGACCAAATATAAGTTATTCTCTTCCGATGTGTCGCATTATCAATAGTTTTTTTGCGCATAAAAAAATGTTTGTGTTTTGTAATATTTTTATAGATGTATTTATTTTTTGTAATTAATTTATAAATGCAAGCTTAATTTCATTAAAAAAAACTATTAATAATTATTTAATCGAATGATTTTTACATCCATAATGAATATTTATTAAAATACGTATATTTTTTAATTAAATAAAATGCTTGATCTCGATTCCAGGAGATTCTTGGGACTTGAAAAATTTGACTGGGAAATGAAAAAATTAGAGAATACAGAATACCTAGATAATACATGTTTATCCAAAACCCTCGTTTCATTCAGCCACCAACCTCAACATACCATAAAGATTACATTATTTTTGGTAAAAGGGTATAACTCTCAATTTTATGTTTTATTATTTTGCATATTTATTACTAGTAGAAACAATCGCATTTCGCTGAATACTGTTGCTAGGTCCTGCGGGTTGCCGTGCCGTGGCCGCTACATGGCCACGACTATTGTTTTGGGTAATGATAAAACATCTCTAACTTGTTTTAATTGACAAACACCGCGCACCTGCAAATGTAACATATTTAAATTGTTATTAATCAACGATTGATTGAAAATATAGGTAGTGTATTTGCGATGGCCCGAAGGATCGCATATTTTCATCCGTATTTACGTATATTTCATGAATATTCCATTAAAATTAAATTCTCGTGCACGTTTTCATATAATCATATATTTTCAAAACAAATACTGCAACACACTGATATAAGAACTAAACATTATTTTAGATAAGATAAAGGCAATCATAGGATCGTTATGAAAACATAAAATATCCCGAATATCTTGGCTATTATTCTCCATTATATTTAATAACAATGTTATTGTTAGTAATTATAACTTATTCTATTTATTTTCATTTCTTGTCGCAGCTACTTCCTAGTACGAGTCCATGTTTGTCTTTATTTGGATTACATATTTCGGTTCCGGCTTTTCCCTTTATCATCTTCTTTCTACATATTCTTTCATCAGTAAATATTTTTTAATAACTGTTATTTCTCATTTAATCTTATAATTTATTTTTATTATTTTTAGTTGGAGAAATTATAACGAAGTATTGAACAGATTATTATTTACATCTCCATTAGACTGTAATTATATTCATGTAATAAACTGAGAATTGTTACTAAGAAGATCAAGATCAATTTCTTTGCAACACGACCTATTTATTACACACAAAGATTATAGACTCACTACTAGCTCAGAATCATCGCGCAGCCGTTAGTAGCTGGTACCTCGCAAATTCATCACACTAACGCTTAGAGTGAAATAACTTGGCGCTTTTCGACCTTATAGAAATATGATAAAAAATTACTACTATACTTTTATATTGGTGGGACGCTGCCATGCAGGGCAGATGGACTTACACCTTTCTCCCCTTCGTGGCGGTGAAAATGAAAGGTGGGAGTGATCCTCCGGCGCTGGACCACTACGAGATGCTGATGATCTCGGGGCATGGACATTTAATAAGTAAACTCTTCGATCTAGGACTTGTCCGTGAACTGTGGTGTGTTTGCGTACAGGTGAGGCAGACGCCGGAGCGCATCCTCTGGGACTGCGTGATTATGAATGATGCACGTGAGATTAGAAGAAATTGGTCATCGGATCCCCCAGAACGATGACCTATTAAGAAATTAAAGGAATCTCGGACATTTACGGGTATGTATTAGGGTGTGGATCTCCCGCTGGGGGTTGCTGGGATGGACGATGCCGAAAGGAGCGGTGATTAGAAAGACCTGACGGATCATTCCACGACCATCAATTCATCAACGTCTGCAACACGTAAATGTGACGTCTACCTTCCGATTTTGGGAGTGTATGATTTCTATGGCTTCTCTCTTCCTTCTGAATTTAATAAGGATAATCAGTCTCACGTCAAATTGTACAGGTGTGGCTCTGGTACGATGATGCCGGAGCCAACCTATAATGGTATTAGGATGCTAATAACTTAAGGTAATAGGAAAAAGTAAAACATTTAATATTGACCAATTGTAATAATAAAGAAAAGGAAAAAAGAAGTCAATATGAAGGAAAGCCATATGGCTTTAGTAACTAACTGCCGGAACTTAGCTAACTGCTCTAACTTAAAACATAATCCAAAGCAAGCTTTAAGATTTTGTAAAATATTGCACGCGTTGCTTTGTTGAGTGGAATCTAAACTCTCAAAACGATTCCGGGATATGGTGAGACCCTTTGGGGTTTCCTTCATATATTATTATATTATAGGTATTAAAATATTAAACCATTTTCATAGGATACCAAAATTTAAGGATAATACTTTTTTTTTACAAAATTACTAATATATTTTAAATGAATCTATTAACATAATAACTATAAAAAGAATTCATTATAAACGTAATTTGTCTGTCTTGTAAAAAAAGGGAAGAAGAGGGTTAAGTTCATTTACCAAAAACACTGTCGATATTACATCGTATTTTATTGATAAAGAGATTTTCAATCGGTTTCCTTCGAAAAATAGGAGAAAGAAATCACTCACTTTTACGATTTTACTATAAAACATTTTAGCTATTCGGTCACAAATAGGAAATTGCTCGTATGAATTCCCCAGTCATGTGTCAAAATAATGAAAGGTTGAGCAAATACCCCACCCAGCCACTTTGACCCGAAAATATATGGATACCCTGACCATTATTAAAGATACCCAAGGACAAAACTGTCATCTCCATTGTTGAGCCGTCAGCGGACAGCTTACGTGCTGACAGGTTATTTATTATTAAACTTCATGTTTTTTGGGTTCTGGTTATTTTCTGTGGTAGACAGGCATAGAAAGCAACATTTTTTGTCACTAAATCACTAATGGCATCTTGATCGTTTCGTCGAACAATCGAGTTGTCACTTTTATCGTAATTTATCGTACATCCTCCCGGAAACTGTTATTGGAACCAATCAGCTGAAGTTGTATTGTCTATTATAATATATTATAACGTCTTAACGTGTGTCAGTGTACATTGCCAATAAGAAGAAAAAAAAACGACATCGCGTATCTTGTATATACATACTTAATATAAGTATGTCGATCGTGTTTTTAATATCTCTATATTAATTTTATTTAAACGTTTTCTATTTTATATATTCAATAGCATTTTTTATACATTTACATTACAGTACGCAAATAAATCAATTTAAGAAAAAACACTAAAGTAACGTTTCTTTCTTTTAAATTTACTGGCAAGTATATTAACCATCTCTTATCTATGGTATCAATACAGCAGATAAAAAATGGCGTCTTTAGATAAAGAAAGTACTTGGCTAATGTCTAAGGTGCTTAAAATATTTTTACTAACGGAAAATATTTAGAACTTTTTATTCTAGATTATTTTTTAAATTAATTTGTGTTAATTATTATTATTGCAGAATACTATTAATATATGCTAAAGCTGCGAGATCTGGAAATACTATATTGTAATTGGTGACGCGGTTGTCGGATTATATTTCATTATTAGTGTTTATAATCCGTTCTCGGACGCGAAAGTTGTAGGAACATATGACGCAGGTTTTTGTAATAAAAATATTCAACAAAATTGTTGTATACAGTTGCATTCTTTGTAAATAAATGTACATGAGGATTAATATTTCGTTGATATGAGCAACATATGTATGTAGGCATGAGGGTGGTTTGATAAGTAACTTGTTTCCTATACTAATAAATAGCACTAACGTCATACGTATATGTAGTCATAAAGTTTCCTTCTTATGAATAAATAATCTATGGTCTCAGTAATTCGTTGTTTGACAGTTACTTAAACAGAAGTGTTTCGGGTAACAGTGAAAAATTGATAAAATTGGAATTCGAAAAATGGAGAAACTCATTTCCGCGAAGGAATCGCGGAACTGGAGAAACGTTGGGGCAAGTGTGTTGAACATCGAGGGGACTATCTCAAAAGTAAAGTACGTTACAAAACTCTTAATTGTTTTATTTATTTATTTCTATCAACGCTCTTGTATAACATAAAAAATAACTAAGTATAATTTACATACAGATATTTTTTCAATTAAGGTATGCTCCTGCAACGAAAAATGTCAACGAAATTCAATTTGTTACCAAGCCGATGCATCCGTATTATTGGTGAGTTAATAGCATTATTACTACAGAGAACATTTCATGTTGTCTCCTTGAGTTGGTACTTTATATGAAACCATTTGTGTTCAAGGCAGTCCAACATGCAATTAATAATTTTATATAAAAATACTGTATTGCTCACATTTCTTCTATAGACTAATTTTTTCAAATGAAGTAGACTCATAAAATTATCATCATTTATATTTTCTATCGGAATATACAATTTAAAATTGATAAATCTTAGAAATTTATGTTGCACTCTTTCGATTTTTATAATATGTGAGCCATAGTAGGGAGACCACAGAGTGGAGATTCCAGCGTACTTCTTACAATAGATGTATATAAAGTTGTTAAAGAGCGGAGCGAGTTAAAATTTTTGGCTGTCCTTAACACAAATTCTAAGGATTTTATAGCCCTGTTACAAATTTCGTTGTAACGTTAAATAAATGACAATTTTTCGTCGAAGACCACACCCAAATCCCATATAACTGCGACTCTACTTAGATCAATATTGTTAATGCTGTATTGGAAAAGGAGTTGATTTTTACTTTTATTGAAATTTATTTGTTTACATTTTTCTACATTAACATATAGTTCGTTAGCACAGAACCACACATAAAGCAAATTTAGGTTATTTTGCAAAGTAATACAGTTATTTTTGTTAAAACTTGCTTTATATATTTTAAGATCAAACAACAGAACATGAACTCCATTAAAAATGTCAACAATGTCGTTTATGAATAGTAAAAATAAAACAGGTCCAGGGTGGGATTCTTGTGGTACCCTACTGGACGCTTCAAATTGAAAAGATTTATAATATTTTTTCTTTAATATCAAACCAAGTTACATATCAAACCACACTCGTATTTGAGCAGCAAAGTTTTTTGTTTGAAAAACACATTACATTACTATATATCGTATCAGAAACATCGGTGTAATCATTTAAATATTTATAATTTATTTAATTTATTATTGTATTCAAATTCTAACAAAAAACTTATTTTGAGAATTGTAACTTCAGAACAAAAAGTTGAAAGGAAATTGACGATTCACTCTGTGGAGGCCCTGTACGCACCTCATAGTTACCTGGGTGTTAAGATAGACTCTCAACAGCCATATAATCTCTTTTGATGCCGCCCCGCAAACTAACAACAATAATATACGCGGGAAGTAGCCCAGCAAAACGACCTTTTATAATCACCCCTCTTTCGGCCGGCGTCCCGTACAGTTCGACTAGAAGCAGACGCCTCACGTACCTACTGCTTATATTTTACCTGTATTGTTTATCATACCTCAATAAACGTCTTTCTATCGTAACATTACATCTGCTCTAGCCACAGCCACACACACACTCCGTGATACCTTATTGTGAACATTGTGAACAGCCGGGAGATTATAGGGCTCTGTTACTATACATACATCCTTCTGATAATCACATACAACTCGACATAATCCACACTATAATTGCTATAACAATACTGACTAAATTCTATAACTCCAATTATTGAGTCCATTTTTGAAGAATTACAAGTACCAACATTATGTGACCCATTTAAAAGAAATTATAATATTTAAATATTAAAATCGTACTAGATTTAAATTTGTATTTTCATGCTTTAAAATCAATATATCATTTGCACATCTTTATTGCACACTTAGGGAAAAAATTATTTAACAGCTTACTTGAAAATATTAGGATAATTATTGATACTAAAAAACTATCAAATGCTAATAAAAACACTGTATGTATACATGTACCCCTAAAACATGTTTATATCACTAATGCTATCGTTTTTATTATATATAACAATATTTTTTATTTATATACAGTCCACTTCTGTACACAAGCATAGAAGAAGCGCAGTAAAAAAAATAAAAATATATTGTACCTACCATGAGCATTACATCACAATTTGAAATAATTAAAAAAAATATAATTAAAATATATATTTTTACAATTTTCATTTAGATTTTATGTATAAGAATGGTAAACACCATAAAATTAATCAGCTATCTGGGCAAGATTAAGAATTTTTTTGTTCAACTTCAGTAAATCAAAACGAAGAGTCTAGTTAGTCTCGTTTTTCAACATGATGGAGCACTGTGTCACTTGTGTACGTGACGTAATAAACGTGTGTTTTCCCTGGCGGTGGACTGGACGAAGTATACCATTCACCTGGCTCCCACGAAGCCCCGACCCTACACCGCCATACATTTTCTTATAAGATCACGTAAAAATATAACTACCGTTGAAAAAAAACTAGAAATATATTTTAGGGAGTGATTCACTGAAACATTACGCCGGGCATCCTTTATCAAGAATGATATTGATTACGTCTACGACGTGTGCCGCACCTTTATCGGTATTTTTTATTAACTGTGTATACAATTATCCAAAGAAAATAATTAAATACAAATATTTACAAAAACACAACACAAAACCTAAATAAACGTCACAATTTATTTTCGCCAAGCGTGTTTATAAAATGTTCACCCAATGTATATACAAACAATTGGATATGTTTTAACATAAAATATGTTTTTTCAGGGGCACGAGAACCGCCAAAGAAAATTTCGTTTATAACATTTTTTATTCTCATTGTTTAATATTTATGAAAAATACTCAACGCAGCAGCCATGCTGTCAACTCGTGTTACTGCAAGAAATTTGAGTTTTATAAGCACTTTAAATGGGAAAAAAATATTTTTACAAGCTTAAATGACTTTAAAATAGTTAATGTCATAGTTATCATAAATGTAATAAGAAATGATAAATATAATAATTTAATTTACGTTAATTTTATTCTTAAACATTATTCTTATAACGCATTCGTCAAAAGACCCATCTCACATGATCCTCATCTTTATCTCTCTTCATTTAAATTAAAGTGTGATCTTTTCTACGTAATCTTTTTAACGCAGATAGCATGCAACGCATCAATTTTACATAGCATTGAATTCAAAAAATATTGTTTTTATTATGATTCACTTTGCATAATTGGTTTTCCACTAGTCATTTCTAAGCGCAAATGTATTATTACATTGTATTATATAGTTACAAATAAAATAAATAAATAAATATTGTACATATTTATAGAAATACGATTTAATTGGCTCAGTAGACCTATGTTATACTTCATGGCTAGAGAAGGGTTAATAGCGGATCCACAAATCGCCGATGACCGTGCGCGTGTGGATGCTTTATTATAGTTACTTTACCTATATATCCCTCGGAGAACGACTTTTTATGTGTATTTATCTATGAATTTTAAACTCCCAAGGAAAGTGGATGTTCTGCTATGTGCTCATCACTAACTTACAGTTTTGGTAAAGTTACTTGTAAGATTGTAGTGTATTCGGTTCCTCGCGTGTGCGTGCCGAAACCGTTATTGGATCACAGCGCTTCGTGCTGACAATCGAAAAAGGTTCCTGAAGTTCGGGAGCTGGGAGAAAAACCCCGGTGAGTCGTGCTTCCTGATTGTTCCTTGAGCTTTGTTCTGTCCCTCTTCCGAATTCCTACCACCCTTATTACACCTCTTTTCCTCACCCATTGCCTAAGCAATTATTATTATAACGTTTTATTTACAAATTTATTTAAAATATATATTTTCTATTATCCAGAATACATGTATGCATACAGTACATTGGAAACATTACTGAATATAAATTCAAAATATGTCGAAAACGTACTCGATTGCGAAAATGGTAAACACGTTTCTCTGGATAGAAAATGGTTCACGTTCGAATCCCGGTAGCAACTAAATATTTTTACGATAAATTGATTTTTTTATGTATATCTTTCTAGTTGATTAATTTAATTTATATTAAATATACTACAGAACTAACTAACTAACTTACCATCATGCCGTTTCTCTTCTTCCGTTTTCTGAGAGAATAGAGCGCCACACTCTTCTGTCCTGACCCACAATTCTCACCTCATCTATATTCATACATCTTCTCATACAAGCTCGCCGATTATTGTGGCTTTTAACAGGACCATCTTCCAGTATCTGATTTACCTGGCAGTGCCAAGTCTTTCAACTTTATATTCTTTCTTAATTTATTAATTCTTTACTCTGTCATAAATAGATCTGCCACATATACGTCTAATTGATCTCATTTCCACTGCACTCAGTCTACTGTTGTTCCTCTTCTGCCAGCGCCAGGCCTCACTTTCATACATCAGTGTCGGTACCAGGACTCCATTGTTTACCGCTAGTCTTATCTCGGTTGGCAAGCTCCCGTTAGATATAATTCCATTCAATGCGCTGTTCACTTTATTAAACATGTACCTATATTTTATATATTATTTATATTTTATACACAAAATTATGTTCTGAAGAAATGCAACTTTACAACAAAAATATGTTCTAAATAAAAGTAAATATCCCTGTTTGTTATGTTCGATGACTTGGGTTCGGTTCCCCGCCAGGGATATTATTATTTTTTAATAAAATACAATCACTGTGTATGAAACCTCGAAATTTATTATATTCAACCGGTTTCGCTTATCTCAAGCTTCGTCAGGACGTATTAAAAATTAACCATAAATACAAAAAGAATGCGAGATAGAATATAAAATTACATGTGAAAGAGAGAGACAGAATATATGTACAGATAGACGGAACATTAAGGGAGGGGAAAATATAGTGTTGATGGATATTCAATCGATTTTAAAGTAAACATACTATATAATATAGGGCTAATGCATAAATTAGTTTGATTATTATGAATTGGCGTACCACTATTTGTTGCCTTTTTTTTTTAACAAAAAGAGTGCACTTATATATACATAGAGAGGGAGATTATATGTGAAAGAAAGATACATAATACATATACAGTTAGATAGAACATCAAGGGAGTTAAATCATTGATAAATTTCGTGATTTCATACAAAGTGATTGTATTTTATTTAATGTATTATGTCAAACCACAAAGCGACTGCTTTCTACGAAAAGATTATTATTTAAATTTTATCTATTTAACTGAATACGTGAATTTTTAATCAAACAGAAAACATACTCTACGCAGGAATAGTATGATACGTGCGTCTGATGTACTAAGATATCGTTTTTTTTTACTTTATAATAACGAGGTTCAATCATGGTTTATCTTCAAAAAATTCTTTACAAGTATTTTATATATGTAATACCATATACTAAATTACATATTAAATTAAATAACAATTTATATTAAATCAAAATTTAATATAAAAATTTTCGTATAAAAAGATAACTAAAATAGTTTGAAATTAATTATGAGAAAAGAAACTCTCAACAAAAGAGAAGTAATATCCCGTACAATTTCTATGAACAGTTTGTCTGATGATTGATAAGCTGGGCTAGTTTTAGCTGTGGATATGAATCTAATACGAAAAAAGGTTTCAGACGTTTCAGGGCAATATTGGTGAACCAAATTTGTTATTGTAGGCAATTTATATGGATAGCGGACCCAAAATAATATTTTAATATTATTTGATTTGACAATTCATTGGATGTAATAATGTAGTAATATAAAAAAATATACCAGAAGTATCATGGAAAAAAATACTGAGGCAACGAAGCAAAATGCTAATACATACATAAAACTATAATAAGACTAGTGGTCACTTATGGTTGCAAAACTTAGTGCCTAACTCAAATCGAAAAAAATAAATTAACAGTTTTTGAGGGCAAAATATTTAAAAAAATTTATCACTTACACTAGAAAATTGAACTTACAGAATAAAATTGAATCTTGAGGTTGTAAATTTAATTGAGCAAGAAACAATTGTAAAATTCTGTAGGTACCTCAATGGATACCTCAGTGAAAGCGACCTAGAGGCAGACCAAAGAAGGAGGAGGAGGCCAAATCCCACCCTGAGTTGTAGTGACGTGGAAGAAAAAAAACAGATTAACGAATATACCTAGTTCTAGTTATTATTTATTTTATTTATTAATTATACAAGAATTTCTTATTTTTAAATTTTTTTTTTGAATAACGTGACATACATGGTTTTGGTTAGTTCATTTGATATCCTGACGAAGGAAATAATGTTTTCCGAAACCAGTTGGTATATATAAATTATTCATTAAGTGGTTAAAAACAAAGTTAAACAATCTATATAAAAATGAACATAATAAACCACAAAAAGTTAAATTTGAAAATATTAAAAATAAAAATAAAAATATAGATAATAATTTATCTGGAAGTACAGTGACATAATACTAAAATATCTCTATTCATCCCATAACATATCCCTATTTAGCCCATGACTTACCCCTATTTCCCCTCGAAACTAGTTTATAAGCGACACTTGGCTGTAAAACCAGAGTAAAGTATGTATTAATGGAAAATTTTACTTGCAAATAAAGCACCTGCCTTCGACGTAAAATTCTTCTTTGTGAAATATTAAGATTAACCGAAAAACCTAATTGTTTAATAGCCTGTGTTAACTTGCAAATCTATGAAATTTAATTATTCAAAATATTATTATGTAACAATGATAATAGACCTGACGATTGTCCCTATTTCCCTCAAAGTCCCTATTCACTTCAGATTACGGTACTGATAATTGTTGGATTTCTTCTTCATCAGTCAAAAATAAAATGATGTCGCAGTAATTTATGCGAGGAATAATATATCTTCATCATCGATTTCCCTTTTTTCGGCATCCCGCAGATATGAGAGCTGCTACCAGAGAAATGCTCCTTTACCATGAAAATTATTGCCTTTACCGTTTGATCGATCCAACAGGTTGTTGATATATAAGAGTTATACCTATAGTTATGATGAAATAAAGTTTATAATAATACAAGCTTAACATTCATTGACAGACCAATTTGCAAAAGATTGACGGGGGATAACCGAAGAACTAGCGCGAAAACGTTTCAAGAAAAAACAGTGAACAGACTATTTAAATACGACCTTTTAATATTTATTCCGTGTACAAGTGTCCTATATCAAAACTGGAAATTAATTGAAATGTAAGCACTGACAAAAACAGACAGATTAAATGTGACAACTTACCGTGCTCCTAGAACAACAAGGTGTCATCTAACAAATTTGACTTTTTTGTACAAAAATTTTCACGATAATCATCTTCTTAAAACTGCCTTAAAATGTGTCAAATTTCTCAGTAGTATAGGAAATAACGAAGAAAAAAGTTTTATTATTATCGGATTTATTATATTTTATAAAGAAAAATTGTTTTCTCTGAGATTTAATGGCAACTAGGTACCATCGTCCAAAAATCATTATTTTACATAGCAACAAAGTAACTAATGGGTTTATTTTTGTAATTAGACGAGTTCAATATCTCAATCGCAGTTTAATGTAAATGTCAGATGATACCTTATTGTTCTAAGGGCGCGTCACGTCAGTCTTTATTATATGATGGTAAAACGGGGTGAGCACCGAGCGCGCGCGTTGTAAGTGAAGCTTCTACGTGTCTTCTCATTTATTTTCACCTCAAATTATATTTTGATTGAATGACAGATGTCTGAGAGCATCGTTTTGTTTTTTTAGGCTGTGTAACGTGTTTCTCTCGTGAGTTTTTCATGTAGAAATTTTATTAAGGTACCGGTAAAGCTTAATGATTACGACAAATTAAGAACTTATATATACATTTACAATTGATACATTTATTTTTTCATTTCTAAAACTAACATCAACTCTATATTGCGTTAAATCTCAAATACATTTGAGTAAATCACATTAAGAGATGCCAGAATTAATTAAATAATCAATTTTATTAAATATGGATAAAATTTGATACGACTTATATATTTTTAAGGAAAACAAGTGTTTTTCTCAAAAATAATTTTCTAAATAAATAAAAATAGTTGAATACATATTATAAATTATCTCATAAGTGTTCACTAAAACATACAATAAAACGTTAATACGTTGAACAATTAAATTGCATTACATTAAGTGCTACACTCTGTATGTGTAAATCTATATTTGCATATAAAAATTAATAGAATACACATTGAACATGGAGTTATATACTGAAAATATTAATTTGTTTATGATACCATTGTCCCACTGTAATGCCCCCGTGTACAAGAGCAACATCGTAAGAATCATAATTTCGACCCAACCTAACCTAATATGTTAATAATTACAACGCTGGCGGAATCTACAAAATTAAATAATACAAATATTTTACGAAAAATAATGGGTTTTAGTGTAAAATAATGAGTTTCACAGTGGCTATTTCTTTTGTCAATTTATAAGTTTTGTTATTAGTAAAATGGTTTCATCCAAGTTTTTGTTTTACAAATAATTGAATCTAGTGTATAACTTCTGATATAAATAAAACCAATATTTTCAACACCGAAAAACGCAAAAAGATGAATTAGTATCAAATTTTACCCTTAACTAGTGTTTAAAACCCACCCTAGGACATCGATTAAGCCTCGATTTTTCTAACATGGGTATTCATTATTCTATATTAATTAAATAGTCGTAAACACTTTTTAATCTTCAACGTTTTAAACGTTTAAACAATAGTTTGACCTTTTAACATTAAAAACATGAATAAACTGAAAGACTTTTCTAAAAAACGAAACTTTTTTTTGTCAGCTACATGCAGAAAATATTGTTTCTGGCAAAAACCACTTAAATCCATTGATATTGCATATTCAAAATCAGAGTTAGTTCCAAAATACCCTAAAGCAGACAGACTATAAGATGCTATTCCCTCTTAAATGAAATCAGCCAATTACAACGTTTGTTGACAATCACGTGATCTAAAATTCAGTATGGCTGCCAAAACGATATACAGAAATATACAGAAAAAAAATTGACTCTTAAAAAAATTCCGGTGTAAAAACAAACATTTTATACATTTGTTTTCAAAACATGCGTTTTCAACCATAATTCAAAAATATGTTAAGTCGTTTTAGGACGTTTTGGAATTACGCGTTACGTATATCCTCATTTGAATGAAAATTAATACTTTATTCCAATGAAACTTATCTATTTTTCAACACTGGTATTTTGTATAAAATAATTATATTTACTTAACACGATAAACGGAATTACTTATTTTAAGATTAAATAATCGCATAATTGGACATACTCGGGTATGAATTAAATTCTAGATATTTTGTTATTAATTTTCCTGATTTATGAACATATATATATGTATTAATTTCATTTCATTTCATTTTCTATCATTTGAGTAATAAGACATATCACAAATAGCGAAATAGCCACTTAGCACTGCTACAAAATAACTTTTGAACTTCATTGAGTTTAAAATGATTTATTTTCACCGGTATAAATCAATTTCCTGTTCGAAAAGTTAGTCAAATACGAAAAAAAAACATAGGAGCAGGGAAGCGTGACTGGAGGGTGGCGAGCGGCGAGGGCTAAAAAACTTTTCCATAAAATATTCTTAAAGGGTATTCCACGTACCAGACCCTTTCTGAGAATCGTAAACAATTTTCTTCAAATTTAAAGTTTGAAACCCGCCGCTGCCGAAAAAAATACTTCAAAGATGTGTCTTCTCCTTTCTCGCAAGCCTGTCGCCCTGCCTCCATTCCATCGGGACTTGAAAAGAAAAATTAATGCCGGTTTAACCCTTAAACTACCCTAACATGATATACGAGGGGTTTAAAAGTAAAACTACCTCTGTCCAATTGACGAAATTGAGATAAATGGATTTGTAACTGACTTTGACTGCGTAGGTTTTAAAATCGTTATGCTTTGCATAATTCGGACGATACTGTACTCACTGTACTTTGCGATGGTCGACTCGGTTATCAGTTATGAAGTGAGTAGCTGTGGACCAATTTATAAAACATATACTGACAAAATTAAACAGTTACATTTAAGATTTTTAAAAGTTGTAGTGGATAACAGAACAAATAAACATAAATCTTACCAATTGATAAAAGAAGAAATAATAAATAATGTAAATATGAATACTAACCCTTACTATAGCTATTATACCAGATCCTCAGGTTTTACCATTAGAGAACCGATCGCGAACGATGTGCACGGCGAGAGAACGAGAGAATGTGTTGTGCCAAGAATTTTTAATAAAATCAGTAAAGAATTATTAAAAATTATGGAAAATAAAGAGACATCATTAAACACTTATTTTTATCTAATTATTTAATTTCTCTATTGTATTTATTACATATCAAAAAAAAAATATTGTTGATGAAATTGTAGTTTACTTTTACTATGTTACTTACTTAAATGTTTGTTTTTTGTACGTACTTTAACTTTAATTTACTATGTCAATTACTTTAATTGAAGGACAATCCTTACTGTTGGAAAATATAAAAATTCTTATGTAATATGTATGAAATACATTTTTTTTTTAAAACCGTTAAACTAAATATGTGCATACACATTACTTTGGGATGATTAGTGTCACACTGAAGTTGGTTAAAAATATAAAGAAAATAAGTTTTCGAACCAAACTCATTATTTTCATCAGACTACGTAAGCTATCACTTCAGTGAGTTATCCTATTTAACGAAAACATAAACTTACTTGCATGCAATTTGTTAGGCAGTGACCGCTTCATGGTCAATGTTGGCCACTGCCGGTATTTTCGTAAAACTTTTCAATGTTGACAATATATGTTATTATCAAAATAAGGTTTACCACAGTACAGCCTAACCGAAATAATTAACGTAAACAAATACCTAATTAAAGAACAGACCACCTGCTGACACATTATCTTGATATTGCCGCCACAGCTGCGATTATTATTATAAGTCTACTTTTAAATAATTTAATGGAAATACCAAGCTGTTTGTGTGTTGGCTAAACGTGCACGTACGATTCCATTAGATTCGATAGAAACGTTACATTGGAGTTTCTCTTAGTAATACACATTGTAGAACATTGTACAGATTATTTTCGCTTTTGACGCAATATAGTAAATAGATAACTTTTTTATATTTTTTTATTTATTTATTTATTCGCACCCTATACCGAATCGTTTTGAGAGTTGTTTTCTCTCGTTTCGATTCGTCATAATTACATATTTATTTTATTTTATCACATTATTATCATAATACCATCGTAGGTTGGCTCCGGTATAATCGTACCAGAGCCATGCCTGTATAATTAGACGTGAGACTCGTTATCACATTCAATTCAGAAGGCAGCCAGAAAGAATCTATATAAATCATATACCCCCAAAAGGGGAGGGTAGACGTCACATTTATGTGTTGCAGTCTCAGAACTCGGTCACGTCCGGCAGAAATTCACCCTGTCCACGACGCAAGAGATGCGAAGGAGAGCCAGTAGAATTCTTCGTTAACTTTCTAGCTACTGCTCTTCCCGGCATCGCCCATCCCAGCAACCCCCAGCGAGAGACCCACACCCTAAAAATTATCCGGAAATGTCAGAGATTCCTTTAATTTCTTAATAGGTCATCGTTCCGGGGGATCCGATGACCTCTTACGTGCATCATTAATAATCACACAGTCACAGAGGATGTGCTCCGGCGTTAAACATACCACGTTTCACGGACAAGTCCTAAGTCGAAGAGTTTACTCATGAAATGCCCATGACCCGAGATCTTCTGCATCTCGTAGTGATAGATAACTTATATTAGTTAGATTAATATAAATTTTAATTCTACAGTGTTTTAAAAGTGAACGGACGGACACACTTAGGTTGAAGATTTTAATGGTTGCCATAAACCCTTGGGTACCCTGATGGTTACATCAATCTGCTGCGATTAAGCAGGGAGCGAATCTTTGTAACAACTTCTCGGTAAAGGATTTTAAATGATTTATCTCGCCCCCTTTTTGAGAGATTAAATTCCAAAATTAATCGCCAGAGGTTTTTTAGGGGCGCAAAATTGATTAAGTTTATAAGAGTCGCCAGGGTTGTGTATCGTTGATTGTTGACCTTTGGAAGGGTGGAATCCTGGCTCGAGTACGTTTATTGATCCAGCGAATATTCTTGCGCGGGTTGGCCCGTTTGAACAATCTGTTGATTTTGCTTCCAAAAGAGCAAGAACCACGTTAACAAAAATATTCCTTTTTCATTCTTTCAACAACCAACGCTCGTGTTAAAAAAATTCATCCAATTACACTGACACTATTTATTTATTGTATTTGAAAAACAAACAAATGATCATAGATAACAAAATAACAAACAAGCTGATACTATTTATTGTATTTGAAAAACAAACAAATGAACATAGGTAACAAAATAACAAACAAGCTGATACTATTTATTTTATTTTAAAAACGAAAAAATGATAGATAACATTAAAATAAAAATTATATAAAACCGTTAATAAAGATTATATTATATAATATATCATCCATCTGAATATTCCTACAGCGATGTGTCAAAATACAAATTATTTTTTCGCAAACAGACAACAATTTTTTTTTTAAATACCCAGGCAAATAACAAAAGTATATCTTAAGAAAATTAATGGCACGGTTTCGATAAAGAATCTAAGAGTTGACGTATAATATGGTAAAAATAAATTACACATATAATTACATATAGGTTACTGAAATGCAATGATTATTTAAAAAAAAATAAACAATGAGAAAATGTTAATATCTTTATATAAATGTTCATTAAAATTACAACACATCCTAGACAAGGTGTCATAAAATGTTAAGTTTATTGTAGACTGGTAGATGGAAAGTAACCAATTATAAATAAAATAAAAAATTCCACATTTTTTTATAATGTTATAATTTCTAGAACATATATTTCCATAATAATTAAAACAAATTAGATAAATCACTTAGAAAGTTCCGAAGATAAAGATTGGACTGTAAAATTTTTCAACAAGAAAGTTTAATATACGTAAGGAATGGCATCATAATTATTAGATTAGAAATATATTAATCACCGCACTTTAAATATTGCTCAACCGCGAACGCGTAATGCGCTCCCGACCAGTGACTCATTGCGACTGGCAAATCCGAAAATCACTTAGCTCACCCTGATGGTTTACGAGAAAATTACAATTTAATCTTGACATTTTTCCACTGAACACCTTATACAATATATCTCAGTAATTAATATTCTATTTTGATATGAATTATGCATACTTGAACCTGAAACCCAGAGTAAAAACGATCGTTTGATTAAAACTGGTATCATCCTAGCACCCTAGTGAAAAACTTTTTTTTTCATATTTAATAGTTTATTAACTTTGTTTTATAAACCACAGTGAATACCTTAATACATAAATACTAAAATACTTTTTCCCTCATCAGGATGAAAAAATAAACTAAAATAATGTGTCAAAATGTTTTTATGATTTCAAAATCAATTTCCACATCTTTCATCATCGTAGCAATTTAATTATTTTATAATTAATTTTTTCATCCTTACGAAAAAAAAGTAATTTTTCGAAACCGATTTTTTTTTAAATAAAGATGCGTACACGAAATACATATCACATCAATATTCTTACAATTTTTAATTCAAACTGAACGCTTGTACTATGAAACTATGGACCAACTAGTTGGTGTCCTGGAACGAGGCGCGAATCCCCGACCACTAGATCACTAGGCCAGTATCTTAAATACTACACCAACAAGCTACCTTAAGATTGAATGTAAATTACTCACAGTGATTTATAAAATAAAGTTAATAAACTGCCAATTATTAAAAATGAGCCACAATGTGTTTAATTTAAATGTTATTTTTCAATTAGACTTTATTTATTTATTAGACTTCATTGACATACATATTTTTGTTTGTAATAGAAGTAAATATATTATAATATAACATGATAAACATAAGATACAATTATATTGCAATTAAATATTCGTAGATTATTCTGTGGGATAGAGTAGACACCACCTCTGATATATACAGCATTGTCCTGGCTACTTTACCAGACTGCCATCTGTGTTAAAGTAGACAGATTTTTTCGTGCTGTTGTGGTGTTATTTAATTCAAGAAGGATACAGATTCGACAGCAATAAAAAGAAAATAAAGAAGAAGAAAAAAAGATAAAATATATAGTGGGAGTGTTGTAGAACTAGTGAATTGTTAGTGTAGGCACTGTATAATGATTGTTAAAATGTTGGAGAGCGATGCTTCTGATTGATCTCTACCAAATTGGATCATATATTGGGTCCATATTTGTGTAATCTTGTCGGAAGTGAACGATTTCCAGTTGGTACTGAGTGTACAGTTTCTGAGCTAAGAATGATAAAATGTCATTGTTGCTCTCGGAACTAGCGGGTAGATGTTCGTTGTTTGTCTTGTGTTGTGTTCGTGATTGATTGCTTTGGCAGATGCATGGAAATTTTGGACGAGTCTCAACATATAGATTTGTCTTATGTCTAGAGCATGTACTCTTTAAATATAAGATGGATTAACGTCATTCTATGTAACTTAACCGGTGATAAATAAACATCTCAAAAATGTGTTAAATTATTAAGTTCTAAATCCTTAATATACTTGGAATACTTTCCAGGGATATTATAAGGCTTTTGTTGTACCAACCCAGCGTCGCCACTCCCATCAAATACTACCCTCCCGCCGACGCGACGGGGCGGTTCACGTGCTCACATGTCGTGTTTCAACATATAATCCGCTTGAAGGTTTAGTTTAACATGTGCGAGAAAGTTATCCGATTAAAAGTTTTGTGTTTTTAATGTTTGGGAAGTAGGCACTGAACGCGCGAGAAATACTGGAAAAGTTTTCCAACTTACAAAGTTCTCGGCGGGGATTTGCATCAAGATGCGAGTTTGTAAAAACATAAAATCCACCCTTAATATTTTATCGCGATTTACACTCAAAATTGAAAACGCTCTGGGCCTAATGTCGTATACATCGTGCCGGAGAGAGTACACAAAATTGAAACACTAAAGTATATATATATATATATCATTTTTCAAGGCGGAATTTAGCAATCTGACACAGATGGTAGACAATCTACGTAAATTGATAATATTTTTTTTTAGAATAAATAAATAGATTAGAATATAAGATTATATAAGCCTCCAATACGGCTCTTTGAACAGAGGCCACGCGCTGAAATACTAATACTTTAAAACTCATTTTATATAATTAAACAAATTATTATAATCAATAAATATAAAAAGCAACATAAACATACAAAAAATATTTAATATAGCTAAAATCATCCAGTCACTTATGTATTATCTCGTACACCTTCAGAAGCGCCCCAAAATGTTTATACGATGTTGTATGAGAAAATGACTACACGGCCGAAACATGCGACAGCGACAGACATGCATATGAATTTTTGTATGTAAATAAACGCATAGATGAATTCGTTCTTGTACTCTCCCCAAGTGCTTCTCAAGTTAGTTTTAAATAGATATAGATATATAGAGAGAGATTGGCGCGTGCCTCGGGACCACCACACCCGCCACCACGTGACTAAATTTACATAATAAGTCTTTAGTAAAATATGACATACCAAGAAAGTAACAGGAAAATAAAATGGATAGGAAAGAGAGAGTAACAAAATGTTACACATTAAAGGAACAAAAATATATATTAAACAAATATCAGATATCTCATAGAAACAAAGCCCTGTAATTACCCCATACTTCCATATATTTTCCATTAAATATAATAAAAAATAGCTTTGTCTCTATGAGATATCTGATATTTGTTTAATAACAATGCCTTTGTAGGTAAAAATCCAGTAATTGTGTGTTCTTGGACATATTCAAATATTGCTAATATAATATACTGGTCGAAATAAGAAAATATATAAAAAAAGGAAAAATGTTGATTTTTCATGCGTATTCTAGTATAATATGTTAAAAAACATTTTACAGATTAATAATATTGCTTTAAAATAATAGTGATGACATATATACTCTTTAAAAAAGCAAACATGAATTGTCAAATTTAGTCCATAAATGGCGATGGTGTAGTGGTGCTCGAAGCGAATCCACATACTAACATATATACAACTTTCAAAAATTTGATAAATGTGTAGATTGAGGGGTGAGAATTGGTGAACGTTATATATACAATATATATATATATATATATATATAAAGTGATCACTTCACAAAGTGCCAGCCAAAGACAGGTCGTAAGCCCGGTAATTACCACATACTTCCATATATTTTCCATTAAATATAATAAATAATAGCTTTGTCTCTATGAGATATCTGATATTTGTTTAATAACAGTGCCTTTGTAGGTAAAAATCCAGTAATTGTGTGTTCTTGGACATATTCAAATATTACTAAAAATATATATTTTTTAAATATTAAAACTGAAGCTTTGAATTAATATAATAAAAATATATAAAATAAGTCAGTTATATAATATTTTAAATGTCTGAGGGTGAAACTAAATGTCTCACCCATTATCTAGCAGTCTACGTTGATAAGTTTCGTAATGAGACCTTAAGCATTATTCTCCCGTCGCCCTCTAGCAGGCTGTGAAATGTGTCAGGAATGTGACCCTTGAACTTGTGAGCATGGACAGCGTCGGGTGGAAGAGCGAGGAATGTTCAACTCTGGCTGGGCTTTCATACATTAGATTTTCCCGGGACCTCTGCCAGTACTTTGTCATTTTTTTTAAATTTTGCAAACGTGTCTCCCGACTTCAACTCCGTACCTGCATACATACAGCTACTAACTAAGCAAACGTTTATACACACACATGCAAACAAACAAACATATGAATCTGAAACATAATGAATAGGATTAAAAAATGGTCGTTTAGATGGTTTGGTCATGTTGAATGAATGCTAGAAGAGAGGATAAAAAAGAGTATATACGATATGTATGTTAGAGTTCACAAATATTTGATGACAAGTAAGACGATAACATGATGTTATTACGTAATGGCCCTTCTGGGCTTTTACATAAGAATATTTATTTATTTAATTTCGACATTTCAATATGACAGTTTAAATATAACATAAACAAATAACAGTTTAAATAAAACATACAAAAATAAAAACTAAATATAATTTACATACAAATATTTCTTTAGCTCGAGTATACACTTGTCAACAAAATTCAACTCGTTACCAAGCCGATGCATCCGCGATATCGGCGAGTTAACAGCATAATAACAACATAATGAATAGGATTAAAAAATGGTTGCTTAAATGGTTAGGTTATGTTGAATGGATGCTTGAAGAGATGATAGTAAAGAGTATATACGACACGAGTGTGGATGGTACCAAAGAAGTGTCTATAGTCTTTTCCACTTGGTCGATCCAACGAGTGGGGAATCTTCCTCTTTCTCTTCGTCCTTTGACGTACCCCACCACAACAAGCTTCTCTAAGATAACTATATATCGCAAGATGTCTAAAAAATGTAAGAATTCATCTCAGGTTGAGAGTCTGTATTCTGATAGCTTAGAAAAAAAGTAATAATTTATTGCGAACTTATTTTATTGTAGAAATATTTATATATAAAGGTTAAATAAAGTTATTCTATATATATTATATAATACCCATCTGTCCGCATCGCATAGCAATATAAAAAAAAACATTTATTGACAGCTGTCCCATGTCACATGTAACAAGAAACGTAAAACAAACAAAATCTCTTGCATGTTTTATCATACGAACGTATGCAGTATCTTATTAAACAAAGTAAATTATTTTGCTACCGTATTTGTGTTATTGTATGTATTATGATTTTTAAATAAATTACCTTTATAAAAATGTATTATTTTCCCGTTATTATTGACGTGTTATTTCTAATACAATAATACTTGCGGTCGGAAAATACAAGGAGAATATTTGATTTGTATTTATTATTGTATTTATTTCTCCGAAATTCTAGATAAGCAGGTACAGATTTTTTTAAATTTACCTTTTTCTTTTATCTGATCTATGGACGGGATGAGGTAATATAATAAATATAAAATATATTTTAGTCTGCACTGAAGAGAATAAAAAAGTATTCATACTGATGGTATATATAAAAAAAATCATTGAATAAAAACTAGACTTAATTAGTTAATTATTTTAACGCAAAAACAAACAAACAGATTTTTACGAGTCGCAATAAACTAGTGAAAAATACAAATTCATAGAACCGATAAAAATATTAATAAGGAATAAATGATTGTGATTACAACTGTGATTGTATTTTAAATACAAAACTTAATTTTAAATAGTAGTTGAAGCTCTAAAAAGTGTAAATAAATTCAATATAGCTTTTTACAATAGCTTTTTTATAAGAATACGAAGCATTTTAAAATCATAAAAAAATAATGTCATATCAGTTTGTAATTCTATAAATTTTTAACATTTTGTTAATGTCTTTATTTATATATTAAATTATGCTTTGAACTCCTTAGAAAATAAATATTATAAGGGTAGATATCTGCATTCTTCCCTTTCACTGGCTATTCAGTCTTTACTTTAAGAATACATATCCACCTTATTTTTGTCACATTCTGTCTTCATCCTAAACTGGGAAAAAATTATAAGTAACACATGGAGGTGATAAATAAAAAGATGTTATTTATTATAAAAAAGGCATCTAATCAGAAAAGCCATGTACAAAATAAATAAAATAAAATACAATTAACTAGATAAATCCTCATTTCGTCGGGATGGGCGCGAGTTTGACGTCCTTCATGCAGGTGATAACTAGATGTCAAAATTGATCTCCTTGGCTCCTCATCATGATTGACCCTCAGCATCCAGGCCGACGCGATCGGATTCATAAGCGCAATTTGTTGAAGATGATCACATCATAATGGAAAATGTCGCCTACAGTGAGGCGACTAAATCAAAGGCAATACATACCAAAGGTAGAAATCTAAACTAGAAAATCTATCTAGAAATCTAGAAAAGAGATCTAGAAAATTAAACACCAAAGGTAATATCCAAAGGGAAACATCTTATTTCTCTCTGGCTATAGTGGATTGCACACAGCTATATTTTAGTAACGCTGGTCGCGGCTTCTTCAACCGCCCAAACTGACGGCTTTCTCGATGATTTTGAAAAACCATAGTTGCAACCGTTTTTATAACCTCAGAAACAGAAAGTGATACCAACTTAAGGGTAACTATTTATGAATTTCAAGGTGCTGGACAATAAAATAAGTGACAGGGCAATTTCGTACGTGACCCCAATATATATAGGTATGAATTTTTCTAGCACATTGAGAACTTATTTAATGATAGCGATCTTTTAATTAATGCCTATATTGCCTGAATTACAAATAATATTCAGTTTATACGGTACAAATGTTGTGTCCGTGTATTTAAAAAAATCTAATCTAATGTCCAACTTCTGATATAAATGAATAATAAAAACCGATTTGAAAATTATAAAATGCTAAACGATGAATTAGTATTAAAAGCCCCTTCTTAAAGCTTGGAATTAATGTGACCGTGACCATCGCTAGGGCCACCAAGTTTATGACACGCGACGTTCTATTTTTAGTCTAACTCCCCCAACGTCATATCTACCTACGTCCATGCTTTTGAATAACGGATTTAAATTCCGTACAAGTAATTCTGCGTAAGCGCCTTTTTGCGTTGAATATTTAATCTGTTTTGCACCCTGTTTCTTTTGAAATATTTTCACGATACTACATAAAATCTGTTCGTGCTATAAGAATAAATAAAGAAAATTACCGCTAGAAAAAGAGTTTTCCGAGATATAGAATAAAAATAAATAACTATTCAATGGTTTTTGGCGAAACATTGTGAAATTCCATGATTATTTTGTAAATTGAGTTAAAACACTGTTTCATTCTACTATATTGTGTTAAAAGTTAGAACGTTTTCGGGAACATCTTCCCATTATCAAAATTAAAATTCAACTAAAATTAAAAACTATTAGAACACATTCTTATTGTGAAGAACGCAGGTCTTTGATATTTTAAATACTTACTAATTAAATGTATTAATTATAAAGATATTCATATATATACATTATTCTTGACCAATTTTCATGTTACACTTTTTCAAAAAAAAAAAAAAAGTAGATGGCTCTTTCAAATAATGGAACTATAGATGTATTAATTTGAAAAAGTGTAACATATAAGTTCGAAAATTTGTCGTCAAAAATAATGTCGCTGTAGCATAGTTGGATAATGCACCTTCCTCGGATTGGAAAGTGATCCAGGTTCGAATCCCAGTGGCGGTACAACAATATTTTTCGATAAAAATGATTTTGTACGTATATCTTTCTAATCAATACATTTAGTTAATATTTAAAATTAAAAACACTTTATATATGGTGTGTTTGAAGTTAACGGAGGTTGGGGTGGGGGTGGAGTTAAAATGGATAAGAGAGGGGATGTAATGGGCGGTGTTTTCATTGTTATTTTTATAATTAAATATTTTTAAACTTTCTAGAATGTCAAACTATGTGTAAGTTGTAAATTACTATTATCAAATGAATGGCCCTCCATTCTTGCGTGCTCGGCCATTTCGGAGTTTAGACTGAAGTTAGATAGGAAGATGTTCTCGAAAACGTTCTAACGTTTAACACAATAAAAAATATAGTGGAATAAAACGGTGTTTTAACTCTATATACAAAATAAATAAAAAATCTTTTCAATTTGTTAGAGTTCACAAATATATGATGAAAGGTAAGACGATAACATGATGTTATTACGTAATGGAAGATACCTACTCATACTAAGAATAGTACAAGCGGATGTTCCTTCATTAGCTAAGAACACAACATTAATTGTTGGTATTGTATGAAAAAGCATCATACCTGCGTAAGTCAATATAAAGGAGCTATTAAACATAGACACATATGTCTCGAGAGTATGTATATATTATACAAAAGATAGAAATATTAACGTCTTTAATATATTCGTATATATATTTATTAAAATGAACGTTTATATGACACATAATTTTAAAATCATTAATTAAGTAATAAAAAAAACAAGTTACAAAAATAATTAGTATTTTTTAACAAAATACAATCTTCACTACATTGATTTGTTTACTCATTTCGTATCTCTTATTTAATAAATATCATAATGGAATTTAATTCACAAGAAAAAGAAAGAAGAAACGGTTAACCTTTCCCATACCGTAATATAATTTCCCATACCGTGATATAAAATACTCGTACGCAGCCATGCTGTTAACTCTGTTAAACTTGCTTAATGCCATAAATTTACTATAAATATTAAGCATTAAATATAAAATATATATATAATATTATAATTCGGAGCATTCATAAAGTCCTATATAGGAGGTTGCATTATATAATACAACCTTCCTTTTTATCTATCTTTCTTTAATTAGTGAGAAAGAGACACCATTACATTCGTATGTTTGTTATTCTTTTCATTGTGAAATTAATATGTAATTTCTTTCTATTTTGGCACAAATGGTATTTTTGTCAATGTATTATTTTACAACGGATTGAATTAAAAGATCATTATTTTTTTAGGATTCGCCTTACATATTTGATTCTTCACTAGTCATTTCTAAGCGTAAATATTTTCATTTAATTTAACTAAAATATGAATGGTATGTTGCGTGTATTTACCGAAATATTGCAAGTTTAATTAGAGCGGTAAACCTGTGTTACTGCATGGTTTGGAAAGTGTTAAATTTAAAATAAATTTTCACTTAGGGCACGCACGCTATAGATTCACTACTATGATTATAGTGAAAGAATTCGAGTTGGATCCCTTAAAAGAAGCCATCAATAAAAGGTTGCAGGCATTTGAGATTTGACTGCAGCAACCTTTGCAAAAGATCTCCTGGGTTGACCATATTAACTATGAGAAGTACTAAGACGCATGAAGAAGTCAAGAAAACAATTAACAACTATAATCAAAGAAAAGCTGCATACTTCGGACACATTCTCCGCAGCGACAAATATATCTCACAACTCATTATGAAAGATATAATGTATCTAGATAGAATTAATTCATCGGTTTCCTCAGCAGAATGTTAGCAATTAAAGAGGCCTTGGACATCTACGTACTCTGAAACGTTGATAAGGCTGTTATATTATCTGACTCGCAAGCAGCTCTTGAATCCCTATCTGTTAATATGAAAGTTTGGCTAGACAATAAGATATTCTGTTCCATCAGAGGATGCCTATTTGATTTGGACAGCAACAATAAACAGGTGATATTCATTTGGATTCCTGCACATAAGAGAATTCATGGAAATTAATGTGCTGATAAATTGGCCAAGGAGGCCACTCTTTCTGGAGTTTTCTCTCATCAATTCCATATCCCGATGTATGACAAACTTAATATGGTAAAAAAATGTACGAATTCTATCTGGACTGTACAATGGATGGATCCAAATAATCATAAGGGTAATTGGCTTAAAATAATTCAAAGATCTATATCTAAAGTAAATATCAAATATATCTAGAATGAGAATTGGGTATTGCCAGGTAGCCTCACATTCATTTAGATTGAACTTAATAGATTCCCCAATGTGTGAGTGTGGTGCCGAGGAAGAAACCCTTGACCGTATCATCTTCTTTCCCTTAACTCGCCACATTTAATCTATATAATAGCAAATTTTTTGAACGATAAAACATGGTACAAAAAGAAGATAGAAATAAATTATCTTGGCTGCGTAAACTCAGAAAGTAGCTCAATAATGAGTTAGTCTTGTAGATCTTGCATACGGGATAAATTAGCATTCTGCAACTTGGTCACCAACTCTCGATAGAAGACGGCACACGAATAAGTGATATTGTAAAACTATTTTGAAATTTAACCTGATTTTGTTTTAACAAATATATTTTTTTACTGACTGAATTTAAAGAATAAAGCAATCACTGCATAACTTTACAATATTTTATTTGGATTATAATTTGATTTTTAATTTTTGTCATAAATTAATATGAACTAGTGTAAATTTACACTACTAAATAAAATAAGATGACACTTTCGGTTCTCCTGGTCTATTACATAAAAAAAATTCTAGTATTATATGAAAGGAGTAGATTAACGTAGATTAAACATATTATACGTTAGATGTGTTGAATTGAGATTAGAAACTTTTAATTTAATATGTTCAGTGAACTTTGGAGCCACTCTCGAGACCAAAATATCTTCGTGAACGGGGTCGGAATAGAGCCGCGGGGGTTCGATTGTTTTCATAATGTAAGCTATATCGCTCATAAGTTGTTAGATAATAAATTTGGAGAAAAATGAAGATATCTTTCAGAATTCACGACAGGTAGTATTACATTATAGGGAAGATGGGATGTTTGAAACATATTAAGTAAAAGTAGAAAATTTATTTGAAATTAATACAGGATTTTTAAACTAAAAACATAACATACTAAATAATTATAATGAAATAATCAAGTAAATTAAATAACTTATAAGCAGTGGCGTGGAGTAGGCACAAACTTAGGTTATTCTGTTACCATCAAATAAATATTAGATTTTTTTTCAATTTTGAGAACAATTAATTCAATCAATTTCAAAATATAGTATAATTGTAAATTTATAACTTTAAAATAGGCAAGTTCTTGTATTGCTCGGTACAGTACTACGTTTTCGATTTCACTTAAAATATTTTCGACGATTTCTCCTTCCGACAACGGTTTTAAAACGTTTCATTAACAGTATTCAAAAACATTTATTTATTAACCTAGCTTTACAAATTAGCATACCCGAAACTTATAACAAAAATTATTGTATTGTATTTTCGAGCTTACGTGTCACACTTTTCATTTTAAAACATCTATCGTTCCATCAATTGAAAGCCATCTTCTTTTATTTTTACGGAATCTCAAATACCTTTGAGTGATCCGATAAGAGTCGCCAGAATTAATAATTCATTTTTTATTTAATTTTGACCACATTAATACAACTTATATTTATATTATTAAGGAAAACACATTCTTATTGTTAAGTTTTGATAAAATGATTAAATTTGTCGTCAATGCACTGTGTTGGTATAGCATATTCGGTTAATACACGTTCCCGTTCAAATCCTGGTAACAACAACAATATTTTTGATTTTATAATATTTGATAATTATCCATATCACAGACCTATGTTCTGAATATTTACAACATCACAATAAGAATGTGTTCTCCTTAATAGCATTTATTTATTTTATTATTAAATCACATTTTAAAGGTAATGGAAGAGCACAAAAACCACAACGATCAAATAACTTCTGAATTAAAATAATTTTTTAAATTTCTATAAGTTATCATTCGAAGACTCCATAAGCTCTATTTTATCCTCGCTACTTGATTCAGGCAAAATAACTCGTTTTAGATGAAAAAATGTTTAATGTCGATAAGTCTTTGTTGACAAGCCTCATACACAAGATACACGAGATGATGAGATAAAAGACAAGGATATTGGATTACACAAAGACATGAAAAATATCAACGCAATATACCACATAAATCGGGCTGAAAAAAAAATTATTCGACTTACCAGAATATACAATACGAAATAATTAACATGAAACGATTAATGTACTGAAATGTGCATAGGAGTAGTTAATAAATACAAATGACTTCCATTATAATTATAATTTTATTTTTATAATCATGATAGATTTCTTATATTTATGATAAACTAATAAAATTAAAACAATATTATACTTAATAATTTATTCACTTTATTTTCATAAATTAATATTGTTCAAATTTATCATCGTAACCATTTAAGTCAGGCATTATTTATTATTTAAATTTTTTAAATGAAGTTGAAAATATTATAACAATTTGACAAATAGTTTTAGTCAATTCTTTTATCATCCTGATGAAGGAAAATGTATTTTCTGAAACCGGTTGGTGATTATAATTAATTCATAGTGGTTAAAAAAATTAATAAATTATTTAATATGTAATGAATAATAATAACTGCAACATATTTGCGTTAGATATTAAAAATAAAAACAATATTTACTAAATATTAAAATGCACAGAAAACTCTAAAATTGATACGTTATTGATCATTTTTTTATTTGCAGCAATTCGAAATATTTTGACTAGACAACCCGATCCATTAGCTTAAATCCTCGAGGCAGGATCACCTACTTTATCCAGGATCATTTCTGCCAGTAATTTTGCCTTAAATTATGCAGGATCTTAACATTTGTCTGGATATCTCATGATATTGACGAAGTACGAGTTTTTATTGTTTACAGATTTATTTTTTCTTACACATCCGAATCGATTTAACTTGAATATATTCATCAGCTGATGAGGTACATGGTGGTACTCACTATGAAATTATAAAAATGTGTAAAAGTATATTTGCTTCAATAGTTCCAAAAAATATTTTTAGTTTATTGTTTTGAATAGCAAAATGGTGTATGCACGCAGAATATAAAATATGAAAATCCACAAACACCGACGATATAACGAAGTATATTAAAATCGACCACAGAAGCGGACTAAATATATTGGACACTATCTGATATACTCGGCGTTGATAAATTTGATTGATAGACAGATAAATTTGTTTAACATCAAGAACCTTGAGAACCATCTAAAAATTTAGGAAGCTTAATTATTATGCTTGTAAACTTTTAAAATATTTATGTTTTTTATATAAAAATTAAATGTATTAATTAGAAAGATATACATATAAAATCAACTTTATCGAAAATAAGAATGTGTTCTCCTTAAAAATAAATTGATTCATTTAAAACAATCTATTAAATAAACCGATCTCTCTGAATTTGTTAGATAATAAGAAATAGCTCATCTATACGGATCTTTTGTCTTAATTAGATATATAATTAACAAGCACTAATCACTAATTATATAATAAAACACTAATTGTACTAATCTACTGGTCTACTAGTATTAAATAAGCTTTCCCAGCAGGCACACCAAATAATTATTAGAAACAATTATACAAGTTATTTTTGTTTTAGTTTATTTGGTTATTATAAGGATTAGAAATGTTACAGACTAATTATAATTCAATATCGCCCTACTCGTTAAAAATAATATTATATTTTCTACATGTAACGCCGACGTAACCTTAAAACCAGGTAACATTCTGTAAAAAAAAATTACCTTTATTTCGTCCAGCGTGAACACAAAAAGAAACAGCATTATACATATGACAATTTGACAATGGTCCATTGTAAATGGAGTAAAAATAAAAACTACAATGTTATTCTCATATTTTATTTATAAAAAGTGGATTTTAACGATGCGGATTTTATGTTTTATAAACAATATCGTCTAAATGTCGTCCATTTCTCTCAAGACACTCTTGCAATCAGACTCTTAAATTTGCAAACACACGAGAGCAAAGCGTTGGTTCAATGGCAGCAACTTCACGGCGGATATTTTCTTGTAGGGCCTGAATTGTTTGAGGATTGTTGCTGTAAACTCTCGACTTAAGGTATCCCCACAAAAAAAGTCGCACGGTGTAAGGTCCAGTGACCGATGTGCTCAGGATATGTCTCCGTACTTGCTGATTAATTTATTGAGAAAAATTCCCCTCAACCTCTTCATTGAAACTCTACCTGTGTGGAGTGGCACTGTCTTGCTGAAATTGTGTTCTGTTATTGAACCCGGGAAACAGCTGCAGTTACGGTATCAAAAACTCGTCGATCATTTGGCAATAAACGTCAGTAGTGACTGTCTCTCGCTGGTTAATAAAATAAGGATCAATTATCCCTCGTGCAGAAATTGCATACCACACTGTCGTTTTTAGACAATGCAAACGTTTTTGAAGGCGTTCCCTTAGGTTGTCGGGGCGCCACTATCTCATGTTCTGATATGAAAATGTGCTTCGTCAGTAAACAATGTTTCCAACCATTCGTGTTATTCCAAAATGTTCCAGCATCGTTCTCTCTACGATTTCACGTGAAAAATAGTCATTTTCGTTGAAAAACTGCACAATTTACAGTATGTATGGGTGAAACTGTAGTTTATTTTTAAAATTAACGTGCACTGTTGATTTTTTTATTCCAGTATAGGCTGTAATCTTCCTTAAGGATTTACGCGGATTGCGCATAATTTCACGTCGAACTTGAGCCACATGTTCTGGCGTCGCTGCTGACGTTGACGGTCCCGGAGAAGTCTGGTTAACCATTGTCCCTTCTTGTCCGAACTTTTAAACCCAACACCAGATAAGTTGCGTGATCGGCCCATCACTCACTCGTCGAATATTAAAGTGAGTTCAAAAAGCGCGACGAATCAATGAATCACCGCACTTTAAATATTGCTCAACCGCAAACTCGCGGTGCGCTCCCGACCAATGACTCATTGCGACTGGCAAATCCGCAAATCACGCGTGTCGAAAAATACCCCTTCTACTTACCTCACCCTGATGGTTGACGAAAAATTACAATTTTCAGCGGGCATTATCTCAGTTTTCACAGGACTGACAGTTTTACCCGCCAACGACAGAAATAACTACGATTGCACCACGGGCGTCCAAGATTCTCCAAAATCGGACCCTAACCGAACAATGCTCAATCGCTAATTAACATCACAATCGGTTACAGTATCCTTTTCCGAGCACGTCTCCCCTTACACGGAACAGCTCCAAGACGTAACAACCGGCACGCCCGAATCCGGCCCTGAAAACCACAATATCAGCAATACAACGAGCGCTTTGTGGCATTTCTATTTACACAGCAGCTTGTATTGAAAGTCACGAGAAACGCCACTTGAATGGGGAATCAATCCAGGCCGAACAATATACAATACAGAGGCAATCTCACACAGATCTTGGGGATGAATTACAACGCACTTTCGGTGCTTCAATTTTGTTTTCCCCCAAATAAAAATATGTTGTGTTATTAGACAATAAGATAATTTCACTCCTTGAATCGGCTTTGCTTCACATATTTCATGTAATATATTTTTTTTGAAATCAGTAAAAAATCCGTTCAAATAAATAGCTATTTTTAATTTAAAATGTATTAAATATATTTTTTAAACACTTAGATATGTTATTAATGTGTCCAAAATTTAATTGTTCTTTTAATTCTGGCGTCTGCTGTCGGTTTACTGTATTTGATATTCCGTAGAAACAAAGTAGATGGCTTTCAAATAATGGAACGAAAAATTTGAAAAGTGTAACATATGGATTCGAAAATCTATCGTCAAAAGAACTGTTGCTGTAGCATAGTTGAATAAAGCACCTTCCCCGAATTGGAAAGAGATCCAGATTCGAATTTCGGCAGCGCAACAACAATATTTTTCGATAAAATTGATTTTATATATATATTTCTAATTAATACATTTATGTAGTACTTAACTTAGATATGTATTAAAAACATTTATTGATATTTTTTTAATTAAATTTTTGTGACATAAAATACATGCAATTTTTTTTTAAATGCAATATTTATATACTGTGTACCTATGAAACTATTTTAAAACCATACTAAGTGCATGTTACAAAAATAATTAAAGCATTTATAATTATTTTGAGTATATAATATGCATCAACCGGTTTTGAAAAATAACATCAGGGTGATAAAATAATAACTAAAACCATAATATGTCAATTTATTGTTATGTTTTATTAATTCATTAAAATTATTACGAATTTTTTTTTTTTTAAATAAATGTAGTATCTGACTAAAATTGTTTTGATGATAAAAGATGTAGAAATTGAGCTAATGATTCAAAGTAACTTAAGAAAATATTTTAAGAAACTACTTGTGGTTGAATTTTGTTTGGTTATTTGTGATATTTTGGTTAATTTTTATACCTTTTACTTATTTACTTATTTCTAACTTTTTTAAATTATTCAATTTAAGTACAACATTGTTTATATATGAAACAGACATGTGTTTTTTGTGTTTCTGGGTTCTATGTACATTGAAAAAATAAACTAGATTTTTTCACATAATGTAACCCGGTTACGTTGGCGTCTCGAACTAGAAATTATTTTTAACGTAAAGGGCGATATCGAAATACAATTATTCTTTGTTGCGTTTTATCTATGATATTCCAATGAAAAAACTGGCTACTTTAACACAAAGAAAGTCTAGCAAAGTAGCCAAAACAAGGCCGAAAATGCAATATTTCTCAGATATTCAGTTTTTTTCCGAAAAATGTTTGCATTTATTAAGTGACATGTTTAGTTTGATTTAATTATCAAGGAACGATGTGTTCTAGAAAATTACAGAATCAATAATAAAAAAATAATTTTATATCATTAATTGCATAATTTACGAGCCATCATATATCTGAAATATAGGAATGTACTGAATTTCAAAACTGACATGGCTAACAAATAGACAAACAAATTATAGTTTTTTTAGTATATCGACACCTCATATGTAAAGTATCGTAAGTAAAAAATGGCATTTTTAATTATTAACGTGGTAGATTTAAAAAAATATATATTGTATTCTATGATGTAGGTAAACTATAGAAACTATAAAACTAACACAAAATTAAAAAAATTACAGCCATTTAAAAATGTATTAAAAATACTAAAATAATTAAAAATACAAATTTTTACTTACGATACTTTACGTAAGAGGGGTCGATATCTTTAAGCATTTGACATACTTCGATTCATGTAATTTTTTTAATAAAATTAATTGTAAATATGAATTAAATATATTAATTATAAAGATATACATATTAAATCAATTTTATCGAAAAATATTGTTGTTGGGCTACCGGGATTCGATCCTGGATCTCTTCCCTAACCGGGGGAGGTGCTTTATCCAACTAATCTACAGCGGCATTATTTTTAGCGACAATTTTTCGACCCTATATGTTACCTTTTTGAAATCAATACATTTAATCGTTCCATCATTTGACAGAGCCATCTACCTTATTTTTACAGAATCTCAAAATACCTTTAAGTAAATCTGATAGTAGACGCCAGAATTATCAATTCATTTTTTATTAAATTTTTTTATTCATCTGTTTTTTCGAATTATCCACATTATAATAACTAGGTATTTTAATAATAATACGAACATTATAATTTTAAATGTCGATGTAAATAGTTACATTCAAGTCTCGAATTTATTTGCATTCGAGTGATATTTAATTTAATCAAATTAAATTAATTTCTACCGGTAGTTTATTTATGTATGTCTTTCTAGTTGATTTATTTAAAAAAAAATTATATATCACAGTACTATGTTCTAAAAATAAAACTTGTTAACTTGTTCTCCTTAACCCTTACCAAACCATGCAGTAGCACAGGTCTACCGCTCTAATTAAATCTGTAATATTTCGGTAAATATACGCATCATATACTTCATATTTTAGTCAATTAGAAGAAAAATATTTACGCTTAGAAATGACTAGTGAAGAATCAATTATGTAAGGGGAATCTTACAAAAATAAATATTTTTAATTCATTCCGTTGTAAAATGTTGACAAAAATATAATTTGTGGCAGAAATAAATCACACATTAATTTCACAGTGAAAACAATAACAAACATACGAATATAACAATGTCTCTTTCTCACTGTTTAAATGAATATAGAGAAGTAGGAAGGTTGTATTATACAATGCAACCTCCTCTACAGAACTTGATGAATGCTCCGAATTATAATGTTACATATATTTTTTATACTTAATGCTCAATACTTAAAATAAATTTATGGCATTGACCATTTTTCAAAACCATTTTTTCACATTTTAAAGGCTAATAGAACTCTAATTTTATACAGGTAACACGAGTTGACAGCATGGCTGCGTACGAATATTTTATACACGGTATGATAAAGGTTAAAAAGTATATTCAGTTCAATATATGTACACATTTAGCAACACACTATTGCATACTTACATTAATTCTAGTTGAGGATTGTTCACGTCACATTGTGTTAATGAATTATCATTACAATCAATCAAATAGATTTAATATGTGTGCGGTGCCAATCAACATGGAACACCCGCGGGTCGGTAATGGAGTCGTGTAAAATGTTTATAAATTCAAATTGTGTTAAATAACACCGCAAAATTTTCTACCGGAGCATCAAAAAATCTTCAACATAATATTATGACAAGACGTTAGCGTCAAAAAAATCGCTTACAATCCAGACTTTAAATCATAGTCGTGTCATTAATCAATAATCAGCAAATTAAAATTGAAAATGTGAAATGACGTCATGCAGCTATATAATAATAAATATGAAAGTTTGTTTATTTTAATCGAGTCGAGTAATGTTAAGAAGATAATATTTTAACGTTGACATTTTCAAAGGTGAGAGCTTTGTTACAAGTTTTCATAGTTTTAAGAGTCATATTTGAAGTAATAGAGAAATTTAAAATTTTATAGTCCGTGTTTATGAATGAGATTTTTAATCGATTGTCGACTTGAGACAATCTCTGAGATATGAATTTTGGAGACGATTCTCAGCTTTTGTCTCAGAGATTCGCCATCTCGTACCTTACTTCACGCTAGTCGTATGTCATTGTCGTTTGTCAGTTGGGTGATTTTGTCTCCCCAGTAGAAGTTAAAATGGAACAAATATTTGTTATTTTAATATCATTAATTGACATGGTGCTTACTTTGTGGTGTGACATGATTATTTTAATTTTCACAATAAAACTTTGTACTGCACACACGTATATAATATATAGGTTCAACCGCGAGAAATGTAAATACGAGAATAAAATAACGTCGCCGCTACCTAAAAAATACATACCTAAAAAATACTCGGTACATTATAAAGGATTAATAACGAACAATTTTGAAAGCGTTGAAATACAAAAGAATTTAAATTCGGAGAAAAAACTAATTAACAACAACATTCCATAACACTTCGTCTTAACTGTCCATATTGGCGTTAACGACCGAAACCTCCTTCCTCTTCTCAAGCCCCACCCTATTGCCCGAAAAGACTACGATTCTGTATTTAGTTTAGTTATCACCTGATGATGAGACGGACTGCACCTCTCGAAACTAGGTTTGTAATTTTGTCTCGCGATATTTTAACGTTTTATAGTAATGTTAATATTTAATGATTTATGTCTAACTTTCAGAATAAATAAGTGTAGCGATGTATGGTGATTTTAGGTGGCATTTATGTGCACGTATACATAGTACTGAGATGTATCTCAACTAAATCCCTGAGATTATCTTAACTAAATTCTTGAGATTATCTCATCGTGTCTCGTTCTATGGACAGCAGCCTTTAGAATAATGATTCAACAGGTAAGTATACGAATCAAGTTTAATCAGTCGTATTGCAGTAATTATTCTAGAAATAATTGTTTAAAGCATACTAGCATTAAAAATGTTTTTGTCACACGATAGCGACCAAACAAGTACCTTCTTTATTGATTTAACTTTGACTGTATACTTTTTGGAACTAATCTCACGACAATTTTTTTTTAAATTGCCTTATAATTTATGTATCTAAAAATATGTCAAACTCTTACCTCTTATTCATATGGCTGCATATATTTTAGTAATTTCAAGAATTTTTTTATATCTGTTTATTTAATGTGATATTTCGTGTTCTCATGAACCCATAATATAACAATAAAGTGTTACAAAATTAATCATATAAAAAACTATTCCCTTGGCATAAATTGCTTTGTTCTCTGTCGCTTTGAAAATGTAAATAAAGCTTTGACTACAGGCGCTACAAACATCTCAAAGAATCGTATCAAGTTTGTATGCGAAATTAACGAGGAAAAAATATTTCCATGATAAATTCTCTCATAAATATGATTTTTATGCGGGATGGAGGTTGGGTCTAATTTTTTTTTATAATTTAAAATAAATATGTGCATAACTCATATATTTATTATGTATATATTTACATTACTGCTACTATAGATAGTGGCATTACATCTTCAAAAGTTGGTAGCTGTTTGCTGGAAATAATAAATGTTGTTTCTAAAGTATGATGCAAAGATAAAATCTGACATAGCTCAACTGAGAGAGCAATCTACTGGTAAAATAAAGATACAATGTCTCGGTGGCCACACAGTTTTTACAGAAAAAAGATTTATACTTTACATTTTTCACATATTGGATTGTCTTGCAGGTCTTTCCGGATTTGTTCAATTATTTATTATAAAATCTTTTTTTTTTTTATTTCTTCTATATTACATATATATTCATTTTAATTTTATTTTTTGCCAAACTGCATGGCAGTTTTACGGCAAGGATTGCCTTTTACATAGTTAAACATTATTTTTTTTATAAATAAAATATAACAAGGGAAAAAAAATTGATACGGAAATGTTATATGAATTACTTAGAAAGATATAAAAAATAAAATATATATAAATAAATATAAAATATACATAAATATATATAAAGAAAAAAATCAATCTTTCAAAAAGATAAGCAATTTTTACAGGCTGTAACAGACCTAGTACACAAAATTTTATGAGTGGATACCTGAATATAATATAATACAATAGGGAAATAAAAAATTAGATGAGAATATGTTCCTTTACTTTGCATTTTAACTGTCAACTAACTTAAACTTTTGTCGCTCATCTATCATCTATCATCTATCATTTTTTTAAATGTTTAATAGGTCTTAATCGATTTTATTAATTATTCTTGGCACAACACATTCTCTCGTTCTCTCACCGTACACATTGTTCGCGATCGGTACTCTCACGGTACGCAACGATCTGGTTGAATAGCTATGGTGAGGATCAGTATTTATATTTCCATTACGTTTGATACCTTTGATTTGAGGTAGCTCCATAAAAAAAAGTCCAAATCGGGGCTACGTGGAGGCCAACTTATATCACCTCGTCGGGATATCAATTTTCCAAGGAAAACTAGTAAGGATACGTTGTATAGTGACTGAATTACCAAGGACGCGGCTAACGATTGGCATGTCCCCCGCCTCTCTCCCGTTCGTTGCGTCGGTGCAGCGAATGAACCAAAATGAAAAAGGTTTTTGGGACACGCTGTATAAACAATTTACACGCCTCCATTACTGAGCAGCGAGCGTTCCATGTTGATTGGCACCGTATACATATTAAATTTATTTGATTGATTATAATGAGAATTAATTAAGACAATATGACGTGAATAATCCTCAACTAGAATTAATTTAATTTTAGCAAGTTGGTACTATGGTGTGAATACATCCACAATAAATGTACAGATTAACTATGTAAATATGCAGTAATATGTGAATAAATATGTACATATATTGAACTAAATATCATTCGAATGTAAATAAATATATACACTTGCGTTACCTATCTACATCGATTATTATTCTTACGAGGCGCGTTTTTTAAATAAGTACCGGATTATTTAAAGAAACACAATATCATATTTACAACACTTTAATTTCTTTAAACTACTACTAACATAGTCGCCACCATTATTAAGGCACCTGTGATAACGGGGCACCAATTTTTGTATACCTAGTCTTTGAATTCATCATCATCGAAATGCTTGCCACCAAGGAACCGCTTCAGATGAAGGAAAATATGAAAATCACTTAGCGCCAAATCAGGACAAAAGAGCTGGTTTCATATTTTGTACATTCAAGAAACGAATCTCACAGACGGCAGGCTGATCTATTGTCTTGAATATTTCAACCACTCACTACAAGATGGCCACATTATGTGAATGTCTCTAACGTTGCATGTGATGTGCACGGTGTGGCATCGCAATCGCAGCGCTGCACCTGAAATATCCGGCAACGGTACTTGCTTAAAAAATGTGCCTCGTACTAACCCAATCATTCAATAAAAAAACAAAAAACAACTATTACTATTTTTTGTTTATTTATTAATTAGAGCCACATTAGTTTTAAAATCCAGCGCATTAGCCAAATATTCCTATGTATCGTATCGTATATTATGCAAATTATATTTTTATTAGTACTGTCTTCTGTAGCATAGTTGGTTAATGCACCTTCCCCGGTTCGGAAAGAGATCCAGGTTCGAATCCCGATAGTGCAACGACAATATTTTTCGATAAAATTGATTTTATATGTATATCTCTATAATTAATACATGTAATTAGTATTTAAAATATCACAGACCGTCTGTTCTGAATAATTACAACTTCACAATAAGAATGTGCTCTCTTTAATAATGAAAACATATTTAGCTACCGGGTTATTTTTTCGATAGATAATTTTTTTCTATATATATTTATAGGTGATTCATTTAACTTTTATTAAAATACCACAGAAATATGTTCTCAAAATGTAACATCACATCAAAAATGTGTTCTCTTTAATATATGATATTTAATTCTAAACAGACACCAATGTTAACAGTCTTTATATTTATGTTAAACAGTCTTTATATTTATGTTAAACGGTCTTTATATTATATTTCAGATTAAGGCCTTGAAAAACACCAGTGATAAACCCGAAAGTCGAATGATCTAAGATTGAGAGGGTGCTTTGAGTGTTTAGTAATTCATCCCTTGTACTTTGTCCGAGCCACATGAGTTATCCCCCTGAGAGAATATTTGAGTATGACTCACTAAAAGCTTTGATATCCAAACTGAACAAATTCTCGTATAAGCTCTTTGTAAGTGGATATTCACTTTTAATAGTCGAGGCTCGACACGCTCGCCAAGCCACATAAAAAACATCGTTTTCAATGTGGTCGAAAATAATATTTAATTTTAGATCAAATTTCAATACATATATCATATTACCGGCAATTTAAATACATATATGCTTACGTGCACACTCTTGTTACTGATGCCTGTGTTATAATTAGTAGAGATTGAATTACCAAAGTACAAACAAGAATTCGTTTATTTAAACTGGTAGGATTAAATCCGAGAGATGTGATTAATTGAAAATAACCAAAATGTCATTACATTAATCATCTGTAATGTAAATATTGTATCTTTTATGTAACGAAGTTCGCTGAAATAGACAAACAATGACTCTCTTGGATGTTTGATACATTGTTAATATTTAATCCGATGTGTCGTAAATGTTAATAAAATAGTAAATTTAATATATTACACTATATTGTGGAAATTTAATCCGATATGTTGTAAAGGTTACTAATTATATAAAAAAAAGTTCGTAGTTCAAGCGCCACAAACCAATATATTTTTAATTAGCAGAATGCAATGCGAAATCCGAAGTTAGATTGTCCTCGCTGAAAGCAATTGTTAGCAGAATTCACTATTTATTTTAAAGGTGCATTTAATACACTTTTATATTTAAAAATACAACGCACGCTAAAAATAAAATTATAAAAATGAAGTTGTGTATAAAGTTGTATTGGGAGAGGCTATCACTAGTAGTAGCTAATAATGATTATGATAATATACTTATTTATTACCAACAGAAAGTAATCGGCTTTAATCGAATGTTGTCGTATAGCACTGCGGGGGGCTATACAGTGGCCATCGAGCAGCCATACGGTGGTCACTAAACGATCGGAGCTTTCAAAATTCAAGAAACAGTAAAGAGAGCATTATATGTTGTATGTAAATCAAAGCACTGCACGACGAATCCCATTGAAAATGTACTGGTTGTCATCAAATGTTTATTTTAATCTTATTTTTACTTTGGTATTAGTTTGACAGTCGACAAGATCAATCGTTTACATTTTTTTTAAGAACACATTTTTGTTACGGAGTTGCAATTTTAAAACATAGTTCTGTGATCAAATATTTTTTTCTGTATATCACTCTAAGTGAGTAATTGAATTTGTATAAAATTATTATTATTATTATTATATGTCATTCGAATTGATTTTACAATAAATATAAATATTTTGTCAACCACAATCGGGTATTTTATTTCCTTTCAATAATATGAAAAATCATCTTTAATTCACATAAACTTCAAATTATTTGCATTAAATGGCGGAGATCTGTAATTATGAAAAAAAAAAATACGTGTTAATTTTAAATCGTCATTTTTAAGCACTGATAAGCTAAACATGCCATGAGTATCATCTTTAAAAGTTAACAAAAAAAATTTGTAAATATAATTTTTCTTAAACTCAAACCAAACTTTATCACTGCTGCGGGCAGTTTGTTAACTTGATTGTGAAATTAGATTTGTCATAATATTTTGGTGGATGACAAGACGCTTATTAAATTTGACAACAATCCTTCCGTGCTTAGTTAAAATTTACCATATTATTCTAGTCACGTAGAAGTAAGTGAATTACTGAAGATAATTTATAGACTCTCGCCGCATCATATTGAGGAATGACAAGAACGTGGCTCCAGTGAGGAAAGACGTCATCCGAAGTTTTTTTTATAATACACCAAATATAAAGCTTGGGCCTCGACTAACGATTTATGGAGGCGTTTTTCAGAAAAAGGGATGCCCAAAGAGCCTTCTGATGCCTTTACGTGCTCGGAATAAATATAACATACTTATTTTGAAATTTTTATGAATAACAAACGGTACGAATTCTTAATAGATATAGGTACATATATGAGTATACCTTACATATTCGTATTATATGAACGTGAAAATTTTAAATATCGATCATAAAAAAAACACCTTTTTTGCGTTTTACTTACATAAATTGAAATAATATTTTATATATTGGCATGCATATTTATTGAAAAATATAGAAACAGAAGTCCTGATACCGATACTGATGTATGGAAGTGCGGACTGGAGCTAGCAGAAGAGGAACGAAAGTAGACTGAATGCAGTAGAAATGAGATCACTTAGACGTATATGTGACAAATCTATTTGATAGATTAAAGAATGAAGAAATAAGTAAATAATTTAAAGCTGATGTTAGTATAGTGAGTAAGATAAAGAAAGGATCACTTAGATGGTTTGGTAATGTGGAACGGATGAATGAGGAGAGAATGGTAAGAAAAATATATGACGCAAGTGTTTATGTCACCAGAAGTAGAGCACATCCAGAAGCCTCAATAATCGGCGAGTAGCTCCGCGACTTTTTTTAAAAATATGATTCGATTGGAACAAAAATTTAAGATTAGGGAAGAGATCCAGGTTCGAATCCCGGTAGCGCAACAACAATGTTTTTATTTTTCGATAATATTGATTTTGTATGTATATCTTTATAATTAATACATTTAATTCATATTTAAAAATTTAAACGCTGAAAATATAATATGTATTAATGTAAAAAGTACGTCTTGTTTACACAAAGATTTAATGTTCGAAGAGTAAATATTATTTCTGTTGCATAAATGTGTCATAAACTATCGGATTTGGGTTTCCATAAAGAATGTGTGTAGAAATCCCCTAGTCCCACAACTAATGTTTCAAACCACTCTCCTATATATACAGTTTATTTCATGTCTATTCATTTACTGGTTTGTGAGAAATGTATAGAAAATCATGCAAATAAAACTGACTATTCTTTTATTGTAGATAATATTTTTTTAAACAGAGATGCGTACACGGAATACATGTCACATCAATATTCTTACTATTTTTAAACTAAGCTAAACGCTTGTACTATTAAAATAGTACTAACTTGCTGAACCCCCGACCACTAGATCACTAGGCCAGTTCTTAACCACAAGACCAACAAGTTACTTATTTTTAATCGAAGAAGTTTCATTTGTTTGAAGAGTAAGGTAGATAAAAGTAAAATTTAAAGTTGTTTATTTTCATTTATAACTCTACAGAAGCATTTGACACATAAGGGTAATCGGCTTAAAATAATTAAAAGATCTACTCCCCGCACCCCCTGATTCTCCAAAAAGAAAGTCTCCAAAAGAACAATATCAAATATCTCTAGAATGAGAATTGGACATTGCCAGGTAGCCTCACATTTATACAGATTGAACTTAATAGATTCCCCAATGTGTGAATGTGATGCCGAGGAGGTAATCCTCGACCATATCTTTTTTGCCTGTCCATTGCGGATCACTGGTTTTTTTTACAGTAATCTCGTTAATGGTAATTTTCAACTCCCGGTTAACTTGTGTCATCTTCTTTCCCTTAACTAGATAGCAATTTTTTAGCAACGACAATGGTATTGACTTGTAATGTAATATTTCCCATTCTATAATATTGTCGTACTTTTTTCTATAAAATAAAGTTTTAACTTGATTAATGCCACAAATCACTCTAGAAGGGTGGATTGCTTATATAAAAGAAGAGAAAGCATTTGACACAATTACAAAGGTAATTAAATAGCTGTATGTAAAACTAAAATGGAAAATTAATTTTCGACACAATAAATAAGCAAATAATCTGTAATCACACGTGTGTATCACAAGGTCAAGCAAATATATATCTTTAAAATATATCCTGAGAGAAAATTGGGCCAGATTTAATTAAAAAATTTACTTTAATTAAAAAAAATAACAGGTATTAAAATGTTATTATTTTGCTTTTGTGTACGCAGAAATAGCTAATATAATAAACGACACTCGGCAATATTGAAAAAAAATTAATACCTACAGTGTGTACGAAAAATAAAATAACATTTTTATTTCTTCTTTATTACATATATATTCATTTTATTTATATTTTTTTCCGAACTGCATGGCAAGGATTGCCTTTTATATAGTTAAACTTTTTTTTTATATAAATAAAATATAACAAGGGTAATATTTAAATAATGAAGTGTTAGATAAATTACTTAGAAAGAGATATAAATATAATAAATATACAAGGTGGCCTAAAAAAAGTGAAAACATCTCGTAACACGTGAGTTATTTCAAAACATAATATAATTAATTATAATTCTTAATCAAATTTTATTTTGCACAATATTTTGCTAATCAGAAATGATCATAACACCCCCATATTGCATAATCTACTGGGTTTAAATCTGGGCTGTTCGGTGGCCACATGCCTGGCTCGATGAAATTAACATTCTCACGATGAAGAAAGTTACTTATATTTCTGGCTGTTAATTATATTTTAGTTAGTATTGACATTTTGAAGAAGAAAATGGTATTTTTCGAAACCGGTAGATATATTTAAACTCAATAAGTGGTTAATAAAACAAAGTTAACAAATAAAAATATTAATATTATACTTCCATATATTTTTCATTAAATATAATAAAAAAGAGCTTTGTATCTATAAGATATCTGATGTTTATTTAAAATTACTTTCGATTGTTTCTGTCAATTTTTTATTATTTAAGTGGCGCGCACTCTTCTCATAGAAACTGACACGATACCTGGCGACGGGCAGCGGGATACCGGGAGGCCGCGATCAGCAATCAACTTGTTTATAAGTAGCGTTTATGTGTGTGAGTGTATTTTAAATATGATTTTGGCCTTCTTAGGCTTTATTTCCCGATAGGCCTTATTACCCACATGTTCCTTACATATGCACATTATAATATAGTAAATTTACATATATCAATATAATATTGTTTACCTACATAATATGTACCGTAGGTGTACTAATATTGTAATAGTTCCGTGTATTGCTGCCACCGCAAAATCATCAAACATTTATATTAGAAGATACTTAATTAAATAATCAAATCTTGGTTGATTATATTTGCTCAAAATTAGTCATTATATTAAATATCTATCCAGATTTTACTGTAAATACTTGGGTATGTAAATATAATATAAAACCAGAATTTAACAGAAACACGTTTATTGTATGAAAATGAAACAAAATATTTTATTCAAAGTATTGCCCATCGCTAGCTATACATTTTTCCCAGCTTTCTGATAATTTGTGGATGCGTCACGCCAAAAAAACTGTTGATCGAGCCATTTTCGTACATTTTCGTAAGAAGTGAAGCGCTGCTCAACAAGTACATATCCTATCGATGCAAATAAGCAGTAATCGGATGAATCCAAACCTGGTGAGTAAGCCGCATGTGAAAGTATTTCCCAACTAAACGCCTCAATCGTTTTCTTGACCGGTTTTGCTGTGTGATGCCTTTTTTGATATTCTGGTCGTTTTTTATGCAAAGCTTCATTTAAATTGATCATTTGTTGTCGGTAGCGTTCAGTATTAATGGTTTCGCCAGGTTTTAGCAGCTCATAATAAGTCACACCCTTCTGATCCCACCAAACACAGAGCATCGTTTCTCACGTGAAAATCGCCACTTTAGAATTTTTTAAACCACACAAAGCACTGTGATTTACCAAGATTATTCGATGCGATTCTGCAGCAGTTTTCTTCAAATAGTAACAGAAAATCAATTCTGTTCGCAAATCGTAGTTTCCAGACACAAAATTCGACATGTTCAACGCTATTAAAAACTGTGCTGTTGTATGAAACTTGTATTGTTATGAGTATATGCGCTAATGACGCGGTTTGACGGTAACTACATTGACAGCTAGGGCCATCTATGGGCAGATTCCGTATTCATAATTACATACCCGGTAAAATGTTTTACAGAAGGTATTTATAAAATATTAATTTCATTTATGATACCTGATGAGTATTAAAAAAAAAGTGAAGATATATCATTATGTCAGTAACTACGTATCCTGTCATCGAAGAATTTTTTTAAGAATTATTAAATTTATTGTGATTAACATACATCTGAATAGGCGATTAATACTTTCACAACGTATTACCAAGAGTCTCGGCAGATTGTGTTATATGACTTAGCGCGCCTCTAAAGAAGGTTTATTGAAAATAAACGAGAAAGGTTTTTTAAATAAAACGTCCATGTCGATTTGTCCATATATGTTATTAGGTTCGTATTTCCCCTATGTTCTAAAAATGTAACTTCATATTAAATATATTTATATAAAATTGTATAAATTTAGGTAAGCATGGAAATGTCTCAATAATAAAAATTAAAATAAATTTATCAGTTATTATTTATTTATTATAATATGAAAACAGAACTAACTTGAATGACTGCTAGTGAAATAAAAATATGACAAACTTGGATGGCTGTTAGTAAAATTCGTATCTTTGATCTTTGTTGCTAAAGGTGGACGTCTTTACAATAATTAAGATTATTGATGTAAATTTACGAACTAAAATTAAATATCAGTTTTCTTGAATACTTCGTGCGATATTATTGTTCATACTGTTAATATAATGAGGATTTCCTCAGGACAATACTAGGCATTTTTAATATTAGAAAACTTTTACATATCAGACATTAAAATACTTATTAAAGAGAACACATTCTTATTGTGAAGTTGTAATTATTCAAAATGTAAGTCTGTGATATTTTAAATATAAATTAAATGTATTAATTAGAAAGATATACACATAAAATCAATTTTATCGAAAAATATTGTTAATGCACTACCGGGATTCGAACCTGGATCTATTTCCAAAACGGGGAAGGTGAAAGGATCCAACTTTAAATAAATAATGGAACGAAAGATGTATTAATTTGAAAAGTGTAACATATAGGTTCGAAAATGCACCTTCCCCGGTTTGGAAAGAGATTTAGGTTCGGATCCCGGTAGCGCAACAACAATATTTTTCGATGAAATTGATTATATTTGTATATCTTTCTAATTAATACATTTAATTAGTAATTAAAATACCTATTTTACTCGTGTGTCAGAAACAAAAAAAAACGTAATAGATATGTGACTTGTGTGTTACTTCTTCTTTTAAATAGGCAATCCACCCTTCTAGAGTGATTTGTGCCATTAATCAACTTAAAACTTTATTTTATAGAAAAAAGTACAATAATATAATAGAATAGGAAATATTACATTACAAGTCAATACCATTGTCGTTCAAAAAATTTGCTATTATTATATTATCAAATATGGCGAGTTAAGGGAAAGAAGATGACACAAGTTAACCGGGAGTTGAAAATTACCATTGACGAGATTACTTTTAAAAAAAAACAGTGATCCGCAATGGACAGGCAAAAAAAAATATGGTCAAGGGTTTCCTCCTCGCCACCACACTCACACATTGGAGAATCTATTAAGTTCAATCTGAATAAATGTGAGGCTACCTGGCAATGCCCAATTCTCATTCTAGATATATTTGATATTGTTCTTTTGGAGAACCAGACGGTGCGGGGAATAGATCTTTGAATTATTTTTAGCCGATTACCCTTGTGATTATTTGGATCCATCCATTGTGCAGTCCAGATAGAATTCGTACGTTTTTTTACCATATTAAGTTTATCATACATCGGGATATGGAATTGATGACGGAAAACTCCGGAAAGAGTGGCCTCCTTGGCCAATTTATCAGCATATTAATTTCCATGAATTCACTTACGTGCAGGAATTCAAACGAATGACACCTGTTAATTGTTGCTATCCAAATTAAATAGGCATCTTTTGATGGAACAGATTATCTCATTGTCTAGCCAAACTTTCATATTAGCAGAGAGTGATTCAAGAGCTGCTTGCGAGTCGGAGAATATATCAGCCTTATCGACGTTCCGGAGTACGCAGACGTCCAAAGCCTCTTTAATTGCCCAAAATTCGTGTGTAAGTAAGTTACTTTAAAAACTTAAATGGCTTCATCATAGACCTATATTTTATTACCAGATGATATATTTTCTATTCGTAAAATTATTTTGACTAACCGAGGCGTATGATGAGATTGATCTCTAAAACTTAAGACAATGAACGTAAAACCACACAAATGTAATCTAAGGGAATCATTGATAGTATACTTAAATTGTTTCCCCTTTCGGATTTCATTCGCCTCCCTAAGCACGCCTCCGCCCGCACAAATGTCTTACAAGATTTGGAGTCAATCTCGCGACCCACGTTCAGCAAATCTAAAATTGTATACTGAACTTTGTGTCGCTTAACATCCACATGGTGCCATGACGTGGGTAGATATTATATTCTTACTTGAGCGGTTTTCATATAAATGTACATACATATATTATACGAACATTATCTTACAATGATTCATTACATATCGCAAAAAATTGTTTAGCTTATTAACATTAAAATTTGTGGTTAAACATTAACTATTAAACTGATTAACTGCAATATTTTTTAAATGCCGAACACGTATATTATAATAGTCGTTGGTATTGTAGGAGTTGAATTTATTCAAATATATGTGATTGACTCGAGATTGTGTCAGAAGGTTAAGATGCTGTGAGACAGAAGCACTTAACTTCTTCTTATCGCAAGCGTGTCGGCTGTGTGTCGCAATGTAGCGTCTATTGTATCTAGAGCAAGGTAGCAAACTGGTATTGGGACGGCCTGCGAAGAAGTGGTAGTACATTGCTTGAACAGTAACCGTCTCAGATTCATAATGGTATTCGCTGCTGTTCGTTGGTCGATCTGGATCGGGCCCTAATGGTTGATAGGTGAGCTCTTACCTGGCCACGTTTACGAGCGCGAGTAGGGTCACCACAGTATAATTAATTGTATTATAAAATAGTACGCGGTAAAATAAATCGATAGGAAATTAAATATTAAATGTATTCTTCACCTGATACAAGCACTATTGTAACATGTCTGTAATTAATGGTTAATGTTGAAAGAATGCCAGATGACAGGACAACAAAGCTCATGATCGAGCAATCCAATGGCAGACCTTTGTATAGGTTGGCCAACTGTGTGGAATAAGACTGGAGTAGAATGAGAGAGTCTGGGAAATGGAAAAAATGGCCAGGGATAGAAGTCGGTGGAGCTCCTGTGAAGAAGGCCAAACCCCATCCTGAGACGTTGTACCATGAACGAAAAAAGTAAATGATATGTCATACAATAGTAAAATAATAGGTTGGGGAGGAACCTATTTCACATACTCTAATTATATAAAATAAAATGAAAATGACGTACAACAAATTTAATATTGAATTAAAAAAATGTGCAACACATTTTTTAAAAATTTAAACAAACCTTCAGCCGTCTTAGAGTTTCTTTTTTATAAAAGTTTACATTTTAATCAATTTTGGTGGCAGTTGGTTGTATAGTTTAGAAGCAATAAGATTACACAAATATGGATCTAATATATGGTCCAATTTGGTAGAGATCAATCAGAAGCATCGCTCTCCAACATTCTAACATAATCATTATACAGTGCCTACACTAATAATTCACTAGTTCTACAACAATCTCGCTACATTTTTTTTTCTCTATTTTTATTTTTATTCCTGTCGAATCTTTATCTTTCTTGAATTAAATAACACCACAACAGCACGAAAAAGACTGTCTACTTTAACACAGACGGCAGTCTAGCAAAGTAGCCAGGACAATGCTGTATATATCAGAGGTGGAGTCTACTCCATCCCACACAATAACCTACGAATGTGTACTTAATAGCAATGTAATTGTATCTTCTGTTTATTATGTTATATTATAATATATTTCCCTTTGTTACAACAAAAACATGTATGTCAATAAAGTCTAATAAATAAATAAATGTAAGTCTCTGTCTTATTTATATTTTGGACAATTTTAGAATAAAATTCTTACTAGTTTCACTCCAAGTGGGATAATTGTGGTGCATTTACAGACCAGTAAATGAAATAAAGTGTACATATAGGAGAGGGGTTTAGAACATTTGTTGCGGGTATTGAGGGGTACACTTGCATTCTTGATGGAAACATAAATCCGATAGTTTATGACATTTTTATGTAACAGTAAAAGTATTTACTCTTCTAAAATTAAATCTTTGTGTAAACAAGACGTATTTTTTACATTAATACATATTATATTGTCAGCCTTTAAATTTTCGTTCCAAACGAATCAATTTTTATTTTAAAGTCGCGGAGCTATTTGATTGCGTAAGTGGTACCAAAGTAATCACTTGGGTGACACGCTCGTTCATGTCTATATATTTGGTGACCTATGGGTGAATTTTAATTTATTTTTTTTAAATATGGAATAACATGATAACGTGTAGATATAATTAAATCAAGAAAATCATTAATAACTAGATAACTTGACTACTTTTTGAGTTGTAATTATAGGTTTGAGATATTCCAGACATAGCTTTTTGCAATGCTATTATATCAGATATTATTGAATTAGAAATTAACTCGTTTACAATTTAACTTAGTGTACGGAGTGCACGCCTCTGACAGATGATAGAGGATGCAGTATCCCCAATGGACAAGTTTTCACTGAGCAATTTGATAAACACGTTGATTGAAAGCAAATTTCCATGGAGCAATTTTGGTGTCGCTCGTCAAACTTCATTTTCTCTAAGTGTCGAGATTCTAACCTGGTTAATGTTCCAATAGATTTGTTCTCACAGCGTGCATCACTCGCATCTTTATTGGTGGATAATTTTCAGACTTTTATTTTTCCTCCTTCTAAAAAACGGATTTTTTTAATAATTATCTCTCTCCTATATTCCAGCACGACACTCACCCCATGGGAGTCGTGAACGCCAACCAAACATGGGTCGTTTATGTAAAAAAATCTTTTATCTTTGTGTCAGTCCTTTTACGGGTCAATTCAAACTCGTACAACAAATCTGTAGGGAAACTCAAGTTCCCCCCACAAAAACCATTAATTGCTTTTCTCGGTAGCTTGTCACAAACAACATAAATTAAATGTCAATGTAACACAATGAAAAAATTGCCAGATCTTGTATTTTATTTATTTATTAACGCCATTATAGGCTCTTACAAAGTTAGTTTGGTATAAAAAACAAAAACATTAGCAGCTACACAAGTAGCATGCTATATATATAAATAGAAATTGATAGAAAATGTACATAATAAAACATTTATAGAACTAAAAAAAATATAATTTAAAAGTAAGCGAAACAAACAATAAAAATTTAGGTTTGACACAGAATGGCTGAGTATTAAAATCAATTGTATATTTGACTCGGAACAGCATCAAAAACATCACTCTTATATTTATACTTGGAGTATCGGAATATATCTACAAACGTGTAAAGTCTTTGTGTAGATGCATTCCTATAAAAATTTATATACTATGATTTTATATGGAACAGCGCCGATGACCTGGTACTCCGCGCAGGAACGTGGTATACAATCAATTCAGTTAAATTAGAGGCGTCCAGTATGCCATTTTAAATAAAAATAATAAATCACTTAAAGTTCTTCTACACGACAAGTTAGTTAAATTAAGAGTGCTCATTAGAAAATCATAATTTAATTGTTTAACGGGTATACACATTATATGTTCCTATTTTCTAATTAATTATTTTTACCATACATTGATTGCAACTGTCTCTTTAATATTGTCGCTTTAAACTGTCTCTTTAATATTGTCACTTTAAACTATCAGCAATATCAATATTTACATTTATTTTAGTGAGCTGGACACAGTACTAAACACATTTGGCGCGGAGTAGCAAGAAACCAACACCGTGTGACGTAATCCAGCTAACGCAGCTGGCGCCACAGCGTTCTGAGTCAAACCAACACTCTTCTCTCGCTCCTGAACCGATCAGCAGTGTTTCACTATAATCGCTCTATTAATAATTCACTGCGTAAATATTACGTAACAATTGTAAACGTAATTCAATAAAATCAGTGCTTACATGTAAATACTATTGGTTTAAATTGCCACGTCGCTGTCATGGATATTTGTTCCTATTAAGTATACCAAGATGAATATCGAAATATACGAACACAAATAGTAAGCCGTTATGGGAGCGGATTATCATTCCTCATACTTAATCATTGTGATATACAAACACGCAAATATTGACAAGTTCCAATAAGTAAAACGACTGAAGAATTCAGTGATGTGTTCGATCTTTTTTTTACGAAATACGAATGACTACAAAAATTTAATATTATTTTATATTTTTATTTGTAAATAATGAAAACCTATAAACATTTAAAATCAAATTGCTGTAACCAAAGATATTAACGATGAAACATTTCATTCACATGCCCGCTACAAACATCACTGAACCAACATAAATCACTGACGTAGGAGAATCAATACAAAGAGATAGTGGGTAAGCCAGTTCAAGGTTAAAGACTAGACGGGATCGGTTATCTATTTAGTTTATCTGTATGTGATCAGAAGGATCTTGAAAGTGTTCATATATATCGTGGTATCCACCTTGGTTTGTTGTGTAGAATGAGGTAGATATTTATGACAGCAGTGGAGCAATTACTTACATGAAAGCATCGAGTTTATTGTTTTATGTTTAAAATGATCGCTAATACTAGAATGCAAAGATCTGAGACAACGCTGTCGATTGGCTTAGGAGCGAAAGAGGTGTGAAAGGTTTTACGTGATTTACTGGCTGGCCACTGGCTCCGGCTATATTCAGCACTGTGGTGGTGCTCCGGCAGGTGCGTTCAGCGCTGTGTCCGGATCACCATAATTAAATAAAACGCTAAAAAGTATGAATGTTTACCCAATCTGCGCCTATAGAAGACAAATCACTAATGCAAGTGTTTTGCAAATTGCAAATACTAGTAGGTGTAGGCCATTTATACACAATAAACTACTACGTATATTATACGTATACGGTCTGACTATGCATTTAAGATCACGGAATCGTAAAGACAAAGATAAAAGATTTATCTGTCTTCTTAATTTAAAACTTTTTAATAATTTTGATTGCATCATGTTTCACCATACATGATACAGTCAGTTCACATATTTGCAACTTATATTATTTTAAATATGAATTAAATATATTAATTAGAAAGATATACATATAAAATAAATTTTATCAAAAATTATTGTTGTTGCGCCATCGGGATTCGAACCTGGATCTCTTTCCTAACCGGGGAAGGTGCATTATCACATACATATGTTCTGAGTAATTACAACTTCACAATAAGAATGTGTTCTCCTAATAATATTATTTTAATATTTTGATTTATATTGTTTATGAAAATATCAAAATAGACATCTATATAAAATTAAACCCTTCGAGAAGAATATCCAAAAAACGAGAATATTTTTTAATTCTTATAACATTTTCAAAAAAGCTAAGGTAATAACACCTCCAAGTCTTTTTCACCTCATCCTTTCATTCGACTTCATCAGCAATACATGGAAATTAAATAGCTGTAGTCCCCCGGCAAGAAAATAATTGGGTCACTTAGTGTTTTTTTTTACTTTTCGCCGATTATAAAAAAGACGTTATTTTTTAACTTTCCACAAAATTTAACTCCCAGCCGGATGCTTCAGGAAAAAGCCAATTGTACATTTTTAGAAAGGCTAAATTAATTCCAGAATTTTCTTTGCGAACGAAAAATTTTCAACACACGAATAATTTTTATAGATCTAATAAGGGTATTATGTTCCGATCAGCGTTATTCGATGGATAAAATAAGTTTAATATATATTTACGACTGTTAGCTAGCAATATTAATATTTGAAAAACATATCGACAAGTCTCGTATAGTAATTTTTCAGTTTATCCAGAGATAGTAAAACAGACCCTAAGTGTTTCTGTATACTTATTTTTATCGCTTTACATATATTATTATTTTTTAGTTGAACCGTTATTTAAACCATTACTGTGATCGTGTTCGCTTAAAACGATAATTGGTAACTGATTATTGGAAATTATTAAACTAGTACACTAGAAACTACACCTCCAACAAATAAATCTCAGTTAGCCAAATCAGCGTTACAATCGAACTCAATCACAGTCACAATAACGATTTAAATAAATAGGTATAAAATACATAATAAAATTTCGTAATAAAAAAAATGCCACAAACTTGTTCACACAAATTTATTATTTTCAAATATCAGAAACAGTAATAAAATATATATTTGGTGTGAAAACATGTAATTTGACGTGCTTGTTGGTATAATGATATGACAATTGTCAAATGATCAAGACGTCGAGGGTTCGAGGTTCGATCATCAAGTTAGTCCTATTTTCATAGCAAAGCGCTTATCTTAATTTAAAAATTGTAAGAATATTGATGTGATATGAGTATGTATCTCTATTTTTTTTAAATAACCTACCTTACGGATCACCAAAAAAATTCTGACAGTAAAAATAGACTTATTTATTTTCTTAGCAATATTTGAATATGTTCAAGAACACACAATTACTGGATTTTTACCTGTAAAGGAAAATATATGGAAGAATGGGGTAATTATAAGGCTCACGACCTGTCTTCAGCTAGCTTTAAGTGATCACTTTATATATATATATATTCCATTAAATATAATTAAAAAATAGCTTTGTCTCTATGAGACATCCGATATTTATTTAACAGTGCCTTTGTAGGTAAAAATCCATTAATTTTATATTCTTGAACATATTCAAATATTGCTAATATAATATATTGGTCAAAATAAGAAAATATATAAAAACTTGAAAAATATTGATTTTTCAGGCGTATTTTAGTATAATATGTTAAATAATATTTTACAGATAAAGAATATTGCTTTAAAATAATTTCAAAAAAATTGTTATTTAAAAAAATGGAAAATAAATTATAAAATTTGGTCCATAGATGGCGATGGTGTAGTGGTACTCGAAGCGATTCTACAAAATTTGATAGATATGGATACTAAGTAATGGGTGAGAATGGTGAAATATAAAGTGATCACTTAATCCAGCCAAAAACAGGTCGAAGTCTTGTAATTACCCCATATTTCCATATATTTTCCATTAAATATAATAAAAAAATAGCTTTGTCTCTATGAGATATCTGATATTTGTTTTGTTTATTTTCTATATGAATGTTCCTTCAGAAAAAAAGTCCACCTAATTCGTATATTTAAATTCACTCTAATGTAACGCATCAGTTTCACTTAAAAATTATTTACGCGTGACACACACAAAGATATAAAATTCCAAAATAATTAGTTTGTTCATTAATTTGACAAATCACATTCAGAATGTGTGTATATTTATTTGCGTGCCGTGTCGTAAAAAAATTGACGCTTGTTCAATGTTGCATTAGTTTTATATGAAAATCTGAGTATTGTTTTGAATATCAAGTAAGACATCGTGGGCGAAAAAATGTGGTCTAACCAGTAAGCACCATGAATACAAACAAGTTCGTGCCAGCAGCCGAAATCACCAACGAAATGTGACCGAATTGAGAATGAGGTTTGATCAATGATCATTTTATTAGCCGTCGGATGTATGAACATCACTCACAATCAATTTATACAATGTATCAAATATAATGTTGTCATTTCAAAATCTAAAGTAAGGGGTTACCACACACCTAGCGCACAATATTTTAAGGGAGGATATGTATTTAAAATACGAATCGAAAATGTTCAAACTGCATGTGTGCCTAAATGTATTTTTAAGATGTCGTAATGCAATTATTTCGATTAATTGAAATATTTTATTACATTAAATAAAATAACAATCACTTTGTATGAAACAACGAAATTTGTTATACGTTAATCGGTTTCGCTTATTTCAAGCTTCATCAGAACGTATTTGAAACTAATCACAAATACAAAAAAGAGTGCACTTATATATATAATGCATATATATATATAAAGAGGGAGATAGAATATAAAATTACATGTGAAAGAGAGAGACAGAATACATATACAGATAAACGGAACATTAAGGGAGGATAAAATATAGTGTTGATGGATATTAAATAGATTTTAAAGGAAACATATCTAATATGGGGCTAGTGGATAAATTAATTTGATTATTAAGAATTGGCGTACCAATAGGCCTTTTTAGAAGCCCTTGAAATAAAATTGATTGTTTTCTACCAAAAAAAAATATTTTTGTTTTTGTTTCTAATTTATACGAAGGCTGTATGATAAGTACCCCTGTTCATTGTGGCCCACATTATGTAGGGGCACGTAAGTTCCGCGCCCTATAATCATTTGCGAGTATCGATACATTTCCCAACGCTAATATGAACTATTGTATAATACGCCATGTTAAAAATCGACACAGAATATGTACTTTTTAACATTTTTAACCCGTAAAATATTGTGAACAAGGCCTCTAACACGAGCTTCCATATCACTGAGGAACCACCAGCTTTCTCTTTTTATTTCGATTCTAGCCAACGCGCATCACAAATTAAAGTGCCAATAGACTATCGCTCCATCATCAGGGGAGACCTTCCTTTGCTTCGTCTGTCCTTGATATTTTCAAGGATCACAAGTTTTTACAAATAATTATTGTCATGGTGACAGACGACACATCCAACTAAGCGAAGGATATAGTGGATAATTTTACTTTATCACTAAACTCTTCTCGGATGGAAATATTTATTCACCTATCCATACTATCCTCGACAATATTATAGCATTATATTAAATCCAGATTTGGATCGACAAACGCGTAGGTAGTATGTTTTTAAAATGTAGACACGTTAATTTTGCATCGAAATAAAAAAATCTATTATATATCTAAAATAAGAATGAAAACTAGTTTTGGTCAAAGATTATTCACCTTTCAAGTACATATTATATACAATCAAATTGGAAATAAAATTAGAACTTTAACTGACATTAAGGCTTTTAAAAGGTATATTTCAAATTGGTTGTTGCAATTAGGAAGAGCAGATACAGAGAGTAAACTTTTTATGTAATTAAAAAATTCTTATAACTACTTTTGTGTGTTTTGGTGCACATTGGTATTTTTTTTTTCTCTTTTATATTTTTTTAATATATATATTCATATATTTTTTGCCTTCAATGAGTTTTAGTTTTGTAAAATGTATTTGTTTCCCCAGTTGGCCAATGCATTTTAAATGTGTGTAAAAATATGTTAAAAACTATTTTTTTTTGCAGCTGTACAAATGTTATATGTCTAAATATACATAGTGTATTATTTTGAATACAGAATATATTATTATGTACGTAATTTTTTTTACAAAATTAAATCCAACTACTTACTTCGAGGCAGAAACATTCTACGCTTTCTTCGCCTGTCAAAACAAATGATAGTCGTATGTGATTAGAACAGACATATTCAAATAAGCAACATATAATATATATTTACACGCCATTACAGAGAATATTTTGAAAGGGATTTCTCGCCTAGAGGAGGCTTTGTGTCTTCGTTAGTGAGACTCGAGGTACCGGAAGCGGAAATCCTTCGAGGTAATGCTACGACATCTTTGTATGCTCTCTTGATGAGACGTGTTTGACTTTAGAGTATTTTTGTAAATGGAAATACTGTTTATTTAAGCGAGTACTTCGGGGTGGGTCCTGTGGGTGGATACATCATTCCAAAAACACTTCAAGGATTATTTCCTGACTTGACTAGAAAATGGTCTACTATACCTATATATGTGCTATACTGTACATATAACACCCGACAAGCATACATAATGGAAGGGTGTGTCCCAAGGGATGATGAAAAGAGCAGGGCTCAGCCTACAATAGTGTGTTCTGTTGTACTCCTTACATTGCTGCTCCCTAACTTCCTGAGACTAATTCACCAATGTTTTGATTAATCGTATGTAGGTACTAACAATTAGAATATTTACAAAAACTTTTTTTTTTTCTAAATTCATTTAAAACCAAATAATGTTATGATTCTTTGAAAACTGTACAAAAAATATTCTAGAGACATATAATTTTTTGGGCGTTGCGAAGGCAAAAAATATTAATATTATCTAGAACATTGAATTTTATTTGATCTAGTGATAACATCATTCCTATTGACCAAGGTCGAGGTTTCTATCTTCATCTCGGAGCTACGTTACGTTAATAATAATAATAATAATAATACTGCGTTTATTCCAGCGTGATCAGGTTTTTTTTATAAAAAGCCGATTCGCCATATAGAAGATACTTATTATATAATACATTAAAATTACGAATTATTATTTATGTTATGAAAAGAAAACCAAGGAAAATATAAATAAATAAAAAGTTCACACACATATATATAAATATAAATACTTCAGTCACGGCCATTATTGTATCTATAGCTATTCTGTAGGCGTTGCCCTTTCTCTGATTAGGGAACGATCTTTCCATGAGAGCGCCGCTTGCACTAGAGAGTTGGTGCTGAGCTCCAGCAGCAGCTTTACCCCAGCAACTCGATGTCTCAGAAGCGGATCGAATCCATGTATACGGTCTTCGGTAAACATTGTAGATGCACTGCAATAACGCGCCAATCCGAACAGTATTCTGTATGAGTTGTACTGAATTCGGAAACGTTACTTGCCTGTATTTCGACCAGAGCTCGCAGGTATACATGTTAGTGAAGAACGATTTAAACAGGATCCTCTTCACCTCCTTACTGCATCGATAGAAACGCCGTGACAGCATATTTGCATGAACGCTCAACTGTCTTCTCTGCCGTTCTATGTCATCATCGTCTTGTCCATCTTCATTGAATATATGGCCAAGGTATTTGACCTTATTTTGAACCCTCAATTTCGTCCCGTCCAGCCACACTGGAGGGATATTATCTGGCCTTTTTCCATATATGAACGCTATTACGACCGATTTGCTGGCATTGTATTAAATATTATGTTCACTGATATATGTTTCACATATCTGTAAAAGCTTTCGTATCCCTTTTATAGATGGCGCCAGTATAACCATATCATCGGCATAACTAATGTGGTTCACATTTGTCGCTCGCTCAATTCGTCCATGTACATATTGAAAAGAATTGGCGACACGCACTCGCTCTGACTCACCCCAGTGCGCAGATAAAATGGCTCGAAGTCGGCGCCTTCCCACCGCACTGAGTTTTCTTGCTGCCTGTGCCACCTGTCAAGTATATCTACAACTGGTTGGAGAACGTTTCGCTCGCGCAGTTTTCGCTACCTGTTTCAAAATAGGCAAAATTTGGCAAAAAGTTAAAAAATTATATTTTATTACTTTGCATTTATTATGTTCAGAGTACAATAAATGCATCTCAATACAGTTAGTAATAGTTAATTGAGATATGTCGTACCTCTACGTTAAAGTTAGAAACATGTGTACTCCGAGAAGTATTTTAAACGAGCACGTTCTTGAAAATAATCGTATTTCTAATATTTAAATGTAAATCAATACATTGTGGTGGCCCTGCTCGCGCTCCACAGACATGGCCGTGTAAACATACACTCAACAGGCATACTGTCCGACCGGTACCCGCCAAATTGTAGACAACAATACTCCGCGATCGAACCAGTCCAAGAAACTATAGAATTGGCCACTCTCCCTGGTCAGCTCCTCGGACACATCTACTCGCACGCACCTCGATACCGCCTTCAGTGAACTACATAACTTGAACATTGTAAGTGTAAATCCAAACTGTAAATAAACATAACTATTGTAAGTACAACTGTTTCAATCATAACACGCCCGCTCTAGCCGCAAACACGCACAACTACAGCCTCCATATTGGTAACATTTCATAAATTTTGAAGAGATACAAGACCTTCAATTCTCACCGTATACATTATAAATACAACTCTTATTAGTGACCCTAACAAGTCTATATAATTATTCACACCAAGTCACTAAAACATTTTCATTTTAGCATTATTTGAATATGTCCAAAAACACACAATTACTGGATATTCACCTACAAAAACACTGTTGTTAAACAAATAATAGATATCTCATAGAGACGAAGCTATTTTTTATTATATTTAATGGAAATATATGGAAGTACGGATAATTACAGGGTTTACGATCTGTCTTTGGCTGGCTTAAGTGATCACTTTATATAAATATAACGTTCACCATTCTCACCCATTAATTAATGTCCATATCTATCAATTTTTTGAAAGTTGAATATATGTTAATATGTGGAAACACTACGAGTACCACTACACTATCGCCATCTATGGACTAAATTTTATAATTCATTTCCCTGAAACAGCATACATGTCACAATGAGAATCTGATTTTTAATACATTATTTGATAGATTAATTAATGGGTGATAATAGTGAACGTTATATTAATATAAAGTGATCACTTAAGCCGCCGAAGACATGTCGTAAGCCCTGTAATTACCCATACTTATATATATTTACATTAAATATAATAAAAAATAACTTCGTCTCTATGAGATATATATTATTTGTTTTTTTTATTTTCATTTTAAATTAAAACAAAATATTTGCTTGGGATTATTTAAACTTATATTAAAAATTCTACTCTTACTTAACTATGTCGCGGCATTATAGACCACTGACTACTGCTCTCCAGCATCCCGGTCCTGAACTACGTCATCCTTGCTGGACAAATGCTGCCACTTTACGATCTTCATCAAATGATTAGCCCACCTCAGCGTGGGCGACCGTGACGTTTCTTACCTACTGGAATCTCCTCATATCGCTGGAATCATCTCACATATTAAATACTCCTGAGTTATCCTACGCGACCTGCCCGTCAAATTAAAGACTGATTTTTAGAAAAGCTTTGCTATGAATAGACGGTTAAATATATAGACTGCGTCGTAAAATTATTACAAACGATATGTATTCGGAGATAGGCGGAAAGTCTAGGAATAAAACATTACCATAAACTTTGAATGTTAACATTTCTGAAACAATCGCGCCTTATCATCCAAAATGTCGGAAATTTATTCAACACGGATGAATCGTTACGCTTAATGAACCGCGCGAAAAACTTTATGTTTTTGTTTGTCATTTTGTTAACGTAATGAAATGCAAATTGATTTTCAAACGGGCATCTCGGCGGATTTAAAAAAAAGTTAAAATGGACCTACATTTTCATAAGGATGATTTTTTTTTTCAGAAAACACCGTCGGATGGAAATCTAATAATGGATCTACCGTTTCTTCGATGTGGAAAATTGTATTCGATAAAAGTTTGGAGCTAAACTTGTGATTAATTGTGTAAAATGTGAAGGGAGAATGGTCGACTACGGAATCTCGCGAATAGACGGGATGCCCGCTTCCTGGAATCTTGGGAATTTATCGGGAACTTTCTGTATGGAAAAGTTTCCTTCGGGCGCCGGCTACAGTGTTGGCGAAGTTTGGTCTTCGGTTCAGAAGAAACACCAATTTAATAAAAATAACGGGCCAATCCAAGCATACTTGGTAACTGCCCTTGGCGAAGATTCAGGGGCGTCATAACTCCAAAGGCATCATTTTTGATATAAATCAACTTTACGAGCGCCTCTACAACTTTTGACACGCAGAAAATGGTTACTTACTGACCATCAGCGCCACACTCTTCTGTCCCGACACACAATACTCGTCTCATCTACATTCATACAAGTTTGACGTTTATTGAGGCTTCTAACGTGACCATCATCCAGTATCTGGTTTACCTGGTCGTGCCAAGTCTTCCGCAGACCTCCTCTGTTTCTGGTGCCATCAACACTTGCGTCATATATCTTTCTTACCATTCTCTTCTCATTCATCCATTCCATATGATCAAACCAGTGATCCTTTCTTAATCTCACTCGCTATACTAAGATCAGCTTTACATTCTTTCCTTATTTCTTCATTTTTTACTCTGTCATAAATGTGTCTGCCACATATACGCCTAAGCGATTTCATTTCCACTAAATTACATTCCATACATCAGTGTCGGTACCAGGACTCCATTGTGAACCGCTAATCTTGCCTCAGTTGACAAGATTAGCTATAATTCCATTCAATGCGGCATTCACTTTATACCCTGCAGTCACCCTCCTTTCGATATCATTCTCAGCCTTTCCGTTTCTATTAAACATACCTCCCAAATACACAAACTCATCTACTTGTTCCAAACATTTATTAAGTGTTTCAATCAGTTTTATTTAAATGCTTCATATCATGTTTACTGCGACAACGCACAGCAGTGTTCGTCTTGTTCTTCTTCAGTGTGGAGTAAAACTAGCCGGCGAGATTCGTGTTGTGACAATTCGATTACTGCTGGACCAATTTGAAAGTTCATTTGTAAAATTAGGTAAATTAAAAAAACTTAAAATAAAACAAATAGGGATAGAAATATGCATATTGGACATAACACGAGACAAAAAAAAAAAGTGAATTAAAGGACAGACAATAGTTGTTAGTATATTATAAGCGGGAATGGGCAGGTTTCATCACTCGGAGAACGCACAATCATTTGACGAATGCAGTCATCCAGTGGCGCCCGAAATGAAATAATAAATTAATAATAATACTAACAATGAATAATAGCGGACAAAGAAAAATGGGAGACATTTAGAGAGACCTTTATCCAGCATCAGATAGAAAATGGTTGATAATGATGAAGTAAAAAGTCATTAATTGACATGGCGGTTACATTGTAATGTAACATGATTTTTTAGTTTTCACAACCAAACTTTGTACTACACGCACGTTGAATTTATTGCCACTACTGTAGTTTCGAGAGGTGCAGTCCCTCTCATCATCAGATGATAACGAAACTAAATACAGTATTGTAGTCTATTCGGGTAATGGAGCGAGGCTTAGGAAGAGGGGGAAGTTTCGGTCGTTAACAGGAATAAAGGTGAAGTGGGAATGTTTCGTTGTTAACTAGTATTTTCTCCAAACTTACAAACACTAATTAACAACGTAACATAAGTTTAGTTGTGATTATTTAAATAAGTAAGAAGTCCTTCGCATAGGGCCTCTGTTTCAACATACATACTGAATAATCTTAATTAAGGTGGCTTGAATACGTTTTACAAATGAGAGCAAAACGATTACCAAAATCTATCTTCTGGGTATCTCCGGAGAGTAGGTGGTCAGTAAGTCACTCCAACTACTAGTTTGCGATAAACAGCAACATATTACGAAGACAGATCGGGTCTTGATTGGCGAGGGATGAGAAGTTAGAAGCGACATATCGTGAATTTCAAATTCCTGTGAATTCCTTATTTAAATGGTGTTCCAATAATCACATACATCTTAATATCTCCAAGTGCAAATCTATTAGTTTTACTAAACAAAAGTTATCCTGTGAAATTTTCGTAATCTATCAGCGATGTTGACTTGGTATCAGATAGAGAGATCAATGATCTGGGTGTAATATTTGACAGTAAATTATTATTTATTCCCTACATTGATTCGATAACTAATAGAGGTCTCAAAATGTTGGGATTTGTTTTGCGAACTGCAAAAAAATTTTCAGACCTGCACACTTATAAAGTCCTCTACATTTCTCTAGTCAGACCTCAGGTAGAATATAATTCGGTCGTATGGTCTCCACCCTTCATTGTAAACTTCACGGCAGTTGAAAGAATCCAGAGAAAATTAACTCTTTAATTTTGCTGTTGATGTTATTGTTCTTTTAGCTGGGTTGATTTCGACCGACCGAAGCACACACTGGTGGTTTGTATGGACCGCTGGACTGGTCAAATCACGGGATGTAATAAGAATGACGCCTGTCGGTTACCGCCTTCTTAGTCTTCCGAAAAAAGGGCGGCAATACTCACACACATACATGTACATTATTATAAACCAGGAAACCCAGTGGTAGCAATCGAAGTAACAAAGCGCGTAAATACTCGGTTTACGAACGACTCTGTTTACGAACAAAAATCCTGACGAAAAAATGCTAGATGTTCCTAGGTCCTCGATTCACGAAATGTGCGGGAAGTAGAGTAAGGTGCGAAGTTTTGTGGAATATCAAAATATCACGCAGATAAAACTTTTACCAAATCGTGTTATAAATCTATTTAATGATTGTGTCATGACTCATTTCTGCAAGAACAATAAGAAACAAATATAGTTGGATAGGTTGTTTGTGAGACAGAAACCTGATGAATTTCAAGCACCCGATGTTTTCATAAAAGGAGAGTCCCCTTCCAAACAATAACACTTTACTACATATTTTTTAAGATAAGTTAAAATAAAGTTTGTTATTACGTTAATAATTTTTGTTTTATTACTTTCAATTCTATTTAAGCTAAAACCATGAATTTTTATTGATTTTATAGGATCTCAAGCAAAAAATAGAAAATAAAGATGATAAAGGGCCATTTTCTTGAGGTCTTAAACATTTTATATTGATTCTTATAGGAATAATTGTTTCGGTTTACGAACAACTTGGTTTTCTTATAGTTTTATGGAACAAAGTTCGTAAACCGAGGTTTCGCTGTATATGATAAAATTAGATTTAACTACGGCAGCTGAAGTATTACTAAATACTAGTTCCTTAAAGTGTGAATTAACATACAAGAAGGTTAGGTAGAAAAATAAATTTTGTTTGGCTTTAGTATTACAATGTGGAAGACTGAAGATAAGATCGGTTCCAGTTGATCTAGATAGTGCTTGAATGGAATGCGTCTGAGTAAATCTGGGTCTAATTTAGTATAGGAAGATTACTTCGAATATATAATGTTGGAATTTTAAAAATGTGTTATATTATGTTTTAGAAGCGTTTTATCAAAAGCACATCATTTTAAAATCTCCGATCTGTTTATAAAATCAGTTACGTTTATCTTAATTTCGTAAACCCCTCACATAACACAAAATAATTGTAGCTCAGGAAAAAAAATAGCAACGAGCGGATCCTGAACAAGAGAACATAAGGGTAGGACAATTATTTTAGAAACATCATTCTTCGCAGTGTTTACTCCTCGTTAATCGCTCCCGGCCAGTTGTGAAATGTAGCGGAAATGCGGGCCTTATCAATAATACATAATGTAAGTGTAGGATTTATTTCAACACGCTTTGCGAGATTTTATCTTGGGTCGGCTGTTATGACGCGCATTAAATCAGTCCATTTACCACTTTCAAAGAAGGCAACACTAACGTAAGTATTTTAATATTCTTTTAAATGGAGAGCGAAAAACATATTTGTTTATTTTTGTGTGAAAGACAGATTTTTTTTTTTTTTTTTTAAATAACAACTAATTTGTTTTGTTTTCATTTTATGATTCAATTAAGGGAGGAGAAATAAGGGTTGAGCCCTCTTGTCTCCGACATGTGAGGTAACAACAATGGCGTAAGATTTTTTTGGGGCACCCTAATCGCGGAATATGGTGAAATTGTTTTTTTCAGGTAATATTAACTTTATATATAATTGTATAAAATAGTAGCAAAAATGGGTATTTTGTAATATATTTTGTTAATTCTCTAATAATGTTTTTTAAATGTTTTTGTTAATTTGTTCAATTTGTTCAATAAGATCAAAAACAGGGTAAATAAGTGAAATAGGATGATTATGATGGGGATCGGATGAAGGATCATATAGGCCAAGGAAGTTTATGGAAAGGTTTGGAATGAAAATAAATTTAGAATAAAATTTAGACCATTATTTTTAGAATAATCAGTAGGACATATATATATTTCTTTTAACATTTATTTCTTCTCTACGAGAGTAAGACTCGTGTATAGAGAAGGATTATATACTAGAGTTTGTGTTTCAGTTAGTCAGTGTATATATTTTGTTTACTTCTGGGCCTGCCACTGCAAATGACCGTTCACTGAATTTATACTTCTAGCAACGGTTGGTCGGTTCTACAACCCTTCCTGCAGCTAAAGTAAAGACTGACCTGAGAGTTTGACGTCTACCATTCAAATTGTCTAGGATACAAAGTTCTTGAAAATACAGAGGCGCCATGTTGTGTGTCGCCTTGTACATCAACCAGCACAATTTAAATTCAACTCTTTCAGGGAATCGGAGTCAATGTTGCTGATGTAAAAGGGATGTTATATGAGAGAATTTGGAAACTCCATATATTATCATTTAGAATAGATTGTAATCTATTCAGCTGAAACATTGGCAGGCCAGCATAGATGCTGTTACAATAGTCCACACACGTGACACCACAAATGCATTTAAGAGGAAGATGTCTCCGAATACTTTTAATCTGTTTCTGTTGATAAAAGCATGCACTGACAATATTACAATAATTAAATGTATATTCTACGTGTCAAAATGTAGTAGAAATATATAAGTATGTATAAATTTCGTATCATTATTTATATTCTTAAAGAAAGAAAGAAAATCATAAAACTAATTCAGATGGCAGTCGGAGTAATCGATTCCAATACGAGGATGATTATCTTTCGTATTTCATTTCCACACGGCCAAATGAGTTTACGATCCCCGAGATTGCCTTCATTCAGAAATTTAGTATTTTTGGCTTCGCCAGGTTCCACGTGACCGCCCCCAACTTCCTGTATCGTCCGAATAAATTGTTATTTTATTTAGGAATGCAAACAGTTATTAGTGGGTAATTAATATAACTGTTTGGAACATACATTTATTTGTGTAAATACATATTTATTTTGAACGAAAATAATGCACTGTGCCTTTTTCCTTCATTCTCTTCCCCTCCGATACGCCGCTGATTAGTCGATTGGCAACCTTGAACGAGTACGGTATACGTTTACCTAAACGTTTATAATATTATGTTCATTTGAGACATCGCGTCTATACAGTGTCGGAACTCGTCATCGTCTAAAGGAACCTAAGACGAAATAGTGAATTTTAACATACAGTCCATATTTTTGAGGTGCCAGCAGAATCCGGATTGTGGTAAGTGCCAAATTCCTTCCGTATCTGAATTCTTCCAGCATCTATGCTTATACGCAACAATAACTAACTTCCAAAGTTATGTGAATTATTGTAAAAGTATGTTCAAATAGAAACTTGTCAACGAGGCAAGACCAGCGATGCATAATGGAGTGCTGGTACCAATACTGATGTATGGAAGTAAAGCCTAAAGTTAGCAAAAAAGAAACAAAAATAGATCTCTTAGACATAAATGTGGGATGACTTTGCCTAAGACGATCCTTCAAATTTTTTGGCATTTTGCGAAAAGGGAAGATAGCTCGGAGAAGACTTGGATGGTAATGTAGAGATTGTAGATTGTAGAAAACAAAGTTACATTATAAAGTTAATTGGTTTTAAAAATGGAATAATAGATTATTAACGAGAATACATTCTATCGGATTACTCATAGGTATTTGAGATTACGTATAAATAAAGAAGATGGCTTTCCAATAATGGAACGATAGATGTATCAATTTGAAAAGTGTAACATATAAGTTCGAAAATTTGTCGTCAATGCACTGTGTTACTATATTATAATCGGTTAAGGCATGTTCCTCGGACAGGAAGAGATCCAGGTTCGAATCCCGGTAGCGATAACAATATTTATAAAATTTATTTTATATATGTATATCTTTCTAATTTAATTTGTATTTAAAGAAATAATATATGTATCGATTGGAAAGATTACAGAATATAAGTTCAAAATTTGTCGAAAATGTTTTCGATTGCTATAGCGAAAATGGTAAACGGGCATCCAAGATCGAATCCCGGTAGTAACTAAATATTTTTTCGATAAATAGAGAATCTTTCTAGTTAATTAGTTTAATTTGTATTAAAAATACTACAGATCTGTATTCTGAAAATGCAACTTCACAATAAAAATGTGTAAAAAAAGGGGCCGCTTAAATGATTTGGCCATATAAAACGAATAAATGTGGAGAGAATGATGGTAGTAGTTAATTAAACAAAATAATAAGGGTTTTTTAAAAAATAAAGATGCGTACACAGTATATATGTCACATCAATATTCTTACTATTTTCAAACTAAGCTAAACGCTGATATTCTGGAACGAGGAGCGAACCCCCGACCACTAGACCAGCGTCTTAATCACACTGAACAAATATTCTTAGTCGTGGACAGTTGCGTTGTTTCTGAATACTAATAAATTGTTTAACATTTATAATAATATATGTTTTATTTATGGAGTACTATTTTTGGCACTTAATAATAATATCGATGAATAAAAGTAAACGACAATCTTGATAGATACTTTTTACATTTTTAAAGAGATGACACCTGCCAGTTAATTTTTAAAGCGTAACTTTAACCACCGTGTAGACACAATAGCCGAGAAATTTTGGGTTAGGTTTGGGTTGCCATGTCACTAAGGCAAACTTGTTGAAATAATGTTAAAATTAAACCAATAATATATATCTCATAGAGAGACAAAGCAATTTTTATTATCTTTAATAGAAATATATGGAAGAATGGCTAATTACAGGGCTTACGACCTGTCTTCGGCTGGCTTAAGTGATCACTTTAGCAATATTTGAATATTTTCAAGAACACACAATTACTGGATTTTCACCAACAAAGGAACTGTTATTAAACAAATAGTAGATATCTCATGGAGACGTAGCTATTTTTATTATCTTTAATGGAAATATATGTAAGTATGGGTAATTGCAGGGCTTACGACCTACTATATAATACACTGGTCAAAATAAGAAAATATATAAAATATTGATTTTTTATGCTTATTCCAGTATAATGAGATAAAAACATTTTACAGATAAATAATATTGCTTTAAAATAATTTCAAATAAATAATTAGATTCTCATTGTGACATATATGCTGTTTCAAGGAAATGAATTATCAAATTTGGTCCATAGATGGCGTGTTTTAACATATTAACATATATACAACTTTATTAATGGGTGATTTATATTTATATAAGTCGATCACTTAAGCCTGCAGAAGACAGATCATAAGTTCTGTAATTACCCATACTTCCATATATTTCCATTAAAGATAACAAAAATAGCTTCGTTTCTATGATATATCTATTATTTGTTTAATAACAGTGCCTTTGTAGGTGAAAATCCAATAACTGTGTGTTCTTAGACATATTCAAATATTGCCAATGTTAAAATTGGTTGTGAAGAATACCAACAATTAGCTCACGTTTCATCAAATTGTCGGAAGCATCGATTAACCGTAGCTTAAAATAATCCATCAGAAAAATAATAGAATTTAACATCTCCGCCATAACCTTTTTATCGCTCCAGAAAAAAATTGTAAATGTCGACTACAACAAATTACCAATCACCTGCGATTCTTAAATATTATTTTGTTACTTAAATGTATTATCTTTATGGCGAACCATAAAAAAACCCTATCACGCTGGAATAAAACCATTATTATTATTATTAAATGATTTTCCCCGAAACGATAGGATTCCGCGAAAAAATAATAAATTTACCCATTAAACGCACGAACTTATGTATAAATGGATTCTCGCTTATACTATAGAACCAAAACGAAGTATCAAAACGATTTCCAGATATACGAATTCAGTCGTCATCCATTAAACCGGCAATAAGAAGAATTTGCCGAAATATATATGAATTACACAGCTCATTAAAACGTATATTTGATACTAATAAAAATATATAAAGAACCCGATATCATAATTATCAGAGTAAAACCTTAGAATTTTTTTCCCCTGCCAGGTTTATATTTATGGAGGGCTGCAATTATTTATAGGACATTAAAGAGAACAAAACGTGTTGTTTTCCTTCTGGAAACAAGTAACTGTCAATTTAAAAGATCTCGACCAAGAAAATTTTTCGCTTGCGGCTATTTTTTTTGAGCTAAAAATATTTAAGGGTTCTGCGAATAAATTTAATTAAGAAACAATAAGCTACGTGGTTATTTAATACAAAATAACTTTATTTATAACCACTTCAAGGCTGGGGTATAAAAACATATACCTAATTTTGTTTTTTTTAGATTCGTCTTTACAATTTTTTTTTTTAAATAAACTAGATTTTATACTACACACGCCATTGAGTTATATTTTTATTATGACTATAGTTTCGACAGGTGCAGTCCCTCTCATCAATAGGTGTGAATCTAAAATATTATTTGACATGTAGGGCAGACCGGGGACAATTTAAACAAGGGGACAGTTGAAACAACAGCTTTATAATTAAAATCTTACGTCCATTCTGCGCGCGACTGCGGCAAGAGATGTCTCGAGACCCCCCTTCTACTTCCCAGTTCCCAGTGGAAAAATATTCGTTGAGCATCATTGAGGGTGGATATACGGCAAAAATATATTTGTAAGGTGACACCTTACTAAAAATTTTCGTTGGCGTTAAAAGTGTGACGGAGAAATCAATTACGTAAATATTGGGCTTTGGCCACATTTACGTAGACCTTTTATAGGTTTTTTTTCGTTAGAACTATTTAAATTGTTGTTGTAGTAAGAGAGTGGGTAGCATGGGGACAATTGAAACAAACGGCATGGGGACGGTTAAAACGCATTTCGCTTCGTTTTACTCTAAAGCAATGAGAACCTAGATCTAGAAATGGTCACAAGACCAATACAAAGAAAAAAATCGCAGAAAAATGACGAAAATAGCGACGACGAAAAAGTAGATTGTTACTGTTTAGTTTGCTTAACCATACAGCGCGAGTCGGTCTGGAGAAGGTTAGGTACAGTGCATTGAATATCGTCATTGATCTCACGAAGAATGCACTCAGCAATCCGAATGTTGTTTCAATTGTCCCCAGTACATATTTCAACAGTCCCCGTATCGAGGACAGTTGAAACACCTTGGCGTCCGTTAGTATTTATCCAATAACTCTTAATCAAGCAATCATCAGCCAAAGAAAAAAAATATCAATAGAAGCTCAAATAGTTAAACAATCAGTAAATAGTTTCACACAAAAAAAAAAACAAAATAACAAAGGAGAAATAAAATCAAGACTCGAAAATGTTCCAATTGTCCCCGCTCTGCCCTACATGCACGTAACTGACTGATTCCATTTACACCTGTTTATGAGAACGACCGAAACTTCTGTAATATAGTGATTGATGACACAGGTGTGTGTGTAGTACAAAATATAGTTTATTTATTTTTTAATTAGACTTAGTTTTGTACTGCCCTGAAGAATGAATACACGTAATTCTGAAACCATTTGGCGTTAAATAAAAACTCAAGTGATTATATACATATTTTTTAATTTATTTAAATAGAGATGCGGAATATATATCACATCAATATTTTCATTCTAATTTTTAAACTAAGCTAAACAACGGTCGTGCTATAAAATTGGAATAATTTGCTGGTCTCCACTTGTATATTATGTATTATATTAAATTATTTTATATAAATAATTTAAATGTCTATCTACAAAGTTGTTGTTTCAAATACTATAAAGATTATTTATGATATTATATATCACGTCCAGGAAAATTCTTCCCTTGCGGGGGTTATAAGAAATAAGTCAAATATTATTCAAATATAACTCCATCATACATTTCCCCTTCCATGACATTCAAACCCTCTCATTCATTGTCTTCTTAACCCCTCTTCATCAAATCCATTATATTCCCCACCACTTTACATTATCTCTTCTCATCTGCTCGGTATATTTCTCTCGCCAGCATTTACATTTAACACCCGACCTCCAATTTCAAATTAAGTAAAATCGTAATATCTATGATACCTATTGAATATATTTATTAGTACTTGGTAAACCAGCTGAAATTAATAACATTTTCAGACAGATGAATAATGGTAAACCTATTTAAAAAAATATAGATTTTTTTACCATTATTCGTAAATAGGTTTACCATTATTCGTTTGTCTGAAAATGTTATTAATTTCAGCTGGTTTACCAAGTACTAATAAATATATTCAATAGGTATCATAGATATTACGATTTTACTTAATTTGAAATTGGAGGTCGGGTGTTAAATGTAAACGCTGGCGAGGGAAATATACCGATTTTATATATATATATACATCTTTTTAATTAATACATTTAATTAATATTTAAAATATCACAGACTTGTGTTCTGAATAATTACAACTTCACTATAGGAATGTGTTCTCCTAATAATGAAAATATTATATTTCTATATTTGTTATTTTAAAAAATGTACCTTCAGAACAAAAGGGTCACCATATGCATATTTCAAAGGAAATTGATAATTCCCACGTGTGACACATAAAAAGACGTATATTACGTACAAGAATTCATTATTAAAATGTCTATCCGCAAAATTATTTCGCGAAATATTTCAATTGTAATATTTGTAAAAAAAAAAACGTTAGTAGGAAATTTGTCAGTAAAGAAACAGAACAAGTGAGACATTATTACGTGAAGACGTTGAAGTCGCCCCGTCATGCCTGTTAATAACGGTAAACTTTTTCCGAGTTAAGTTCTTTTCACTTTGCCGCTGATAGGCAGGATAACAAAGCCGGGAATATTCCGCGCTCCCCGTTCCCGTCCGCTCCCGTCCGCCGGCCAAAATTCCGGCAACGCGAGGAAAATTGACTCCGCGCCGAATCATGTTTCCGGGCGCTTAGTCAGGGCGCATCATTTGTTCGAGAATATTTCGAAATTCACAAACGCACTCTGTGTTTGTACAACACGGTATTGTTTGATTTTAATTAAAGTCTCTGTCGTCGCCGGGGAGCACTCAACCCGGTAATAGGTTTTCTTTTACTTCGGTCATGACCGTCAATCACCCTGTAGGAAACAATTTTTTTGAATAAATGTTCGCCTTGTTGGGGTGTTTTCGTCAGTTTCGATTTTAGATTAGTTTACCTGCACAAGCCCGCAACTGAATTTAATTTTGATAAAGAAAGGTTTTATTTTACTTCGATCATGACCGTCAATCACCCTGTAGGAAACGTTTCTTTTTAAATAAAAGTTCACCTTGTTGGGGTGTTTTTTGTCAGTTTCAAGTTTAGATTAGTTTACTTGCATAAAATTACAACTGAATTTAATTTTTATAAAAAAACTTGACATTGATATACATTTCTTTACCGTTGTACAAATGAATTACCATTTATTAATGAGCTTTCTAAATCTGACTAACTAGTCACATAGAAGAACGTTATTCGATTTATTTTTATATAAAATAGTAAACGGCATGCTGGACGACCTCGACATGGCTGACTTGATTTCGTACCATATTCCTATTCGAAGTACTAGGTCAGTGGTGGCAAACCTTTTGGGCTCGGCGTGTCAAAATTTCAGAAAATCTAACTTAACTTTGCTGACGTGTGAAAAAAATTTAGAACCCATAGTAATACTAAATGATTTGATGTCAATTAATTAATTGCTTATTTCAATTCATTGTTTTTTTCACATAGTGCGACTGAAAAGAGATGCATATGTAATATGTACGTAGTGATGAATTCGAACGTTGTTGTCGGGTAAACGTCTGGTATTGATATTAGTGAACGCTGGCGTGTCGCCCAAAACGCTGTGGCGTGTCGTGTCACCTTTGACACGCGTGTCATAGGTTCGCCATCACTGTAGTAGGTCGTTGGTGCTCCATGTAAATGTTTCAAAAACAATTTATTTTCTTAACGAAACGAATTCTGTCTCGTTGATATATTCCATTGTTCAACGCTTAAATACAAGTGTAACATTTTTGATGCTGTATTGAGACAATTAATTAATTAGTTAATTGACAATTAATTAAGGTATTTAAGCCGTTCATTGTTTAACCTAAATATTTATTAATTAATACAAATGAAATTAATACAGAAAAAAATATTTTGTTGCTACCGGGATTCGAGCCTGGACCTCTACCTATCCGGAGAAGCGCGTTTATCACTTCGATATAACAATCCAATACATTTATACAATTAATATTTTGTAATCTTTCCAATTGATCCATTTATTATTCCATTTTTAAAAGCAATTAAGTTTATACTGCGGTAAATCTCAAATACCTTTGTGTAAAATACGCTGGAAGACGTAATTTCACAACAAAAATGTGTTCTTAAAAATATTAATTAAATGCCTATTTCATTGTCAATTATTTTATTTTATTCTTATGAGAAAACAAAACATTGTACAGTGAAACCTCTATCTATCGTTTCTGAAGGGACCTATTGAAATTAACTATGAATGCGGGAATATAGAAACAAGTTACATTTTTTGAAATTTAAATGTTTAATACATATTCTAAAAAAGATACACATTTTACATGTAACTTAACTTATAACTTTAAAATCCATAAATATAACACCAAACACTATCAGCAAAATTTTATATATTTAGGGATAAAAAATTTCAATAGCCTCCCTACACAAATTAAAGAAATAAAGGATATAAAAGAGTTTAAAAAGAAACTAAATGAACACTTCAAAAACATATAATTGGAAAATAAACAATATTACAGAACACTTCAGAAGCACACAAATGGACAATGAATAGAATATGTAAGGTATTATATAAAATTATTGTAGTGTAACTCCCTCTCCAAGCACAAGAGCTGGTCTCTTTTTTGGAGAGGTAAGCGAAAGAAAAACCATGTAATTTAAAAAATGTAAAATACTTAATTCATGTTATAAAAAATTGTAAAAATGTCAAATAAATTTAAAAAATGTAAATGAATGTGCTTAATTAAAAATAAAATTGGAAAGCTGCACAGAAACAATTCTTTATAAAAATTAAACTCTGTATTGTATAATGTCAAACGGCAATCAGCAGCAGCGTTCTCTCTCTCTCTCTCTAAACAATTAAAATCTATTTTTGAGTGTTTTGTATGAAATTAATTCGGGACTGGAATACATGCGGAAAAACGATTATATAATACGACCCTGGGGACAATATAGTTTAAATTCCGGGCGACGCCGGGCACCGACCGCTAGTATTTTATAGATTACATATGAATTTATTATTCATATGTAATCTAATATAATGTTATGGTTACCAAAGATTTATTATCTTTGGTAACCATCTATTACGCTTTATGCCGATATTTATACATAGACTGCTCACAGGGGTACGGCAAAATGTCATATTAATCTTAATCAAGGCTCAAAAATCTACCTATTTTACGTATTTACATAATAAAACCCTGCAGACATCCATCTGAAATTCTTTTCACAGGAACGCTTTCCTTAATACCAAACAATATTTTGTATGAAATACAACTAAAATTACTGTCATTAATCACCAAAAACAACATGAACAAAAAATGTAAACCCAAGATGAAAAACTAAATTAGGTCAATGACAGGCGGTCTTTCTCGCAACCTTTCTGTGCAAGGGCTTGATAAGAGAAATATAAAACATAGTTTAAAAATCTAGGCACTGATAATTCTAAAATACGTATTACTCAATATTCAGAGATATAATTATATATTTAGACATAATTTTTCCGCACTTTTACATATTCCTCTTTTATCTATCTTTAAGTTTATTTGTTAATATATAAAATATTATTTGTTTTTAATACATAGTGGACCAAAAGTCACTTAATCGTTTAAAAATAAAAAATTAATTGTACTTTTTAATTTTTTATTTATTTATCTTTAAAATATGTATTTTGTTTAATTTTTAATAAAATTAAAACAAGTATGCATAAAATTAATATTAATAGTATTAACATTTATAGTGTTCTGTCAATAAATAACAATGAGATGAATACAAATTACAACCAGATTCCCTTGGGGTTCTATCCTCTGATTCCTAATCTAATTACTTGGGTCCTAATTTCTTGCAAATGAAACTCAGTCTTTCCAGGTAACAGTCTCTATGAGATATCTGATATTTGTTTAACAATATTAAGTTTATTGAAACACGTTATACACTTCAGAGATAGACTAGTTATTTAGAAGAAGCTGTGATGGAAGAGAGTCGTTCCCACAGAGACGGTCTCTTATAAGGTTCGTCCCCCATTACTCATCTACTCAATTTCATGATACACACACACACACACACACACATACATTTACAAAGTGACAATTCTCACATTAAATGTATCAATTAGAAAAATATACAAATAAATTCAATTTTACCAAAAAATATACCACTTCAGCGCACTTCTATGACACGAGTATGTTCTGAAAAACTGCAACTTCACAGTAATTATGTGATCTCCTTATAAGTCGTATTAATGTTTCCAAAATTTAATAAAATGGATTAATTAATTAAATTCTGGCATCTCCTATCGGGTTTTACGCAAAGCTATTTGAGATTCTCCGTAAATATGGGATGAAGTAGATTGCTTTTAAAAAATGTAATAACAGATGTATCAATACACTTTCCAAAATTTGTCGTTAATTTACTATGTTGACATGGTGTAACAGTCAGCGCACTTCCCCGGATAAGAAAGGTTCCTGGTTCTAATCCCGGTGGCAACAAAATATTTTTTCTATAAATTGATTTTATCTGTATATCTTTCTAATTTAAACATTTACTTTGTATTAAAAATGAAATTATCTTACTAGCTTCGCTTTTTAAATCGCAGCTTGATAGCTTTCAGCTTTAAATAATTTGACACCGATAAATATACATCGCACTGTGTGCGAAATGGTCTCGTTGATAGGTCACGGAGTCTGGGATCCGCTCCCGAAGGAGCACAAAACAAACCTTGTTATCCCTTCCCGATCAAACAAAGCTGGATACTACGATTCGGCATAACGTGTCACAGGACCAGGAATAAGACGCCAAAAGCGACACAGGCATAGGGAATTCAAGGCACTCCTGAAAATTGTCTTATTCCAATAACACCCTAAAAAATTAATTTTTTGTACAACATTGTACACTACATGTCCAAATATAGTTCATATACTCGTACAGCGGTATATAAAAAAATTATTTTAAATAAAATAAAATATTTTTTATGAAAGCAGAAGTCTCAGAAGGCCGTCAGAGTAATCGATTCCAATACGAACCAAATTATCTTTCGTGCTTCATTTCCACGTGGTCGAATGATTTACGGTCCCTGAGAATGCCTTCATTTAGAATTTATTATTTTTGTTTCACGTGGTCGCCCCCCCCGACTTCCATCCAACTATATATTTATTTATTTAAGATTGCTGACAGCCCCTTGTAGATAATGAATGTTTGCAATAGTTAGAAGAGTTTATTTGGAAGTGTATTTGATAGGAATGGAACGGCTGGGAAAGATATCGAAAGAGGATATGCAGAGTAAAGTAAATCGCTTTAAATGAAGTCATTTGTAATTGAAACTTTTGCCAATCGTATACCGTGAAAATGAGAGGTCTACACAGCGCCGGCGTTACCCACAGGCGGATCAAGCACTTCCCTGTGGCGGCCAAGAAATATATAAAATGTGAAAAACAAAATCCCAAGTTGCACAACAATAATAGTGTGTAATCCAGGTATAAACAATCCAAAAAAGCAAATCTAATATTTTTTTACTAAAATTGAAAACATCATCTTCACTTAAGTTACTAGGGCGGAAAAAAATAATCTTGCCTGTGGCGACAAAAAGTCTAGCGCATTTATAATGAACGAACGAATAATGAAGAAAAATTAACAAATAGGAGTAAATGTAAAGCTGATCATAGTAATAAATAGAATTAAAGGATTGCTTAGGTGGTTTGGTCATGTGGAACAAATGAATGAGGAGAGGATAGAAAAAAATATTTATGACAGGAGTGTTGATGGCACCAACAACAGAAAACTTCAGCGAAAGAGTTGGCATATTGGAAGATGAACAATTAACGGTATGCGAGAGAACATGTTAGATGAATGTTAAAAGGTTTTGTTGTGTATCAGATCAAAAGAGAATGACGCTCTATCCTCTCTGCTTATCACTGTTGAGAAACGGCGTGATGTTAGTTAACTTTAGCAAGTTAATTAAATTTTTCTACAAAGAACGGCTATTACGTGCAAATTATCGTGTTAAAAGTACTTAAAAAATGTAATTAACTAAACGTTTCCCTTAGCTTCTTAAATATATATTTCACTAAGCTTCTCCATTGTTTAGAGTACATTTTATGTAAAATTTTAAATGATTTCGCTTGACTTCCGTAACATATTTAATAAAAATCATTTAATTTCTTCTTGTAAGAAATATAAATGATACGGGTAATAAATACACTTCCGCAGTTTGCAATCTGGACGTTAACGAAATGCCTACTAAATAAATAATTCTGATTATTTTTAGATGGGTGAATCAATATTTACAGTGTGGTAAGCGAATATTCAACAAAATCTTCCAGATGCTTCGTATATCATCCAAACGTTTCTGAAAGCCGTGTTCAAAGTTGCACTGAATGCAAGATTCGTGTGTTCTTTTTAATGACCCGTGTATAACGGACAGCGCTCGTGTAATTCTCCAGTATTTACATAATGGTTATAAAACACTTGAACGCGGTCAAAGAAGCCATGTTTTTTAGGTCTGAAAGTCCATGATTTAACTGATACGATTTCGTACCGTGTTCCTATTCGAAATGCCAAGTCGAAAAAGCTGTTTAATGTGAATGTGAACAAATTATTATATTAAGTTATAAATACAACGACTTCACAGGCTCTAGAATGAATACAATCGAACAGAAATATTATTTAGTTAAATGCTTAAATATACTAGTAAGTGTAAAGTTTCCGATGATGTTTTATAATATCATCATTATCGTTTAAATCGCCACTTCTTCTTTGATTTACACAAACGACGTAGAGGATAGTACGTCGCACAGTGCAGATAATTGGAATGCTGCCTCTCGAATTATATTGAACACATATGTCCAGTATGCCTATTATTATTTTTAGTTTCAAAAGTGTATTGTTTCTATTTTACAAGTGTTTGTCATGTCGTTTTTATGTTGAAAACCCGGTTTTAATAATAAAATAAAAAAATTTACGAGTATAAATGAGAAACGCCTGGTTTGACTGCTATTTAAATAGCATTGGCGTTAATTTTTAGTATACAACAGGAGTTTATATATTATTATAGCTCTATTTATGAATTTATATGAACACTGGGTTTTTTGATTATATTGGTTAGTTTAAGTGCGATTTTAATTTTGAAAAATTCTACCAATAGGTGAATATGTTATGCATTTAAAAACATGAAACATTTCTTCTTATTTTCCTATCAAAACACTTTTTATAGTTTTATTAAGTGTATTGAAGATTTATTTTTATTTTTTATTCTGCAAATTGACAACAGAGTATTGCGTCTCTATAGAATACGTCTGCTACCGGGCGGTAGCTGTGCGGGCAGTCTAGTATTATTTAAAGTTTTAAGGTTTTAAAAATGTTCTATGTTTTAAGTTTCTTAGTATTTATTTGATAAATGTATGTGCTGAAGTTAACTATGGATATTGATAACTATACGAAATTCATAGAAATGAGATTAAGATAAAAAATGTGTTATAATAACTGTATTGGTAGTTAGGCTGTATTTGCATATATAGAGTATGATATATAATTATAAAATCCTATATGGGTCTTAAGAGATAAATAAATAAATTACTCGTGGTGTAAAAATCCTGGCCTTGTTGAGAATATACCTCCACCTGTGTCTGTGGAGATCTATCGCCTCCACAACCGGAAACACCGCTGACAGGTCCTGAACGCACATACCTGGGTACGAACCTGAATCTTTGAACGGCCATATAATGTCTTCGGGTACCGACCAGTTGACAACAATAATGTACGCGAAGAGCCGCCCAGCAAGCCAACCTTTTAGCCCCACTTCTCCTTCGACTGGCATCCCGAACACACCTTCAGTAAACGCTTCTCGTCATAAACTTTATCTTTATTCTTACCTCAACTTGTGATCTGTAAATTGTACAACCATCTTCAATAAACGCCTATCAACTGTAAGTTACTGATCATTTGTTCTACCTGCTCTAGCCACAGCCACTCTACACTCCGAGATATCTTCCTCATCCGAACGAAGTGGAGAGCTGGGAGATATAGGTCCCCAGCATCTACACATTAAACTTTCTGATCGATACACATAACCACACTATTTACCTAAAACTGGTTAAACATGCATTAACACAATATCTGTAGATCTCTAAACTGAGCCAATTGCTGACGCAAAGAATGGACCTTACATTGGATTTATCTATTATTTGTCTTCCTTACGCTTTATAAGTCCAAGTCATCGAAGCTTCCCGATTTTTCAAAATTTTGTGATATTCTAAATAATAACCAGAGACGTGCACTGCATACAAGCAACAAATCTGTGTATTACTAAAAATTCTGAGAAACAAATATAAATTAAATAATCCACATATTATAATTATGCTAGCGTCCACCGTGTATCAGTATAATCATTAGTTGCGTAGTTCTAGATGCTACCGCGCAACGCCACCGAAGCTCCGTAGTCCTCTACTGGGTTGTTAGTCATTTATAGCTTCCATAATTGCTAGTCACTGTTTTAATTTATCGTTCTATTCAAGCCATACAATTGCTACGTACTGAATTGAAAATTTCACACGGCAGATTCAGAAATGGATTAGCTGATCCATGCTGTACGGAGTCCTTACTTATGATGTTTCCTACCAGAATTATATTTGAAAGGTTTTTAACTTGGCTTAGAACTTAGATCGAAGCATCTACTTCCACATTTACTAATTCGCAAATTTTACTACCTTACTTGATTGTTGTTTCTTTGCGTTCTAGGATAATGCATTTTCATTATAATAGATTAATTTTGCCTAAAGACGTCAGTTAAACGAAAATTCATAAGACTATGTACAATGTAGCATATAGTATATTATATAATATCATATAACAGCATATCCTAAGTCTACACCAACTGCACGCCACTGATAATATCTCCAACTCACAATTCAGTTTTATTGTTATAACTAATCAGTATTTTGTTAAATGATAAAACCTATTGCCGAACAAAAATTGAAAGCATTTGGGAATGGGAAAAAATCGAAATACTTGTGTGGGAATAGCCGCAACCTCCAGTTGATGAAATATGTGTAGTATGTGTGAGAGACATTATCAATGAAAAACTTTCTGGTTCTTGATTGAAAGCCTGGTATAATTATAAAAAAAAACGGAAATCATTTTCTTCTTCTGAGTTCTTGGGCACATTTGTAACTGTAAATGGCGACATATCTAAAGGTAGGTACTTATAATAGAAAAAAATAATTTTCCGGATAAAGACGGAAAAGAAATTGGATGAGTACAATAATTAATTCTGGTTATGTGAAAACACTACGTATGTATGTTCAGTTTAATGGGAAAGAAGGAACGAATTAAATTCTATTATTAGGATAACACAAATAATGAAACGATTAAATGTATTAAAATCAACAAAAAAAAAAGGTAACATATAGGTTCGAAAATTTGACGCTAAAAATATTGTCACTGTAGCATAGTTGGATAATGCACCTTGCCCGGTTTGGAAAGAGATCCAGGTTCGAATCCCGGTGACGCAACAACAATATTTTTCGATAAAATTGATTTTATATGTATATCTTTCTAATTAATATATTTAAATTCTATTACATTAATTTTTGAAATTTCGTTCGTTAGGAAACGATCGCTTACTAATATACTTTATATAGGTAGGTACTCAATACATATGATTACTATTTTTATATATTTTTAAGTTCTGAATTCACAAATAAGTCCTTTATCATTCGAACATGTGATTTACTAAAAAGGGACAAAATCACAAGTTTGACGTTTATGGGTACCGACTGATTAAAATATGTAGTTACCATGGTAACGAGCATGACGTATATATAGGGTGTTCAGCTGAAAAATTTCAAGATTAAATTGTAATTGCTCGTTAACCGTCAGGGTGAGGTATTCATTGGTTAGTGCGCGTCGCGTTTTTTGTACTCACTTTAATATTCGACGAGTAAGTGATGGGCCGAGCGCGCAACTTATCTGGTGGTGGGTTCAAAAGTTCAGACAAGAAGGGACAATGGTTAACCAGACTTCTCCGGGACCATCAACGTCAGCAGCGACGCCAGAACATGTGGCTCAAGTTTGACGTGAAATTATGATAAGGATGATTGCAGCCTGTACTGGAATAAAAAAATCAACAGTGCGCGTTATTTTGAAAAATAAACTATTATAGACCCATATAATAAACCCATACAAACTGCAAATCGTGCAGTTTCTCAATGACAATGACTATTAGCGAGAACGATGCTGGAACGTTTTGGAACAGCACGAACGCCTGGAAACATATTATTTATTGACGAAGCACATTTTCATATCGATGGCTATGTTAGTAAACAGAACATGAGATACTGGTGCCCCGACAACCCAAGGGAACGCCATCAAAAACGTTTGCATTGTCTAAAAACGACAGTGTGGTGTGCCTGAGAGATAATTAGGCCTTATTTTTTTAACCAGCAAATGATCGACGAGTTTTTAGTTTGATCGAGGGTTCAACAACAAAACACAATTTCAGCAAGACGGGCCACTCCACACACAGCTAGAGTTTCAATGGAGAAGCTGAGGGGAATTTTTCCCAATAAATTAATCAGCAAGTACGGAGACATACCCTGGGCACCTCGGTCACCGGACCTTACACCGTGCGACTTTTTTTGTGGGGATACCTTAAGTCGAGAGTATACAACAATCCTCGAACAATTCAGGCCCTACAAGAAAACATCCACCGTGAAGTTGCTGCCATTGAACCAACGCTTTGCTCTCGCGTGTTCGCAAATTGAAGAGTCCGAATGCAAGAGTGTCACGAGAGAAATGGACAGCATTTAGACGATATTGTTTATAAAACGTAAAATCTACATCGTTAATCTTCATTTTATTTAAATAAAATATGAGAATAACATAGTAGTTTTTTTGTTTATTTAATATTAAACTTGAAAATTTTCCGCTGGACACTCTTTAGAAACACACATCTAAAGTTATTATTGGTTCTACTGGCGGGAACTAAAGTAATTACAATAAATCGTCCATTCATAACTTATGGATTGCTTAACATATATTTGTTTGCCAATGTTTTTAGTATACAGTGCACGCCCCTGACTACAGGCGTACTTACGGCAAAACAAGTTCCTCTATTTAATGTTATTTCTCAAACGAAGTTAAACAAGATTAACGAAATTATTAAACACACTCGTAAATAACATCCCTATTCCGATGTTATTAATAATATATTAGATCATTATTTTTTTGACAGAGGCCCAGTTTATGCTTGACGTAATAAATAATGACTACATTTTTAATCAAAGGACCAAAACTTTATTGCAAAAACCACAATTGCCTTATGAACATAAAGAACAGACCCCTGCGTTCAATCACACGGCTGATTTTAGGAGCTCGTAAAGTTAACCCTTATCAAACTCGTAAATTATTTGCCTAGAATCAACGGCAGCAATCGATTTAACATAAAACCGGTGTCATATTTCACACAATGAAAGAATGACGCAATGTCACGAAAACGTAAAATATGCTCAAATAAAACATAATTTAAGAAAAACAGATATATACTTTTTTAGATAGGTTTTGATAGAAATACTACCTTATGGTGAGCTGAGCACCAGCACCATGTGACGTCAGCCACACGCCGGCCACGCGCTCTGCCTCCGATCGATCCACCACTCGGTCGCTCGTGAACCGATCAACAGCATTTCGTTTCAACTACCGTATTAGCATTTCACTGTATAAATATTACTAGCGCGATCTTTGTAATCGTAATTCAATAAACTCAGTGCCGTGCCTTTCATGTAAGTTAAGTGTTCCAGTTGCTCATGCCGCTCTCTTAATACCCTCCTCTCTCTACCAAATAACTAACTCACCATCACACCGTTTATCCGCGGGGTTAGGCAGAGAAAATAGAGCGCCACACTCTTCTGTCCTGATACACAATTCTCGCCTCATTCATATTCATATATCTTCTCATACAAGCTCGACGATTATTGAGGCTTCTAATAGGACCATCCTCCAGTATCTGGTTTACCTGGTCTTCCGCGGACGTGCTCTACTTCTGGTACCATCAACACTTGCGTCATATATCTTTCTTGCCATTCTCTCCTTATTCATCCGTTCCATAATAACCAAACCACACACTACACTAAGATCAGCTTTCCATTCTTTCATTATTTACTCTTTCGTAAATAGATCTGCCACATATACACCTAAGTGATCACATTTTTACTGCGTTCAGTCAACGTTAGTTCGTTTTCTGCTAGATCCATGCCTCACTACCAAGTAAAATATGATAAATACAGATATATTGATACACGATATACAAACTGATCGTACTGATCTGATACTTCCAACCATACCTACCTCTAAATACCTATTACAAAGGGAGTATCTTCGATCATGGCCAAAAGGTCTCAAAAACCACCCCGTGTGTACAAAGGATTATGTAGACACGATAACTCTTACAGTTCTCATATTTCGATCAAATTTCTCTGAAAGTAATTATGGAATCATCGTACAATATCAACACCAGGAGAGTAACGGCTGAGAGAAGGCGAGAAAACAGTGTTATGGATATATTTTGATTACCTTTTGCGTGTTGCTACAATGTGCTTTATTATCCAACATTGTAATTAACCTGGAAGCGCCGGCATTCTTCGTGTTTATTTATACCGTATATAAAATTAATTAACTGCATAACGGAAAATTTATCACGGCATTCGCAATTTCTCTTTCCCATTATATTCAATGATAACTGCATATTTTTAATCATATATGGTTGTCACGTTAGAATTTAATCCATCAAAGTAATTTTTATAACTCGCCACATTTGCATAAGGTAAACACCGATTCGGAGATAGGTAGTTTGTTCGGTGTCGCGGATACAATCGTACGCGGTCAAAAGAATAATAGGGTAAAATTTAGTTCTTGTTAATACTAGTGTATCATTTGTAGAATATTGTTATCTATTTTGCATTGTACTCTCTTTCTATGCAGAAATGTCAATTTCCTTTTTCGGGCCCCGGGCTAAGGGCACCCTGTTTTAATCTGGAGTTGGCGTCACGGGTAGCTGGGATATGCGATGGAAAGCAATCTCCATTTGGATGGATGAATCTTCGGCACATTCATCGTGACGGCCATGATTCTATGCTATGTAGGATGTGTTTCAAGGTTATGTGACCATTATTTTATCTTAGTTGTAACATCAAGAGAGGACGACAGATCACCACCGCGGAGGTGGAATCAACTTTGCCTTTTATCCGAGAGGCTTGCCACAGGAGTCGTGCTTTCAATGGTGGATTTATTATTATTAGGAGAACACATTCTTATTGTGAAGTTGTAATTATTCAGAACAGACGGTCTGTGATATTTTAAATATGAATTAAATATATTAATTAGAAAGATATACATATAAAATCAATTTTATCGAAAAATATTGTTGTTGCGTCACCGGGATTCGAACCTGGATTTCTTTCCTAACCGGGGAAGGTGCATTATCCAACTATGTTACAGCGACAATATTTTTAGCGACAATTTTCGAACCTATATGTTGCCTTTTTGATATTAATACATTCAATCGTTCCATTATTTGAAAGAGCCATCTACCTTATTTTTACAGAATCTCAAATACCTTTGAGTAAGCTGATAGCAGACGCCAGAATTATCAATTCATTTTTATTAAATTTTGAACACATTGATACAACTTTATTATTAGGAGAACACATTCTTATTGTGAAGTTGTAATTATTCAGAACAGACGGTCTGTGATATTTCAAATTTTTTTATTATTGTTCCATATCCTTGTCATGATTAGTGTACAGATGCCCGCCCGATGGAGAGATCAATTACTTGATATTAATTTTGCATTAAACAATCTTGTTATAAATTAATCTTTTATTTATTAGTAGCTTTGATTCCTAGACCGAATTACACAATACTGAAATAAATTTACCACAGGTGAACGAAAGGTTGTCGGCCGAAGATAAGTGTCTAGGAGTCTACTCCACCCAAACCCATATTTCTCATCTAACCACTGTCTAGCCGGTGACGATGCACCGTAACAATGTATATATGATAGCGGGATTAGAAGTAAATGAAAGGAATCTCGGACATATCCGGGATTTATTAGGGTGTGGGTCTCTCGCTGGGGGTTGCTGGGACGGACGATGACGGTAAAATCTGTGGCTAGAAAGACCTAACGGAGCATTCTACTGGCTATCCTTCGCACCTCTTGCGACCTAGACAGGGTGAATTTCTGTGACTACAACACATAAATGTGACGTCTATCCTCCCTGTTGGGGGTGTATGATTTATATATCTTCTTTCTGGCTGCCTTCTGAATTTAATGTGATAACGAGTCTCACGTCAAATTGTACAGGCATGGCTCTGTTATGATGATACCGGAGCCAACCTATGATGATAATGTTAATAATGACTGAATGTAATAAATAAAATAAAAATGTAATTATGACGAATTGAAACGAGAGTAAACAACTTTCAAAACGATTCAGGATATGCGCTGTAAGCGCCGACAGGGACGCGGACACAGAATGACGTAGTCGGTATGATTAAAAAATTATTATTTTATAAACACCGCAGAAAGTGACCTGTTTAGAATGATGTTTACTCTTTGTAGCTCTTAAAACATACAAACAATTTAATATCTAATTATTTTTTTAACTCATCGTGTTGTTTTTCAACTATTCCTAGAACCCATGAGAATGCAGTAAAAATTCGTATTTACGGGGATACAAATAGAAAGAAGGCCAAAGTTAATATTTGCTTAACTTTCTTATTATAAGCTTTTCTGATCTCTATTAAGAAGAGAAAAGAATACTTTGTATATCTTATGAGGCGAAAAGTTTGACGAATTACAAGTCAAACCTTGCAGAGGGATATATTTAAGGGAGATGAAGATTTAACGTTATTGTAGGGAAGGATGACAGCCAGGGTGTTAATGAAAGATTACTATACCTTGGGTTTGTGTTGCTGATATATTCTTGGTCCGGTAAGGGAACACATTATATTATATACAGGTAGATATTCAATTCGAAAGTACAAGGTAAGTTACACTTAAATATAAGTTTTGTTAAAGTCGCCAGCCATGGGAACAGAATGATCTTGTCAGATGTCTCACTAGCGCCGCCTGGTACGTCTCCCTGGCGGGTATCCGACACACTACGCCTCGGTAACTGAGCTTGGTGATCGTGTCGTCAGATGGCCTCTACTTGGTGATTCGCCACAAAGATTTAAGGGTAATACAAAAAGATGTTAGTTGATGTTAGATTAGAAAATTCTTCAACCGCGAAATACACCAGTGACCAGGTTCCATTGTAGCTCACTGTTATAGGAGCTGTCTCTAAAATCCAAATAGCAGTGACATTTGAAGAAAAAGACGTAGAATAAGTTATAATTTTTACTACTTGACATTGTTTATTGGGTATGTGTTTCAAGGACAGTACGTTACTACATGGCTTCAGAATCTTTTATATAGAGTTCTCGCTGTTATTCTGCAGTGTGACTCTAACAAGCCGGCGCTTCGGACGAAAGCTTCTCCGACATCAGCCCTGATGATGGACCCGAAACGTGGGTCAGGTAAATATGAGACACACAGCAGTGAACGATATATACCAGGAAGTATTCATTCTAAAGTTACGTATCTACGAGCTCTAGAGATACGCTTAGAGAAGCGATAAATTTCGATCTATATCGATCGGTTCAGTCTTCTCTGCATATAAAAAGCGAAGACAACGTTTAAATGAGCGAGTGTAATGACATGCAATGAGCATTGCTTTGACTATAAACGTCTTGCAAAACCATCACGGATTTTGTATAGAACATTATATTTTCATAATTTTAACGTTCCCGTATCGTTAGCGTCGACATTATGAAACCGGCGTTATGAATACATTAAAGTAATTTCAATACAAGCCCTCGGAGTAGTACATTATTTGTGGTTAGCGGTAGACTGATGAATACCTACTCCTTTGTCATAGTAATTAATATAATTACATCGCGTATCAAAGTTATATTATATTAATGATCACATGTGAAGTCAAATATATATAGTTTTCTTATAAATTCGCTAAATATGAGTTTATCGATATATAAAGTTTTATCATCTTTTAAAAGGTCTAAGATGGAGTCGAAAGCTCCATTGTTAGAAATAAAGTTAATATAATGTCTTAAATATAGTAGAGTAAACTGATAGCAGACGCCAGAATTATCAATTCATTTTTATTAAATTTTGGACATATTGATACAACTTTATTATTTAGGAGAACACATTCTTATTGTGAAGTTGTAATTATTCAGAACATAGGTCTGTGATATTTTAAATATGAATTAAATACATTAATTATAAAGATATACATATAAAATCTCAAAGGTATTTGAGATTCTGTAAAAATAAGGTAGATGGCTCTGTCAAATGATGGAACGATTAAATGTATTAATATCAAAAAGGTAACATATAGGGTCTAAAATTGTCGCTAAAAATAATGTCGCTGTAGCTTAGTTGGATAAAGCACCTTCCCCGGTTAGGAAAGAGATCCAGGTTCGAATCCCGGTGGCGCAACAACAATATTTTTCGATAAAATAATGTCTACCCCCACACATTTTTGTCACCGACTATTGTATATTACTGAAAATAATATTTTTCTTAATATCTTTTTATAACTCTGATTATACTTTTTTCGCATAACTTTTTATAACTCACTCATTATACTTACTTATCTCTTAACATTTACAACTTATAAAAACTGTACAGGTAATTGCTTTAGAACAGACTACGTCTAGTAAAGCAATTACCTTTATTATTCATATGTTCTTTTTATGTTACAAAAAAAAATGTCGAAAATGTTTGACGAAAAAGTGTAATTCTATTTTTCAAAATAAGATCACATCTCTAGAAAGACATACCTAGAATGAAGATGTGCACAATTTAATATTTGAAACACAATTCATAGATACAGCTATTATTAAATACCTAGCCAATTTGTTGATAAATTTATGAAAATGGATCATATTCTTATATATGTTTTTTAATTCTACTCTTTTAATTTACTTGAGATGCGTTTCGCCTTGTAAGGGCATTATCAATCTAACAATTTAACTCAACAACTTGTATTTATATGTATAGTGGGGGACAGCTATACAATTTTATTTACACGAAATGCACGAGACGAATTCTGAGAATATCCATACAATTTAATTAACTATTCTAAGAAATCATTCGGTTTCAACACTAATAATATTTTAATGAACAGGTGTCATTCGTTTGGATTCCCGCACATAAGGGAATTCATTGTAATAATAATAATAATGTGCTTATTCCAGCGTGATCAGGTTTATTTTTAACCCGATTCGCCATAAAGATAATACATATTATGTTATACATTAAAGGCTATGAAATAAATATAATGCTATGAAAAAGAAAATCAAGAAAAACATTAATAAATAAATAAAAAATTTAAAAAAGTTAATAATAAAGTAAAAAGTTCACATATATATTACACACAAAATATAAATATTACATATATAACTACTTCAGTCAGGGCCATTGTTGTATATGTAGCTATTCTGTAGGCGCTGCCATTCTCTGGTCAGGGAACCAGCTTTCCATGAGAGCGCCGCTTGCACCAGAGTTGGTGGTGAGTTCCAGCCGCAGCTTTACGCCAGCAACTCGATGTCTCAGAAGCGGAACGAATCCATGTATACGGCCTTCGGTAAACATTGTAGATGCGCTGCAATAACGCGCCAATCCGAACAGTATTCTGTATGAGTTGTTGTACTGAATTCAGAGACGGTTATACGTCACTTGCTTGTATTTCGACCAGAGTTCGCAGGTATACATCCTGGTGAAGAACGATTTAAATAAGATTCTCTTCACCTCCTTACTGCATCGGTAGAAATGCCATGACAGCATATTTGCACGAACGCTCAACTGTCTCCTCTGCCGTTCTATATCATCATCGTCTTGTCCATCTTCATTGAATATATGACCAAGGTATTTGACCTTATTTTGAATGCTCAATTTCGTCCCGTCCAGGCACACGGGAGGGATATTATCTGGCCCTTTTCCATATTTGAACGCTACTATGACCGATTTGCTGGCATTGTATGAAATATTGTGTTGACTGGCATATGTTTCACATATCTGTAAAAGCTTTATTATCCCTTTTATAGATGGCTCTAGTATAACCATAATAAATGTGCTGATAAACTAGCCAAGGAGACCACTCTTTCCAGAGTTTTCCCTTATCAATTCCATATTCCGATGTATGACAGACTCAATATGATAAAAAAAACGTATGAATTATATCTGGACTGCACAATGGATGGATCCAAATAATCTAAGGATAATCGACTTAAAATAATTCAAAGATCTATTCCCCCAAAAGTACAATATCAAATATCTCTAGAATGAGAATTGGGCGTTGCCAGGTAACCTCACATTTATTCAGATTGAACTTAATATATTCTGTGAGTGTGGTGCTGAGGAGGAAACCTTTGACCATATTTTTTTTGCCTGTCCATTGCGGATCACAGGTTTTTTTTACATTAATCTCGTCAATGACAATTTTCAACTGCCGGTTAACTTGTGTCATTTTCATTACCTTAACTCGCCACATTTAATCTATATAATAGCAATTCTTTTCAACGACAATAGTATTGATATAATATTTTCTATTCTATAATATCATTGTACTTTTTTCTATAAAATAAAGTTTTAAATTGATTAATGGCACAAATCACTCTTGAAAGGTGGATTGCCTATGTAAAAGAAGAAGAAGATATTTTAATGTCATAGGTAATTTGTAGAAAAAGACAACTATATAATTTTACAATCTAAGAAGACAGTATGTGATTATGGAGTTCTACAAAGTTACCTCGGAAACAGTAAAGATCATTTTCTTGTTGTTTTTTCATTAAATTTTTAAAAATAAAATACGAGAGATTCATAGCGTGGTTCATGTTACTAATAAGACAGGTGTTTCGTGGGAGGATGCAAAATCTTTTGGGAGCCCTGACAGAAATTTCAAAGCAATGAAACAGTTGCACTGTGGACATCGCGAACCATTGCTTTTAATTTTTCACCTAAAATTGTCTCCATCATCCAGGACCTATTTCGATGGCAGTTCGTGTTGTTTTAAGAATTTATTTTTCTTTTCGCGACAGATCAACACGTTGTCGTACGTGTTGATCTCTACCTCTATCAACCCAGTTTTTGTTTTTTTCGAATTATGATACAATTTTTTTTTTCTGATTACCGTTTTCTTGAAAACTTATGCTTGTGTAGAGAAGTGGACTGTATATAACATGTATGTTATATAATACAAATTATAGTATTCGCGATATAAATAAGTTTTAGATGTTTCTTTTTGAGCTCACTTTGAAGTGTTTTCTAATAGCATGTGAAAGTTCTTTATTATCACTAATTTTTTCCCTAGGTGCATATAGTAGTGTTGTGAAGATATATATTGTGAAGAAAATATAAATTTAAATCAAGTACTATTTCAGTAAGAAATTGATATTTTTATATTAAATAAAATAACAATCACTTTGTACGAAACCACGAACTGTATTATACGTCAACCGTCTGTACATATACAGATAGACGGAATATTAAGGGAGGGAAAAATACAGTGTTGATGGATAATAAATTTATTTTAAAGCAAACATACATAATATGGGGCTAATGGATAAATTAATTTTATTATAAAGAATTGGCGTACCATTATTTATTGCCTTTTTTATTTCGAGTGCTTTTAAATTGTCCAACCGGAGGCCAAAACCATTTTTATGGAGGATATTGACCCCTGTGGTATTATTAAAAGAATGGTCTTTTTCAATAATATGATTGGAAAATTCTGAAAAACCATTACCGTTTAAACATTTAAGATGGTCTTTGATACGAATATTGACATTACAAGCAGTTTTGCCTGTATGGTGTAGAATGAGGGACAGTTATTGTAAGTTAATTTATATATACCCGAGTGGCTTAATTTGTTATCTTTATCTTTTGGGTTTATTAAAAATTTTCCCTGATTGTTTGTGTAGAACGCTGGCCTGACATTAGAAGGAAGATTATTCACGCAAAGGGAAGAAAAATTATTAATATATAGAACTCGACGCTATTGATAACTTACGTCATTAATAATGTTTTTATCTGGAGGACTAGTGAACAAGGAGTTATTAGTAGCTATCTGTTTAAGCTTTTATTAAGCATTATATTAATAAGGCTCGTATCATAACCACTGTTTATCGATATTTGTTTGATTGTTTCTAATTCTTTCAAGATAATAAATTTCGTGGTTTCATAAAAAGTGATTGTTATTTTATTTAATATAATATTTTAAACCACAAAGAGAAACTTTCTTTTCTACGAAAATACGATATTTCTCTTTTAATGTTTGAAGAATAGAATTTATTTTCAACAGGTCACAAAATGTTGGTACTTCAAAAAGTAATTTTGATATTATTAATAATAATTATAGTCTGTAGATTCACATCCTAAATGTTTCAAGACGATTTAGCATCGTATCAATGAGGGTTCACGATTTCATTCCATATTTAGATTAAATATGAATTAAAATGTATTAATTAGAAAGATATACATATAAAATTAATTTTGTCAATTTTGCATGTAAACGGTGTTGGTCACAAATTAAATAATTTGGAATAGTTGGAGATAAATAAAGCATGTAAAACTAATCAAAACATAAACAACCAACAAAATTTAACCCATTCTAAAATTTTTTCTTAAAAACTATTCGAGTAAATTTGTATTAAGTAACAATTTGAGTTAGGTACTAAATTGTTGTTTTTTCTATTAAAAAAAATAGATTCTGGTAAAGAAACAATAATATATGTTTTAAGTTAGTATTTACATCCTGAAGAAAAAAATTGTATTTTTCGAAACCGGTAGATGTATTTCGACTTAATAAGTGGTTAATAAAACAAAGTTAACAAATAAAAATATGAATTTAATCACAATGTTAATTTTGCTAATTTCAAAAGAATCAATAATATTTTATATGTATATATTTATAACTAATAAAAAATTAGTATTTATAACATCCTATGTTCTGAATAATTACAACTTCACAATAAGAATGTTTTCTCCTTAATAATAATATTATTAATATTGAAAAAAATCAATATTAATAAAATTATTTATTGTACACAGAATTTTTTACAATAATATTATAGCAATTTTCCACTTAGGCTAGGCATAGCCTAGTGAAACCACTTCACGTTTTATAATTAGAAATCACTCAAAAAATGATAATAAAAATTATTCTAAAAAAAAAAAGACTATCCAAGTATACAACTTTTCACAGATTTTAAAGTACCAAAAATAGTAGACATAAAAAAAAAATTCAATAGTTCAAATTTTCAAAATTAAAAATCAATTAAATTTTAGAAGCGAATTCCGATCTACAAGATATAGAGATCAAATTGATATCCCAAAACTAAAATACACCGCAACTCAAAATCAATATATTTATCAAGGTATCAAATTTTTTAACAATCTCCCCATCACAATTAGAAAAATTACGGACTATCATAAATTTGTAACTGAAGTTAAAAAAATATGTACACAGACTAACTGAAACATAAATTAACTCGAATATACTCCTTCTCTATACACGAGTCTTACTCTCATAAAGAAGAAACAAATGTTAAAATATATATATATATATATATATATATATATCCACTGATTATTGAAATTGTATTATATTTTTAATATTAATAAAAAAAAATATATATATATATATAATATTATCTGCGTTTTTGAAAACATAGTAAAAATGAAAATTTAGAAACGATTTATTTTGACAGCAAAAATAATAATAATAATAACAGAAACTAAGTGTCCTTCCTTATTAAAATACTCTAGTATATAAGCACTGGAGCAACTCTGGTTATTCTTCCATTCAACAACTTTATTTTTTAAGAGCGCAGCTGACAATATGCTTTGTGTTGTAGTCTAAAATGTTATAAAGTTTGAGTGCTAGGTAGAGAAAATGTCTTTGTTCAAATGTAGTCATAAATGTCGTATATTTTGTGTTGTTCATGTCATGTGATGCGGTGTCATTATGATAAAAAATAAATGCTGATCTAGCGTAAAGTTGATGAATTTTAGGCAAATTAAATCATTTAAAAAGTTACTTCCATCATTCATATTGAAAGAATCCATCAATATTTTCATCATTAATTATTTTTATTTTTGAAAAAATGATAAATTGATTCATGCATAAAAAAATTCGGAATCATTCGGATGGGATTATTAAAGTAGAAGTGATTTATCAATTTTTGATTTCTTATCAGAATGATTTCCCTAAAGTGACCCGATAAAGAAATTAAACGTGGAACACTCTTGGATATTCGATTTCAATTTGTGAAACGCGCGAAACCTACGAGTGCCTTCCGCGACTTGATTCATTATTAATTCTCTTCGATTTTCCATTAGTCGAATATAAAATAGAAAAAGCTTTCAAGTTACGTGAAATAATTTCAAGAAAATCGCATAAAAGGCGACTGCTATAAGCTTTTAAACGAATTCTTTCCAAGTTGTCTTTGTGAAAAAATTCCATTCATCGCGATTTTTAATGCTGAATTGATCTACTTCTTAAAAATATGCCGGTCTATTGTTTGTGAAATCATTTGCGCTTTTAGATTTAAAAATCGTTCAAATATATTTATATCGACGCTTTGAACCACATTTATGATTTTTAATTTTAAATAAGCTGGATCGCGATAATAAATTCGACCTATAAACTTTTTGTGTATATGACGCAAAATTAAACCAAATAAACATCAGATGTTAACTGATTTTCTTCTAGATTATTCTGCAGTATTATGCCGTAGCCACATTTCAGCTCTGATGACAACCACTGGAAAGTAGCTCGCCCGAAAAGTAAAATAAACATAGCAAAATAACAGTGCATACATACATAAAGGGTGTCCAGCGGAAAATTTTCAAGTTTAATATTAAATAAATAAAAAATCTAGTTTTTCTCATATTTTATTTATACGAAATGGAATTTAACGATGCGAATCTTACGTTCTATAAACAAAATCGTCTAAATGCTCTCAAGACACTCTTGCAATCGGACTCTAAAATTTGCGAACACGCGAAAGCAAAGCGTTGGTAAAATGGCAGCAACTTCAGGGCGTATTTTCTTGTAGGGCCTGAATTTTTCGAAGATTGTTGCTGTAAACTCTCTATTTAAGGTATCCCCACAAAAAAAGTCACACGGTGTAAGATCCGGTGATCGAGGTGCCCAGGGTATGTCTCCGTACTTGCTGATTAATTTATTGGGTTAAATTCCCCTCTGTTTCTACATTGAAACTTTAGCTGTGTGTGGAGTGGAAAATTTGAAATATTCAAATAAAATTGATATTTTTTTTCTTTTTTGAAATCAAGGCATTCAATTCTACAGGAAAATTCATTTTTGTAAAAATTCGAGAAAATGAATTCTCAATATATTCCAATTGTCTATTGTCTTGTAAATACAGTGTGCCTCAAAAGTCTTTTTCATTTTGGTTCATTCGCTGCACCAACACAATGAGCGGGGATGTATGCCGATCGCTAGCCACGTCCTTGGGAACGCAGTCGCTATGGAGCATGTCCTTACCAGTTGTTCGTCAAATTTTCGGTGTAAAATTGATATCACGACGAGGTGACATAAACGTAGCCCTAACTGGACACCAATGAACTTTTTCCAATGAGACTACATTAAATCAAAGGTATACAGAAATAATTCTCCCTCTCTGGACTAATTAAAAGAAAATGTCCGAGAAGAAATGCCAGCAATTACTGAGAATACGTGCCGAGCAGTTCTCAGAAATGTTGCATCCCGTTTCGAAGAGTACCAGCGAAATAACAGATTACATTTAGAAAACATAATTTTTAAGAAATAATTTCCCAGGGACTGTACTTAAATGTAAAATAAACATTTTTTATTAAACCTATCCATTATTTTATTACAGAATTTGGGACACCTTGTTCTATTCAAGAATACTTTGTCTTTCGGTTACCATTGCGTCTTGAAATATGGCACGCCTTTTTCAGCTCTTTTTCCATTTTAGCCTTTTTTACTAATGACAATGCTTCAACCTTGATCGGTGCTCTAGCTTACATGTTTCTATATATTTTTAAAAATATTTAGTTTATTTTTATTTATTTAATTAACACTAGACCCACAAAACGTCTTGATAGACGTTTGTCTGAAGGTACATTTATATCCATTTGTTACATTTAATAAACTCAAAAACATAACAATTAATCAGGTAAGACAGGTTATTTTCTATAAGCCATTTTTTAATAATTTCTTCTAAATTGGGAGAAAGCGTGCTCTTTTGTAAAGACCTGTATATTCTAATGAACATCAGCATACTTCTTTCCACAATTTATGAGTTAGCTTAGTATTTCCAAGTCTATGTTTAGAGTACAGAAATCCTTTAGAAAATATTGCTAATCATGTATGAATAAACTACGTATTACTTACGAGTATATATAATCTAAAAATATCACACACCTTTTCGCAAAGTCGTATCCATAAGTTCTGTGTGTAAAGCGCCATTGAGGGGATTTTTTTACAAACACGAGGCTATATAAATTATCCAATTTTATTATTCTTAAAAAGGTAGAAATATATTTTGGAAGTAATGGATATAAAAACAAATAAGATATAGGATCAATAATACATTACTTATCAACATGGTGGTTCTCCGTGTGGTCTCGTTCTTGACACGGTACGGCGGTTAGATTTTTAATCTGGAACAGGCAGTATTCAATAGACGTTCCGACGTTTAAGGAATTCCGCATTTACATAAAAGTAACTATTTTAAGGTATATTTGTAATATACATTCAATTTCACCAGTACCTCGCTTTACGGCCGATATATGTTCAGAGAATGTTGACAGTAAAGCGAAACGGACTAAATTTTTGTAAAATAATAATGTTTGAATATATTCAAAATGTTTATTTTTTTTTACTTTGTATTTAATTGGAAAGTAACATTATTTTAATTGTCACAACTAAATTTTGTACTTCACACACGTAGGGTTATTGTCGTTATTATAGTTTCGAGAGGTGCAGTACCTCTTGGCATCAGGTGATAACTAAACAGTATCGTACAGTACAGTAAATACAGTATCGTAGTTTATTCGGGTAATGGGACGGGGCTTGGGAAGAAGAAGTATATATAAGTATTTCGAAACTGAAAACTAAATTCTAAAACAATAATTCGTGTAAAGAGCGACCTAATAGCGAGGTAAGAAAAGTCTTAAAACATATCATTTATATGTATGTTAGGACCAAATAAATTTTTAACAGACTAAATGAACACAGAATTACGCTTATTATCCTAAAGTATAGAACTCATTTTATTTAATGACTGTTGAGAAAACTCAATTACTCCATATTATGAGATTAGGCACATAAGGCTCGTGCTATGCTGCATTTTCATTACTTACTATTTCAGTAGTTAAAACGTGTTCCTACAAATAATAAACATTAAATTGAATATCCAGTTTTAAAACAAGTTAATTGCATTGTTATAAAACGCGTTAACATTTAATTTTGTCGGGGCTCTGATCACTTCCACGCAGCTTTGAGGAAATTCTCTCAGAGCGCTGAGCGGCCATCACGAATTGTATCGAAACACGACAAATGTGCGGCGTAAAAAGAAATGCCTTTTTAATGCGGCAAAAGGTCAACCGGTTCGGGAACCGTTTTTGAAGAGCTGACGAAGAAAAAATGGCAAAAATACACACAAAGCGAGCCGAGTGGATCTGTAATAAAACCACAAAAGAAAATAATGGCAACATTTATCGCCGTTTTTCCCGCTCATTCGGCTTTATACGCCGAGCTTTCCCGCCGAAAGTGTGCAATGCGAGGGCGAGGGCGAGGGCGAGGGCTGTACGAGTACATCGATACCGCGACACCGGATCGCCGCCGCCGGGGTAGGTATTGAGAAAACTTGGCAAATGTGAATACATTTCAATTCAGATAGCTTCCCACCTTCGAATGAGTTCTTAGCTGTTCGCTGGCTATCGATACTAGCGTTATTTGTGTTAGGTTATTATCGTGAATACGAGACGGAAAATAAAAATAATATTTGTGTGTTTTTATGCCTCCTTCTCAACAGAATACTTTTAACATTTCATTCAGAGGACACCTCAGTAAAATATGTTAGGAAAACTATTTTAGACTTACTTTTACCTTGTGTTTTATGTTCACCTTTGCGGGTAACGAAATCGATACCAGGCGCATTTTTTAAATCAAAATGATTTAGATGGCGCACGAGTATCCGCTAGTAAGCGGGAGCTATTTGAATCGCCGACTTTCAATGCCCGCTATGACACGTTTTCATAATTTCGGGAAAATCAAGCAAAACACTTTAATGACTTTTTTTAGAAAATTTATTAATTACTTTCATCAAATGTCAAATATGTATTTCAGTATAATAAAAAAAAAAACATGGCAGGTCTTGAAAGTCATTTCGCGTTATGGCGGGTTTTTCTCACCCTAACATTATACTTATTATTGCGAGCTAACAAAGCGTATTTTAAAAAAGAAACGTACATTTTTAAATTTAAAAAAATAATTCCGAATAAAATTATATATATAAGTCAAATTTTGAAATTCAGTGACACATATCATCTTGTTATCCCACTTTTCGACTGTCTTGTCAAATTGTCATATAAGTATTATAAAAATCAGTATTTTATAATATTATATAGCTGATGTTTTTGAGTTAGAATTGAAGGTTGAAAATTGATTTATATTTATATATAAGTTTCATAAATTCTCGTGTAGAAGAACTTTAAGTAATTTATTATTTTTATTTAAAATAATAAATGGCGCGTTCCTGCGCGAAGTACCAGGTCGTCGGCGGTGTTCCATATAAATTCATCATAAACAAATTTTTATAGGATTGCACCCACACAAAAACTTGACAGGCTTGGGAATGATTTTGATATTGTAGATATATTCCGATATTCAAAGTTTAAATATAAGAGTGATGATGAGTCAAAGATACAATTGATTTTGATACTCAACCATTCTGTGTCAAACCTAAATTTTTATTGTTTGTTTTGCTTACATTTAATTTCAATTTTTTATTTTAAACCTATATATGTATATATTTCATGTTACTTGTGTAGCATGTTTTTGTTTTTTTTTATACCAAACCAACTTTGTAAAAGTTCATAAGAGCGTTAATAAATAAATAAATTTTAAAAATATATATATATATATATTATTTATTTTACGACTAATAACATTGGATAATTTTTATAGCGTCAGTATCATAAAAAAATTCAGCTTAAGGGCACTTTACACATATACTATATTTGTATTTAAAATTAAAAATATGACGGAGGACAAAGGAGTCTTACGCTCTCGGGTCTGCCACCGCAGTTGCCCCTTAAGTAAACTTAGAATTCTGGCAACGGCTCGTCGGTTCTACAACCCTTCCTGCGGCTGAAGTCTGCTCTAAGTGTAAAACAAAAAAGAGCTTATAATTAGGTTTAAATTATTACATTTTTTAAAAATAAAAGCTACAAATGTTGAGAGGTTTGCTGTGTGTGATATGATTAATTTTTCTCTTTTTGAAAAGTTGAGTTAATTCATATTTTATAAAATAAACATTCTTAACATTTTAATAAAAAATATTGGTCGAAATCTGAAATAATCGAGATGTTTCTTTAAATAAAAGTATCACTTTTCTGTTCAAGTCAGAATATCACATTGTACAACAGGAATTCTCTCATCGTTTTCGTTCGCAATAAAATCATACACTTTGTATGTAGAGCTAAAACTACATCCGTGGAATTTTTATTAAGAAGACTATACTGTGTGGAATATTTAGACTGGAATAACAATTTCAAATTTTGTTAGTTCGATAAAACAGATACTGTTTACCGAATTCCCATCACGGAACCACCTTATCGGTCTCGCGAGTGTCGTATTGATTTTCAACTTTACTATCTCATATTTTTATAGGTTCGGGAGACGACAGACGTGGAGAGATAGTGTGACTGATGAAGTAGTCTTCGGAGAATATATTACAAAAATTGGCCTCGCGAGATCGGAAATACGACAAACGTACCGGACCCTCGGGACAAAATCAACGCCAAAATGATATCTATTTTTGAGCAAATAAGCTTTTATGGTAATCCCAAAGTGTTGAACTTTGAACTTTATTCAAATTTACTTCAGCATCTGTGAAGGCATTGAGGTAGATCTTTTTAATAATGAATATCTTAAAATTGTCACTTTGAGGAATAATTAAGTCGTCTCGGAATTGTATTCGCTGAGTTGCGCGCTGTATTAATAATAGTTATTAAAGATGGTAGGTACTGAAATTTTGATATTAATAACAGAATTTTGAAGATTACAACTTTTTTAAATGCCATCATTATCATCGCGCGACTACCATCCATTGAGGACGATATTAGTTTGCCTTTGCACACCTTTACAGGTAATCCTGGTGGATTAATGGACTGGTGTAAACACTAAAGGCCGGTTGTGTGATCATTAGTAAATTTTCACTTTGGTAACTTTTTACCAAAAATATATTAGCGAAATCGTACGAATTTTTACGACTGGTAAGTATATTGACCATTTGTCTGCTCGCGCCGTAATGTTTACGTATGTTCAATAACATATTCAATAAATAATAAGACAAAACACTTTGTTTAAACCATTATTTTTTGATAAATCAACATGTTTCGATACCTACGGTGTCTTTTTCAAGAAACAATGAATTATACTAAAATTAAAAATACAAGCATAGATTAAAAATAAAACTATAAAATATATTTTTACACTTAGATAAATTCTAAATTTTATAAATAAGAAAAAGCGTTAATAGTAAGCTAAATATTATAAATAATCAAATCCTTTGTTTTGTCTTATTTATATAATATGTGACTATGTTATATATTATTTATATAATATGTGACCCATTTTGCTAATATTGAAGAACTAATTATATATTTAATTTTACAGTGCTTATTGATGTATTTTACTATTTATCGTTCTTTATTAAGGTTTTCTAAGGTTAATAATAAAAATTCTGTTCATATGTCGAGCATTTTTCTGTAAGCTCTAACTAGTTTATAATTATCACAGATATAATGGGGATAATGAACCAAACTTCGCCGAATTAAAAATAAAATGAATATTAATAACTTTGAAGCTCAATATCTCAGTTTGATGAAGGCACCTTGCTATCACAGGGACACGATATTTCAATGAAATATAATTATTTTTCATTACTGAAAAAGCTTAATTTCTAACGAAACAACGACTCGACTCAACGTAACAATTCACATTTATCTAATAAACTTCTTAATATTAATTTTCAACTCGTAAAAAAATTGTAAATCGGTCATAAATTTACAATCTTGACGAGGGTTACATTCGTTTTAAAAATATATTACGTTGGTATTAGATAAATGTACTTAATTTAGTGTATTATAATTATTAGCATAACAGCCCCATTTTCCAAAATGCCGGCGGGCGCGTCCTGTCAGAAGTCGTGAATTATTACACAAACCATGGGACTCAATAATTCATAAATACTCCATTTCATAAAACGGGGATCAACCACGTGACGTGATGTGGGTCGCTTTACATTTAAAGGTTATTTAATCAAATTATTTATTGTAAAATATGGTGAGCGTATGACCGCTCGACTTCTGTGCTATTAGGAACTAAAATCAATCACTTTTTACATAAATATTGTCACGTGTTACTCGGGCTGACCGGGCATCCTTTGCATACCATTGATAGAACGCCATGTTAGAGAAAGTTCTTAATGCATGGTTACCTACTTGCTCGCCAACTAGCGCAGCGCACTTCAGTGTTAATTTGATCGCCTTATTGAAAACAATAAAAACTGTAAAAATGTTCTTAGATTTTCACGGTCGTTCAGAATCTTTTGTGTATAGTTTTCTTGGCTAATCTGCCGTTTATATCTGACCTTTCTGACCGATATTTCGGATACCATTGCTGATGATAGACCCTGCAATGGGATTAGAAACGTCGGCAAGAAAGGTTAGATATACACGGCAGATTAACCCAGAAAACTATACAAATAATAAACTAAAACTGTATTTCGTCAAATCATATTTAAACACTAATGGTATAAAATTATCTTTCCAATAAAGCCAATACCATGGCCATTGCCGCGATTTTTATGTGTTTTATTTTATTTTAAAGTCTAAAAAAAACACCTTTACATCGATATGTATTTGTGACATTAAATATCTCCGATAGTATAAAAGGAATAGAAAAGGAAAAGGAATGACCAAGTATGCATGGATGGGACAGAATATCTCATTGGAGATGATTTGTTGTGTATGGAGTCGGGGGAGTAATTTTTTAATAAGATTAGAAAGAGAATTTTTATTTAGCCATCGATGATTTTATCAAAAAAAAAAATTTAAAAAAAACATAAAACAAACAAGTCTTAGCTTAAATCAGATGATTTAATATAGGAGAAGGGTACCAAGTCATGAGTGTTTTTAAAATCAGTACAATATTTTTTAACAAAAAACTACATTTTAATGTTACTCAAAAAGATTATACAAGGTGTCAAGACCTAGTCCACAATATTTTAATGGTTACTAAATTACGAGTCGAATATGTTCAAGTAATTATTTGGTAAAATCAAGCACGTGATTGCTGAAGGAAGAATTGTTAAGACTTTGATAAAGTAACACCAACTATGACATGTGTCTATGAAGTGAGCACACAAGTTCTTTTTCAAAAGCGGTCGTACGTTAAAACCTCCGACAACTTCCATATGCATATATTTTAGAATAGCACACGAGTATACTGGGCGTGGTAACATATGCCGCGCCCGACTAGTTTGCCAGATCTAAGTTTCCTAAACTTTTGTACGGCATTATGGGAAAGAAGTACATTATATAAAATTAAATCGGCTACCAAAACGGAATAATAAATGAACCTATCGTGGCCGCGGCTAAGGAAACATAGTATGATTATTAATAAACGTCTCGTGATGGTTTCCAATTTTGCTAAAGCAAAGAATTCTTAAAATAAATGCACAAACGAAATCTTTCTATCGAATAAGGGCCAGTTGAGTGAACAATAGTGATTTTTTACTGTGGTAACGTTTTACTAACGCTCGTAGTAAAAATCTTTTGCGGGTTGTTGATACATCGAATGTATTACTGTCAAAGTATAGAAGGAGATGTCTTATAGGCGCGACAAATAATCATAAAATATACTTTACTTTATGCATTATCTATGGATTTTTCGACTAGGCGTTCGAAATATTTCGAATTTTTTTCGTATTATATGCTAATTAGTGATGAAAAAAAATGCTACCCTTATCTCACTGGTGTGATTGTGATTGATATTCGATATTATCAGTGATTAAAAACTGTGACTGAGATCACAGTTTCATTACTAAGACGGATGCGCCGCATACATTTTTAAAAACATAATTTTGAGCGTATTTACTTATATTATTCAAACTTCATTTGCGCATGTTTCTATCATGTGTAATTTAATATCATTACAAAGAGAATGAATACCCTAAAAAATATCATTTTAATTTTCGGGTCAAATGTGTAAAACGTTTTGGCAGAATCTACTAGATGGCGATTATTACGAATTATGATTATTTTCATTTCATACGTACATGCGCCGAATCACGGTTCACAACCAAATATAAATAAAATAAAAAAATGATTCACGATTCACGATATTCCCAGATATTCAATCACTGATAGTGATTTTGACTCCAAGGTATCAGTGATTGACTCACAGTTCGTGATTGTGAGCTCATAACTAGTGCTAATGTATATATTATTAAACAAATAGATCATCATCGAACGAACTCTCATCTCTAAAATAGCATGATATTGAGTGATAATTGTCGTATACTGCAACTTTTAAAGTATGATATAAAGTGTGGGACGACTTTTGACATATTTAACTATAGATTCTCGTTTTTACTATCGGATATCGGAGAGTGAAATGAGTTTACTACGGGATGTACTTTCGAGAAGTAAATATTTTTTTACTAACGATCAAACAACCCGTTTTCGTAAAAATGTTTACTTTAGTAACTTTTTTTACTATAGTATCACTACTAATATCACAATAACATGCCCTAAATATTTAGATACAACCAGGTCTCGAAACCAGTCGGTTACGCTATAATGACTATAGATTATCGTCAGATTTCATCTGTTTATGTTACTTTTATTAGTGAAACATCTATTTTTTTCTCGTTGGAAACTATCAACTTTTTAAATACAATGTTTCTCAAGAACCTTTGCATAGAACCTAGTAAATGGCGCCAGGTCTTCTAGTCCATTTTATTAACAGAAATACAACTAAATTTTGATTTGTATTAAAATCACATTTTGTTTGTTAATTTGAGATTTACTTATTTATACATGAAGTTCTCGCTAAAATATTTGAAATCATTTCTCTACAAGCCTTTAACATTGGCGATTTTGTAATCTCGTTCTCATCGAAATCATCAATATTTTCGTCATTATACAACTTGTTATAATCATCGCGTAAAATTACAAGTCTCAGTGAGATCACGCCCTTCATTCTATGAGAAAAGGTGAGACGAAGGGATGATTCTTGGTCGAGATCCCAATTGAGGTAAGTCAGACGATATTTGGGATCAAATATATTTGATCCTTTCATCCAATACTGGCTTAGCGCACTTCCTTCATTATTTGTTTCTTCGCCCTTGAAGCATTGTAGCACATCTATGAAATCTCCTAAATTATTTTCCTCTTGTACCTTGAATTAAAATAAAATTAATATTGAACGAGATTTATGGTAAATTTATTTTGATAAATTAAAAAATTATTTATGAAATGTTTATTGTTTACTGGACTAAAAAGTGTGTTAAGAGTTTATTTACATTTTTTTTTACTCATTTTGTACATTTTTGTTGTGATGTTGCAATTTCAAAACATAGTGCTGTCATTGTATATTCATCGCAATAAAAGTTGATTGCTTTTAAAATGGAATAATAGATGTATCAATTGGAAAGACAACACAATATAAGTTCAAAAATTTATCGAAAACGTGTTCGGTTGATATAGAAAAAATGGTAACGCATTTATCAAAATAGAAAAAGGTCCAGATTTGAATTCCAGTAGAAACCAAAAAAAATTCTAAGCATAGATGTCTTTTGTATCTTTCAATGGATTAATTTAATTTGTTAATAAATTTTAATTAAGGAAATTATTGAAAACTTGAGAAGTGAGGGATCTTCGTCACGAGAAACTACAGTCCACTGAAATGATTAATTGTGATTAATGGTTTCCAGTACGTGGGACCGTTTCCTCCCTAACCAATTATTCCATTTTGTATGATTGACTTCCTCAAGCGTATGGTTAGTGCAGCGCCAACTAGTATTGTTTCATCGATCGATGTATCACACTAATCTAATAATTCTACTATTATGACAATAGTGGTAGAATTAATATAAGAGAGCGTAAAATCAATGAAAATCAGATATGTAACTCTATTTCACAGCAAGTTTTACAATATCAATCTGGACTATGTCTCTCCCATGCCTAGAATGCTTAATTACTACGATAAGATTTCGAATGACATCATTAACGCTAATCTGGATATATATTGTTAATGACACAGGCTTAGCTGAATCGAAATTATCTTACATATGGTTGACAGTCGATCTAACGCGTAATACGTGCTTACCATACAGTCGAATTTACATTATTCGCTTTCGAACGCCGAGGTTTGTTACGTGTCACGTTTTTCGACATTATTGACCTTGAAACCCATGCGTTTACTTATGTAGTAGTTTTAATATTTTGTTCATTCTCTTCAATTAATTATCTATTTATAACATTTTAAACGTGTTAATTTTATATAAAAAAATATATTATTTTTAAAAATAGTATTCTGTAATGTGTTATTCCTTTAATTGTCTTAAATAAAATGTTTTTTCCATGTACTTGAATGTCATAATATGACTATTAACGACCCTATAAGTACGAAATGAATCAAAATATTAATAAAATTTCTCAGCCACCATATTTCTGCATAAAAAATCTACCAAAATGTGTTTTGGAATTTTCATAATCTGTTTAATTATAAAATTAAACAGTTTTTTGTTGCTCCTGGAGTTAGCTGCTTTGCAGATTAATGTATCGATATAGAAAATAACATTTTCTAAAATAGGGCAGAATGTATTTAACAGTAAATCTGTTTTATTTTATTTTATGAAACTTTTGAAATGGGTAATACTAATTACCTTTTTTAAATGATCATAAGACGTCTATCGAAAATTTGACTACAGAACGAATTTCACACAAGTTAGACACGCCCGGAAAATTTGTTACCACGAACTAATATCTGCTTATACACAAGGGAGCCATTTCGGAAACTTATATTACGTAGTATTAACGCGCATAGGTAATATATACATCTTTTGAATTGTACGTCAATAAATATTATTTATTTATGTGTTAGGTAATACTCGTAAATGTTCGGAACAAGTAGAAAAGTTTGTGTATTTTGAAAGTATGACTACAGTAAATTATTGCAATAACATTAAAGTTTATGAACTTGACTTTATGAAGCTGTTGACCAGATACAAGACCTGTGTACTCTTCGACTCTTGTCGTCGCTTTCAGATTATCAGCAAAGCTAAAAATTTGTCAAGTTTTATACTTCACACTACCAAACATTTAAAAAATCCTCAAACATATGTGCCCATTATTATGAAAGTGGTCTAAGTCAAGAAATTGAAATAATGAATTTATCAATTATTTCTGGTCACATTGTACATTGGTATTGTTATAGACCTAAGAAAAGCCTTTGATAGCATATCACACAAGAAACTATATAATAAACTTTAAAATATTGGCCTCAACGGCAATGTTTTATTATGGCTATTTTAGTTATTTAACATACCAAAAAGAAAAAGTAAAAATAAATGGACACAATAGCGCATCTGAAACCCCTGACTTTGGCATACCACAAGGCACAGTACTTAGACCATTGTTATTTATTATATATATATTATATAATATATTTAAACTTAAATTACATGGTAAAATAATATCTTATGCAGACGATGCAGTACTAATTGTTAATAAAAAAAACTGTCGCTAATATATCTGCAAATGAGAATATTAATACCATAAAAAAGTGGACGGATGATAACCTACTATCAATGAATACTGATAAAATATACTTTCTACGATTTGCTATTCAACAAAAAGACAACACTGTAATTATTATTAAAATTCACACCAAAACCTGTACTCAAGAAGACTTTTGTTACCAATGTTCATCAATTGAAGAAAAAGACTGTATCAAGTACCTAGGAATCACAATAAATAACCAACTCAAATGGAAAGAACATATTACTAAACTTATAAACAAAATAAGGAAAACTGCCTTCATATTTTTAATATGTAAGCAGTTTTTAATATGTACATATCTCAAAAACATCTTATCACTTACAAATCTTTAAATTATATATTAAGCGTTTGTACCGTCACATTTACAATACGGTATTATTGGATGGGGGCGAGCATATAAAACTTCAATATCACAATTAGAAATCACTCAAAAAATGATGATAAAAATATTCCTAAATAAAATGACTATCCAAGTGTTCAACTCTTCACAGATTTCAAAGTACCTAAAATAATAAACAAACAAAAAAAAATCAAATATCCAAATTTTTTAAATAAAAAATTATTTAAATATTAGAAGCGAATTCTGATCTACAAGATTTAGTTACCAAATTGGTATTCCAAAACTAAAATATACCGCAACCCAAAATCACTATATTTATCAAGGCATCAAATTTTTTAACAACTTCCCATCACAATTAGAACAATCACAAACTACCATCAATTTGTATCTGAAGTAAAAAAATATATATACAGACTAACTGAAACATAAACTATCTCGTATATACTCCTTCTCTATACACGAGTCCTACTCTCATGGAGAAGAAATAAATGTTAAATGAAAAATATATATATCCTACTGATAATTCTAAAATGTATTATATTTTCTAATATTAAAATAAATAAAAAATAAACAAAATAAAATCTGTCGAAACCAGTTTAATTGTCCACTCTTTTTGTCATCAATAAATTTCCATGTCCCATTTGCCAGTGTCACGATCCCAACCTCTCTTCAGCACAATTTCAAGTCGAACCAATTCCGGATTACGTTCTCCTATAGTGAGACTGAAAACCGAACTTACAATAATTTATTCACCGACGTTGATATGTTTTCTGTTTCATTACCAATAATATTCAAAAACCTAAATAATAATATTCTTTGATGCAACACGTAAATGATTTTTCCTAGTTTTTGTTTTTATATTCATAACTTTTATTACACAGTACTGTGCTTTTTTTATCGAGTCGTTTTCTTGTCATTATTATTTTTTTCTATGTTAACAATATATAATATAATAAACAAATAATAGACATCTCATAGAGACGAAGCTATTATTTATTAAATTTAATGGAAGTATGGGTAATTACAGGACTTACGATCTGTCTTCGGCTGGCTTAAGTGACCACTTCATATAAATATAACGTTCACAATTCTCACCCATCAATCTCCATATCTATCAAATTTTTGAAAGTTGTATATATGTTAATATGTGAACTCACTTCTAGTACCACTACACTATTGCCATCTATGGACTAAATTTGATAATTCATTTCCCTGAAACAGCATATATGTCACAATGAAAATCTAATTATTTTTTTGAAATTATTAAAGCAATATTCTTTATCTGTAAAATGTTTTTAACACATTATACTAGAATACTCCTGAAAAATCAATATTTTTCAATTTTAAATATTATTTTATTTTGACCGGTATATTACTAGCAATATTTTAATATGTCCAAGAACACAGAAGTACTGGATTTTCACCTATAAATGGATACAAATGAGAATGGTGAACGTTATATTTATATACATTGATCACTTAAGCCAGCAGAAGACAGCTCTATAATTACCCATACTTTCATTTATATTGCATTAAATATAATAAAAAATAGCTTCATCTCTATGAGATATCTATTATTTGTTTAATAACAGTGCCTTTGTAGGTGAAAATCTAGTAATTCTGTGTTCTTGGACATATTCAAATATTGTTTATAATTTAGTACTGTATGACGTTACGAAATACCGTCATGTTATTTTAGCATGGTATCATTGTAATTAGTTTTAAATAAGGGTCAATATAATTAGTCTATGCTACGAGCAGTGTACAGGACGCTAGCCGGGGGTCATTACCCCAGAAGGAGACGCACACGAGCCGCCGCCAGGAGCGGGTCGGCCGGGTGCCAGTCAGCCACTCGGTGCGCCGTTTCAAGGCCGCTAGTTGAATATTTGTTCACGATATAATCACGTCAAGTCAACAAGGCTCATAGAATATTTTGCCGAATTGCCCTAATGGTTTGGGAAATATTGGATCGTGCACCAGAGGTTGCTATTGTCATTTGACAGATGGCTGCGATATAAACGGACCCACATTTTATCGAGATATTGGACGTCTTGGCAAATTATGGACTGGAAAAATATGAAAGGATTGGAATACTGAGTTCTGCATCTCAGATACCAACAGCTGCTATGGACTTGGATGAAGCAGGATAACCCGCAAAATGTAATTGATATGAGTGATTTTCTAGGATCTATTTTGACTTGACATTGACCAATTTTTATTATGGCATAGGGAGTGATTTTTATTGTTAAACTAGTATTCATATAAATTGCTTTTCGATTTAACTAGTTTATACTTATTAGTTATTAACATATTTGCTTTCGTTTTGGAATAATTTTTTTTCTCTTCACAGACACTTGCACATAATTATTTTATGCTCACACACGACAACGCATTCCTCCAGTGATGATCATCAGATGGCAAATAAGGTGAATAGGTGAACTGAATCTGGGAGGAGACCACATTATCTCATGCTTCTGCATGCATCTGGGAGGTGGAGGACGTCCAGCCTCACTTAGAGGCTGGAACGCCTCTCACAACTTATATCTGTTTTATTTCCAATAAATAAATAAACTCTATGATAAGCCTGACGTCGTCAAGTGTATCAAGGCCCAACAACCTTGGTGGACTGGGCATCTGGGTCGGATAAAAGAGTCCTCATGTGACATTCCCTAAACCAGAAGGTAGACGGAACACTGAGAGACCGTGATTCCATCGGCTGGACGGGATCCGGAGGAACCTGGATGTTTCCGAAGAGCAGAGAGGAATGGAGGAATCTCTTTGAGGAGGGCAAAACCACTTGGATTATAAAACCGTGATTGTTTATGATTGATGACTGTAGTAAATAAAAAAAATTATGCTTTTAATTCAATGATTTCTAATATAAATTTGTCAGCCTATGCGAGACTAGCGAAATGAAGTCCTATTACCAACACTGATGTTTGGAAGTGAAAGCGGAAGACTTGGCAAGATCAGGTAAACTAGATACTAGAAGATTATCAAATTGTAAACTGCAACAATTGACGATAACACATGAGAAGATGTATCCTTTTAGATATCCATCAGATCTTATATTTAAAGAGTACAATACCCTAGACATAAGACAAATCTATATATTGAGACTCGTCCAAAATTTCCATGCTAAAAACAACTCACCCCAAGCAATAAATCATAAACACAACAAAAGACATACAACGAACATCTACACGTCAGTTCCGAGAGCAACACCAACATTTTATCAAAGATTCTACATGTTCTTAGCTCCGAAACTGTACAACACACTCAGCACCAACTGGAAATCGTTCACTTCCAATAAGATTATGCAAATATGGACCCAATATACGATCCAATTGGTTAGAGATTAATCAGAAGCATCGCTATCCAACATTATATCATAATCATTATACATTGCCTACACTAACAATTCACTAGTTCTACAACACTCACTACATTTTTTTTCTTTCTATTAATATTTTTATTCCTGTCGAATCTTTATCTTTCTTGAATTAAATAACACCACAACAGCATGAAAAAAACTGGCTACTAGGTAGCCATGACAATGCTTTATATATCAGAAGTGAAGTCTACTCCATCCCACATAATAAACTACGAGTATATACTTAATTGCAATATAATTGTATCTTATGTTTATCATGTTATATTATAATATATTCACCTCTGTTACAACAAAAACATGTATGTCAATAAAGTTTAATAAATAAATTAATTAATGTGGACAAAACAAGAGTCTCTTTTTTGTCTATCCCCACGGAGAAATATCATGATGTTAAATTAGCTAGTAAACAACTTAATGTCACAATTAAAATCGAATTGAATCAATTTTTAAGAAATTTTAAATAATGACGTCTAAACGAGATAAAATGTGACGTGTCTACGGTATATTTTTTCCCAAAATGGCGCCGCGAATTTGTCCCGTGAGTAACATTATTCGGACAGACAAGACTTTTAGTGCCAATTAAGTGAGTGTGAACCTTTTAAAATAGAATTTAAATAGAATCGTTCTCTTTTATTAATTATTTGTCTTTTTCTTCTTCCTTAGTCGATTCCCCTATTAATAAGGATTGTGTCTTCCGGGTTTTAACTTGTTGATTTCCTTGACGATCATTTCATCTTGGAAAACTTATTGGTGGTCTAATTGTGTCTATTGGGCCAGCAACACATGTAGTTTCAACAGGACAGTGCCACCGCATACATAGCCCGAGCTACGCTTGAAATTTTGTGAGAAATTTTTCCCGGCCACACAATGTCAAAAAGTGGTGAAATCGACTGGTCTCCTCGATCACCTGATTTGTGATTTTCTGTGGGGATACTTGAAATGAAAGGTCTACGCCAATAAGCCAACAACAATTTCGATGCTACAGGATAATATTAGAAATGATAATACTGAAAAAACAGGCGAAGTGTGGGAGAATGTTATGAAAAATATGGTTAAAAGAGCACGCATTTATGCCGCTGCCATATTCCATACATAAGTGTAATAAACCAAATAATCGATAAATAAAAACCAAATTATTAAATTGTGTTTCTTTTCCTTATTCAAAAACAACATCGGCCTGAAACATAATATTCACCCTGTAGTTACCAAACGAATTCTGAACTTTGAATAAATTATCTACTAACTCATGAAAATAACATATAAAAATTTTTGAAATGTTCTTTTGTACCATTGAAATTGATACAGAAATTACATCAAAACATGTAATGCATAAGAAAGCGAAACAGTCGTCGCTTCAAATAAACTGCCGTATAGGAAACCGGAAAGTGTCAAGTATGCGCGTTCTAAAACAAACCTTTTTGCATATTCATATTTTGTATTTTGGGTTTCATCTAAAATTGTATTTTAATTTTTATAATTCTGATTTAAAATAATGAATGAAAGTTTTTCTCCTAGAATTTTTGCACATTTCTGCGTCCAAATTACCATCCATACATTTCCTCATGCTCGTCTTTTCAGTGTGAATTGTGATCTTGACGCTAGCAGACGTCAACTTGACCGATATTTGTTCGATCTCAACATCACGATAGCATTCGCGGTGTGGACCTTTCAGCTCCAGTGCACCAGCACTGTATTTTGTGATATTGTGTTTTGATCACGTGTTTGTGTGCCGTGGGTGAACTTGTGACATCGCGGTATTCAATTAGAATCGGAGATCGGCTCATCCGTGTGCCATTTTGTGTGATCTCGGCGGCGACTGTAGGGATTACGGAGGTGTCATATACAAAGTAAGGCGATCAGTTCTTTCGAATCCCGGTTTCCGAGATCACTGGTCCTTCGACTAGAACCCTTATCCCTTCGCTTACTTCATCCTATACCACGTATCCTTACTTCCTTCCCCTACCTTGCGGTGATTCCGATTTACAACCGGAATTGTCGTAATCCATTCCACGGGACGTATGACTCGGAGATTGAACAATATGGTCGATCTCCAATAAGATCAATACAATATATATATATATATATATTCAATTCTATATATAATACTATATTGTCCTGAAGAAGGTTGGGTCCGACTGAACCAAGTTGACTTTAGTATATGTATATAATAAAGTTGTTAAAACTAAACGTTATATTATTAAATTATAATGCCAAGCCACAACGTGTTTACTTTCTAAATAAATTAATAAATTTATATTTTTCAATAGAATTAAGTAATATATAAAATACTAAAATAACTTTGAATTCAAAGCTAATTTTAGTTCAAGTAATAAATCAATCTTCCTAGAATGGTAATAAGATACTAGTCGGCAAGACAATACACAGGAAGAATCAGATTTTTTTTTCTAAATTTTCCTACAATAAATGACAAGAAAGACGATAAATATGGACATGTTTAAAAATCTTGAATAACAAAGTTTAGGGTGTTTTTTTAGAGGTTTGTTTTTCAAATTGACAATACTTTTTACAGCGACAGACAATTTGACAGCCGACAGCTGATTTGTGATGAATGAATAGACGTACGCCAGAACAATGCTCACAAATTGTGCAAATTTATTCTGAAAATTGTGGTTCAGTTCGCGACATTTACCGTGCGCTACGGTCGACATGATCGTCCATCCGAGCAAGTTACTAAAATAACCATAGATCGTTTTCGCACCAAGCATGTTGCTGCAGTGGAGCGTAGTATTGAGGAGGACCCGAATGAGTCGATTCACCATCGTGAACAGCAATAGATCCATGATTACTGACTTTTTCATTCCCCAATTGAATAGCATTAATGTGGAAAAGCCGTGGTTTCTAACAAAATGGCGCAACATGCTGTACAGCGCGCGCCACAATCAATGTATTGAAGAAAACATTTGATCCAAGATCGTGTGATTTAACACCTTTAGATCATTTTCTGTGGGGATATGTGAAGTTGCTAGTCTACGCCGACAAACAGAGATGATAGACGACTTGGAAGCCAACATTCGATGCGTTATTGCCGATATACGTCCCCAGCTGCTCCAAAAAGTAGTCGAAAATCGGATTTTCAGATTGCGCTTTATTTGACCCAGCCGCGGTGCCCGTTTGCGTGAAATGATATTTAAACACTAATGGTATAAAATTATATTTCCAATAAAGCCAATACCATGGATATTACCACGATTTGTATGTGTTTTATTTAATTTTATAGTTGTATACCTCTATAAAAAATACCCTTTATAATCCACTTCAATCTCTACTTCGAGATTCACAGATGGGTAAGAAATAGATGAAATAAATATATAATATAGTATCGTAATGTATATGCTAATGTTGATCAAAAATAAGTTATCAATTTTGCAAGATATCAACCGTTTTGGTTCGTTAAATTTTCCACGGTCCGGGATAAAATCAGATCCGGGAGCCTGAGTTCATAAACCCGGCCAGTTTTATGAAACTACATATATAGTAGTTTTTCTTGTAGTAGTTAAGACACTGGCTTAGTGATCTAATGGTCGGGGGTTCGCGCCTCGTTCCAGAACACCAGAAAATTAATTCTACTTGCATAATACAAGCGTTTAGCTAACTTTTAAAATAATAAGAATATTGATGTGACATGTATTCCGTGTACGCATCTTTATTAATAAAAAAATTATATATATATATATATATATACAATTTAGCTCACATAAACCACACAAACTTTGAGGCGAAATTAAAGAAGTGGCTCTTATTAAATAATATGACTTACCTGTAATCACATTATCTTTAAATTGAATTGTATATTTACACTGATTAAATTTTCCGGTTCATTATTATTTATTTATTATATAATATTTTGAAAATGTATACCGACAGAGAAACTGTGTTTTGTACATTATAATATAGCACACCTAGATCAAAACTAAGACAACTCAAAAAACAAAGAATTTTTAGCTATTATTATATTCGGATATAATATACGCAACTAACTTAGCCCCAGTTCTCGAATAGTGCTATTTTAGGATACACTTATGACCTAAAATGTTATTTAGTTTAATAACTTTAGTAACAAAAAATGGAGAAAAATGTTTTTATTTCTTTGTCTACTGTAAAATCTATTTTTGAGTTGTCTTAGTTTTGATCTAATAATATAGTTAATATAGTTTTACACTTTGTTATTTTAATGTAAGTTAATAATTGTAAAAAATAACCTGCAGACAAACATTTTGCAAGACGCTTTGTGAGTCTTGATTGTTCTTTTTCAGATATGTAAATAAAATTAATTTATTGAAACTCTTCAAATGTCACCGGATGACGTCGCAGCTGTCACGGTACATTACGTATTTAAATGATAGCTTATATCCTCAGTGTATATATATATATAAGACATCCGTCTCTTCACGGCTAGTACCCGCTCAGACAGAAGGGGATACCCGGGCGGATTGAGCATGCCGGCATTGCTCGGTTTAAAGTTTAACGCGTTTGATCACCAGTAAGCGTGCCTGGGAAATCTCATTACTTGTTCATAAATCCTTAAGCCCCTCCCATACGAACGCACACCCCGAACGCCCACCCCAACCCATGTACTCAGCGTTTATTGTCAGTCGCCGTCACACTGTCTGTGGTCCCATTATAGCGGCGAGACAGTTTTTAAATGCGTGTCGTATATTTGTTTAAATTAATGACGCAATTAATATGGCTACATTTTTTTGTGTATTAATTTTCTGGGCTAGCCGACGTTGCAGATGCCACTGTAGGGTGCATTATCAGCTCCGATGATGGATACTGTAATGGGATCCGAATGTCGGCCAGAGAGATCGGTGACGCGTATTATAATAGTCTATAAAACTCTAAACAGAAGACACACGGTAGATTTTTAGGCGCCAAATATATGCGTAACGGAATAATTTCTACAAATTACAAAAAGCAATTATGATTAGTTACAAATCACAAAAGACGTGATTGTGATTAGTTACATATTACAAACGGCGTGATTGTGATTAGTATTCAACGATTAAGTGTGATTTAACGATTGGAGGTATAGGTTCTAGTGTACTCTCCGAATTATGAATAATTAGTTATCAATTGTCGTTATAATCGAACACCAATTACGGTATATCTCTACACTAAAAGGCAACGACTGTCTATCTAAAAATATGCAATGAATACAGTCTCGCAAATATTATATAACGAGTCACGCTTTAACCTTTCCCTTACGGTGCTAAAATAAAAATGCGCGTTACGGTGCTGTAAACTCAGTGTACTTTCAGTGTTCAGTGTTCAGTAAACATTTTTATGTCCAATAAATATGAATATTTTACATTTATTACTTATATTAATCATTAAAATAATAGTTGATATATATAAAAGTGAATATTTATATCAATTATTGTGTAAAAGTGCTAAAAACAAGAAAAAACATTAATCGTCACAAACGACAAATGAGGGTGGACCTGCCGCTTACCCATAAATTTATATTATTTATTTATAAGCAAATGGTCCTATATGGTCGTTCCCATTCGCCACCAGATTGGCATTTTTTAAATGCTAATAGGCGCTGTGCAATTCACAAACGACAGCATAAAACACGTCTAACTCGGCCGGCGCATGCTCTGCTACTAAGTGACGATCGGCATCCGGCACCCTACGCCCCGCGCGATGCGCCGTCTGCAACTCCGCACGTACACATACACGTATTGACAAATTCACGTCAGGTTCTTCGAGAAAACATTTTTTATTGTTGCGTATGGTAAATACTAACATATTGAATTATTTTATCCAATACGTAAACATATTACGGAGGAATACCTAAAATATGAAATCTGTATTTAGTATATTTACAGAGATAGTCACATAATTAGAGGCAATGTCAACTAAGTTTACATCATCAGAGAGGAAAAGTTAAAGGTATTATTAAAAAATTTGCATCGCCATCTTTGGAGAAAAAAGAAGAATATAATATAATGCTTAATATTTATTCGTTAGTACATGATCACATAAGGTGTCACATAGTATGGACCTTACCATCGTTCCTTGATCTACTTAAAGCTTGTTTATAGAGCACTTAATTAGCGCTAGAGCTTCGATACCGTACCTCATCAGCGACAGAATACTTCAGTAAAACATCCGACGCTTCAGGCCTTTAGGGACCGAACTTTTAATAATGTAGGCGTTATCAGATAATGTTACTATCATGCAATATTTCTATTTTGATGAGTTGAATGTTACGTAACTCTTGTAACACAATAAACTCGGTTCATAAGTAAAGTGACAAATAGTGATGAAATAAACTGTGATTTTGAAACGATTGGTTACTGTGATTTGATTGACAATAAGAGATTTAATGTCTAGTGTGCCAGTGATTGCTCGCCGAATTACGAATAATCTTGTAATCCATTTATATACTTTAGATGTCTAAATGTTCCCACAATTATAAACTACCGTATACGTATTATAATTGCTTTGAATTCAAAATATATTTCTCACAATATCCCCAAGTAAACTTTACTGGGTCAACACACTTTTAATAGTACGATTGCGATCAATCTCATAACCAGTGTATCTCATCACTAATAAATAATCTGTTTATAAACAAAATATAAGATTTTACATATTTTTGATAATATAGGTTTTTCAATACGTACAATACTTACAGTAATACATTTATCTGTAGGTTTGAAACAATTGTGATCTGTAGTTTTTGTCAACTTATTTTCTTTTCGTACATCAATTTTGATTTAATAACTGATTTCGAGCGTCTTTTTTCAAAGAAGTCCGTTCGCGTGCAACAGATTTTTTAGACCCTTAGATTGTTTAACCTTTACTATAATGTGATATAAAATACTCGTATGCAGCCATGCTGTCAACTCGTGTTACCGTAAGAAATTAGAGTTCTATTAGTCTTTTATTTAAAAAAATAGTTAATGCTATAAATTTCCTATAAATATTGAGCATTAGATATATATAATATTATATTTGGAGCATTCATTAAGTCCTTTATAGGAGGTTGCATTGTATAAATTTTTTAATATAACTTTTTTTTTATCTATCTTTCTTTAATTAGTGAGAAAGAGACACCATTATATTCGTATGTTTATTATTCTTTTTACAGTGAAATTAATGTGTGATTTCTTTCTGTCATGCCACAGATGATATTTTCGTCAACATATTAATTTTACAACTGATTGAAATGAAAGATAAATATTTTTGTAGGATTTGCCTTACATATTTGATTTTTCACTAGTCATGTCTAAGCGTAAATATGTTCCTTCAAACTAACTAAAATATGAATTGCATGTTGCGTGTATTTACCGAAATATTACAGGTTTAATTTGAGCGGTAGACCTGTGTCCCTGCATGGTTTGGGAAGGGTTAAGTACAGCAGGACCCAAAGTATATTATTAATTTACAATATATAATAACATATTGACTTAATAATTTATATTTATTGCTATTTTAGTTTGATTTAATTTTGTCAGTTCATGTTTAAGACATGAGTAATACAGACGTGACAAATTTATTATGTGGTGCCATATTAAGCAACGCATTTCAATTACTAAAACTTATTACGAAAACCATTTTTCAATTAAGGTGATCCACAGAAAATTGCCTCCAATTCTTGGTTGAAACTTCTCGACCCACAATTACTCGTTTAGTGGCCGATTTCGAGGAACGCGATATTATGGCAGACCAAGGTACGACCGCATTAAATTAGAAGTGTACACTCGCTGGAGGATATTCAAAAAGGGGGATGAAAACGTGGTCAAGAACCAACAACCCTCGCAACAATTAAAAATTTCGCAGTCGTCTCTGCAGAATATTCTCGAAAAACATATGTACAGAGCTTTAATTTTTTTTTAAGTTTTACAGCATTGCCTCTCGCATCCTGAACAAAATAGGGCCCAATGATTCCGCTAATCCACATGGTACATTGTCCAGTAACTCTGCGTGGCTGTAAATGACGTTGGTGGATCAATTGAGGATTTTCAATGCTCCAATAATCAGGCTTATTCTCAAAATTGCAATATTGAAATGAAGGTGATTGTTACACCAACCCTCAAAAATAGACAGACAGTTTTGACAGATTATGGTACGTTTATTTCCCTCACTCTCTCACTCTCTCTCTCTCTCTCTCATTCAAATATAACACTATTTTTGAGGGTTGGTGTAACAATCACCTTCATTTCAATATTGCAATTTTGAGAATAGGCCTGAGTAGCTGTTTTGTTTATTTAATAAAACCCACCAAGTCGAAATGAGTACGTCACTCACGGTGATTCTTTTTCCAAAAGTCGAGTTTATGTTTGTTTTAATAGCTTCAACACGTTTTTGAGGCGTTATATGCTTCATAATAAATTGTAATCAACTACACTCTACGACTACCAAATACGAATTAACAAATGTTTGTCAAACCAAAATGACGGCCAAACAAATATTCATCTAGTGTTCATATAAGTGTGACGTCCTTGGGATTGTATAGTTGTGTGTGCGAGTGTGTGTGTGAATGCCGCACCGCCGGGGCGTGTGTGCGGGGTTTATAAAGGGGAACGGCGTCAGGGCACGGCTCTCTGCGTTTCCATCGACTTTATCGTTTGACTTGTACTAGTGATATACCTTGTAACTAAATTGTATCTTACTCTTATAAACGTGCAATTGTTACAAATAGTATTTCATGGACCTTCACATTACGAAGTGTACACTGAAGACGTACTTAAGAGACAAGTATGTAACAATAAGATACAGTTAACTCGAGAACTTCAGCTTGGAGATTATGACGCCGTCGCAAATATAGTAATTTCAATGAAGTTGAAGCAAAACAAAAATACTAAGAGTAGATACATCGCTTTGACTAAATACCGAGCATTAATGTTCTTAATGACTTAGAAAAGGTCAGTGATTTTATCTATCTGAAGTCTCTCATCTCAAGAAATGAAGAGTACAAAGCTGAAGTCCAAAGGAGAATTGAAGCGGTTTCTAGTACGCTATGTCGAAGAAGTGCTTCATCTCGTGCAACGTAAAAGTCCGAATAATTAAGATCCCAGTATTCTCCATAGCTCGGTGCAAAAAAAATCTTTGATTTTATTTCTGTTTTGTCCTTTCTCCGATAGAGGGTAAGCTAGGCTCAATACTTACTGTTTTCCGGCCTCCCTGCACTAAATTTTAAATTAATTTTACTTATAACAATGTTATGAGAAGTAATTAAATGATTCGCCATTTAAATATTGGGTTGGCAAGAAAAAACAACCATTTAATCATTTGGACATCACACATTGTTTTTGTCGACTGTGAACAAATATCAGTCTCAATACGCGGTTAGCAAACAAACTACATTTTAACAGCAAGGAAAAACATTTTTAGTCAGCTTCATATTTAGGCGTATTCAAAATAAATAGTCATGTAAAAAAGTTATTACTTGGTCAGCAGGATTATAAAATTGATCAGTAATAAAAAGATTAGATTAGGTTAGGTTAGGTTTAGTATTAATTTTACAGCTTGCCAAAATTTTATTAAATCTGACCTATCCTCTTTATTACCTATAAAACTGCAAATGTATTTAATTGGGTATAGAAATAACTTCAGAGCTGCCGAATGTGACATTATTTGCTGATCAATCTTGTTCTACTTGCTGTCCACAAGTGCCGGCTCAACTGACTATATTTGCCGGCAGAAAACATTTTAGACCTGACCAAAACCTCAATATTATGCTGACCGTTTAAATGTTAGCCTAATGTTATCTGTATACCTGTATTTTTTGTGAATGCTTCTTTCTGTATTAATTTATTGTATCTTTTATGTAATTCACTAATGTAGTCGTGTACTTCTTTAAATAATGTTTACGGGGGACAGCGAATGGAGTGAAACTATGCCCAAGGTAGCGATACATGGAGACGAGTAGTTCGAGCAGTAGAAGCAGATCAAAAGACTACGATAATCAGTTATGAGCACATTGACTTACAGTAAAAAGAGAAATAATGTAATTCTACACAATTTATATATACAAAGTTATAAAACTTTATCATTACTCACTGTTCTAGCAAGTTTCTTCAACTGCTTGTGATTCCCGGGTTTCTATTGATAATATGACCATCCCACACAATAATAAAAATTGCCACTAACCTGGACTGACAATTGCTGTGTTCCTCCTCTGATGGTGGGTTGGTCCGATGGTCTGAAGCACTGTTCTAGATCCCCGATGTTGTATGTTGTATGCTGCCAGCCTTCACGTATTATTTCAATCGATCAAAATTTAACTTCAGAGCACCAATTATTGAGAAATCTTCACCGGATAATGTACTGATCGCAAATTGCCCGTCGTAGAAAGCAACAATCTTCAGACCGCATGGACAAATCATACCAATATACAAAAAAAGGGATGCCATCCGAAGGAATAATAAAATGGGTAAACACTCACACTATTATTCACCAGCTTTCCTAGCCAAATGGATGAAATTTTCATAGTAACACTAAGGGATAATGTAATACCCGAGTAACCGACCCATTTTAAAAGCAAAAACAGTGTATTAAAAAACGTACACGTAAGAAAAGTGGACCTGCCGCCTGAGGGCACAATGTGGGTATATTATGTGAAGACGAAGGTATTGTATTTGCCCTTGTTTTTGTGTGGATCCAATGTTATAAGTTTTTGCACAAGTGTGGGAACGTAGGAAGGCATGCGCGTGGTTGTGTCTGTGTCTATACAAATATCGTGTTCTCGTGTGGTGAAGTGTCTCTGAATAGAGAAATTCTTCCCCCTGAAGAATGAGCCTCCAGCCAGGAAGGCACACTTCACGGAGAATTTTAAATGAAAGTACTATCTACCGTGTAACTGAGATTTCCTTTATATTTGCAGGGCCGGATTAAGAAAATAAATAATCTATAGATAAAATAGTCAAAATTGGATATGAAAATTATTAGGAATTTAACACTACTGCGAATGCTCTATCAGCCATCTCCGTTTCACCCGTTCCAGGGTAGCATGCTTTTTGAGGTTTTTGGAGCATTATCACACATCGTTCTCCAAATTTTCATTGTAATCCTATTTACTATAATGCAGTAAAATACTAGTGTAGCAGGCAGGGGTACCGAAATATATGTATTTATCTTATTATAACATGCTATACTATGACTCAAAAAATAAATTATTATTATTATTATCACAACCACTAGATTTTTACTTACAAAGGCACTGTTATTAAACAAATATCTGATATCTCATGGAGACAAAGCTATTTTTTATTATATTTAATGAAAAATATATGGAAGTATGTGATAATTACAGGGCTTACGACCTGTCTTCGGCTGGCTTAAGTGATCACTTTATATATATAACGTTCACCAATGCTCTCTTTGGAATCATTCTGTAATTACTCTATACTTCCATATATTTTCCATTAAATATAATAAAAAATATCTTTGTCTCTGTGAGATATCTGATATTTGTTTATTATTCCGTCCATACTACCGTCTGCGTTGCTAACTTATAATGAACCTTTTATCTCCGGTGATGTAAACTGTGTTGGCTTTGCCTCTATTATGCGAATATCTCTGTAAATATATTAAATGCTGAATTCACATTTTAGGTATTTATCCGTAATATATTTATATATAGGATAAAATAATTATAATAAATAAGTATTTATAAGTTGAACAAAAAAAATGTTTTCTCGAAGAAGTTGAAGTAATTTGTATGTGTACGTTTGGGGCGGTGCGGAAGGCGTAGTGCACGGGGCGGGGGGTGCCGGATGCCGATCGTCACTTTAGTTAGTGGCAGAGCGAGAGCGTATGCTGACCGAATTAGACGTATCTTATGCGTCTTTATGCTGTCGTTCCATATGACCAATGTTTTTTCTCATTCTTAGCACTTTTTCACAATATATATATATCAACTATTATTTTAATGATCAATGTAAGTAATAAATGTAAAATATTCCATGTACACTGAGTTTACAGCACCGGAGCGCGCGTTATTATTTTAGCACCGTATGGGAAAGGTTAATGGAAGTTCTGGCGCCACCTAGCAAGTTCCACCTAAGGTTTATGAAAAATATTGTACGTAATTAAAAATATGTTTGCTTCCAACAGGATAAAAATGAAGACACACTTAGAAATCGCACGCAGATGAAATTTAATAATACGATAAAGCCGTCTGTCGGTAATACTTTATTTTAAATATTACATAACAAAATCAAATTTTATCTGTGAATTTGAGATTTACCGAGACCATTCCACAGGGACCCGTTTCTAATTTAGTTGGAATCCCGGTGGTGACTTTTTCCTATGTATCTTTCAAAGTGATTTATATAAATTTATTTTATCAAAGAACTGTTCTAAAAAATTCACTTCAAAAATAAAATTTGAGTTTATTTAAATGAATAAAGTACACAATTCTTCAATTTTAATGAAATCACATTTCATATGTGAAGTCAATTTTTTTTCAGTTAGAAACGTACGCAGATGAAATTCCGTATATAGACGACATTTTTAATGGTCATTGTAGTTTAATTGGTAAAGCTGTTTACCGGCAATAAAATGTTCCGGATTTAATGACTATATTTTTTCGAGCGATATATTTTTCTGTGCATCTTTCAAATTTACTTGTTTGAATATTTTTTATTTATTTATTTATTAATCTGTTAAGTACATAATACAATACTTTTTTTTGTTTTTAAAAAGCATCTAATTGTGCAGAGAAGAAGATTGCACGTTATTAATGATTGTTTATAAAAAATAGCTTATAATAAAATAAAATATAATAAACTAATAGCAACGATATAAAAATATTATAAATTTCGGGGTATATTTTTATCTTTCAAGTATTTTTTGATAGCATTGATTATTTCTTTATTATCTTTTATCTTCCTGATGTTTTTGGGTAAGCTGTTAAATATTGTTTTTCCTGTGTGTGTATAAATACAAATATAAACCTAGTACGATTTTCAATAATAAAATTATATATATTTACATTTAAAATAAACCGTAAATAACGATGGAAATTAACAATTTTTATATTTTATATTTATTTAAAAATCAATGAAAATACAATAATTTACTTTGTTTAATCCGACAACCGCACTCATTCCAGAATTGATAGAATATACAGTAGATCTCGCTAGTTTCATGTTGCCGTTTCAATACATGTTTGTTTTGTGTTGCTATTCGACAGATGTAAGGAAATTATATATGTTGGGTATAATATATTCAAATATAATATTACACAGATTTTTATTAAGTATATTTTTTAGTGTTTATAGTATTTCCATAACATATTAGTTTTCACGGCAGGATGGTCTGTATTTTGAAATATATTCTCTTTGGATGACATTATGGACCACCGTGGGCTATTTTGTCACGTCGGTCTTAGGATCCCATTACAAGATCCACCATATTAGTGATAAGCGGAAAGTCACGTACTGTGAGTCAATCACTGATATTTTGAGTCACACTCACTATCAGTATTTGAAAACATTGTGATTCATGTATTGATTTTTTTTACTTTATTATATATTTTTAGCTTTCCGACAGATGGCACTATTCAAATAAATAACGTCACAATCGTGACCAGCATCATCTAGTCAATTCTGCTAAAAAAATTACACATGTTTGCAGGGAGTTTAACTGTCCAAAAATGCTAATGCTAGGAATTTGACACTAAAAATATAACTTTATTTAATAAAAATATTTAATTCTCTTTGTGCTGATAATTAAATTAGATTTTATTTATCTCGATTTTTTTTGTTTCATTATTTATTTCATGTATTATGATACCGTACGGCGTATGGACATTAATAATAAAACAGTGACCATAGTCACAGTTTTCAATCACTGATATTATCGAATACCAATCACAATCACACCTGTGAGTCAAGAGTAGCATTTTTTCTCATCACTAGTTGTGATGACTTTCGAAGTATCACCAGATTTTTTAAGAGTTCTATCCTCTGCTTACTGACTAATTATTTTGGGTCCAATTCTTTTTAATAATAACTCAGTATGTTTTGGTAATCATATTAAGTTTATTACAGCAAGTATTATAGTAATTATAAATTATACACTTCAGAGATAGACCGGTTATTCAGGTGGAACCGTGATGGAAGAGAGCCGTTCCCCCAGAGACGGCCTCTTATAATGTTTGTCCCCCGCCACTCATCTACTCACTCTCCTGTCATACACACACGCATACATGTACAAGGTGACGGTTCTCACACCAGGTAATATCATTGATGAGAAATACGAAATATATTCAATGCTCCCTGTATTTGAGTTCTTATGTACTGTTTTATGTTTCATGTATTTTTCATTTTAATTTATTCAGATATATGCTGTAACATCTCATTCTTAAGAACATTGTATTTCATTTTAAATTCACTGATCATATCCACTGTAATATCTAGACTGCGGTGGGTAGTCTAGGTTAATTAAAGAGTTCCACGCTTTTGGGCCTACCACCGCAAATACAAACGGCTTCTACAACCCTTCCTGCGGCTGATGTAGAGTTTGACTTCTACCATTCAAGTTGTTTGGGATGCAATTTTGATGATACAGAGGCGCCATGTTATGTGTCGCATTTTAAATCAACCAGCACAATTTAAATTCAACTCTTTCAGGGAAACGGCACTAATTCAGTTCACGCAAAATATACGTTATGTGGGAGAATTTAGAATTTACACATATTATACGTGCTCCATTTGACCTTCTCCAACATCACATTTCGAATGCGTCAAATTTACTGTCTTTAAAATCAAAATTATTTCGTTATTATCTTTAGTTTTAGAATTTTCATTTTTTTTTTCAGTTCGGATGGAATTCAGTTCAGAGCGCTCCGGAAAGATGTGGGGGTTTATGACATTAATTTTTAATAGATAAATATTTTCCCTTTCGAATTAGGCCGATTGCCAAATAAGATTTAAGGCACAGACTACCAAATATATAGACATACACTGACGCAAATTTCTAGTTTCAATATTTTCAATTTGGTGTCACCCACGTGATCATTTTGGTACCACTCACGCAATCAAATAGCTCTGCGAAGGTTTTTAAATATATGACTAAACGCAGACAATACGTTAATTTTCGAAGAGTAAATACTTTTACTGTTGCATAAATGTGTCATAAACTATAGGATTTATGTTTCCACAAAGAATGTGTGTAGAATATACCCCTCGTCCTACAACTAATGTTCCAATAGCCCTATCTTATATGAACACTTTATTTCATGTCTATTCATTTACTGATCTCTGATTTGATACAAGTTATCAAATAAAACAATTTAAATTTTAAAAAATAAAAACTACAGAATATTTGAAAGATGCCGAACAAAAGTCAGACGGGTGAATAACTAATTCGGTTAGTGCCTCTAATATCTTTCAATATTCTTGTACGTCTTTGTTATGAAGAGTGCTATTGAATTTTTGAGTGCCACTTTAGAAAATTCAATTTGCGCACCGAAAGGCAGAAAAATGCCTCACCAGGCAAAATTGACAAAATCTGGCTGACTTGATCAAAAATAATTATTGCCGTATTCACTACGTTTGTTTCATAAATTTCAAGCAGACTGTAAATATATTTTTATGGTTGTCAATTCGGGTATCGAGACCGCGGGTATTCGAAATATTTCACTACATGTTTTGTACATTTCAATTAACTTATCAGATTATTTTAATTTTCACAAATAAACTTTGTACAATACACGTTGGGCTGTTGTCAATACTAGTTTTGAGAGGTGCAGTCCCTCTCATCATTTTTTATTTATTTGACATTTTTACAATTTTTTTATAACATTACATGGTTTTTTTTTCGCTTACCTCTCCAAAAACGAGACTAGCTCATGTGCTTGGAGATGGAGTTACACTATAACCATTTTATATAATATTTTATTTATTGTCTATTTGTGTGCTTCTGAAGTGTGCTATAATATTTTTTATTTTCTAATTATGTGTTTCTGAAGTGTTCATTTAATTTCTTTATAAACTCTTTTATACCTTTTATTTCTTTAATTTGTGTAGGGAGGCTATTGAAATTTGTTATTCTTGAGTATATAAAATTTTACTGATTGTGTTTGGTGTTACATTTAGGGATTTTAAAGTTATTTTTAAACTTTATGATGTGGTTATTTCAAATTTTACAGTGTTATTTTCTTTAATTAATTGATTAATTGAGATTTTTTGTAAATGTTTTCCATTTTCGAAACTGGGAATTCACACTGGTCAAGCAGTAGGGGAAAAATAGGATGGGTGGGAATTTGAACGTGGAAAGGTGTCAATAATATGGGTCGCGACAGATTCGCAAGAAGCGTCAAAGATGTGTTCGATGAATACAGAACAGTAATTTTCTTTTATTACTTAATGCGTAAAACACATGTAGATTATTAGCCTATTCTTAATTTAAAAATTGTTAACCTACCCAATGGAGCACTAAAAAGTTTTTCCAGCATTTTTTTATTACAACTTAAAAATAATATTAAAAAGTTTCTCACCTAATCCCGGGTGTTTTAGAATTCAAGGCTTGCTTTACCTCAACATATTATGTAGGCGAAAATACAAAATGAAGCAATACATAATAAAACGACTTCGATTTATTATTCTAAGCCGCGCAGCTCCAGCGTGATGGGATTTAATATGAACAACCTGTCCCGTGAAAGGCTAAGGGCGGATTTTGGGGGATTAGGAGTAAACACAAGGTGGTTTTTAATTAATACAGACAACGTAAAATAGCCCAACTACCAAACGCAGTCGAAGTCCGCGACACTTTATGGTAAAAAAGCTATTTACAAAACAAAAATTTGTTGATATAAAACATAACTCAACACGTACAGATTTCATATTTTAATTATCAAGCAATACGTATAATTTGGAGTGTAGAAAGTAAAAGAATGCAGGAGTAATGTTTCCTCTAATGTGCGCGAGTGTACGCGCGCATACGATTTGACTTCATAGCGCACACAAAAAAATATAGCGCGCACACAATATTTAACAAAATTTCTTTTTCATGTGCCACCTTCAATCGAATGATTTATCATATATAAAATTTCTAACATTTTGGACATTGAACCACTTTTTGAGGTTACGCAGTCAAAATGACCTCTTTATATCTACGCCTCTGCTATCTTCTATATTCATCTGCATAATAAGTTATAAGAAATTATATCTCTAACTAACTAGGATTTAGCGCCACACTCTTCTGTCGAGACACACAGTTCTCGCCTCGTCCACATTCATACAAACTCGCCGATTATTTAGGCTTCTAAGAGGACCATCCTCCAGTATCTGGTTTACCTGGTCGTAAATCTCGTTAGTTTTAAATACGCCTTGACGTAAGCGAAACCAGTTGGCGTTGTGTTTAATAAAATTCGTGGTTTTAAAGTGATTGTGTTATATTTTTTCTAATATAATAATACTTATATTAACATTATTTATTATTTACATGAATATCATCATCGTCGAAATCGCCACCTTCGTCTTTTCTTTTCACAAACGACGTAGAGGATAGAATGCTGCACAATGCAGACAATCGGAACGTTGCCTCGCGTTTATTTATTATTTACACGAATATTATCATTATCATCGTCATCAAGGTTAGGTTAGGTTATACTACAGTGTAGCGGGCGGGCTGTGGGTTTGTTTAAATAGTATTCAGCTTCAACTCGGGAATTACAAATATGTCCAGAATGACACAATATATTTATTTTAAAATGGATCTTTTAATTTACAAATAACTTTATTTTTAACAGGAAAATAGTTTATCTCCCATCACATTTGTTTTTGAAGCTTTACACAGTCATTAAAAGTTCAATATTTAAATTTAAAAGTACTAGTGATAGACAAACGTGTAACGCATAAAGATTTTCTTCTTTCTCACTTCTTCTATTTTTTTTCCTATCAAAACACTTTTAATGGTTTTATCAAAGTGTATTGACAACACAGTGCTGCATCTTTGCAGGCAGGCTAGTACTTATATTAACATTACAAATTAAGACAGCTTGGAGAAGCTTGTTATGGTAGGCTACGTCGAAGGACGAAGAGGAAGATCCCCCATCCGTTGGACCGACCAAGTCGAAAAGGCAACAGGCACTTCTCTGAAAATTTTGCAAGTGTTTGTGTTTGAAAAAGTTGATTTTTTTAAAAAATATTATTTTGATAATTGTTCTCTGTATTATTTTTACCGAGTTCATTATATTATTGTGTGCTCCTCCCCACCCAATTATTCAATACTAGAGTAGTGTGTCATTATGTGATAACTAAACTAAATACAGTATTGTATAGTATAAAATTTTAAAAATTAAAATAGTAATGTTACACAATAAAGTAACCACCATATCAATTAATGATGTTATTTTTTCAAGTGTTTAATTATTTTATACATTTACTAAACTATTTCACGTTTTAATAATGCATGTTTAATTCAAACAGTAACCATTTTAAAATTGATTTCTAATATTGTTTTAAAACATTATACAAATATATATTTTCACATATATTTATTAATAATATTTATCTTTTAATATACAACAAGAGAAATGTCAAATTTCTTTGAACGTGCGTCCAAAAAAATAAACAAAGAAATTTACATAAATAATAAAACAAAACACTTTGTTTACTATTTTTATAAAATGAGGCCGCTAAGTAATTTTGCTAATATTGAAGAAAAGAAATTTACTATCAAATATTTGAAAACAATGGATCATGAGACGAATCCTTCAATTTTTTGGGCATCTTGCCAGAAACAAGTTGTGGTGGACCACGTCGAAGGACGAAGAGGAAGAGGAAGATCCCCCACACGTTGGACCGACTAAGTCGAAAAGGCAACAGGCACTTCTCTGAATATTATTGTGTGCTCCTCCCCACCCAATTATTCAATACTAGAGTAGTGTGTCATTATGTGATAACTAAACTAAATACAGTATTGTATAGTATAAAATTTTAAAAATTAAAATAGTAATGTTACACAATAAAGTAACCACCATATCAATTAATGATGTTATTTTTTCAAGTGTTTAATTATTTTATACATTTACTAAACTATTTCACGTTTTAATAATGCATGTTTAATTCAAACAGTAACCATTTTAAAATTGATTTCTAATATTGTTTTAAAACATTATACAAATATATATTTTCACATATATTTATTAATAATATTTATCTTTTAATATACAACAAGAGAAATGTCAAATTTCTTTGAACGTGCGTCCAAAAAAATAAACAAAGAAATTTACATAAATAATAAAACAAAACACTTTGTTTACTATTTTTATAAAATGAGGCCGCTAAGTAATTTTGCTAATATTGAAGAAAAGAAATTTACTATCAAATATTTGAAAACAATGGATCATGAGACGAATCCTTAAATTTTTTGGGCATCTTGCCAGAAACAAGTTGTGGTGGACTACGTCGAAGAACGAAGAGGAAGAGGAAGATTCCCCACACGTTGGACCGACCAAGTCGAAAAGGCAACAGGCACTTATCTGGTGACAGTCCTAAGATCTGCAGGATGCAGGGAAAAGTGTAGGAGCATAGTCAAGAGGGCGAGAGTTCATGGAAATCACGATCCTCAATCATGAGGGATGAACGTAGATGATGATGATTTACTGTATTAGTTATTTTACACATTATTTGAGACAACTCGATATAAAAAAATATAACGCACGTTTCAATATAAAAATAGTTCTCAAATCATATTTTAGAAACAGGACATACAAACTTTTGTACGTACCTAACGAAAATGTCATTGAAATTTTACCTATAAACAATAGCGTCCTTGTACAAGATAATTTAGAAATAAGATAAAGTGGATAAAGATATTTTGGTTAATGTAAAATCACCCTTCCTTCCAAGTCAAAGTATGATAATTTACAACGTGAATTCTTTCATCGTTTTCATTTGCAACTAGTTAATAGACCTGAAACCACATATGTGGAATTCTTATTAAGAAGGAATATTTAGATTAGAAAAACAATTTTACTTTTTTTTTTAATAATAATTTAATTCTTAGTATACTGTGTTATATTGTGTTATATTCTAATCAGATAAACATTTCAGAAAAGTAAGAAATATATTTGGGTACCCTGCCTGCTACACTAGTATTTGACTGTATTATAGCAGATAGTGTTCCTCCGGTATAGTAGTAAGCAAAGTGCAATGATCAATGTACAAAAATATATATATAAAGAGCTAAACAAGATGTCATTAGATTAGATACATAATTTATAAAACTTATCGTAAATGCATTGTTCAATGTAAAAGATATAATATATATGTAAAGAGTAAAGCAAGATGCAATTAAATAACATATAATTACAACGCAAAACTTAAAGTAAGTCCAATGTTCAGTATATAAAATATATATATATATATATATAAAGAGTAGAACAAAATACATTAGATAGCATTTAAAAAAAGATATATAAAGAGTAAAACAAGATACAAGCAAGATGCAATTAGGTCATTCAATAGACTGTTGTAGCAGTTTTATTCTCAGGTTTGGACCTTTAAAAGTTCTTGGGCGTAATTTCTCCTCATTTCGTGGAGCCAGAACTGCACTTTTCGTGAAAAATATGCAAGACTATAATTACAATTTGCAACATTGGTTCAATAAAACAGATACCGTTTACCGAATTCCCATCACGGAACCATCTCATCGGTCTCACGAGTGTCGTATTGATTTTCAACTTTACTATCTTACATCTCTATAGGTTCGGGAGACGACAGACGTGTAGACAGTGTGACTGATGAAGTAGGCATCGGAGAATATCTTAGGGAAATTGGTCTCGCGAGATCGGAAATACGACAAACATACCGGACCCTCCAGACGACATCTTCGCCAAAATATTTTTTTTTTTTGGCAAATAAGCTGCTATGGTAATCTGAAAGCTTTGAACTTTGAACTTTATTCAAATTTACTTCAGCATCTGTGAAGACATTGATCTTCTTAATAATGAATGTCTTGAAATTGTCACTTTAAGGAATAATTAAGTTGTCTCGGAATTGTATTCACGGAGTAGTGCGCTGTAATAATAATTCTTATTATTAAAGATTGTAGGTATTTACTGAAAGTTTGATATTAATAACATAATTGTGAAGCTTATAAGTTTTTACGTATATTGTGAGTATTGTAGATGATTTATGCGTATTATTGCACAAATACATAGAGATTCAGTACAAATATTATAGAGACCTGAAATTTAATATTAATTTTAAAATTAAATCATTTTTATATTGACTACATAAGCAATTTTTGAGTTAAAATCACAACTTGTTTAGGGAAGAGCAGTCCTTCCCATCTACAGGTGTAAATTAAACTAAACTATTTCCAAGATACAATACAGCCTTAACCACCCTTACGGCCCCCATTTACAACTGTATTTAATTTAGTTCAATTTACACCTGTAGGTGAGAAGACTGCTGTTCCCAAAACTAGTAGTGATATTAACTCAAAAATTGTATATGTGTAGTACAAAATTAATATAAAAATTACATAATTTTTAAATTAAAATATTACAGCACAAAATAACTGCCTAATCAATTAATGATATTAATATTAATCAATTACTGTGATGACTTTGCAAGTATCACCAGGTTCCTTAGGGGTTCTATCCTCTATTTACTGACTACCTAATTTGAGTCCAATTTTTTGGAATGTATGTCCTTGTAACAATAGTAAGTTTATTACAGCAAGTATTACAGTAAGTATAAATTATACACTTCAGAGATAGACTAGTTATTCAGGTGGAGTTGTGATGGAAGAGACTCGTTCCCCCAGAGACAGTCTCTTATAATCCTTGTCCCCCATCACTCATCTACTCATTCTCTTGACACGTACACACTTATATTAAATACAAATCAACTCAGTACATAGAGCACAACGGTGATATGTCCACGATTTTCCAAAATGTGTTATGAATGCAAATTTGTTCATTTATAAATAATCTTTGTTGGTTGTATTTACTCGATAATTATACGAGACACACAATTTTTTATCCTTAATTCCGGAGAACCACAACTTCCACGTCGTTCCATCAAATAAGCGATCTGGCAAGTTCCCTTCGGTAAAACATTTCCCACAAATTAATTCCCCGATGTCCGAGCGGATTTACGGTCCCGTCGTGCATGCTGTTGCGGGGGGGTGAGGGGGAGAATAAAGGCAAGTGGTAAGATATGAACGCCATTACGGCCAATCGACAAAATGGCGACTCTTGTTAGCTTTCCGCGGGCTCTCTTCCGACACAAATGATAACGGTCTTTTTTCACGAGTGAGGTCAGCCCACCGCGCGAATCTAATGGTCCTTCGTAGATGGGTTTTATACCACTTTGTGCAACCAATTAGATATCACGAGCTTTATGATTGGTTACTTTACGAAATCTTCAACTACCTTCGAACCCGGTAGTGCACATCCAATTTTATTAACAAGTAAGACCACTGATACGTATATTTTCAAAGTATATGAAAAATATACTGTTACGAACGTGTATAACGGAGAATTTATGCACGTGCAAACCTACAAGCAAACAAGTACATTAGGTCCCATATACGACATTTCTTGTGTGCCGTATTTAACGTAAAAAACAGAACACCTACACGCCGAATATCCGACCAATTCCCACGGTGTTTCATATATAAAAACACGTGTTTTTGTATGTCACGTCCACCATACCCTAATAAATAGCACGTCATATTTTCTAAGCAGTTCTTTTGAATAAATTTAATGTGAAATAACTTACTGACTTTTTATTGTAGAAGTACATTCTGAAATCTTAATAATATATATATTACTTCTTCAATATTAGCAAAAATATTTTTATTAACAACATGTTAAAAACCTAGGAATAATCCTCGACCAAGTAAACCAGATACTGGAGGATGGTCCTGTTAGAAGCCTTAATAATCATCGAGCTTGTATGAGAAGATATATGAATGTGGATGAGACGAGAATTGTGTGTCACGACAGAAGAGTGTGGCGCTCTATCCTCTCTTGACTACCCCCGCGGGGAAACGGCGTGATGGTAAGTAAGTAAGTAATTTATCAATAAATAAATAAATTAATTAATTAATATAAATGTGTTTTGTCTTATTATTTATTTAATATATAACCTTCACGCAGCTCTCTATAAGCGGTATCAATTTGTTAAAATATTATGAAGATTGATAAACCGTCACCTGAGAAAGAAGAAGTACGGGTAGAATAGGAAATACAGACTTTATTATGTACGTAATATATAAGTCAACAAAAATATACTTCCTTGAAGAGGTTGTCATAAAGGTAAAAGGCAGTAAGATGTATAAATGCCCGCCTCGACACAGAATTTCTCTAGTGAGACGGGCACAGTCCAAACAGATTTTTACATACTATTATATAGTTACTAATAATAAATAAATAAATAAATATAATATAGTACTAAAGTAAATCAATTAAGTAATTACATTAATCGCGTAAATATAAAAACGCTATTTTTTCACCTGTAGTAAGTAATGTTTAATATTTTTTTTAATAGTTTCACTGAACTTTTCATTATGGTATTCAGGATAGTTGAAAGAAGGAGTTGTGGGCATAAAATGGTTTTACTTCTGGATATTCGGAAGAATAAAGTTTAATGGTTATAAAATTATTTAAATATTTTATAAATTGAGTTAAAACACTTGTTTATTCCACTATATTTTTTATTGTGTTAAATGTTAGAACATTTTCGGGAATATCGTCCATTAGCAATATTATAATTGAACTAAAATTAACATATATTACTGTCTGAAATTGATTTTAATTTTAGTTGTATTATAATATTGATAATAATGTTAATAAGTCTATTTAAAAAATAATCATGGAATTCCACAAAGTTTCACTTTTGAACAGTTATTTAAATATGTTAGACGCCGACAAATCTATATGCGTGTATGGGGTAAAAGCTGTTAGCTTTGGTTATAGTTTATTCGCTGTAGCCTGTACAGACTGAATGTGTTTGAAGGTCATGCGTCAACCGTTAGGTGGTGCTGTCTAATTGATTATTGAGATATATAGTGATATAAGAAGGATTGATTTGCTTTAAGGTGAGACCGAGGGCTCCAAACTCCCCAGATCTCACTGCGTGTACATGAATATCGCAGAGTGTGTGAGTGTCGATAAGCTGTGGCTAGAGCAGGTGTATTAAATAAAATATTGACTTGGCATTGGTGGCGATTATTGAAGATCGATTCATAAATTAAAGTACATCGGTTGAAGATAAATTACAGATACAGTTGATGACTCACTGTGCTCACTGGAGATGGCTAAAATAGAAGTGATTTCTTGAAGCGGGCTTCTCGGAGTTGTTACTGTCTCTTCTTTGAGCGTCTGGCTAAACGGATAAGTCCTGTGACGCGCGAGCAAGTCCTTTAGACATGTATATATATGTGACAGCGAAGTAGGGTGGTCCTATCGATACTTCACTACGGTCATCATCACATCAGCGAAGTTCAGAGATGAATGAGGCAATATGAATTGAATGTACCACTGATTGCAAATCCGGAGCTGTTTTGGAAAATCCAAATTTTCGGATTTACGATACAGTCCACGGGATCACGGGTTCTCACCTTTGTCGGCGCACCGCACTGCTCTCCGTACGCGTACTCATGTGCGTACTATAGAAGTGGAGCAGGGCGCCTCGTGAAACACGTTTAATTTATTAATGTACTAAACATACATCTGTGTCAAATGAAACATAAAAAGCAGACTATCGGATTTTTAAAACACGTAGCTGCGAGAGATATGTTAGTTAATTAACTACTGAATTATTTAAGGTAATCAAGCAAGCAACCTTTCCGCTGACTGCCTAGATATAAAATAATGCACGGAATTTAAAATACTTTTGTTTTTTAAATGCATTTTGCTTCGTTTTTCTTGAACGTCATTGACGACATTATAATTAATTACAACTGTCAAACGGCTTCGATTAATTGGTTTTTGATTGTACTCTTCTATGCTTACTGACGAAATCAACCCAAAATAAACGATATCCCTATCACACAAATACATATCTCACTCTCTCTGCAGTCTGTTAAGCCGGCCATACACGCAACGGTATACCTGACAGGTATACCTGTTCAAGTAAACACGACAAGTTAATCGAACCTCAACTTTGGCCATACCTGTGACAATCTCTCAGTCAACCGCGGCATCGGTACAGCGTAATACGACGATGCGGTAGAACTAGTAGATCTTCTCGTCATCCAACGAAGGAAAAATAGAAAACCGCCACAAAAGTGGTTTAAGGAATGGTCGTTAACCTTTACCATACCGTGATATAAAATACTCGTACGCAACCATGTTGTCAACTCGTGTTACCGTGAGAAATAAGAGTTCTATTAGCCTTTGAAATGTGAAAAGTGCTTTTGAAAAAATGATTAACACCATAAATTTACTATAAATATTAAGCATTAAATAAAATGATATTATAATTCGGAGCATTCATCAAATCCTGTATAGAAGGTTGCATTATATAATACAACTTTCCTTTTTATCTTTCTTTATTTAGTGAGAAAGAGACTATTATGTTTGTTATTTTTTTTCACTGTGAAATTAATGTATGATTTCTTTCTGTCTTGACACAAATTGTATTTTTGTCAAGGGATTGAATTGAAAGATAAATATTCTTGTAGGATTCGCCTTACATACATGATTTTTCACTAGTCATTTCTAAGCGTGAATATTTTCTTTCAATTTAACTAAAATGTGAATTGCATGTTGCGTGTTAAATTAATTAGAGCGGTAGACCGGTGTTACTGCATGGTTTGGGAAGGGTTAAAAAGAAGCCAACACAGTCAAGTCAATTTGACGAAAGAATTAAATTACTGTAATTATTTAAGAATGGATGATTCAGATTTATACAATTCAATAAAATCTTCCACAATTACGTTGCGCTTGCAAGACGCTATTTTTTCGAACTACGAAACGTGGCCTTTCCCTTCGCGGTAGACGGAACAACTGAGACCTGCGCCCTAGAGTAACACACTCGTTCAGGTTTGCCTGAAGTTAACACTTACCCACAGTTAGAAAATACTAATTTTCAGCTGTTGTCAGAACACCTGTACATGTCATTCAACCAACGTATTTAGACAAAATAAATCCGTCGTTTATACGACCCTACCATGTATTTATTTATAATTTTAGAGTACTATTAAGAGTGTTTTTTAAGTTTTAACGAAAAATAATACCTTCTTACCTATTTAAAAATGTATGGACGTTTTTAAGAACACTTTCTATGACTGAACATGATTAATTTATTGTTGAAAATCCTTAAAAGGTTAATTAACGTAGGAAATAGTTCTGCCAATTGCTTTTTGTTTTTCCCAAATCAAAAACTAATCCATGCACCAAAATTAAAGAACAATCATGAAATCAACACATTAAATATAGTAAGATAGTAAAATTCGCGAATTAGTAAAAAAGGAAGTAGACACTTCAATGATTTGCACGCAGTTGTAACCCTTTCTAATGTTATTCTGTTAAAAAAAACAGCATAGATAACGACTCCATACAAAACAATTCAACCGAAAGGAATTTTCAATTCAGTAATTCACTAACTTAAAGATAGAGCAGAGTAATGTAAATTGCTCGATGCCACGAATACAAAAGTGCGCCATGGGTACAGCGGTGAGTTGTCGTGGTACTTTTTAAAACTAATCAATTAAAGCCTCTACTGGTACACAGATGGCGCTAATTATAAAATAATGTTTTCGTTTATGTTAATCCAATTATTTAATTTATATTTGTTTCCCATAATTTTTAGTAATGCACAGCTTCTTTCGACACCTACGGTATCTTCTCCAGGAAACAGTGTATACTGAAATTAAAATTAAATTCAATTGTTTCCTGAAGAAGATACCATAGGTATCGAAACATGTAGAATAATGTAGTGATTTAAACAAAGTATTTTGTCTAATTATTTATATAAATACAAGTTATTGAGTTAAATTGATAACGTCCTTACAAGGCGAAACGCATCTGAAGTAAATTAAACGAGTAATATAAAAAGCAAGTGTTTTATTTTCACACACATTTTTTTTTTATTAATATTAAAAATATAATACAATTTCAATAATCAGTGGATATATATATATATATATTAACATTTGTTTCTTCTCTATGAGAGTAAGACTCGTGTATAGAGAAGGAGACATGTATGTCATTTATTGTTACCAAAGTGATACTGCTATTTGTGGCAGTGAAATGAAATGGCCAATTATGAAAAATTAAGTCTTTCACGAGATATTCTTTTATTGTAATTTACTAAGCATTTATTTATTCGTCATTAAATTTTTGTTAACAGCATGAGTTACTCATATTACCCACACCCTTACATACTTCAAGAGACCCCCCGCAAGCACAAAGTGATTAGGTGCATCGTATAACTTCGATTGATCAATTCAAATCTTATCTCTTTTCGTAATCACCAGAGCGGATAAAACCACCCCCGCAGCTGGTGAAAAATTGGATACACAATCTACTCGTTAATCCACGCAGTCACTGCTCCAGGGGCGAATTGGCATTTTGCCACCCATCATTTTTTTATCTTAGAAAACGCAAATATTATATTTTCTTCTTCATTATTAGTAAAATTACTTTGTGGCCACATATTTTATATAAATAATAAGACAAAATACTTTGTCCACTATTTTTTGGATTAAATAAAATACATTCATTGTGTGTGAAACCACGAAATTTATTATACGTCAACCGGTTTCGCTTAGCTCAAACTTCATCGGGACGTATTTAAAACTAATCATAAATACGAAAAGAATGCACTTATATATATACATAAAGAAGGAGATAGAATATTAAATTACATGTGAAAGAGAGACAGAATACATATACAGTTAAAAACTCAAGATCTCCCTTGATGTTCCATCTAACTGTATATGTATATATATATTCTCCCTCTTTATGTATATATAATTGCACTCTTTTTGTATTATACGTCCTGATGAAGTTTGAGATAAGCGAAACCGGTTGACGTATAATAAATTTCGTGGTTTCATACAAAGTGATTGTATTTTATTTAATCTAATATGTCAAACCACAAAGTGATTGCTTTCTATTAAAATACACTATTTATTGATTATTCAACATGTTTCGATACATATGGTATCTTTTTCATATATTATTACTGGTAGGTACGTATATATATTTTTTTTATCCTTCAGATGTTCCGATGTAAAAACATAGTTTTTATAAGCTTTCTATGGCCAATTGAAAATTAAAACAAATTAAATTAATCAATTAGAGATACACATGAAAAAAAAACAATAAAAAAAATATAGTCATCAGCAAGGTTCAAAATCAAAGAACACATATAATGTCAAAAATTCGACGTGAAATTAAATGGTTAACATGGTGTAATAGGTAACTCATTCTCTCAGCAAGACAAAGTTCGGGGTTCGGTCTTGGTGGAAACTATATGTATGGGATATATATTTATTTGCATACACATTACGTATATGTTTATTTTGAACGAAAATAATGCACTGTACCTTCCTGCCCATTCCTTTCCCCTCCCGGCACGCCGCCGACCAGTCGATTGGCGACATCTAAAGGAACCTAAGACGAAATAGTGAATTAAAATACAGTCCACATTTGGAGATGTCTGCAGAATCTGAATTATGGTGAGTGCCAAACTCCTTCCGTATCCAGAATTCTTCCGGTATCTATGCTTGAACGCAACACTATGTATATATATTTTTTTTTTAAGAAGAACTAATTTTTGTTGTGAAGTTGCATGTTCAGAAAATAGCTCTGTGATATTTTTAATACAAATTAAATATGTGCAGAAAAAAAATATTTATAGAAAAAACATTTAATTTCCTACCGGTAGAAAATCATTTGTATTTTATTTTTCTGGCCTAAAGTCGCCACCCATTGTTCCGGGATTGTCTCGGAATAATGAATTTTATTAATATACAGCGGAGCGTTCAATATGGCGCGTCATAAAATTACATCGGCCGCACCCAAACAATAACAAATTAATAATTGATTGCTTCAAACGCTATATAAAGTGGAGGCTAGAAGTTCCAAAAATATAAAACAAGCCGTGAACAAACGTGTCGATATATTTCTTATTTAAATTATGACGTACAAATTTGCAACCCCGATCGGCAAAACATCGTAACAGACAGAAATTAATTTTACAACTTTTTTTTACAAAATGATCGATCCCGGAAGATTTCTACGTTAATCTAATAAATAAGCGAGTTCTCTGTTATATTACCTACTCTGCTAGTAGACTCTGGTGCCAAAATATCATACAAGATTATAATGTTGATTGATGAACCTAAGAATTTAATTATTAAGGAGAACACATTCTTATTGTGAAGTTGTAATTATTCAGAACATAGGTCTGCGATATTTTTTTAAATGCAAATTAAATGTATTAATTAGAAAGATCTACATATAAAATCAATTTTATCTAAAAATATTGATTGAATGGCTTTCAAATAATGGAACGATAGATGTATCAATTTGAAAAGTGTAACATATAAGTTCGAAAATTTGTCGTCAATGCACTGTGTTGGTATAGCATAATCGATTAATGCATGTTCCCCGGATAGGAAAAGATCCAGTTTCGAGTCCCGGTAGCAACAACAATATTTTTCGATAAAATTGATTAATTATATCTAGTATATCTTTCTAATTAATACATTTAATTTGTATTTAAGAATTTAATGCATTATATGTACTTTTATTTGTATTCTTAACGTCAAATTTTAATACAAATATTTTATTTAAAATATATAACTAATTTAACTTTGTGACAAGCTAGTATTAATAAAAAAACTGTATCTGTAAACTATTATTTTAATGTCTTCCTTCTATTCCTCGGCGGTGTAATGCGAGAAACCGAGGATCGGTTCCCCGCACAGGGAGAGTTTAATTTTATTTTTATTTACTTAGCTGAATTCAATTCTTTTCCGAATCAGAAACCATATTTTGTGCAGAGATGGTACGATACGTGTATGTGATATATTTACTTATAAATTAATAATGGTTCAAGAATCTCACATAAGATTTAACCTCAAAAAACTACCTGTACCTACCAGACACGGTCGCTTCATACATACATGATTTGGATGCTCCGTATCCCTTGTGTTCTAGAATCAAGAATGTTTTAGACATTTTATTTCTATCCGAAAACAGTACTGCTGCAAATAAATTCATCTTGTCCTTTAGAGCGCGCACATAATACATATACATTCTCAACTTTCGAACATATATGAATCGCGTAAATATACAGATACCAGCAACAGTGGATTCTATCATTCGTTCCGTATCCTCAAAGTTTGAAAGTATTCGACTTTCGCGCATGTGCATTCGGTTCCGCCTTTTAAGGTCTTCGAACACTGTATACGCGTTCGTTGACAGCATCCAACGTACAAAAAACAATTTTAATGCTTATGGGTGTAAAATGCATAGAATAACATATATTATTACAGAAAAATTTGTTTGTTTGTTTTTTACAGTTTGGATTGAATACCAAAATATTTAAATTTTGAATATACGCATAGTGAATTTTGTGCGTGTTTGTAGACTAGCCTGTAGATTTGAATATTTGATAGTAGGTAAAAACTTATTATCCAGCATCCCTTATCCAACCGCCACTGGTACCTACCTGTATCTATGATATATCTAGTAGATGTAGATATATATAGTAGATGCAGATATATATGCAAGAGAAAAGCATAATATCCTTTAATTGCACTTTATTTGATTAATTTTTGTTGGTATCAAAAAGCACTCTAGATAATGATTTGTTACCACGCGATGCTCGCAAAATGCAATAATGCGTATATAATTGAAAAGAGTTAAGAGTATGTATACACGCATACAATGACATACATGATAACATAATCTGTCGCCAGTAGGGAATCCAATTCGAATACCGAAATATTCGCCCATTTTTAAACCATTATATATTCGAAAATTTATCTTACTATTTGTAAAATATTCGTTCATATTTGCAGGGAAATATTTTTAAAATTTTCATTTTAAGCGTATTCCAATAACACAGGTAGTCCAGATTATCCGCCTAAATATTTATGACAGTCCATTAAGCCACATTCCAGACCATATTTTTTGAACGCATTTCTTGACGCGATTTCCGTCTTCGATGTTTCGGCGAAATCAGAGCACATTTTTCTGTTACGAAATGAAAGTTGTCTATTGTTTACGAGGCTTTAAATCAATTACCGAATAAGGGTTGTCTCGTGCGCGTCGATAAGAAAGATTTTTATAATATATCCTCTACGCAATAAAGACAAAACTGCAACTGGTAATAATTGTTTTAAATATTTATACGAGAATGTTATTAGTTATGATTTATCAATTATATGTTTGTAAGAAAATAACTCAGTTAGTCATGTCAAAGCGATCAAATGTATGGACTTATATTTTTAAATTAAAATAATAGTTTAAATACTAATTAAATGTATTAATTAGAAAGATATACATATAAAACCAATTTTCATCTTACTTTGTTTTTACGGAATCTCAAATACCTTTGAGTAAACCGATAGCAGACACCATAATTAACAATTCATTTTTATTAAATTTGTCGTCAAAAGTACTGTCGCTGTAGCACAGTTGGATAATGCACCATCCCCGATTTGGAAAGAGATCCAAGTTCGAATCCTGGTAGCACAACGACAAATATTTTTCGATAAAATTGATTTTATATGTATATCTTTCTAATCAATATTTAAAATATCACAATAGACTTAATGTTCTGAATAATTACAATTTCACAATAAGAATGTGTTCTCCTTAATAAAATAATAGTATTTTTGGTTGTTTTTTAAAACATAGAAATATCAATATTCGAATATTTTAATATATTTAATAATTCAATATTCGAATAGTAGAAGGAAACGAATATTTGGAAAGTCTAATCGCCAGACGGTATCGGCACGACCATTGGCCATAAAACATGGCGGACGTCTGTCGTGTTACCGCCGAAACTGAAAAGTTATAACGTAAGATACAGTTCGAAGATTCGTGAAGAACATGAATATAAATCACTAGACATTTTATGTCCCACTGCTATTAGCTGATTGCTAAAATCTTCAACCGTTTCCACGATCCAGAATTGCAACGAATTTTCGTATTTTTGTAGGAGGTTAAACAATTCTAATTGGCAGTAAAATATTTTTAATAAATTATTACTATAAATAAATTGCGAAGGGAGTTGTAGAATTAAAAATACAATTGTCCGAAAGTCAAGCTGGCCCAGAGCCGGACTACAAACCAATAGTGATGAGCTTAAAATCACGAACCATGAGTCAATCATTGATATCTTTGAGTCACACTCACTATCGGTGATTGAATATCTGGAAATTTCGTGGTTGACGATTCGAATATTTTTTTTATAATTAATTTGTATTATTGTAAATTAATTGTAATTTGATTAGCGCCATCTATCGAAATGTTTATGCTAGCTTATTTTGTATGTATGTGCAGTAATTTTCTACTAATTATTTATGCTAGAATATGTTTTTTACGCGAATAAGTTTTAATAATATAAAAATCAAAATTATGTTTTATTTATTTATTTCGTGTATTGTGATATCAGAAACTGTGATCACAAACACAATTTTCAATCACTGATATTATCGAATACCATTCACAATCACACCAGTGAATCAAGAGTAGCATTTTTTCTCATCACTACAAACTAGGCACCTTAAGCCCTCGCCTATTTCTAATTATGAACTTGCAATCATTCGCATGCATATATATATATATATTATCTAATTGCATCATATTTTACTCTTTATATATCTTTATTTTATATGCTATCTATTTATATCTTGTTGTACTATTTGCATATATACATTTTTATTTTTATATATTGAACATTGCACTTACTTTATGTTTTACGTTGTAATTATATGTTATCTAATAGCATCTTGCTTTACTCTTTATATATATATAATATATTATATTATATATTTTATACATTGAACAATATATTTACTTTAAGTTTTACAGTGTATTTATCTAATCTAATTACATCTTGTTTAACTTTTTATATATATTTTTGTACATTGAATATTGCACTTTGTTTACTACTATACCGGAAAAATACTGTTTACTATAATACGCCAATATCGCGGATGCATCGGCTTGGTAACAAGTTGAATTTCGTTGACATTTTTCGTTGCAGGAGCATACATCAACTGAAGAAATATTTGTATGTAAATTATACTTAGTTTTTATTTTTTATGTTATATTTAAACTGTCAATTAAAAATGTACTGTTATATTTAAGTAAAATAAAAAAAATATTATTATGTAAAAGCCCACAAGGGCGTTGATGGAGATAAATAAAAATACTAGTTTATCAGGCAGGGTGCCCAAATATATGTCTTAATTTGCAAAAATATTTAACCGATTATAATATAACACGCTGTACTATGAATCAAATAAATTATTATATCTACTCAAATACCATACATGTGTGTTACACACCTAGGCATGGCTCTAGTACGATGATACCGGAGCCAACCTATGATGGTATTAAAATATTAATAACGGAATGTAATAAAAAATAAAAAATGTAATATAGACGAATCGAAACGATTCGGGATAGGGCGTAAATAAATTTAAAAAAATTAAAAATGCACACCTATATAATATTATTGTACATACGTTCTAGCACAGCTGCAATTTAATATTATGAACATGTTATTATACCAAAAATACTATATAGAATGATACAAGAATCGAATACATAAAATATTTTAAGGTTATTTTTTTAATATTTGAAGACCCCATTTCCCTTATTTTGTTCCTATATGTACCATCAACTTTCTAAATAAGGCTCTTAACCCTTCCCAAACCATGCTGTAACACAGGTCTACCATCATAATTAAACCTGTAATATTTCGGTAAATACACGCAACATAAAATTCATATTTTAGATAATCCTAAAGAAAATATTAGCGCTTAAGAACAACTATTGAAAAACCAATTATGAAAAGGGAATCGTACAAAAAAAATTTTTTTTTCCATTCAATCCGTTGTAAAATACAATTTGTGATATGAAAGATAGAGATCACATACTATTTTCACAGTGAAAAGAACAACAAACATACTAATATAATTGTCTCTTTCTCACTAATTAAATGAAAAGAGATAAGAAGGAAGGAAACATTGTATACGACTTAATGAATACTCTAAATTATGTTATTAATCATTTTTTCAAAATTGAATGCTCAATATTTAAAGTGAATTCGTGCCATTAAAGCCATTTAAGCTAATAAAAACATTTTTTCTAATTGTTATTTACGGTAACACGAGTTGACAGCATGGCTGCGTTCGGGTATTTTATATCATGGTATGGTGAAGGTTAAGCATATCGCGGTGCAAAGAAATGTAATTCATTAAATGTATTCCATCAGGTTCGTAGTTCATTTCCTATTGGGAAATATGAATAGACATTTAAGTATAAAATTAGACATACCTTTACTCGTATCTTGGTCTTCTAGGCTCCTGTCCTCTCGGACGATGAACAGAACCGTGACAGGACAACTTATGGCATGTGCGACACTTTCACTCACTTGAGAAATACACGAAAAAACTGATCGCATCCGGCACGTCAAATTATTCTGAACATTGTTTATGTTTACTTTCGCTTTTACTGACAAAATCGTGGAAACCGTCCGCGAAAAGTGACACCGCACGTCTCACGGCGATCGACTCGTAACTGCGCTTTAATATGGTGTAATTCAATCATTTGAAATATACGATGAACATTAGACACCTACAATACCGACAACTTAAAAGCGTTAACCAATGCAATCAGACATTAGAAATGTGACAATAATTTGACAGGTGTGCAAAGATTACATATAGAAAGATTATTAAGGAGAACACATTATTATTTTGAAGTTATTCAGAACATAGGTCTGTGATATTTTAAATACTAATTAAATGTATTAATTAAAAAAGATATACATATAAATTCAAATTTATCGAAAAATATTGTTGTTGCGCTACCGGATCTCTTTCTAAACCGGGGAAGGTGCATTATCCAACCATGCTTTTGACGACAAATTTAATAAAAATGAATTATTAACTCTGGCGTCTGCTATCGGTTTACTCAAAAGGTATTTGAGATTCCGTAAAAAAAAAAGTAGATGGCTTTCAAACAATGGAACGATAGATATATTCATTTGAAAAAGTGGGATTCAAAATATGGGTTCAAAAATTAGTCGTTAAAAGTACCTACTGTAGCTGCAGTATAGTTGGATAATGCCCCTTCCCCGGTTTGGAAAGAGATCCAGGTTCGAATCTATTGTATCTATCTTTGTAATTAATATATTTAATTATAATTTGAATTATTTAATCAATAACTGATATTCGTCCTTAACAACTCGGACAGCTCCTCTATTCCTATCTCCTGACTCCTGAGGCTGGCCCACTTACATAAAGTTGACAATTTTTTTCTACCCAAGTATCTATTTCCAACCCAAGTATTTTCCCCTGAATGATTGTATTAAGAAAATCATTAAAACATACATCTGGAGAATACTGAAACCTGGATCATATGTAAAAAGCGATCTAGATTTATTTCTTTAATTATTTGATGTCGATTAGCCGTGTCGTGATTATGCTATTTATTGTCGCATCGTTTATTATTTCGAAACGAATCAAGCGATTGATGTTTTGTCACGTACCTACGATAAATAAAACAGTAAAATTGAAAATATACCAAATTGACATACTTACGCTTTACTCCTGTAATACCGTTTTCATGATAGTTAACAATATGCAATATAAATATCTAAAAGAATATTTTTTAAATTATAAAATTTTCGTACATTTTAATGGTCTTAATAATTGAAATACAAATTAATTAATTAATCAACTAGAAAGATATACAGAAAAATATATATTCGTGGAAATACCGGGATTTGAACCTGGAATTCTTCCTATCCAAGGAAGTGCGTTCACCACTTCGCTATAGCAATCGAATACATTTTAGACAAATTTTGAACTTATATAATATTATCTTTCCAATAGATATATCTATTGTTCCCTTTTTTAAATATACCTACTTATGTTTCTGTATATTTTTTTAGTTGATTAATTTAATTAGTATTAAAATAAAATTCTTTCTTTCTTGTAAAGGAAATAATGTAAAGCTGATCTTAGTATAGTGAGTAATATTAAGAAATTATCACTTAGGCGGTTTGGTCATATGGAACGGATGAATGAGGAGAGAATGGTAAGAAAGATATATGACGCAAGTGTTGACGGCACCAGAAATAAAGGACGTCCGTGGAAGACTTGGCACGACCAAGTAAACCAGATACTTGAAGATGAACCAGTTAGAAGCCACAATAATGTAAGATGTATGAATGTGGATGAGGCGAGAATTGTGTGTTAGGACTGAAAAGTGTGGCGCTCTATCCTCTCTGCTTAGCCCGGCGAGGAAACGGCGTGATGGTAAGTAAGTAAAATTCTAAAAATCTTAAAAAGTCATTAATAATTGTGTCGTGACAATTCACCGATTTTATTTTAAATAAATTGCAAAAAATGCTCAGAAAATAAATTATTGGGTTTCAAATCGATCTTTATCAAGTTACAATGTACTTCATATATAATAATGATATAATTGGTTATCATTCGAATTATATAATATGGTTAATACTTGTTTCGTAGCGTTTTTGTTAAAAAAAAAAAATTAATACATGAACAAATTAATTATATATTCTAAATAGATTGAAAAAGAGATGTTATTACTAGTGATATTGTTAATTGTTTGGTAGTTTCTTAATTAAACTCCTGGATAAATTAACACGTAGCTTTATTCGATCGACATGTTTTTACCAATTAGATTTATTCGTAAATGCGAAGAATGCGCACGCTTCGTAGAAGCGTCGTTGCGCTTCCCGTTTCCATAGATAAATAGATGGGCAACTTACTAATCTATCAACACATATCGTCATTTAAGCAGGAACACCGCATATCTATCTTATTTTTTAGTCAATATAATATATTTTCATCATTGGATTTGAATTTTTGCGGGGAATCGTTCTATATCACTAGTTTCACGATAGCGTCCGCTAGGGGCGTGCGAATCAAATAAATGTAATCACCACATATATGTAACCTCCCTGTCAACTGCGCACAAGTCAATGGAATCGTACTTAAGTTTAGTTCAGTTTCAGTTTAGAAAGAATCTGCTCACAACTCTAGAAAGGTAAGTAATACTTGAGTAATTGTACAAAAATCATTTAAAACTAGTTATGTCTCTCTCCCGTAAAGTACACAATCCTTAAATCATGTTTTTTTTACTTACCAATCGTAAATATACAGCGTGGCCCAAAAAAAGTGAAAACATTTCGTAAAATGTGATATAATTACATCAAAATTAGTTTAACTATATCAACAATAGTTTACTAATTTACTTACTTACCTATTTACCTATATTACGTTTTATTTCGACAATTTCTGGTCGCTATCTTTGATTATTACTTTTCCCATTGTTTACATTTGGTTTTTTCAAATTGTTGCCTAGAATGACAAAAATCACTGCAGAAGACCGTATTCTGATGAAAAATTTGCGAATTGAAAAACGTCGGGGTGCTAGGAAAATGATCAAAGAGTTTTAAAACAATGACTAGAGTATAGCTAGACATTACAGCAGGACGGAGCTCCATCTCACACAGCCAGAAATACAATCAACTTTCTTCGTCGTGAGAATGTTAATTTCATCGAGCCAGGCACGTGGCCACCGAACAGCCCAGATTTAAACCCAGTAGATTATGCAATACGGGGTGTTTTAATGATTTCTGATTAGCTAAATATAGTGCAAAAAAAATTACATTAAGAATTATAATTAATTATATTATATTATTACGAGATGTTCTCACTTTTTTTGGGCCACCCTGTACATAACTAACCAACCACCGCGCTCTTTTCCTTGGAGATAAGCGGAGTGGATAAACTCTCGCCTCTTCCATCTCTACACGGTCGTCGATTTTATATATAAATTAGGCGTGCATTTAATACCCACGCGTCATGCCTTCTAATTCTGAGTTCAGTGTCCTTTTCCTTTTCGGAAAATTCACGGCCGATACCCGTATTAACCCCTTCCCGTATCTCGTGGAAAACTGTAACGGATATTTCAACCACAAGCCATTAAACCACATTCGCGTCTACATCCAGGCTAAACGAAAGCTCAGCAATTGACAACATGACAACGAGGTAATATCGAGCCGCGAGTTTTGAATTGCAATACGTTGAAAATACTTTAATCTTTTTTTTTAAATTGCATAATTTAACAACACAAAGTATGGCGGTGCATTTTAGGTTGATCACAGGTTTATGGACGGAGAACTTCATTACGGCGTGTATAATTTGCATCATTACGTTTATATTAAATTTCCTCTTTTACGGAATAGTGAAAATTTTAATATAGAAAATTGCGTTTATTGTTATTTAATAACAAATATTTTACTCCGCCGTGCGCAAACCGCGCGATAATGGGCGAGCTTTGGCGTAATCAAATATTAATTAATGTCTACAAATTTACTGTCTCCGAGCTAAGTTTAATAAGTGAAAATAAAACACTTGTTTTTTTTTATTCTACTTGAGATGTGTTTTGCCTTGTAACAGAATTATCAATGTAACAATTTAACTAACGGGGGACAGCCATACAATTTTATTTGCATGAATAAATAATCTCGCCCACTGTTACTTTGTCACTATCTAAATTTATTTTCAAAAACGAACGTCTTCAAAAAAAAAAAACGAGAATAACGCCATCTATTATCAAACTATAGAAACAAAATAACCTCTTTTTATGAAACTTCACAAAATATTACCCATAACCATACTTAATTCATTTAAGAACTTCCCATGACCGATACCCAAAGCATAGTGATCTGCTAGCTACGGGTTCGGGCCTTTTATTATCTATAATCCTTTGTTCTTGGTTAATATAAACATTTTTTTGTTTTAAGGGAAGATTTTAGTCCCAATAATTTTTATGTGTTAATTGCACCAGCTGGTTAACCTAAACACCAACCCTTGGAATCTCAAGTGGGCTTCCAAGTAACCCGAGTTCATTAGCCTGACATGTTACTCAAAGAAAAAACAGAAACGTATACAATATTAATATTGTAATGAAACAATATTGTGTTCGTAACACTGTAAATTTAAAATCTAAAAATTACAAACACGCACACACTCTTGAAGGATAATGAAACGGCAAGCCACCTGCGCTGTAGGTATTCTATCTCTCATGCGGTCTCGCTCACACTCATGAAACTGCAGATCTTCGTCAACAACCGATAACTTCCCTATTGTTTTCTCACTCGTACGCCCAATTTTGTCTCTTACCTCGCGGGCCACGATCGGCGGAAGCTCACGAAGGTTCGCGAAATCTTCCAAATAGGCGCAGCGGTGTCTGTTTATTCATAATTTCAAAACCAAAGCATTGTATACATCGCTATGTGAACCATCATATTCAGGACCTGAGATCTGTGTCAAAGTTTTTTTTTTCTTTCGCATCGCCATCCATCTCAGACGCACCACGATTGCTACAAAGACGGGCTGCCTTCCAACCACGTCCAGAGTTCAGCGGCTATCCTATGTAGTCTTGCAAGGTATTGGCCACCTAGCTGCTGACTTCCAACTAGGCACGCTTCATCCTAATTATACCAGCTCAAGGTAAATTCCATTCTTCACAATCTGTGGACTCACAGTGCCATGAATTGAAGTGAGTTAGGCCAAGAAGAGACCCGCGTTCCGCCAATCACATTATACCATCCCAGTGAACTTTTGAGGCCTCACCTCCCACGAATTCTACATCATCTACGCAACTCCACCTGTTTCTTGTAACACCCTTGTATTTTTGTGTGAATTTAAATATCTACAACTTTCTTCAGCTAAACAATTATTGTGTAATATTCTGTTCCTTTTATTTGTGAAAGTATTTCGGTATGGGACCTTTATTTGACACGTCTATTTGTAATCTGTAATACTATGCAGCTTTCTTTATTACATAACCATTGATCCCCAAATGATGTGTCTTAGATTGATTTTTCACGAAGTGAGTTTGCAGTAAGGACTCATTGAGAAGCGATAAGTCTCCTGTTCTGCCGTCAGTTAACCTAGGCACTATTTACTGTTCTCGTATTCTAATCAGGCGCTCAGAAGTGTGCACATACACACTCAAGCTGAAGTATCTTTTACAATATGTAGATATATGAATTTAACTTGTATAAATTGCATCTACTGTGATAATCCGTAAAGTAAGTAGGTGTAATGGTAATATAAATAATAGTATGAAGTAAGTAAGAAGGTAGGTAGCCGGAATATAATATCCACTCTCAAATCCAAAGTGCGGCATTTTGGCTGTAAATGTGACAAAATATTGATACAATTTATACTTGTTTTTTTTTTACTAAAATCACCATAATTCTAATGAAAACAACCATAAAAGAGTGGTATGTTTAAATAACAAGAAAGGCTAGGTATCTATTATTGATATCGATGGTAAACCATTATGGGACTGTGATTGTGACAATGATTAGTAACTGAGATTTAACGACGATTGTTAACTGTGAGAACTGTCACTTTGTAAATATATGTGTGTCATGAAAGTGTGTAGATGAGTGGTGGGAGACGAACCTTATAAGAGGCTGTCTCTGGGGAAACAGTTCTCTTCCATTACAGCTTCTTCTGAATAACTAGTGTCTCTGAATGTATAATTTATATTTACTGTATAACATGTATATAATATTGTTACCTGGAAAGACCGAGATTCACTTACAAGTAATTGGGACCAAAGTAATTAGACAGTAATCAGAGGATAGAACCCTGAGGGAATCTGGTGGTAATCAAAGAATTATCACATTAACTGTTAGAGGTTTACTTTCTAGTATACCAGTCATTGCTTGAAGAACTACAAATAATCATTTACCAAACATCGTTACAATCCAACACAATAACTGTTTAAATAACGTTTTTACTGTGGCGGCTCGCGCGCATCGTCCAGATGTTCCTTGTTATGTCAATTCTTGGTATTGCACCATCTCACGCGTACAAAGCGGAAACGTTCGAGGAAGGCCGGACTGCACCGCCCGGCGGGCATGACACACGTGCACTACAGATGTGCACCAACACATGCAGCGGAGGAAGCGGTCGGTCAAACAATCGGCGCCCAGTACCCGAACCGATCGGACCGCAGATGCGCATCCCGACTCTCACCTTTCACTAACCGCGCATCGTTTTTCCATAACCTTTACATATTCTGTGTTGTTTCTTACACTCGGTGGCTTCTCCCCGATGAGAACAAACATATGCGAATAAAAATGGTTTTCACCAGAACACCAATCAACCTTCCCACATTACCATCATTAGTATCTATGTCGCGCACTGCATATAATAGCACGCAGGGTCCTGCATTAACTTGTTTAAATAGGAAGGAATATTATGCATTGACTTATTTATTACCTCTTATTATAAAAGGGCGGTTTCATCACACAATAGTATTATTGATTATACATCAGTGGTGATAACAAGTGGATGTTTATTATGTTTATTATTATATTTATGGACGTAATCGTCTCTGATTCGATTGTTACAGGGGGGAGGGATAAGGGCTGAGCCCTCTTGTCTCCAACATATGAGGTAACTAACAACAACGTCGTAAAGTTTTTTGGGGAACCCTATTCGGGGAACATGGTGAAACTGTTTTTTTTTTTAATATCAGGTAATTTAAACTTTGTATATAATTGCATAAAGTAGTAGCAAAAATAGGATTTTGAGCCACCGTTCCCAGGCCGCCTACTAGAGTATTTTCACCATGGTATAACCACGTCGAGTCGGCGAGGCCATATTATCTTTGCCGAATTGCAATATTGGTTTGGGCAACATTGGATATTGCACTGGAGGTTACTACTAACCTGTGGTAAATGAGTGCCATTTGCATGGACCCATCTGTTGAGATATTGGACATCTTGAAAGATTTTGAGACTAGAAAATATGGAAGGATTGGGATACTCGGATTCCAGAAGCTGCCATGGACTCTGATGGAGAAGAATAATCCGAAAACGCAAGTTAAGTGATTCATTACAAGTGTTTTTTTCTATGATCTCATCTTATTTTGACATTGGACAGTTTATTGTGGCATAGACATGGGAATAACTTTAAACGGTAATTATTAGTTGTTAGACAAGTTTCTATACGAATTGCCTCACGATTTAACCAGTTTATACTATCTATAGAATAAATAAATATTGTTTTAAAGTCCGCCTTCATTCTGGAAACCTCTCTTCTTACCTACACACCACACATATTTCAGATCACATAATTACACATTCCTCCGTTGATGAACACCAGATGAAGTGAGAGGTGAGTAGATAATCTAAATCTCTAATCAAACTCACGTTAATTTCATGCTCTACCCTGTCTAGCTGGTGAGGAGCGTCCAGCCTCACTTAGTAGGTAGACTGCATCCTACAACATACTTTATGTTACATGTATCTTTCTAAATACATATACCTACTACCATACACTATAATTTTAAATCATTTGATTTTTATTTAAAATAAAGAATATATATTTTTAAAAAGTATATGTTTAATGGGGCAGAAATTTGTATTTTTGTCCGGAGTGACGTAATAGCTAGAGTGGACCCTGCCATACAAAAAACAATATCATTTCAGCTTCATCCCAAGTTCATCCTTAAAACCTAACGCTGAAATAAAAGAAACATCTCTTTTGTACATTTTCAATTCCAATGATTACATTCTGCATTCTAGAATTGGGTGACCATAGTGCCAAGATCGAGCGGACTATTTTTAAAGCTGTGTATAGAGCAAGATATAGGAAGACGGTAGCGGCTTGTTCAGTCTTTGAGCCCCCCGTGGGATAAGGGGTCCAAAAAGATGATGAATCATTAAAGCCGGGCAATTATATCATATCTTACGAATTATGACTAAGATTAATAAACACATATGAAATAAAAGATGTACATTTTTGAAATTCTTTATTTACGCTAGTTATAGAACAAAATTAAAAATACACATAAAAATAAATATCTATATGTTGACTAATTAAATTTAAAAATAGTCAAAAGCATAATCATTTTTTAATTTGTTCTTCTATCTACATTAAGATTCAATCGTAAGCTTACGTCTGCAACATAATCAGAAGACAATTTAAAATTAGATTCTGGTAAAGAAACAATAATATATCATTTTAGTTAGTATTGACGTCCTGAAGAAGAAAATTGTATTTTTCGAAACCGATAGATGTATTTAAACTCAATAAGTGGTTAATAAAACAAAGTTAACAAATAAAAATATGAATTTTAACCACAAAATTAATTTTGCTAATTTCAAAAGTACAATTTATTTTATTTGATATTTTTCATTACCATACTACATATATATATATATATATACTACATATATATGGGACAATACATATAATACAATACATATGTATTTTTATAATGCTACTGTTTATTTTATTTATTTATGGTATAAAACTATCAGCTTAGATTTCAATTTATTAAAATAATAGATAAAATCTAAAAGTATTTAAGGCTAAAAAAAAAATAGTTTTCAGTTTAAATTTGAAAATAAAAAAAATTTAAAGTGGGACAACATGGCCCAGAAGTATAATTATAGGTCACTATAAAAATATATATAATTAATCACCATCTTAATACTATTTTAAGGTTCTAATATTAGTCAATAATCAATTAAGAGACTGGCAGTAAAAATATGGTACCTCTCAATTAGTTTTTTACAGTTTGGTGCAATGCCTCAATACTGTACTAGACATCTAGAAAAATAAATTTGCTCTTCGCCAATAGATGGCAATGGCATATAGTACTGGTATATTATTAACTAAAAATTAAATATGAGTTTCTGTCAATTATGAAGTCAAATATTTAATTTTGAGGGATACCATGTTCTTATCACTCAATTGTACCACGTGTTTCTATGAGGCTGGCTGCGTGTGTGGACTCAAGGCATTTGTTGAGATGAGCCAATTATTATCAATAGATAAATTTACATATTATACTCATATAATTGAATGTAATGTAATGAAACAATATTCTACTCATTATAGAACATATTATCTAATATGTAGTCTAAAAAAATACAACATCATTAACTCGGTGTTTTAATGGACCACAAGCACGAAAATTCAAATGACGTGATCAGGTTAAAATTATTACCTAAGGATAAATCAACGGCCTCCCGGTCGACGAACCGGGCTCCGTCAAATATCGAGCATCAGGGGTACCACTGAGTGAAAAAATGGTGCAGACGTGAAGAGGGGGGGGGGCGCCGCTGAGCGTCCTCTGGCTCCTGGGGGGACACTCTTCCCCCCAACCTCCTTCCATGATAGAAAGTCTAGACACCCAGCCTCGGAGCGCGTCGGGTGGATCCACCGACCCACCTTCTTCATTGGATTTTGCACACGACGCCGGCCCGCATTCTCCCACCGGAGAGGCGGTGCCTGTTGTGTCGGGAGGTAGAGATTCGACCCTTCCTTGTTTGCACTGTGTCCCCAACCGCTTGTTTACAACAAAGAGTGGATTGGGTGTACACCGCAAGTCAGCTCATCCAGAGCACGCTAATGATGGAATCGTGGTGGACCGTGTGAAGTCACGGTACACCAGTGAAGAAATTATGCTGTGGGCCAGAGCGGAAGCTCTCCTGCTAGCCGCCGGAAACAGCTCCACTGGCATGCCTACTCTGCTTAAATGTCAGCCGGACCAGCCTAATCCTAATCGTACTGTTGAGGCGATTAAGCACCTGAGGCAAAGAACTCAATATAAAGAATTTGTAGAGGAATATTTGAGGGCGGCCGAGGCAGAGAGGTCTGAGCCAGTGGTTACTGTGGAAGTTGGCAATGATGCACAACCGCCCCTCATCACATCGCTAGGTCTTGGTGACTATGACGAGGACGAGATCAGGGCATGGTCGAGAGCGGAGGCCGAGGTTCTCAGTGAACGAGGAGCCTACAACACGAACGTGGCGATCAAACGGCGGGTCGCGCAATACTCCCGGTCTGTCGCGGAACTCACTAGGTTGAGGCGCTCGCTGGGGTATGCAGTGGCATTGCAAAATGCCATTGTAGAAGTGACGGCTGTTGTTGATCTTCCAGTAATTGCTGAAGAAGCCGAGTTACCAGCGTTAACTGAAGAGGCTCCAGAGACTGAGTTAATTTCTTCTAGCGGTGAGGATGAAGTGGTCGCGATACGCGAGTGCCTAGAGCGTCTTAAGAACTTGCTCTCAGGACTTACGGGATATCGGAGCGCGGAGCTTGTAGGTGTTGTTGAACAAACTTTGGATGGGAGTGATATAGAGGGGCCTCTCACGAGGTGGCTCTCAAAAGTCTTTCCCACTCGCCCGGTATGGCCACTTAAAAATCATCCGCGAAACGATTCGAACGTGGCACACAACGAAGGTACGAGAAGTAGGAGATGGGAGAGGCGCGATAGACGGCGTCGCGAGTACCGTCGGACGCAGGCCAGGTGGGCTACTGTGCCCGGCATGGTCGCCAGAGAAATCCTGGAGGATGAGGGAGAAAGGGTATCGTCCCCTCCCTTAGAAGCCTTTGTTGAGGCCTGGGCCCCCATTTTTGGGAAACCTAGCGCTCCATATGAAGTTAACTTCGATCCTCCACCCACATTGGAATCTCTGAGCGGGTTAATGACCGAGCCAGTGCTAGCGGCCGAGGCTTTTACAGCCCGAGTCCGCGTGTCCACCGCTGCGGGTCCCGGCGGAATTACCGCGAGGCAGTGGGGAAAGACCCCACGGGCCGTCGTTCTAACAGTGCTGAACCTTCTCCTAATGATGGGTAAGACCCCTATTTGCCTCACCAAGGCACGAACGGTTTTCATACCGAACAGGTATAAACCAGCAGCTTACTTGTAAAACCTTTTAAGTCCTCATTTCATCAAAATTAACATCATTATTTGAATGCCGGTTTGTTAATAATACAATGCTCTGCAAAGTATCAGAGTAACAATCACAATACATCCATAGCATTAAAAACAAAAGTTCTGATAGTTGCTGTGAGAACTGTCACTTTGTAAATGTATGTGTGTGCATCATGAAAGTGAGTAGATGAGTGGTGGGGGACGAACCTTATAAAATGGCCTACAACGATTCAACACTATTTTAGCAAATTTTAATAAAATGATGTGTTTAATAATACTTTGATGTGCCCGGCGAGTGATGTCGACGCGAATTTCCCCATATTATAAACAAAGAAAGGAGCACTAACAGCTAATCCCTACGCGGTGCATTCCTTTAAGGGATTTGCATGGGTAACAGGGCCGTGCAAACAATAATATTAATTGAATGTGTCTGCTTTCTCGAGGGATTTAAGGGACATTTTATGACGGTCCATCCCCGAGAAATGCATTCCATCTTAATGTATACTGTCGGTGACTTATCTTTAAATAATAATAAAGGGTTTTTCAATAGGGACGCTCAAACTTTCTTTCAACAGGGACAAAAAACTACACCACACACTCGTATTTAGTTGGCAAATCATCATGGAGCAGTACACACCGGAGCAACGCTTGCAAATCATTCAAATTTACTACCAAAAATCGCGTTCGCTGACCGCAACTTTAAGAGCATTACGACCATTTTATCGTCGTCATCATTTGCCTGTCACATCAACAATTCAACGTTTGGTGCAAAAATTCGAAACCACATTGTCGCTACACAATGTTCCAGTGCCAGTGAGACAAAGAAAGGCACGAAGTGAAGAAAATATTGCCGCCGCTAGAGCATCTGTTCTTGATGACCCAAATGAATCACTCACACGACGTTCTCAACAATTGGGCATCTCTGTGACGTCATTGTGGCGAATTTTGCGAAAAGATCTTGGCCTACATCCATACAAGATCATGTTGACACAAGAACTAAAGCCGCTTGACCATTTGAAGCGTCGCCAATTCGTCAATTGGGCTGAACAACAATTTGAAAATGATGCTGAATTCCATCGAAAAATCATCTTTAGCGACGAAGCTCATTTTTGGCTCAATGGATATGTAAACAAGCAAAATATGCGTTATTGGGCAGGCACCAATCCACACGTGCTTCACGAAACACAATTGCATCCCGGAAAAATCACTGTTTGGTGTGGATTACATGCCGGAGGTGTCATTGGACCATATTTTTTTGTTGATGATGCTAATCGTCATGTTACTGTGAATGGTAATCGTTATCGCTCCATGATAACTGAATATTTTTGGACTCAATTGCAAGGTATGGACTTGGCCAATATGTGGTTTCAACAAGACGGCACACGCAACAATCGACTTATTGAAAACCAAATTTGGTGAGCGTGTTATTTCGCGAAATGAACCAGTTCAATGGCCGCCTAGATCATGCGATTTAACACCACTGGACTATTTTCTTTGGGGCTATGTTAAATCTTTGGTCTATACCAACAAGCCGGCGACGTTACAAGAGCTAAGAACAAATATTGAACGCGAAATTGGTGCGATTCGGGCCGAATTATGTGAAAAAGTGGTGGAAAATTGGATTCAACGATTGGACTTCTGCAAACGTGCCCGCGGTGGTCATGCGAGGGAAATTGAATTTCATACATAATTGCCACTAAATGTACTTCAACATACAATAAAAAAATTTCGATATCTTCATTCGTTTTTGTTTTATTTTAAAAAAAAGTTTGAGCGCCCTTAATGAAAAACCCTTTACATGGCCGGGAGAATACAAATTTGCGACGGCCGTAATTAGCCAGCCGAAAAGGGTCTCGGATCTCGCACGGGAGATCCCAAAATACTATTAAACAATAGACTACGGCCATCTGTGGAGATTTTTTATAATCAGGTGCAGGGCAATAAAATACCTGGTCGAAATTTTGCAAGCCCATCAAATTCCCAGAATGCCGGCAAGACCTTCAAACGTTTTTTTATATTTTATTATAATAAATTTTGTATAGTTATGATAGGCTAGCATGTTTTAATGGTATAATATATGCGACCGACTTGTCCTTACGATCCATGTGATAATTTTAATTAGGCAATTGATTAGTCAACCAAGATATATTTCTCTTCATAGGGTAGTGTTAAGTGCTTATATAATTAACGTAAATATGTGTCAGAGTTAGTTAAGATTATGATATGGGGATGGCCTGAGACGGGCCACAATTTTGGGGCCTACGCGTGTCATCACAGCAGCCGGACCGCGGTCGACTGGGGCCACGGCGGGAGGCGTGGCCGGGGCGGCCACTGTTGCAGCCAACGACAGGGCTGGTAGTCACAGAGCGGGCGCTAGAACCAACCATCGCTCGGAGGGATGGACCAAGGGACGTGTCAAGGGCACACCCTAAGCCCCAGAGAGCTTAAAAGGCCGGACGCGGCGGTGAAGACAACAGTCAGAAACGACAGTTGGAAGCAGACGGGTTGGAAACAGACAGTTGGAAACAATCAGTTGAGGAAAGGATTCAGTAGGAGTTGAATACCCTACTCCACCGTCAGCCATCGGACGGGTGGCGACCAGCGCTCGAGATCGGCCAGCATTAGAACGAACATCTGAGTTAAAGAAGGTGGAACACGGAGGCCAGCCAAGGGAACAGTTGAAGACCGCCCGTGATAGTAAAAATCCTGGCAGAATTTGAAGTGAGGAGTGACAATTGGCGACCAGCGGCCGAGACCGGCCGACACCAGGACGAAGGGAGGCAGAACGAGGCTAGAGGCGCCTGATCCAGTTGGCACCTAAACTATCGGTTGCCCGCAGCGCAGACTATCGACAGGAATGGCACTGCCGCTCATGAAGACAGGTCGGCAATAGCAGGCGACCACCGCAACAGCGACGACGACGGAGGCCCGCCGCCGACGAAGATGAGTCAAGAGTGGACGCGACGACGATCGATTCCCGTCCGTCCATTTCCGCAACATTGCAGTCCGGATGTCGCCCCCAGCAGTATCCGACGGAGTAATTAAGGTAAATTAAGATTAATTTAAGGTTATAATTAAGTAATAATAAGTTAGATTAAGAATTTGGACTAAGGTTTTTTTCCCTCGTTAATTTAGTTTAAATAAAATTGTTGCACACGGAGACTATTACCACAATGTGAAATTGTTACTTATTTGTTAATTGTTTTATGACACACAAACACTACTATTATAAGTTGAAATTGTTACTTATTTGTTGATTAATAGTTTATAAATTATTATTTACTTTACGTGGCGTGCCGCGGGATTGAGAACACAATAAATCTTTGCCCACCCGTCGGTACGCCGCCTATGTTATTTGAATTCAGTTTTATTTAGTGCCGTGGACACAGTAGAAATAAACAAATGTCGTAGTCCACGGCACCCATACAAATTATCCCGCCAGTTTTCACATTTTTCAAAAGTCCCTTTTCAGAGCAAATATGATGAGCCCTCCGCTCAAAACTCGCTTAACGACCATTTCAGAACAACGAAATCACTAAAACTAGAATAACTCAAAAGGAAACGCTGGCCGGATAATTCTTGTTACGGGATATCACGGGTCGCGATATTCACTACGGAATTCCCTACTCGTGATATCCCCCATTGTTAGTTTTAATCTACATTTTGTATTTTTTGTCTCCGAAAAACGGGTTCTGCCACCTGTCAGCCCGCGACCGAAAAATGAAGCGATGTTGCGCGGTTCGGCCGACAGGTGGCGGCGACCGCCGCATCACTCGGGGCGCGGTTAGGCTTGTAAACGCGCCCTGATTGGTGCGGTGGGAGATTTTGGGGTGGCGGGCGCTGCTAACGGCGCACGTCCACCCAACTTGAATAAATACAAGGCCGCCGCAGTATGGAGCTCACTCGTAACTCCCAACGCCCTGATACTACAAGATGAAGGAGGTAGGGATTACCCAATCCGATACTCCATAAAACCAGTATATCCAAGTTCCAAGTTCCATGGAGCTAACTTTCATCAAACGTCTCGTCTCAACACAACTTCATACTGCGGTGCGCTGAATACACCTTTAGCAAGTGTTTTACATTTCGCATCCCGCCTCATCCTTCGGAACCTCGCCGTCCAGCAGCCTTCAGCCCCGATCCCTCGGTCCGGTACCGGCTTTCGAGTCTGTGTCCACCGACGGTTTGGAGCGAGTGTGAAGATCTCGACTTCAGTCGGGTGAATCCGCTTGTGCCCTAGCGAAGCGACTTGAGGCGACCACTTTTTGTTTGGTTGGCAACAACTGATCCTTCGGAGTCGGATTGCCTCTGGTCACCTAGCTAGCGTCGGTGGTCCGGAAGCGAAATGTTGCGATCCGGACTGAGGTCGGACGCACGAAGATAGGAACGGGAGGAGGACGATCCGCCGCGACAGGAAGATGATCAACCGCCGCGGCGCGGATCGTCACGCTCGAGTTCGGACGGAAACAGATCCGAGGATGAACGCGGATCTCGCCGGGGTTCCTCTACTTCAACAGAGAACACGGTTCGTCGACTACGGGCCAACATCCGATGGGAAGGCAGCGCAGACTAATGGAAGAAAACCATCGCCTGAACTTGGAACTAAAACACGCACGGATGGACGCCTACTACTAAGTGCAGAGCCAGGGTCAGCCGATGGCAGCGCCATGGAGCCCGGCACCAGCGACGACGCAGGAAGCGGACTTCGGAGCGGTCGGACCGACCGTTTCACCTACATCACGGATGGCGCTCGGAGCGGTCAAACCGGCCGCCCCGCCTGTGTCTACGGCGTCCTGGGAGGACGCATCACGGATGGCGCTCGGAGCGGTCGGACTGGCCGCCCCGCCTGTGTCTACGGCGTCCTGGGAGGACGCATCACGGATGGCGCTCGGAGCTGTCGGACCGGCCGCTCCGCCCGAATCAAGGAGGATATGGAGCACCACAACACCAATACAGCCGGTAGCCATGCTCGGAACAGCCGGACGGAGGCCCGAGCCGGACGCGCGAACTAACGCCGGGCCCACAGGGTTCCAGTCCATCGCACCTCACGCTCCCGAAGGAGCCGCCGCCGGTACAGCATGAATCATGGTCGTCACCACCACGCGCCGTCTGGGGATCAGCGGCAAGCGCCGCACCATACGCCATGCCATACGCCACTGCCCACGCGACTCCAGATGAGGCCGCCAGACATCGCAGAACAAGCGATTGGGTGCACACACAGCCAATGAACGCGTTCATAACGCGCCAGTCAAGCACCAGAGATCTGCCGCCGTTCAGCGGCGACGCCTTGGAGTGGCCAACGTTCAAAGCTCAATACGAACAATCCACCGCGCTCTGCGACCTGAACCCAGCGGAGAACCTGATGCGCCTACAGCGCGCCCTGAAAGGAAAAGCACGTGAGACCGTGGCGGCACTACTAATTGACCCCAACAACGTGCTAGAAATAGTAACCACGCTGGAACGCTGGTACGGGCGGCCCGACACCATCATCAGCCACATGCTGGATCGGATCCAGCGATACACTAAGCTGACAGAGACCGCCCCCACAGAAGCTATCGTGGACTACTAGAGATGGAGGTCAGGCCCGAAACGGTGACAGTGACCCGCCACGCCAATACATCTGGAGGAGCGATGCCGAACCTCGAGCGTTTTTCATCGTGGACCCGCCTCATTCGGACAACTGTGTGGGTCCGCCGATTTGCCTACAACTGCCGCCAACCTCGAGGTGAGGTATCGGCCCAAAATTTGACAACGGACGAGCGGGACCGCGCCGAGCGGGCCTGGATACTACAAACCCAGGCCGCGGATTTCGGGCCCCGAGATCCGGCTGTTGCAACGGGGGGAGGCTCTACCACGAAACGGACGACTCTACCAACTCACCCCCCACCTAGACGACAACAGCATCATCCGCATGGGAACACGCCTGACCGGGACGACCGACGTCGACATCTCGCCAGGCCTGCGAAACCCCATCATCTTGGACGGAAACCACCCATACACCCGGCTCATGATACGTCATTATCACGAGAGCGCGGGTCATCCCGGCACGGAGCGGACAGTAAGCGACGTCCGGGAAAACTTCTTCGTGCTAAAACTGAGACCCGCCGTGCGCCGGGTACAGTTCCAATGCCAGGCCTGCCGGAATGGACGCAGTCGTCCACAGCCGCCACTGATGGGACAGCTCCCGGAAGCCCGCCTGGCTCACCACACACCACCATTCACCCATTGCGGCCTCGACTACTTCGGCCCAATGGAAGTGACAGTAGGACGCCGGCGCGAGAAGCGGTACGGCGCCTTATTCACCTGCATGACAACACGCGCCGTACACCTGGAGCTGGCCGCATCACTGACGGCTGATTCAGCCATAATGGCCCTCAGACGAATGGCAGCTCACCGCGGCCACCCGCGGCACCTGTACAGCGACAACAGAACCAATTTCCGCGACGCCGACCGAGAATTGGCCAGTGCGCTGACTGATCTAAAACAAGAGCCGCGGGTCATGGAACACCTAGCGGAGGTGGGGGTTGATTGGACTTTCAACCCCCCGCTCGCCCCCCATATGGGCGGTGCCTGGGAGAGCCTCGTCCGCTCAGTAAAGCGGGCGCTCGAAGCAACAACAAAGGAACGGGCTCCGCGAGAGGAAACCTTGCGGACCACCCTGGCCGAAGCGGAATTTACGGTAAACAATCGCCCGTTGACCCATATCTCAGTGGACCCGCGGGACAATTTGCCACTCACACCAAACCACCTGCTGATGGGAGCGGCCGGACGACAACAACACCTGGCCGTCTACGGAGCCCTCGACGAACAAACCTGCCTGAGAAAACAGTGGCAGGTGGCGCAGCAGCTCGCCGACATGTTTTGGCGTCGATGGATGCGCGAGTACCTGCCAACACTCGCCCTCCGACACAAGTGGCAGGAGCCAGCCCCACCAATCCGCGAGGGCGAATTGGCCATCATCACCGACGCCACCTTGCCACGCAACACATGGCCACGGGGCATCATCATCAAGGCCAGACCAGCAGCCGACGGGTCGGGTGAATCCGCTCGTGCCCTAGCGAAGCAACTTGAGGCGACCACTTTTTGTTTGGTTGGCAACAAAAATTGTAAATGTGTACATAAATATTGTCTATTTGATTTTATCCCCGCCTCCTTCTCAGTGACCAACAATATAATGATAGTATGATGATTGGGCGAGGACGAAAGCCCACATCATATCGAGTGGTGCCCAGATAAACATCGGGGCCTCTTTATATCAACTTCATAGATTTGATTTTTATATGTAACAAAATAATAAATCTTAAAAGGTTATTTATTATATATAATTCAAACATGCCCTTTGAATTAGCTAAAAATATGAAAGCGGGAAGCCCGCCTGCATTAGCATCAAAAGTTGAAAATGAAATCACTTCATAGATCTCATGTCATGTCCACGTGACAAACTAGAGATGGGAGTTAGTTGGAAGCTACATTAAACAATACGGCCACACTATTTAAGGATGACGTACTAGGTTGATTGTACAGGTATTTAAGGATGACGCACCAGGTGAAGATTGATATTACATTTATGACCGACATCCAGAAATCTCATTAATCTTTGTTAATGCTTGTTACATTTTCTAATCATTAGGTTTTGTTATTATTTTTATTTTGACTTATACCGTTATGTCTCAACGGCAAAATAAATCATTGACAATTACAAATAAGATAATAATTTTGGAACATTTTGGCAAACACGTCAGGACACACATCGATCTAGCAAAATAATTAGATATTTCAATATCGACATTAAATACAATTGTCAAAAACAAAAGTATTTGTGGACTTCACAATACGACAACATAGACAAGTTTTTGTCTCTCTTCTCTTTGTTTTTATGTAATATGATATTAATGTTTTTTTTTATTTTTTATTACGTCATCAATCAAATATAACTATGTTTTTGTATGGATTTATGTTTATAAGTTTTATATGAATAAAGACAGCACTTAAGGGACGCGCTGGAAGGTCTAAATTTTTTAACTTTTGCGAAATTACTAATACAGTAAGACCTCGTTTAGCACTTCCTCGATTATCGCTGATACGATACAACACGATCTGCTCGAAGCCTTATAAAAAGCTAAAAATTTATACCGATTCAAATGATCGTAGCATTTCATTGATTAGTATATAATACGATGACGCCACCATGGCACGACTTGGCAACACTTGGCATGAGCTGAGGCAAAACAGAGAGCAAAAATAAAGAATCAATTGTGCAATTTTGGAAAAAATATAACATCATGGATGCCAAAGCAATATCAACTTCGCTTGGTAAGAATTTACTGAAAAATGCTTAAACGGAGTGTGGAAGAACGCATTCTTCCGAGGATTCTCAAGGAGAAGAGCCATCATTGGCCAAATTGTCAACCTAATCGATACAACAGCAGTACTAGGAGATGTAGATGAGCAGGATATTGAGGAGTTAATGCAGGTTTCTGGTAAGAGCTTTACCAACGACGACCTTCAAGAACAGGCAGAACAAGGAATTTGTATAGAAGTTGAAAATAGTAATTCTGAAAACGAAGAATCCAAAGAACTTGCTATAGATTTCCTTAACTAAAGTTTGGTTATGATAACCAAATTCATTGATCAAATTGTAGCGAATGATACAGATTTTGAAAGAAGTGCAAAAGCAAGATGAAGCGTTTTGGATGCGATCTCCTGCTACCGACATTTGCTTAACAAGAGAAAAAGAAAACAACGACAAAAGACACTAGACAACTTCATCACAAAAAAATGAATAATTTCAGAAGAGCAGAATAGAATTCAACACAAAAATGATTTTTATATTTCTGTGTGCATGCATATCTTTGTGTTATGTAATATAAATTATTATGCAAATTAATATAAAAATAACTTAAAATTAAAGTAAATTAGTTTATTTTTTGTCGCATGTTCCCGTAGTCGTATAGCTTTGATGAGTGTGACCAACAAGGGAGCCCTAGCTTCTAAACTGGTCCCGGGTAAAGGTGGGTTCCCCCTTTTCCAGCTGTCCTCTTATTAAGTGATTTTTGTCTGCGAGATCCGCCGACATTCCCGTTGGTGGTGCCCTATTAAGAGAAGGCACTAAAAATTACAGCCAGACTGAATCTTAACAATTTCAAAACCCCTCCCCAATGGGTAAATGGATCGACAGATTTAAGCAGTCACATTTTAGTATTTAAAAATGTTTGCGGTGAAAGTAGCAACTGCATGAATGAAGTCGAATGTTGAAAACAAATCCAGCATCGATTGTGGATGAGCCAAAATACATTTTCAATTGTGACAGGTTTTAATGTTTTTGCCAGAAATAAAGAGAGATAAGCATCACAACGTTGGTTGGATAATTTCTTTCAGCGATATGAGCTTTCTTTGTGAAGAACGACAACACTGTTCAAATTAGAAGATGTCAAAGTGATTAAACGTACACTTGCATTCAAGCACTTTGTTGATACCGTTGACTTTTCTCAATATGATCTCTCCAATATAAATGCTATGGATGAAACTTCAGTATACATGGGCCAAGAAACAACGACTACTGTTAAAATCAGAGATGCCTCGTCGATTTACGTTTCTTCAACAGGATACGAAAGTGCAAGAGTTACCTGTGTTTTGGCAATTCGCCTTGATGGAACGAAAGTCCCATCACTTATAATTGCAAAAGGCAAGAGTGACAAAATACAAAAGTTTTCAGGAATTTATGTTCTTGAAACGAAAAAAGCATGGTGCACTCAAGCCGTTGTTAGACAATGGGTTGATTTAATTCTGCCATCCCAGAAATGATGGTGTTAGAATAAATGTTTCATGTTTCTATTTTTTAAATGTTTTGTTTTGTTAACGTATGTTCCTCTTGCTTTGCAAATAAACAATTTTGATTGCATAAATCTTGAGGCTTAATAAAGTAACGTGTTTTGTACTTTTGGTGTTTTCCTCACAAAAATAAAACCTACATCGAAAATAATTAATTTTTTAGCTATGAAATTAATATAAAACCAGGTTTTATATTCGGGGAAACACGGTACATTGGGGTGAACTTCCAGAAGTGTAACGTGACGGCGTCACCAACCAGGTAAGTCGAGCTGTCCTTTGGTTCCATGCTGGTCCACTATCGAAGGTACCCATCCTCTCATTATCCTCTCCCTCATCCAATTTCCTATCTAACCCATCCTTCCGATTCCATTCCTCCACCCAACATCTTTATTATATCAGACCATCATGGCTCACTCGTCCAATTTAAGAGTGGCCTATAAAATTATTGCAACGTGCCTCCTGGAAGGCACCCAAAGACCTACCTCAGATGCGAGGCAAGCGGCAGATATTCTCACCGCTCACACAAAAGAAGCGGAAGTCATCTATAGCGGCAGTGGAGACCATGAGCTTGTCGCCCGCCCTTAGCAGGCCGCACGTGACTATGCAGTAAGCCACATGTGTGAAAATGATCACGATAGTAAATATTGAGTGGGAAAAACAACGTGTGTAATTGCGCAACGAGCAGTGTCAGTGTTCATATCAAACTAATAGAGTACCGGAGTGATCGGAGGTGTACAGTACGTTCACATGTTGTCTAACAGATCCAAGTTTATTTTCAACATGTAAGACGGCTCCGGTAGTACTTAAAAAATCCTAAGATAGTCGCCCTTACCTTGAATTAAAAATGAATGATTAAAAATATAATGGCTTATTGGATACAGGATACAGGCGCGACCCATTTGTGTCCAAGAAAAATCTATATTCAAAATTATTGGAACAGTCTTATGCGGCAGTGCAAAGGGCAGATAGAGCCTGTGACGGCGGATGGGCAAACACATAATGTTGTTTTTCTGGTAACACCACAATTGCAACCCGAGATCATACTTGTAGTGGATTTCTGGGTGAAGTTAAATTTAGTTCCAAATATTTTTCAAAATTTGGATTCGAAAACTAATTTCAACTCTCACTATGTTTCAGCTATAGAACCAGCTTCTGCATTAACGGAGACACGGGCGTCACAATTAGACGGCGTGGTCAGAAAATTACAAGATATATCGTTTGAAAAGCGGAGCCTAGGCCGCAAGCATTTGATGCATTACGAGATCATCACTGAGGGACCTCTTCTAAAAACAAGGTATTTTTCATAATCTTCTCCCAAGCAGAAAATCTTAGAAAATGAACTCTATGAAATGTTGAAACTACGTGTGGTTAGGCCTTCCAAGTCTCCATGGTCTTCTCTGGCTGTTTTAATTACAAAGAAAGATAGCAAACCTCGTTTCTGCATAGACTCGTGTAGATTGAATGTAGTGACAGTTCGGGATGCATATCCACTGCCTATCCACTGCAATATACAGGATATTGCAAAATTTAAACGGAGCGCGATAATATTAGTACATTGTACTTGTCTACGGCATACTGGCAAATCCCACTCGGGGAAATTTCCTGCTCCAAAACAGACTTTCTCGTGCCCAATAGGGGCTTGTGAGTTTTTATTTGTTCCTTTTGGAGCCAAGAATAGCTCTGCCGTCTTCCAGAGATTGGCAGACCAGGTCTTTGGCCCGGAGTTCGGGAAGTCTGTGTTTGTATATGTGGACAACATCATAGTATTGTACGGGCTACGTTCCTATTATCAAAGATTTATTGAGAATTTTTCCACTCTATCTGTACGCATCTGACTGGCACGAAGAAAGGGGTTAAGTTATCTTGGTGTATATATAGGGGCGCATTTAGCTGAGTTTTATTATTTTATCGAAAAAACCATCTTACAAGTTTACCAAATATAGATGAAAGTATGGGTTCCGAGTCTGTCATACAATTTTCATGCAAAGTAAAAAATTTAGTAGCTATATTAAATTCCTTAAATAATATCGGCCACTTGTACAATCCAGAACTGTTGTTGAGTCTAGTTAATAAATTAGCAAATAATCTGCGCGTGTTATGGCTAACCGACAAGATAGGCGCCATAGTAACCAACCAATTATATGTTATCTGTCAAATTGGCTGGAGCAAATAGCTATCAACTAGAAATGCGGGTGTCAATCTTTATTCAAATCACAATCGTAATAATCCAATTCCATATAATACTGTAACAAAGTTTGCAAAATCTGTCGGCCGATACAAAATTCCTGGTAAAAGAGAAATCTTTGAGATCTTCACTTGGTGTGCGAGGCCGCACACAACAGCCCATTGTTTAAAAAACCGTGAGTACATGCACCAGCAACCTCAGCAATTAAGGGATATTTTTGGGTATGTGCTCGAGCCTGAGGAATAGACAATGGATCATCGTAAAAGGACAGTAAAACTTCTCGACGTCCTCAACTGCAGTGTTATTACTACCGACCCTTGTCGAAATAACAGTTTTTAACACCAAGCGGGACTATAGAAGATGTAATTATTTTAGAAAGCTGCCCTCGGAATAAATTAATATTGTCATTTTTACCAGAAATGGAGATCGGTTGGAGGCCGACAGAGGAGAAAGCTCACAGGCCAATAAGTGGGAAAAGGACATCTCTCCCTACGGATTACCCTTGAGTGAGAAAGGAATGGAACCCTGAAATTGAGTATATAAGGCCCAGCAAATCCTAGAGAGTGACTAAATGAGTCACTGGACCCTGGATATAGTCATAACTGGTATACCAGACGAACCCGAAGGAGACGGAGTGGGGGTAGGTCGCTGGACCCTGGTTATAATCATAACTGGTATACCGGACGAACCCGAGGTAAGCGCGTCTAGGAATGCTGACGTTTATCCTGTTCCTTGGGACTCGGTACGTTGTTTATCCTAGATAGCGCGGAGGAGGATACAATGTTGAAAGACTTTGGGCCATCTTTCTTTATATGGAAGCTTGAATACGGAGGATGTTCTATCGGTCGTAGCGGAGGCAACTGGAGAAGGAGGGTCATCTGCAACCGATATCTCCAACTGGAGTTAACGGGGGAGAGCCCGAGGTGCCTCGGCATCATGGCCAAGACTGGTGACGTTCGTAAGGACCCAAGTAGGTCGCCTTGTGGCCAGCACCCACAGAACATCGTGAAGGATTGGGGGAGGGCGTGGTGAATCCGGCTTGCAGAGCGCTCGGAGGCTCCAGTCACGGAAGGCACTGAGGCTGTGCACAGCCTGTGCATCTGTCAGATGCTGTAGTTTTGCCACAAGCTGTCGAGTGTGTGAGCCGATCACACCCAGAGCCAGGGTGTGTCACACCCAGAGCTCACAGAACAGTCCGAGTAGGGAGGAAGGCTGCTGGTCGGTGGGGCGCGCTGGCAATAATGTATCCCGCACGGTGTAACATTATAACCTCTGGTCCATTTATCCCAGTTATTCACGAGTTCGATGAGTTTGTGTCAGATATAGACCCATCTACCTTATTTACTGAAAATTCTTCAGAAATCTACTTTTTTTAATACTTCTTGAACAAAGAAATTATGACAAAAATAGTTGACGAAATTAACAGATATTACACAGCTACCGTTTCAGTACAGGAACCTTCCCAAAAATCCAGACTTCATAGATGGGTAGACACGTCTGTCGAAGAAATGTACGTTTTTTTTGCAATATTAATGTTAATGACGAGAAATCGACATCTTACTATCGAGGAACATTGGTCAACCGACCCGTTGTTGCTCGCTAGTCATATTTTTGGGAAAACTATGCCCAGAGATCGATATGAAATTTTACTGCGCATGTTGCACTTCTCAGATCCTGACACACAAGTCCTCGGTGACAGACTACATAAACTAAAAATCCTAGTTGACCATACGCAAAACATTTTCAAAGAAACATTAATGCCTTTTGAAAATTTATGTATAGATGAGAGCATAATTGTTTTCAAAGGGTGTTTGATTTTTAAACAATTTATCCCAACCAAACGTCACCGGTGTGGAATTAAAATGTTTGTTTTGTGTGACGTCAAGACAGATTTTATTTTGGATTTCATTATTTATTGTGGTAATGTGACTGACATAACTGACACTGAATGTCTCGGAGTCACAGGGGTGGTGGTAACGACATTACTTCAAGACTACTTCAATAAAGGCCATAACCTTTTCGTCGATAATTGGTACACTAGCCCTCGTTTATTTGATTTTCTGCACGAGAAAAAGACTAATGCGTACGGTACGATGCGGAAAACACGGAAAGGTATGGCCACATTTCGTAAATTAAAAAAGGTGAAATGGATGCCAAACATCGTGGACCTCTTTTAGCATTGAAATGGCGCGATAAAAGAGAAGTCCACATGCTAACAACCTTGCATGACGATTCCATGGGTACGACAGGCAAAATACATTGGAAAACGGGTCAACCTATAGTTAAACCGAAATGTGTCAATGACTATAATAAGTGTATGGGTTCTGTTGATAAAGTGGACATGATGTCGAGTAGTGTAAGTTGCTTATGAAAAACAATAAAATGGTAAAAGAAAGTGGCTTTTCATATAATTGACTTATTTTTATTAAACTCTCAAATAGTTTATAAAATGATAATGAAAAAAAATATTAGTTTAGCAATACAGATTAGCAGACTTTCAATTAGCCTTAATAAGACAATTATTAAAACAATATCCACATTACACACCAATCACCAGCACCCCATCCCCGTACGTTACATGATTCGCCCCTAAGACTAACTGCTAGGGCATTAGCAAAGCATATGCCTGAGCCAATAACAGGAAACAAATCCCAAAGACTTAAAAGAGCCGAGTTTGCGCCGCTTCCAAAACTAGAAAAATGTCCCAATATAAATGCTCGGAGTGTAATGTGAAATTGTGCGTGTGGCCGTGTTTTAGGACCTATCACGAAAAACAAACGTTTTGATAATACTTTAATATAATTTTTTTCTCCAAACCATTAATCACTTTAAAACTTTTTTAAATAACTGTTAAGTATGAGTGTTATATTGAAAATAACGGCGCAGTTCTCGAAGGAGCGGGTAAGTACCGCTGTTATTATATTATTTATTGTGTGAGTGGACATCTCTGATGCGACACTTGACTTGATGTGATATGTTAATGTTTACATATTCTAGCCATATCTGTGCTCTTTTGTTTATTTATGTATTCCAAGGGACTTTATAAGAATGTAAACATTAAAGTGAAAAAATATAAGCATACTCGTAAGTACATAATAAAGATATGGGTGCAGCAATCCAATTCAAGGAGGTCGCTATAATCGTATAAACAATGTGACTATATTTGTGACTGCTTCAAGAGTATATGTAAGTCGGTGACTATTTTTAGGGATCATTGTTTTGTTCAGTCAATATTTATATTATCTTGAGGATTTGAACATCTCAATTGATTGTTTATATTAACAACATTATCGGAGAAGTATTTTCAAGTGATGAATCATGCACAGGATGCGTGTATCTATATCTAAATGTCATTTTAAAAGTTGTGTTCAACCAAATTTACGACTTTCGAAAATAGGCTGTGGCTGGGTGGATATCACTTGGAGTACACTTGTTTAGCGGCTGAGAGGTTAATAAGTGTTCAAGCAAATTGCTCATTTTCCACTTTTAACACATGCAAGTATCATAAAGTATAGATAATAAATTTTCTTATATAAAAATATTCTTTCATTTCATAACCATTTGATTTGACTTGACAATATTTAAAAAAGAACCAGTTAGGCTAGATGCCTCCCCCCTGAACATGAAGCCGAGGCAGAAAGAAGAAATACCACCTTACTTTTTTTTCAAATCTTTTCTTATTATTTTTTTTACGCTTCGTCTTAATCTATCTTCTGTATTACCAGAATTTCTCACCGGACGCGCCCTTCAATATTACCGAATAGCTCGCGTTGAAAACTCTCCCTGGACGGAATTAAAGTCTTCCTTCATCAAGCGATTCCAACCACACTCGTTCAATATCGACAAAAAACTCGAACTTTGGTCATCCAAACAATTGCCTAACGATACGGCCTCCGACTATATCTGTAGGTTACAACAAATTAATAATTCCGTAGACTCCCCAGTATCTGATTCAGAACTTTTAGGAATAATCAAACGAGGCCTGAACTTCAAGTTCGCGTTATTAATCGTCAGCAGGCAACCTTCTTCTCTCCCCGAATTAGAAGAAATTTGTTTATCATTAGAAAATATGGAGGCCCCACCAGCCTCGGCATCTTCAGCCCATCCACATTTGTCCAACCGTAATAAGCGAACTAATACCGCGTTAACCACCCGTACCGAAAGTTGCGTAAATTGCGGTCTAAATAATCACCCGACCAAAGATTGTTACAAAAAACCTCACCCCAATGAAGCCTAGAACCCTAGGAACACACGACGTTCCCCGAGAAACCACTTTCACACCACAAACAATTCATTCCCCGAGAGAAATTTCACCACGCCAGATTGCTCCAAACCACCACCATTCAACCCGCGGTCAAAAAACTAATAAATAGCCAATTCAATAATGACTGGTCGAATTGGCTTACCACGGTCTCTCTTTTTTACAAAACATTACATCTAACTACAGTCAACATTAATAACGACCCGGACCTTCGTCCTTATCTAAATTTTAAAATTAATCAAGTTCAATTCCGTTCCCTGTTGGATTCACGCGCGGCCGTTAATATCTTAGGCAGTCAACTATACAAAAGCTTTGTAGAAATAGGGTGCCCTTTCAAAACTGTTGCTACTTCCATACATACAGTGGATGACAGCCCACACCGTGTCACGGCCCAAATTTTATTACCTTTATATTACAACGAAAGGACGACACATGTCTCGTTTGCAGTTGTGCCTTCCTTGAATGACTGTATCATTCTCGGTGCTCCCTTCTTGCTCGAATCTAATCTTACCCCTAAGCTATTTCCTTCTACGCAAAACCTTGAACCCAAGCTATGTGCTATTGATGTACTGTCATCTATTACTACCCCACCTCCGTGTTTGGTTCCTGAGGACGAATTATCTCGCGAACAACAATCGCGTTTAGCTAAAACTAAAGAACTTTTTAATAAAATTGCCTTCGAATATGTAGGCCTTGGAAGAACGCACCTCGTCGCTCACGTTATCGACACTGGTGATCACGAACCATCTCATAATCTACAATTCCATAAACAAAATTCCCTGAATTTATGTTCGTCTTCTCTAAATTTATTTACATCCCTATGTTATTAAATGACTACAATTCTGAACCTGGAGCATGCACCATACTTACGGTATAAGTAAGACTTGTTTTTCGCTCATATGTCAATATTTAAAATTAAATGGTGTCAGCTTCGAATCTGAAGACTGTCCCATAGTTGATCATATGACTTAAGTTATATTTTATTTTGTTTAATATTTTGCACCGCGTGGAATTGATACGCGAATTTTTTGAGTCCCTTGCGCCTTTCTATTGAAACCATTGGTCTCTCAAAAGAGCTTTCACCCTCGCGGCTATTGAACTAAAGACGATACAATTGAGAGGAGTCTTCCAGTTCTAATTAGAATCATTTTAAATTTTTTTTTGTTCATTTTTGCCGAATGTCAGGAGCTAGTCTGCTGGTTCTTGACAATTCATATTTAAATTCAAATGTTAGATTTAGGAGATTTATATTCAAGTGCCTAGCACCGCTGAATAGGAACTCACATTAGAGAAGTCCCAATAATATTTAACGCGATACCAGAGATGGTCATAATATCCGCCACGAAACCAGGGGATGGTCAAAAATACCTAAAAATTGTTCATGTCCCGAGAGACCTCTGAAACGTTTCTCACCCAATACCAGAAGTGGTGAAAAATACCCGGAAAATATGCATGTCCCCCGAGGCCACTGCAATATATTCTCTCAGGTAATAGGAGGAGTCCTGAATAATACTCAAAACATTGTTATATTCTCGAGATAGCGAAAGCGAAGTGTCACTATTGCCCCATAGGGCCCGATTCCCTCTGAAAAGGTACCCACGTGATTACTTCAAACGAGGATCGCCTGTGCTAAGGAACTTTCCTTGCCGACGATTCGTGAAAATATCCCAAGGAAAGGGATGAAAACCCGCTGAACATGTTCAACAAACCTGTTGAACCAGTGTATTTTATTTTTATTTTATTAACCATCATTCTCATACGTAATGATTGTTTTACTTAATTAACTTAATTTTCTCCATAATACACTTTCAAATACCATAGCAACATTGTAATCCCTTGACCATGACACAGTCACAGCTATGTATGAATACTTAAGTTTGGTTATTCACTGAAAAATAACCTGGCGTCCAACTTAAACAATAAGGAAAAAAATTCCACTTTATCAATTTCAGTTTAATTTTTTCAAAAGTTTACAACAAAATGACAACCGGATACCATTCATTGTCTCGAAGAAATATGGCACGCTCTCAAGTGTTGATTACGGAAACGGCACTAAGTCGAAAAGCAACATTTTTTCAGCACAACAAAATCAAATTCATTACTTTAACTGTGGAAAGCCTAACCATACTGCTAACTTCTGTCGTCTAATCCTTTAAGTACCTATGGCACCGCATTACGGCAATAGATCTCGGAACATATCATTTAATCAACCTCCGCCAAACATCAGATAACCTGATATTTCTAAACCGCCTCCTTTACGTGATGTCAGGACACCGGTAAAACAAAAAATTCCCAGAGTGAAGCCAGTATTGTTAATGTAAATGAAGTGCAAGAAGTGATTTAAAGTTATTGATTCCTTGATGTTCACAAAATTTTAACTTATCATATGGCAAAAACATGACATATTTTGCGTAAAGGTCTGGGCATACACCCCTTAAAGGGATTTCCACATTGAAATATAAGATTATATGGAAGTCATAGCCACGCAGCAATCGCAGTATCTTTGCATACACAGAAATATTCCATCCTTGCATTTGAAATAATCTTGCCAGAGGAAAAATGTATTTACTTACGCCCTGGCTTTGTCAACTGGTATATTCTGTTATTATTTGAAAATATGGTATATATTTCTGTTATTTTTAACAGTATTTAACAATATCCATAATGTCTATACTATGTTGTACATGTTTTTTTTGATACTTGATTTGGAATATATGTCATTCTGTACTAACTGTATATAAATCTTTTATTTCGATATCCTAGACCACTAAAGCATATATTGAGTCGAAACACGAATAAACCTGAGACTAAAGAGAGAAAAGTTCGAACCAACTGAGCTGGCTGACTACAAAAAAAGTAGGTGCTGGAGAACCTGATCAAAGGTATGTCTATAAAATATCATCAATTAATATTCAAAAATAAGTTTTCAATCTTTTCGTAACAGTACTACAGTTTCTTAACAAATTTCAATAATTTTGTAAGTAAACAATGTTTTAGTATATTTATGCCGATTTATAACAATTATAACCTTATACATTCAGGTGTAAGCACGCACGCACACTTGAGGACCGAGACTGAGCTAGATTGGTGGAGCACCTATGGCTCACTATCCTCTTAGGCCCAAAGGCACCATAACAACTGTTAAGACACAAAAAAGAAATAGCTGAGCAAAGGGTCAGCTAACAGATCAGAACTGTTGCGTCCTTGTGTTAAATTTTAGACTTTTTCGTATTTTATTTTGCCAGTAGTATTCAATTTTTAATTTAAAATTGTGTCAGTTCGCGGTACGCATAAAACATTAATAATTTCGAAGAAAATGAATTTAATTAAAAATGGGGATGCTAAAATTGACAGTAAGGGAAATATTGCAAAAAAATATGGTATCTCCAACTCGACTGTTTCAACAATTTTGAAAAATTGCGCCAAAATTGAAGAATCATTTCATAAGTTGAAGGAAAGTAACACTTGTCGGCGCATTGGCCCGGCAAAACATGAAGAGCTAGAAAGCTGTTTTAATTTTTTACTCAAATGCATGTGGCCAATATTCCAATTTCTAGTCCAATTCTTATGCAGAAGGGACCTTCATTGGCCAATGAATTGGGAATTAATGATTTTGGAGGCTCCGAATGGTTGGCTTCACAGATTTAAATCTAGGTTCAATATTACATGCTTGTTAATATGTGGCGAAAGTCAAAAAGTTGACGAAAATGGGGTGGAAAATTGGCTGAAAAATACAAAAAAAAACTGTTCAGAAAATATCAACCTCAAGATATTTATAATATTGTAACAAAAGTTTGCAAGATCTAAAATTCCTGGTAAAAGAGAAATCGTTGGGACCGTCATTTGGTGTGCGAGGCCGCACACAACAGCCCATTGTTCTAAAGACCGTTAAACATGTCCCGGCGACCTCGGCAGTTAAGGGATGGTCTTCTTTTAGAAATATAGCCTCGCTGAATATTGACATTTTTACCAGGAATTGGGATCGAGTGAAGGCCGACAGAGGAGAAAGCTGACATGCCATTTAAAGCAATAAGTGGGAAAAGGACATCTCGCCCTAAGGGTTGCCCTTGAGTGAGAAAGAGATGGAACCCAGAAATTGGGTATATAAGGCTCAGCAAATCCTAGAGAAGGCAGACGAGGTGGGGGGAGTCGCTGGACCCTGGTTATAGTCATAACTGGTATACCGGACGAACCCGAGGAGACGAGGTGGGGGTGAGTCGCTGGACCCTGGTTATGATCATAACCGGTATACCGAACGAACCCGAGGGGAGCGCGTCTAGGGATGCTGACGTTTATCTTGTCCCTTGGGACTCGGTACGTTGTTTACCCTAGATGGCGCGGAGGAGGAGGATAGAACGTCTAAAGACTCTGGGCCATCCCTCTTCGGACGGAGGCTAGAATACGGAGGACGTTCTATCAGTTGTAGCGGAGGCGACCGGAGGAGGAGGGTCATCCGCGGCCGATATCTCCAACTGGAGGTAGCGGAGGGCTATCGGGTCAGCACAATAAGGGCTTTAGCCCCGACAACGCTGACTCCGAAAGCTCGAGGTGCCTCGGCATCAAGGCCAAGGCTGGCGACGTCCGTAAGGACCCGAGCAGGTGGGGCGCTCAGGAGATCACCTTGTGACCAGTACCCACAGAGCATCATGAAGGATTGGAGGAGGGCGCCGTGGATCCGCCTTGCGGGGCGCTCGGAGGCTCCAGTCGCGGAAGGTGCTGAGGCTGTGCACAGCCTGTGCATCTGTCAGACGCAGTAGCTTTGCCAGAAGTTGTTGAGTGTGTGGGCCGCTCAGGAGGGTGTGTTACATCCAGAGCTCACGGTGCAGTCAGAGTAGGGAGAAGGACTGCTGGTAGGTGGGGCACGCTGGCAACAAGGTATCCCGCACGGATGGAGTCCGCGCGGCGATGGTGCCCAGATCTAGAGCATCGAGGACGATGCTGAGGCTGATAACAGCCTGTGTGTCTGTGAGACACAAGCTCTGCAGAAGCTGTCGAGAGTGTTGGCCGCTCTGGTGGATACGCCTATCCAGCGTATCAAGAGCCCACGGAGCAGCTGGGAGTAGGGAGGAGGGCTGCTGGAGCAGGTGGGGCGCTCAGGTGGAGGTATCACGCTCGGAGAGATACCGTTCGGTGACGGCTGTCCGGTACCCACACAGCATCAGGAGGGGTCGAGGGACGGCACCGGGTACCGCGTAGCAGGGTTCCAGGAGCCATTGACCCCGAGGGTGGCTGGCTTAGGTTAAGCTTAGATTTAGATTATTTGTAAGGTAGCTTTTAAGTATTAGGATAATTTAGTCAATTAAGTTATAGCTTGTAAGTTATCTTTGTGTTTACAATATATGAAATTATACAACCAGACTTCTCTTTGACAACCTTCCCGGTTCCTATCCTGAATATCAGCAACCTATGTGAGGAGACGAGTTGGCGTGTATTGTGTAACGGCATGCCAGCAGACCGATCACCGCTCGGCTGCATTAATCGAGAAAAGCGCGTTGAGGTGGAATGCGTGGATTTCCGGGGGTGGGATGGAATCGGTGCGCTTCACGCGCCTCACCATACACCCCCCCTCCATTTTACGTTACAATATGGACGAGACTGGGCTATTTTACAATCTATTGCCCGAGAAGAAACTGGCAATGAAAGGTGAAATTTGTCCAAGGCAGTAAAAGAAACAAAAAGCGCATTACGGTGGCACTCTGCGCTAACCTAGACGGATCAGACAAAATAAAACTGCTGGTGATCCCAAATAGTCGGAACTGACACTCGGGAGTCAATAGTTCTTTAAAAGAAAAAGATGGCATGTAGTATTTCGGTACATTTGCAAAAATATTTTTTATCACTTCTAAATTAAACGAAAACTAAATGTAATTAAACTGAAAATCATTCATTTGAACCTAGAAAATATTGAACTAATATTTCCAGATTGACCTTTGTATCTATTATTGCGTGCCGCATCATGGAAAAATTTTCTCATCCTGACTTGGGCTCGTAACGAAGGGCTTTACAAGCAAAATCTCCACAGACGCCAGAAAAAAAATATAGTAATAGTTCAGATATAATCTTTCATAATGCAATAGAAATTAGAGTGCTTGTGGAAACATATGAATATACTTGAAACAGAAGTTCAAAAATATCTCAATAATCAAAATTAAATAAAAACGCATACCAGCCCCATAGCACCTAAAATACGCAAGTTACTGATTGCAAAATTAAATTGATCATGGATCTGCATTTTTACATTTAAATTAAAAATAATTTTTATAAAATGTTAACCCTTTCTACCCTCAAATTATTAAATTAAAGTGCCTAATTTTTGTAGCAAATTGTGACAAAAAAATTTAATAAATTCTAGGTATATGTAAATATTATTAATTATAATTTGTGATACTTCTAAGTACTATCAGACCTTACATGATGCACAAAATATATATATAGCACAGTACAAAAAACAGGAAAGAAATATTCTAAAACATTAAAAGAATAGTTGAAAATTTAAGAGAAAAAATAAGGTCAAAATAACTATTAATAATCACAAGGGATACAAGGTATCAAACCTAACCTTGTAACAATGCGCATCTGACCAATTTCACCTGCCGCAGTGTTGACATAACAAAAAATAACTAATAAACCGAGGAGGAAACCCTTGACCATGTCTTTTTTGCCTGTCCATTGTGGATCACTGGTTTTTTTTATAATGATCTTGTCAATGGTGATTTTCAACTTCCGGTTAACTTGTGTCATCTTCTTTCCCTCAACTCGCCTCATTTAAGCTATATAATAGCAAATTTCCTGAATGTCAATGGTATTGACTTGTGATGCAATGTTCCCTGTTCTATAGTATTGTTGTACTGCTTTCTATAAAATAATGTTTAGACTTGTTTAATGGCACAAGTCACTCTTGAAGGGTGGATTGCCTATTTGAAAGAAGAAGAAGAAGAAATCTAGTAAACTATTATTTATGTAGATTTAATAGTATTGTTATGGTCGCATCTCACGTGTGACGTTCACGTATTACGAATATTATTTTGGCGCGAATTTTAAATTATTTACTATTATTTAAATATTGCTGTGCGGGTCGCGCGTCGGGGTAATGCATGCCCCTCCTCACCCCGCTCCTAACATGTATCCACAGTGGACGAAGGGTCGCTACCCCCTCCCCCGCGCATCGCCGGGTGGGTTTTGCCTGGCCGAAAGGACTCTCTCGCTCCACGTCTGCCGAACGCACCGGACCTGTTCCGGGGTGCCGCCGGCCTTGCGGCCGGCCGCCAGCTAGCTCCATACCAACCGCCATGTTGCCTTGAACAAAGCCGCCAGGAAGCTGCGATGTGCCTCCAGGAAGACGTCCGAGGACCCCGCCTATACACAAGGCAAGTTGTGGATATTCCTGCCGCTCACAACGGAGGACCAGAGGCCGCCCACCACGAGACGACCGAATGCGGCCACGGAGACCACGTGGCGAGCGAGGCTGCAAGGACCGCGTCCGCGAACGGGACCAGGGGCGGGCTCCAGATGTCGCTTGCCGCGCGCGCCGCGGCGGGCCACACGTGGCCATGTAATCGGCCACAATGGAAAGAGACTAAGTGAGTGTAAAAACAATTGAACAATTCGTGCGCCCCCGTAATTAAGGTTAGATATAAGTAGCAGTAAGAATTTTCCTTTTTTTTCATTATTATTGTGTTGTAAATAAACGTGTAAATTTGTATATAGAACACTATTTAATTTAATTTAGCCTCCCGCCTCCTACTTGTGATCCACGTTTAATATTGATTACGCAACGACCCCAACGTTCCGTTCATATCAGTATCATCAGAGAATTGACACCACAGTAAGATATATATGACTAGATAATGTTGATGATACTTTAAAGTACCTCAGGGTAGAAAGGGTTAAATACAAAACTATTATAAAATTTAAAATATACTTCTTTTAGAAGTAAATAAAACCTGAAGTCTGTAGAGATTGAAGATCTTCTCAAATCATTTACAATATCTGTCAGCTTTCATTTTGCTTCTTCTGTCCAGTAATGCCTCATGAAGACTGCCATCTACTCTGGCCTTCTTCAAATCGTTGCGGTCGTCTGTGTTCACCCTCAACTTCTTATCTTGAAACTTTTGGAACTTTTTGCTAGAATATATTAAAAATATATTAAAGAAAATATAAAGCAAAACATAATACAAATATGTAAACTCGGTAATATATGCATATATTATACTAATAGGAAGCAATTAGCTTCGAGAGTATTGGCCACAACCAGTGCTCGTCAGCAATATTCACTCTAATTTTGGATCACAAATCAGATCAGATAAAAAGTATTTTGTGCTATTTTAAGGAGCAATGCTATTATTTGTGCGCTGGGTACAAAATAATAAAAACATTACCATAACAACATAACATAACGTAACGTAACATAACGTAGAACCCTGTTAATAAGAAATTCAAGGGACCAAAAATTCATTTAATTTTACAAATTTTGTGATACGATTGTGTAAAAAATCATGGGTCACGAAAAAAGCCGCTAATTTTATGAAAAGCATACATATTTTGGCATATTACGCGAAATCACGAAGTATTAAAATCCTGATGTAATTTATTATATGTACTACTGAAACTAATTAGGGTGAATATTAGATTTATTTCTCGTAATAAGTAAAGATCATAACCTTAAAATTTTCTCAGGAAAATAAACAATCATTAAATAAAATATACAATAACTAATAACTATAATATTAAATTAAGAATAATTAAAACAAATTTAAACATTTTTAATTGTCAGGCATGTTTCAGCTTGAAAAAATAATCTATTTTTCGACACTTCCACGATACAAATTTTACCACCGCATCGAATGAGCCGGCGTCTCAGGATTACTCGAAAAATTTCACGTGAAATAATAAGATAAATTAACAATGTTATTCAAGGAAAATGAACACAGTTATTAGGAACACAATTGTTCATAAATACATGAAATAATATGAAGTCAATCTTTCAAAAAAAAATTTAAAAAACATTTTTAAAAACAGTTAATAGTAAAAAGAATCGAAAAGGCCAAACAGCCAAAGCTGACAACTGAAGAAAGCGTGCCCAGAATTCCACAATTGAAATTGAAGTGAAATTGTATTTTCAGAACAGAAACTAAATATAAACAAAACTAAATTCGTGAACATTGGAGTTAAAAGAATACCACCAATTATTATAGACTAGCAGATAAGCAATCAGCTATCGCTAATTGCCTGCTGCTAGGAAATACGGGCAGCTATTGTGGCCTGTGCGGTCAGGGTCTCAGTAGAATCTATATTTCAATGCGGAAATCCCTTTTATATTGCTTTAACAATAGTTCATTGTACATCCTTATTATATTGCTTTAGATGAAATATAGATTCTGCGGGAACCCTAGCGGCCGTGAAGTGCCCATAATAGCCACCCGCAAGTCCTAGCAGCAAAAAGCATTATTCTGCTTTTTTTATTGCTCTCTCTGGAATTGTACATCAATGGTGCAACATGATCACCAACCTTCGATAGAAGGCGGCACATGAAAAGTCTCATTAAAAATTGTGTGCGTGCCAAATTCTTTTGTCTGTGCTTAGAGGGAATATTGTTCACAAGGCCTATTTTTCAATATTGAAATTGTAATTTATAAAAAGGAAATAGTTTCACAGAACACAACTACTAATAAAATTATAAATTTATGCTAAACTCCAGGAAGAATTTTCATTTTAATACTATACTAATACTACACAAGCAATCAATTAATTTAATGCCATTACCTATTATACATATTAATACTCACACATAATTGACTTCAATTTCATCAATATTTCCCAATTCCTCCGCAGGCACGAGAGGTTTGGTGTCCACTTCTTGACTAGCCTGAGACCTGATGAGACAATGTTCCGCCGGCGTGACCTTCTCCTTCAATGCAACGAGAGAATCATCGTCCAATGATACTGTCATGAACTTTCCAAGGGAACTCAGAATCGCCATTTTACCTGGAAAAATATCAGTGTTAGAAATGCATAAATAAATTCCATTAACACATTCTGGATGCTTCTTTTTATTAGTATGAAGCATAACTGCATTTAATTGTCCGATCTAGGCTGCTCATCTTCGAGATTACGAGTGAATAAATATGAATTTAAAAGATACATTTTTTCACAACTCCTCCCAAGCTTCCCTGTTACTGGTATCGTGCGCCCACTGTCTGCCCACTACTGGCAGATGATAGAGTACCTCTTCAGTCCTGACACAACCCTAATCTCGTCCATGTTGATACATCTTCACAAGCGTGATCAGCGATTGTTGAGGCTTCTAACAAGTCTTCCTTGCATTCAGAACCTTTGATCCTCTTTTGCCATCTTCAAGCTTTATTTCCATACATCAACTTTGTTACCAAGACTCCATTATACACTGATAATCTTGCCTCTATTGACAAACTTATATTAGCAATTACTGAACTCAAATTCAATATCCCTCTCCGCCGTTCCTATTAAAAACCGCTATTATTCCCTAAAAAACAAACTCTTCGATATATTTCCAACATTTACACCTTAGCCTAATTTATAATACAAAATGTTAACTTTTAAAGTAGGGTGAAAAAAATGTTCCTCAAAAGTTTGGCCTTACATGATACGTCCACGGCTTTGGGAATATGTGAATTTAGCTATAACGTAAATTTGATAACTTTTTGAAATAAAATAATTACAACTAAAATATCCAAACTCACTTCTATTATAAACTCACTGGCTATTTTAGTTGTAATTATTTTATTTCAAAAAGTTATCAAACCTACGTTATGGCTAAATTCATATATTGATGAAAACTCGCGTTAGAAGTTAACAACAATCCCACTTCTGCCACTACTTTTGTATTCAGTTTCTTATTATTTGAAATTAATTAGAATTTAAGTTACTTTAATGTATTATTACCATTGGAATATGGCACATGGTACAATGGACGTAATGACGCACATGTCCATGGTAATGTATTGAGCAAGCATGAAATTTTTGAAAATATTCAATATTATGTCTATTTATTTTATTATTTCTCAAGAAAGTCACTACAGCTGTGAAGCAACATTAGATTTTTCAAAATTAAAATCCACAACACCCAGAAAAATATTAATCATCTTTATTGGCACCTGTTAGGAGTCAATCCCATGAACAAATAGGTAACTAATGCTTTTCCTTTAGGCTGCAGAACCAATGAATGTCTTTTGAATAAATCAAAATTTTTAATACATGCAGAAACAATACCCCACCCTGAATAATTAACATTAGTGTATTCTTGCCGTACTTTATAGACACGTTCAAAATTATTATAGCTTAAAAATTTCAAACAATAGTTTCGAAGCAAACTACAAAAAATAATTCGATTTTCACAAAATTACCATCTTCCCAAATAGGCTCCCATTGTTCTAGCGCTCCGACAGCATCAGCCCGTCCTGTCACAATTCCATCGACATTAACACTTAGATATTTGCCATAACCTGACTTTAGAGCAACTTTTGTTTCTCCAACACTGAACGCTGTGAATATTTCTTCAGGCGCGGGGCCGTCGCCTTCGTTGTGCGGAGCGCCGAGAGTAAAAAGTCCATTGTCGAGGGAAGTAATATAAGTCCTGTTTCCAAACTCGATCGCTATATTCCCCGTTACATCCTCAATTCTCTCCGTTTTCCACCAACCTCCGTGAGTGACCGTGTCGGTATTCTGAACAGGCGTTTCAAACTCGCGATCACGCTTCGACTTTTTGTGTTTTCGTTTTTTGGATCTGAAATAAAATTCAAAGAGTAAAATATAAAAATCATGTATTTTTAAAACATTGTTGATGCGTAACGTATAATCAAACATAACATACTTTGATTCGTGTCCCTTGAGAACTAATTTCCCTCTTCTGACAGTATCATATTCAGACATCTTGTGTTGTCATAGATATATGATATATGTGTAGTGTAAAATGGTGTAAAAGTAAAAAGCGCGCGCACGCCGCTAATTTTTATTCTATGGCCTCAATAGCCATAGACATAATACAATACCATAGCTAAGAGATATACTACAATACTAATGGACCGCATCTATGAACGCACCGCATAACAAATTTGCGTGCCAACGTGATTTGTACTAGAATTCACGTAAAAATGGGCAAATGGTGACCGGAATTCAAATTTTCAAGGATCATCTAGCAGGAAAAAAAACGCCCTCGCTACGATGGTACGCTATACGCTAAAATGGATTGAACGCTATTGTTCAGAACAGTTCGCTTGAGAAATTTCACACAGTTCGTCTCAGGATTTAGAAGAAACCGTAAGGATGGTCCTCCGAGAAGATCCCATCAGTTACCCTCGGACCGCAGTCCGTTATCAAACTCAACAGGATAGACTGTCAGTCTACATAGTCTGCTATAGAATTTGAAGAATAGACAGCCACAGTATTCAGTCTGAACCAAAAGTTGGACCAGCCTGACAGCCGAGTCAACTCTGAAGCTGGATGCTGACCTGGACTTTAGAAGGCCCCAGAGGAACATTGCGGAATAACTTGAAGAATAAAATTCTAAGATTACAGTTCAAAGAAGTCTGTAAGAAGATTGGCTGATGGTAGAATTTAATTAGAATTAAGTTCGTATTAAGGATGTATACCTGCCATAGATAAGAATACCTGCCCATTTGTACATATGTTGGAACAAAAATAAATATATTTGTGTGTTATCAGTACTTTATTCAGTTCATCTGTTTCCTTCTCATAACCATAATGTAACAGCGGTGTGATACCTGGAAATGAATCGCGGAACGAATTATTTACCAAGGTGCGGGCTGTCGCTCTAATAAACTGATTTAGAGCCTGTTCTTTTTATAACCACCTGTTTAATCATGTATGATCTGGTCTGAATCCGTCTTACTGAAGGAAGATATTTCTTCCCTTTGTCCACAGAATTACAAGGAATTAAAAGAGATGTTTCTCCTGTCAAACCTTTATTGCTTCTGATTCTATATATAGATGTCACCCTTTATCAATAAAATATATACTTTGGGCGAGACATGTTAGATGTCGCCCTAGCACCACCTTAACAAACTTTAAAGTGTAATAACTTTTTAAATACTTGCGACTGGATTTTTTTCCGTTTCTGAAATTTATAGGAAAATATTTATTTTTTAAAAGTTTGAGAAAACACCATATTCTCCATACATGCCTCAAAAATCAATTTGTTTAATTTTGTTCACGGGATATACATACAACATATTACAAACATTGCTATTAAAGAATAAAAGTCAGTTTTCGAAGAATCGTTTGTCTTCTTTTTCACATGGATTTTAAAGTTTATGTTGTCAATGGTGTTCCACCTGTGTTAGTTGAATTTCGTAAACATCACAATAAATTATTCTACCGTCAGTTCTAGATTACTCTGTATCCGTTGTAAGTTCTAGATTATTCTGTATCCGTTGTAAATTCTAGATTATTATGTATCCTTCATCTGATTTGGCACAAAAATGATTTCGAAATTTAGAATTCTTTTCACAGTAAAAAAAAACATAAAATAAATAAATTTTAACATTTAACCCATTGATCGCTAAATACGCATGACATCTTTCATACGCGGCACTCTTTGGCGGCATTATAATTTACAACTTTACACTACAATAATACAACAAATTTATAGCAAACGTTCTCAAGTATCCTCACGAACATAACACATACAGAAATTAGAAGCATAATTACAAAATTACGTAAACATGGGAGAACACAACAGTGCCCTACACCATCGCTACACCAGTACCATTTGTGGTGTGATATTCATTCGTACTAGAGTGAAGTAGTGATCAGCGCGTGCACTGAATTCTAAGACCAATGCACACTATTTACAAGTTTTTAAATACTAACATTAAATTTAGCTTTATAGTTTGAAACGCATTACATTCTACACACATAAAGTGAGTTTGAGAATTTGAATAACTGAGCGATACTGGATGATACGAGGACTTTTATTATTTCGTGTTTGTTTATAAGATGGCTTATAATCCTTGACAAATATCGACAGATGTCGATAGGATAAAGATTCCAAATAATTTTGGTATAATTTTCACCGCTCCTCAGCGCGTATGTACGCACTAGCGGTGGGCAAAACACGGCGACTCATATTTGAGTCACCCACGCTGTAGGTATGTAACTTGGTAACCAAGTCGCTTCTGATTATTGTTACTTGCATCCGAGATCTAATTACACAAAATTATTCTGCGCCGATTTTATTTCAACAATAATCGTGGGTAAGATTATATTGTCCGATAACTTGGGCAACATTGCGACATTATTCTTTGTTAATTGCTATGCAGAATAGCCATTTTGCAGATGAGATTACGCTGATGGCGAATCTAAATTATCATACCGTCCGCGATCCGTACGTAAATTTGTGCCGGGTGAAATGGTGCGTCGAGGGGAAGGAGAAACGCGCCTATTTTTTGTCATAAAAATGCTATCTACCCATATTCGTTCGTGGTATCCGAAGTTACCACGTCGAGTACATGGTTTGTTACGGGTACAGTTCGCAGCCGTATGCTCCCCGAAGCATCTAAAGCATAATTTGTTTGTTGTCATCCAATCTTTGCAGTTGACATTGGATATGCTACCGAATTTTCGGCACTCGTCGATATCATGCCCCGAATAGCGACAATATAAACACGCTTTACTGGCACCGTTGCGATCTCTTTTCATGACTTGAGCATTTTGAACCGTGTTAACCGCTTTCCGTCTCCGATCTTCAAGTGAATTCATATGAGCATGTGGAACGGAATTTTTTGACATATTAACGCGTTCCATCGAAGCCGTGTCAATTAATCTACATTAATTTTGCAAAAAATCCATCAGCTGATTGTATGTGGGTAAGGTAGACGTACATTTGTTCAAACCTCGTCTTTATATCTAAAGGCAGCTTTGTTAGGCTAATATGTACTAATAAATAACTCCAATTATCGATAAGTAAACCTAGATTGCTTAGGGCCTGAGTCGATTCAAGTAGAGGATTTAAAACCTCGGTTCGAAGTCCAGAAGTGATAGTAAAGACCGACAAATGTAAGATTCGAGATATATATAAATCTTTGGGGGTTAGGACGGTGGTTAAATGAAATACATGTGATTGGCGCGTGTTGAGGTTTATTGTGACAAATGATAAAAACAATGAAGACAGATAGAAATGAATACAGTGAATGAAGATGTAGGAAATTATGAAATGAAATGAATTGGCAGTCTTGCTCGGCAAAGGCGAGCCGGCAAGACCACCATTGTGAAACGCTGAAACTGGAGAGACTGTCTGGCGGTGAATTGAGCCAGATTTGTGGCAGCAGCCGGCAGCGCTGTCGCTAGCGTCGATGCCGACTGAGATGGCGGTAGATTTGAATTATGGTCGCTACAAATCCACCAACCGTTTATTTTCGTATCTGACTTTCAAAATTTCCAATGCTATGTCCAACGATCCATCAACAGATGGCAGGTGTTGAAGCAATAAGCATGGTTCATTGATTACATTTGTAAACAGATAATGAAACTTTTTCATTTTTGATATATCTTTCCGAGACAATATTAATGAATTAAATAAACTCAAAAAACTGGACCGAGAATATATTTCCCCATCAAAAACATTTATAGTTATCGTTGGAAGCCGTGATGTTTGAGAACTCTGTGTAGGCATATGCGTATCATTTGAGGCCGGATATACCGCGGAAATCGCATCTAATTCATTATATATCTCTTCCGCTTCTTTAAATAACTCATCGTAGAAAATGATCACCTCTTTATCATTAGTAGCATTTAAAATTGCTTCGTATGTGTCACACAATGACGTATATTTATTTACCAAAATCCGTAACCGGGTTCATATTACCGTAGATTACTGTTTTTTTAATCCGTGTTTTTAAACCAGTCGTAAGAAATTTAAAATTTATTCTGTAGTACCGTCAATGCCATTTTTAAACGAAATCTATATAAACAAACAATGTCTTGCTATGGAAAACTTTTACTGAACAAAATTTATATTAACGTGTTGCTATGGAAATTTTTTACCGAAAATTAAATTTACAATTACCAATTTCTTTTATCGAAAACCCAATCCGGTTCGAAGGACTAAAATTATGTAGCCGTAAATACTTCGACAGCTAGTTCTGGGTTTTCTTTTCTACAGTAATTCAATCTATGCAAATCCAAAATGCACAAACCTCGTGAACCTGTGCTGGTAGACGCCGACGTCGCTCTCCTTGTAGTTTGATGGTCATTAACTCTGCTGGTCAGCCACCGAAGACTTTCTCACAACCGATAATACGAAAATACATAATACAAAATGTTTCTATATCGCCGCCGTAAAAGTCCGTCCGAACCGCAAAAATATTCTCTTCCCAATAGCAGCTTGTTTTCTGTTTTTAAATCCACACAAAAAGAAGACACATCTTATCTATGACACATATTCAAAATTTTAAAATTCAATTTCAATATCTATGACACATATTCAAAAATAAGTATAAAAGCGCGTAAACACCCTGCGTGTGTCTTTCTTAGAGGGTTTTTTACCCTTCCAATTCATGTATTAATATAAAACACATATGATGTTTATTATAATAAGGTAGTTAGAAAAAGTGTCAAAGTGATTAGCGCTGATGCACTTGTAGTAGTAGATTAGGCGGTCGTAGACTCTAAGGAATTGGAAAAAAAAAAAGTGTGTCTTTCATTTCAAATACAGTTGGCAGTTAAAAGGTTAATTTGTGTGTTGAATGTTTTTAAAATTGATTGATGAGAAGGACTTTGTATTTATATAAAAATACACTTAAAATTACAAATTAATAAGGAAAAATATAAAAAATCGCAGAAAAAAATACTCAATGACATGAATTAATATGAAAAAAAACATATAGAATCGAATTATTATGAAAAAATATACACAAATGAATTATATATTCCTATCTTCATCATATAAGAAATAACATTTCACAATACTTTTTGAATAAGTTTTATACTTTTGCATCCGTGTTTAAGCTCTGTATTTTGTTGGTACTCTGTTATTTCATGTACCGTCGTCTTTTTCCGGACAAAATCTTTTTTGCCCTTCTCTCCGCTTTCCTCATTTTTTCCAGAAAACCGCATAGAGATATCCACTTGATGCCTTTTATTTTTATTTTTCTTTAAATAATGTTGTAAATTACTTGTAATTTTGTTAAATTCATCTGAATCTGAGTGTTCCGAGTATGGTACCAATATGATTTTTGCTTCAACACTGTCATTATTATTAATACAATCAGTCAAAACTTCAAAGAGTGGTTGATTTTTTAATGATTCATCATTAGAAAATCTGTTAATAGATTTCAGTACATCCACATTTATATTTTTGGTATTTTTAGGATCACTGTTGCCAATACAATTGGAGTATTCATAATTAATCTTAGATTATTTTGTGGAAACTCAAAAATGATTTTTTTTCGTTTTTATGCAGCAAATTTTACCTCTGCTACTCATCCATAAAAAAATATGTAATATTCTTCTATTACAGGTTAAGTCTGCATATTTATATATGTAATTTTTTAAAAAAAAGTACATCGCTGCTCAGTAACTAAAAAATATTCTTCTACCTATGAGTCTGTTATTGTTTTTGAGAATGTTACGAATAAAACCGAATGGGTTAAATAGTTATTTAGAAGCAGTTCAACATTTTTCCAAATGTAAAGTTTACACTTTTAACATAATCCAGAAAAATTACTAAATACACTGCATGATTAAATGTGAATATTTTATGAGAAATAATATATTAATAGCATCCATAAATAAATAATATAATATGTACTTCCGGTACATAACAAGAATGAATTACTTTTTCTTTATTTGCAGCAATTAAACTAACTTTACAAAGTACTTGAGTACTTTTCTTGAGACACCTTTTAATAATCATTTTTTGAATGTCAGATTTTCGTACGATATGTATCGGAATATGATCAGAATGGTGGGAGTAAAATGGCACCATAGATGAATGGCATTAAGTCATTTTTGACCAAAAGTGGAGTTAGCAATTTTGCACTTTATGACATCGATATACAATGTATTGGTACCTGCTCCATGTAATTATTTTATAACTCATTGTATTATATTATGTACATAAATTGTTCCATATTTTATTTACTTGTTTTAAAAAAAAATCTATCATTTGTGTTCTCATAAAGGATGGACATATAGGTACATACGAGGGCTGTTTGATAAGTACTAGCGTTTAATGATTGATAGCGCCACTAATGCAAAATCATTGTACCATTGCTTAACGCCATCGTTCGAATGACATCTGTCAAAATTTCAGACAGATTTATCTAGTAGTTTTGTTTGGACAACTATGTAGTTAGGCAAGTTTGTATTTGTTTACAACCATGGATAAGAACAATATCGGTCAGTGATTCAATTCCTTTTTTTTTGGATGGAAAGACGTGTGAGGAAATCAAAGTGAAGTTGCATGCCGTTTATAAGGACCATACACTATCATCAGATATTGGTTTAATGAATTCAAACGTGGCTGAACATCCGTTTTTGATGAAGAGCACTCAGAGGTCATCTGATTGAGGTGACTACAGGGGATATGGTCAACAAAATCCATGATATCGTATTAGCAGACCCCCGGGTGAAGGTCAGAGAGATTGCTGACATTGTAAACTTCTTAACTGAACATGTACAAAATATCCTACAGATAAAATTGGGCATGAGAAAGCTATCTGCGAGATGGGGGTCAATGACAGTCAAAACAGTGGACTTCACCTGGCAAACCTGCTCCAAAGAAGGCGAAAACGGTTCCATCGGCCGGAAAGGTCATGATCGCCGTTTATTTGGGATTCGCGAGGAATCATCTTCACCGACTATTTGGAGAAGGGTATCACAGGTACTAACACAGGTACTTATCATACAGCTCTCATATATTAAATCTGTTTGATCATGTTCTTGCAACTTGTTCTTGAATATTATTTTTTTATTAAAACTAAGTTTTGTGACATTCTTTGAAAAATCGGAGGGAAAGAAAATTATAACCATCAATTCTCTTTCCAGAGGGATAGGTTCACCGCAATACTCCAAATTTGTATTGCTCTAGTCGAAGATCAAAGCCATTCTCATGAAGTCGCAGACTTTTACAAAAGTTCACCGCCTTATCATCCCAGAGTATTTTTGCTTATCTTTTTTTATTTCAACTTTATTACATTTCAATTTTATATTTTTAACCGAAACAGTTTTATGGCAAGGTTGCCCTTCACATAGTAATTAAATTAATTAACATAGTAAATTAAAGTTAAAGTAAGCTTCCTCTAGATATGAGCTTCAGTTGTCGATTCCTCAAAATATGAGTATGATAACTCTTTTACATCAGCTGAGTCAAGTTCAAGTTGCATTTGATTACCAGTTCAACTTTGTGCGTTAGGTAAATAAATAAAAAAATCTTAAAATCGTGATAGCAAATGTTTGTAAATCGAGAACTGCCTGTATATCATTGAGGGTATTTACTGAACAGATGTACATTTTTCTTGAACATTGTTTAAAACTTGATTAGAACTATCTTTCCGTCGAAGTGACCTGTAGTGTGGTAATTGTAGGTATTTTCTGACAAATTTATATGCAGAAGGAGAGTACAGATATAGTTTTGTTGCAAATCTTTTCATTGATTCACTATATCTTCGTTGTTTAGGTTTGACTTTATTATTTTTATACTGATGTTGAAAAAGTTCAGCTGAAAATCCATTGAAATGTTTTTGTAATATATATTTAATTTTTTCAGATGCTCTGTCTTCATTCCGTAGAAGCATGATATGTTTCCTCATTTTCCATATTTTTTCATTTCGTCTTTTTAATTTCTGCTGAAGAATTTTTATTTTACGACGCCAAAATTCTTTTGTCACTGATAGATCAGGTGTCATGTCCAGCAGAGTTGTTTGGGTAGAAACTCCATGAGAGTTTTTGAATATACAATCAGTGTCTAACTTGTGAGAATGTAAACAATTGACAGCCTGAAAAAGACAAAGTAATATGATTTATTTTATTGATTGTTTGATGCAAATATGTAATAATATATAGAATGATAAACCTTAACATTGATATTATTCCAGTTCAAATCAAAATTGTTTTTTAAAAATTTCTAATTAAACATTTTATTAACCACTTTTTGCTATTCAGTCACTCCGTCAGTATAGAAAAGAAACAATAAAATTACATATTTTGCTTCTTCAATATTTCCAAAATTACTTTGTGGCCTCATTTTATATAAATAATTAAACAAAATACTTTGTTTAAACCATTATTTATCTATTATTCTACATGTTTCGATACCTATGGTATCTTCTTCAGGAAACAATGTAAACTGATATTAAAAAATACAAACATAGATAAAAACAAAACTATAAAGTGAATAAGAAAGAACTAATATGAAAACAAATTTAAAAGGTGACTATTTGCAAAGAGGATTTGGTTATTTATAATATTTAGCTTGATATTAACACTTTTTCTTATTTCTAAAATTTCAAATTTATTTAACTGTAAACTCCTAGTATTTGTATGTATAATTTCTAAACCCTTGTTAATATCAAAAGAATGGTTTGTTTCCAAAAGGTGATTGAAAAATTCTGAATAGTTGTTATTTAGGCATCTCAAGTGCTCCTTAATTCTAATATCAAAATTTCTATAAGTTTTACCTATATAAAAATAATTGCAATCATTGCAAATTAATTTATAGACTGCCATTTTTATTTAAATATCGTCCTTATCCTTGTTATTTAATATATAATTCTTTAATTTGTTATTAGTGTAAAAAGCTCGTTGTATAGAATTTGGGATATTTTTTATAATTGAATTTGAAGATTATTTAAAATCACTTTATAGTTTTGTTTTTATCTATGCTTGTATTTTTTAATTTCAGTATACATTGTTTCCTGAAGAAAATACCATAGGTATTGAAACATGTAGAATAATTAATAAATAGTGGTTTAAACAAAGTATTTTGTCTAATTATTTACATATTTTGATTTAAGAATTAAATTAAATATTGTGATGAATTATCTCTATAATTTATCAATGTAGGTATATTTGTTTGAGATGTGTAACCCACACATACAAATATATAGAGTAATAAATTGTGAGGAACACGAGTCATTAATTTAATCTTTTCTGACACACGTGAAATTTTTTTTTTCTTCTTCATGTAATATATAGGTTATAGAATTTTTAAGCCTTTAATTATATTCCTATATATGAACAATTTATTTTGCAGATTGCAGGGATTATTTAAACCTTAGTACCAAATAATGATCATTTTCTAAAATATGTAATTTTTACATGAATTAAAAAATACTGACTATTGAAAATATCACTATTAAGATAAATACACTCATACCACGGTAGAGTACGGCAACTGTAAGAATGTGCATGAAATTTCAGCCATGTGCATCTGAGCGAACACATTCATAAAATTTTGTAAAAAGGTTGTACACGCCAAATGCTTACAGTAGGCAAACCGAAAAACTATCTTCTGAATTTATTACTTTTTGTTTTGTGCATTATTGAAAGATACACAAAATAAAAAGTCAGTTTGATTTGATAATCTATTTATTTAATACAAATATAATTACATTAGAAGAAAATTATTTATTTTATTATTTTATACTGTTTATTAATGCTGGCTTCTTACTAAATTGATTCATTTGTCTCGGATAGAAAATAAGGCACCGCATGTAACACCGCGTTTGTTTCAGTTTCAAGCATTCATCCCCGATGATATGATCTGGATATTTGTAAGTTGTGGCATCGTTGGCTCAAAGAAAAATTATGGAAAACGAGGTTTAGTAGAAATTCTATTACGATCATTAGAAAATATAATACATTTTTAGAATAATCAATACGATATATATATTTCTTTTAACATTTATTTCTTCTCTACGAGAGTAATACTCGTGTATAGAGAAGGAGTGTATACGAGAGTTTATGTTTCAGTTTAGTATGTGTACATATTTTTTTTACTTCAGATACAAATTTATATTAGTTTGTAATTTTTCTAATTGTGATGGGAAATTATTAAAAAATATCACGTCTTGATAAATATAATGATTTTGGGTTGCGGTATATTTTAGTTTTTGGAATATCAATTTGGTCTCTAAATCTTGTAGATCGGAATTCGCTACTAAAATTTAATTTTGAAAATTTGGATGTAATATTTTGACAAAAAAAAATTTAAATGTACATGCATGAATTTTGAAAATAATCATGGGTGATAAAAATAGATTTCAATTAAGGCAAATCAACATTGGTTGGTCTTTTCTAATCAAATGATCATGTATAATATTGTTCATCATTTAAAAAATATGTAATTTAGTTTTTCATAAATTTCTTATTTTTGTTTGTAACAATAATTTTGTTAACAAATTTTTATGTAGAGTTAACCCCTCATTATATCTTTGATTTCGAGGAAGCAAGTTCTAAGTGAGATTTAATTTGAAATAAAAGTTTAAAAAATTAATTAATTAAATCTAAAAAATAAATTTGCATATTAACACTTACAATATGATTGGGTAAGTTATTATTACAAATTGTAATAAATATCTAAGGTGAATTTACTTTGGTATTGAATAATATTTACCTCATTACTATAGCTGAGTTTTTTTTTCTGAAAACACGATAATGTCACAATTTGATGTGAAAATATTTTTGTTCAAATCAGCTGGGTTATTATGTCAAATATATATTTTAATTATATTTGATTGGAATTAAACATACCTGTTTATACTAATTTTACCATAAAACTAAGTACATTTTTCAAAATAAAGTTCCTACATAATGGTGACTTGAACAAATATAAGACAACAAATTATTTTAAGTGTTTTCTCAGGTTTCTTTATGTAGAATTACCTTTAATGTGTGAATTGCTGGTCTTGCGGTGTCCTGTAACACACTCGGTATAGCATCAGGCTTTAAAAGCATTCTTTTTCCAGAATTATCTGGATTGTAGTAATCTCCTTCGACAAAATGAGCACTGCATATTCGCGAATGTGATTTGGGTACAAATTTGTTTAATGCCAGAGCTTTCACCCATCTTTCCAATAAATTGCTATTAGCTATAGGAAACCTGCAAAAATGATATATTTATGTGATAATATTAATATTTTTATAGAGTGGTGACTTGAATTATTTGACAATAGTGGATGTCTGTTCAATTATTTTGAACGTTGTTATATGTATTTTTACAAAAGATACGGTGACATTTCAGATTTTTAGGTTAAGTTAATTACTACAATTATACGATCCGATTGTGCCAGACATGATGTAATAGATATGGAAGATTTGTCTGTTTCTAATTTAATTAATATGACAATGTTTTTTTCTTTGACAAATAAATGGTTTTTCAAGAAACTTCAATGTGCAATAACTTTTTAAATATTTTCAACCCAATCAAAAATATTTTTTTTTTAAATCAGGGCACTAAACTTTACAGGAAAACAAGACTTTTGTAAAAATCTGAGAAGTTACCGTATTTGCCAAAAGTCGTTTTTCATTACTGGTTAGAAATAGCTATACAATAATTTTTGTCTACTCCAAGAACTCATTTTTATGGAACTGATTTTTCATTACAATACATAATCTGACTGTATTGCCAGATGAGGTGATTGTTTTTATTGTTTGAGAATTTTCCTTCTCGATTAAGGACTACAGGGTCCTTGATTTCTATCAAAAATTGATTATGCATATATTTTTCTGAGAAAATTTGACTGGACTGGCAATTGACTGGACTGCCCAATTGGAAGCACTGATTGATTTAACAAAATTGCAGTATTTTCAAGACATATAGTTAATAATATTTTTTATTTATTTACACATATAACATTTGTACAGCTGCAAAAAAAAAATTGTAACATATTTTTACACGCACTTTAAATGCATTGCCCAACTAGGCAAGCCTGTTTTAGGGCAAATTAACAAATTACAAATTTGAAGCATTTAATTAAATGATGAAATATTTAAAAGATGAATTTAATTATTAATAATAATAAATTATTATTCATAAGGACTGACTTTTGTTTTAGAAGTAATTGCTTTAAAAATCTAAAGTTTATGTTAAAGTGTAAATACTGTAGCTGTGGAAAACAAAGGAATCAATGTTATGGCAATTTTAATGTGATGGATTGATAAACAAAAAATAAGTGGGTAATAGGATTTCTATGATATTTAACATTTAAACAATCAGAATCAAAATAAATAAGCAGCACCGAATTATTATTGTTCACAAAATCATATCTACAAAATAATAAATATAACGTTAATCAACAGTATCCAATACCCGTGAAATACAATAATAATCTGTGTAATGACATGGGCATCAGCTTTTCTGCATTCTATTGGTCAAATATATTACTAGTCAAGACATATACCAAATGCAAAATCAGTGCAATCATTTATATTTTATAATCATAGATATATATGTAGGTATACTCAATCCTCTTTTTGTGCGATTTTAAAGTTATGCAGCTTTTTTAAATGCAATTTTAAATAATAAATTATTTTAATTACGTATTTAACAACGTGCTGTTCTTATATTTTACGTACAAAATTCAGAGTTTCACTAGTTTATTCCAAGGTGACATGCAAAAACACGTGCGGCAGTGTTTTGGTCACATGTGTACATGGCAGGGAAGTTCAAACGGCATTGTTTTACTAAAAAGCAGGCTGCTGCCAATAGAATACAGTCCGCGCTAAACAAGATTTGGGCATTCGTGTATCATCGCTCCCTCCTCTCAAGTATCTGCTCATTGTTTACGAATAGTGTGTTTTTGATAGATTAAGCAGAGCAAAGTGTCATGACGTCTCAGTAAAGCAGCGATCTTCAACATTTCTAAAGTGTGTCGAGATGGAAGAAAATCTAATTCCACTTACGGCAAAAATAATTCGAGAAGGTCTACAACTTTGCAATAAAATGGAAAATCATTATATGAATTCTGAACGAGCCTTCAAGTTTCAACGTGAGCTCAACAATTGTATTTCTGGATATAAAGAACTGTATAAACAATTGGTCATTGAAACAAGAAAATTCAAACAAATTTTGATCACTAATAATGTTGTTAGAAAAAATAAATCAACACAGAAGGGCGGTGAGATTTATGCTGATTCAAATCAAAAATAACCATTGTATACGACTGCACATACTATTTCTTCCGAAGGAGAGAGCGATTTCGAGCTACATTGCGAAGAGTATCATAAAGCGACGATAGTTGTAATTAAAATAAATATTATTTCTCTAGTGGATGTCTGACATTCCGGGTATCCCAATATGCCGAACATCCTTAAAATGTTACCAAAAGAATAACCAAAAATATTATTTTTTAATAAAATAATTTTAAAGTAAAAATTTATGCCGTATTATTTTCTTAGTTTTTTTAAAACATCTTTTATGGAATTTTGGGTATATTTTAACTTGCTGTTTCAAAGTTATGCGGTTTTTTAAATTCATAGAATGCATCTTCACTTTTCTCATAGCTTTTTTTGTGCGACTTTCCGCGGAACGCATCTATAGCACAAAAAGAGATTTGAGTCTACAATATAATTTTATAAAAATTAACCAAACCAATCTAAATATCATAAAAATCTGCTATTAATCCACCTTTATTAACCTTTCACATTAATCAGTTTAGTTTTACTTTAGTTTCTACAACTTAATATTTTATTTTTAAGCTTTACTTAAAACCATACATTTCGATTTTTAAAACAATTACTTCTAAAACACAATAAAGCCATATACAAGTTGGGTAAACATATCTAACAATAAATAAAATCTCAGATATATGCCTCCTCAACTATTTCGTAACGTTTTGAACCTTTTTGATGGACTATTTCATGCTGTTTTGATATATGATCTAACCTTAGCCGACGATAAAATCAATGTATAATTATATTTTTGTTTACTTTGTACACTACTACTTAATTATGTATATTTTAAAGAAGGTAACAATAAAAATATATATAAAGTAATTTGATTCCTTTAAAAACAATTTATAGTTGCACATAATTTTTAATTAAGTGTTAGTGTAGGTCCAAAGACAATGATATGGATAAAGAACTAAGAGGATTTTGAAAATGGAACTGTATAATTGTCCCTTTTTTATTATTTGTGATCAATCATAGCTTTTTTCATTTGGTATCGTGTTAAGGCATAGTAATTCAGAAATCCGAAGGGAAAATTACAAACGGCCGACAAAATCTGAGAATTTCTTATATGTATATAAATACCTATGAAACCGTATATCACAATTCGGTCTCCAATCATTTGAACAACCGCGAACACAACAACAAACTACCATTTCTTCATTGAGTGTTTGCTTTGTTTTGACATTTGACAGCTGAAAGCATAGATAAGAGACTGAAAGCTGAACCACGAACTACTGAATAAAACCATAAAGTACAATAATGAATAACATTATTTATTCTCATCCTACCTACCTGTGTATTGATTTATATTGTCTAAGAACCTACAGTTCGATGAAACAACGTGACAACCTATACACTTAATTATAAATGCATCTGATATACACGCGGGCACTGGTCGTTACGCAATCAATATTAGTTGCGGTTACAAGGAGATGGCAGGAGAGTCAATTAAATTTACAAGCTTTCTATACATATATTTACAACACAAAAACAAAAGAAAATTCTTATTGCTACTTATATCTAACCTTAATTAAGCTCGGACGCATTGATTGCTACTATTATTCTTCACACTCACTTTTTTGTCTACCTTCACACTTGTGACCAACTGCATAGCAACGTGTGGCCTGCTGCGGGCGCGTGCAACAGGTTACGTTTGGAGCCCGCCCCTGGTTCTGCTCACGAGCGTGGGCTCTGCAGCTTCACTTAGGTCACGCGCCTTCGTCCGGTTATCTCGAAATGGATGGCCTCCGACCCTCTAATGTGAGCGGTGGAGATATTCGCCGCTCGCCTCGTGTCCAAGGCGGGTCTTCGGATGCCTTCCAGGAGGCACATCGCTGGCCGGCCGCAAACCGGCGGCACCCCGGGAGCAGATCCGAAGCGTAAAACGATCGAGAAGCAAGAGAGCGTCGTTAGCTTGGGCACTATCACCTGTTTAGGAGCGGGTAGAGGAGGAGATAGCGTCACCAGGCGCACGGCCTGTGCACAGCAATATTCAAATATTTAAATTTCACGCCGAAAATAATAAATGCAATACGTGAACGTCACACGTGAGATGCGGACGTAACATGCCTGCTAGCATCAAAATAAAATGCTATAAAAAGTCTACGTGCGCCAAAATAATAATTTGCCAATACTACGTTCACAGTTGCGCTTTTTTTTATTTTCTGTTACATATCACTAATTCCGTCAATTTAGTTTTCAGGTACATATTATATAGTCAAATGATTTTTTTTATACTTTAATACTGTTTTGAATTGTAATTGAAAGGTATTTTTTATTGCCCTTGTTAATCAGTAACCTGTTTATAATGGAAAGTCCAGTGTAATTATATTTTAGTTTGATTTAGTAACACAACACTCGCATATTATGTGATCGGTAGTACAAGGCGAGTCCTATTTTTTTATAGCATTTTCTATTGCTTAGTATAAAAAAGAAAAAACATTGTTATGGCGTGTATTTCTTGTAATTATCTCTATCTAATTATTTTTTTTAGTTCGGTGATTAAAATATTTTTTCATATAATTTTATTTATATAAATGTAATTTTGTAGAGCAGGATAAATATTCAAAAGTTCTTATAAAAACTACTTATTCTAACATAAGATTTATTTATTAAATTCAGGGGACATTTCTAACAAACAATTGCTCTAACAAGCAAACTAATTTCAATGTTATGTTGTTGCTATATGTTCTGAATGGATTAAAAAATAATCTAATATATTTTTATTATAAATAAAACATCATTTTGAAATATTGTTCTGGTGGAATCTTTATGATCCTACTTAATACCATACTCAATACCACTAAAAATCTCTTTAATAAATATATATACAAATAAATAATGTATTATTCTTATTTACTCTTTTTAATATCTCGTGTTAAATATTTAAAAAAATCGTTAAAAATATAATAATATATCGTGATGTGTGCATCACCTTAGAATTTTAATTTTTTCGTTTTTATGAAACAATTTGACTTAATTATTTGGTTTGTTATTATTGTCTATGAATTATACATTTTGCTGTGACAGTTAAGAGACGCTCGTCTAAGTTTATCGTTTTCAATTTATATTACATTTAATATTTTGTTTAATGGACAATTCTCCCTTGAATGCGGTAAATATGCTACATAGAAGCACGCATATTTTAAGATACATATTAATATTTGGTGTGCATCTAGGCAATTATTATCCGGTATTGCGCATTCCTTTTCTGACAATTTTGTAATGAGTTTATTGTTTTCAGGCACATCAACAACATAGGAGAGCTGAAGCTAGTATGAGATTTCGCCGATATGATGAGGCTATACAGTGTCACGAAAGAGCTGTAGACTATCTTCAGGAGGCGTTAAAACTTACTGAATCTATCAAAGCCATTGAATCCTTGAATCTTCAGTGCGAATACCATAGAAAGCAAAAAGACTTGGCTATTTTTAAAAAAGAGCAGTTTGAAAATCATAAAAGAAATCTCGAAAAACAAAAATTGAAGATGGCCAAGCGTAACCAACCGGAAATCAAAGATGTTAGCTCTGATAGCCTACACACGGCCATCAACAAAACGATGGATGAAGCGGATACGATAGTGGAACTCTTGTCTAAACGGAATCCTAAAGTCGATTCGGATTCATCTGGGGACCATGACTATATAGATCTTGGGGTAGTTCACTGTCACAACATAAGCAATGAATTATTGGTTTCGGGGCTCAAAGAACCTAAGAGTGACCACACTGTCATTGAAGAACTTCAAATTGTTAATCAACAGCTTAGAAAGTTTATTAATCAACTACTTATGCAGCTGGAAGAAAGTACGCAAGAAGCAAAGGCCTTACAAAATAAGGTAGCATCCTTGGAAAATGAACGTGACATACTTTTAGGAATTCAACACACCTCTCAGGAGAGCCCTCAAAATATCCTAGAAACATCTGTGGAGGTTATAACGGAATCAGCAGTCGAAGACGCTTCTCAGTTTATTTTCTCCCCTTGCATTGATCTGGGTTCGGGGCCGAGTGAGGACAGGGAGCTGCCTCCGCTTCCGCCACTTGAGATGCCCAATTTTGACTATGAATCTGTTATTGGTCAGATGAAAATTAAATCTGATATTTCTCAAGAATTATTAGATAGTAAACTACGGAAGAAATAATGTTATTGTTGTATTTTTTTTAAAAATTGGTTTTATATCGAGTAACACAATTCTTCACGATATAAATGTACAAATACTTAGATAGTGGGAAATTAAAAGTAATTTGATTTGAATAATGTAATGCATGCTAAATATGTTGAAGTAGTATTTCCTTCATCTAATCAAAAGTGTTCATTTCTTAATAATAATTGTATTGTGTGATTGGAAAATAAACTGTTGTCATAATCTGTTTGTGGTTTATTTTGGTGTACATCTTGCATGGATAAATTATCTTCAATCCTTCTAATGTTTGTGATAATTTTCATTACCTAAATCATGATAACGAGCACCTTTTATTTTTTTTCTCTTTATTGTGGCCTTCGCCAATTAGGCTTAATTAGTCATTACAAGTACATACAGATGAAATAATATAATATCTTAAATATGTTACGATTAACATAAATACAATAATCATGTGAATATTATTAACATTAGTACAAGTATTTGGTATTTGACATTTAATTTACACATTAACATACTTTTATTATTTTTATTTTTACAGACATTACATAACAAAGTAAGAAGAAGAAGATTTATATTTGAAAGAATAAATATGCAAATGATAATTGTTGTTAAATGAAGGATTAGATTCAAAAAAATATAATTTAAATTAAAAAACAAAATAGCATTTAAATTCATATAAAGTACTAATCTAATTTATAAAGAAAATTGTCCAAATATATAATTATACGTTCACATTTCTCTTAATTAGAACAATCAATATAACATAACAGACCAAATAACAAAATTTAACTAAAATGAATTAAAATAAACATTTTTCAAATATAATTTATAGTGCTTGCGGTGCATTATTTACATAAAGTTCAACCATCTTTGAAATTTTTTAAGAAATGGTTTCATTGAAGTAAGTTCATAGTTCAGAATTGTGTTCATAGAGGCCACTATTTAATTTAAAACTACGCACGGGTACGAAATAGAGCGTCTGCGATATTCAGTATTCTGATCATAGAGGTCACTGCCCGTATTAAAATTGTAATAACATTTCATGAAAAAATATAATGAAGGTCTACGGCAGCTCTCTTTAAAATGGGCATTGTCGGCTATCAACAAAAATAAAATCAAAACCGAAAATTAGTGAATACATTTTCTTGCCTTCCACACGAAATAACAAGTAAAATATCAAATATTAGTAAATAAACGCGTAGAATAATTATTGTACAATAAAAAATGTTTAAATAGATATATGAAATATTTATTATTTATCACGTATTTACATAAAAATACAAAATATGATTTTAATATGTAGTAGATTTTGAGACTGAAGTATTGATAAACTTTGCCTTACGACACTCTGTGGTACTTTGTTTTTCGCGTTGAAAGCGAGAACTGAATTCAACAGACACCCAATTACTATCTACTGCCGTTGAAATTTAGTACTTGGTATGTGTCCACTTGATTGATTTGGGATTGCGGTTAGGTTATTAATTATGATGTTCCGTGAGAGTTTTTGTATGTTAGATCGTGATAGAAGGAAATGTTCAATAGTAAAAAAGAGTTTTAAGAGAGGTGTCTTGTGCTGTCTTACGTCATAAACTCACATATTGTAATGACCATATGTAATATTCAATTATGCCTATCACCAAATTAACGTAGTTATTAATAAACATAGACTAATACTTACATTGTAATGACCATAGCAATATACAATTGTGCCTATCACCAAATTAACGTAGTTATTAATAAACATAGACTAATACTTACATTGTAATGACCATAGCAATATACAATTGTGCCTATCATAGTAAAATTAACCATACAGGATTTCTACCAAAGGAAGTTACTTCATACGTGGTAGATATGCTTGGGCACAGTATTAGCTTGAATAAATGAGCAAATATAATCTAGACACATGACACGTGACACGTAACATACCGTTCCCGCGACACCTGGCTGTAGATTATATTTTCAGGTCTCGGAATATTATTAGTCGGGTTTTAAATAAATCCGAACAGTTTACGCCATGGATAAGTTTTGACCAATATCGACTAAATCCAATCGTTTTCTGACAGATGAGAGACATTCAAATACATGCCAGTAGAAAGATTTGAAAATATATTTGATGAAACTGTACAACTGTTACATGTTTTTTTCTTCTTGATTAAGTTGTATATATCTCACTTATTACATAACATATTTGTATATAATGTATAACTTAAAAAAAAAAAAAATTATTTGTATACCAAATACACAATACCACGATCTAACAAGTCGATAAATATGAATTTAAATGTGTAATATTTTAATGTTTTTTTTTTATAAATGTGATTAATTAAAAATCATATTAATTATTTTTTCAAAATAAAAAATCTGTTGCGTAATTTTTAGGACTAATGCTTTTATTTGTGCGCCAGGGAAGAAAATAAGAAAAACCTTATCTTACAGGTATAAGACTACTATTGGTAGGGTAATGTCAGTGCCATGTGGCACTATCGATGTATGATGAAGATCTCCTGGGCTGACCTCATTACTATTGAAGATATATTAAGACGCATAAATAAGTCAAGAGAACTAATAACAACATTCAAATAAAGGACAGCTGCATACTTCGGACACATTTTCCGCAATGAAAATATGATATTTTACATCTCACTATACAGGGGAAGATAGAAGACAGCAGAGGCGTTGGTAGAAAGCAATTATCTGCTGTGTAACCTCAGAAAGTAGTTCAATATCTAAAATGTTATCGATATTATACAAGATAAATCAACCTACTACAACATGGTCGCCAACCTTCGGTAGAAAGCGGCACATGAAGAAATCTGGTTAATAATTTTGTGCGCGCTATATTTTTTTTGTGTGCGCTATGATGTCAAATTGTGTGTGCGCACACAACTGCACACCTCAGAGGGAACATTGCTCAACAGCCTTGGTTACTATAATACGATGCGCATTATTTAAGTAAGTACCGTTGCCGGATATTCCTGGTGTAGCGCTGCTTCCCCGCTGTTTCTTTCATTTGTTGACTCACCACATGCAACGTTAGAGATATTCACATAGTGTAGTCATCTTGTAGTGAGTGGTTGAAATGTTCAAGATGATAGATCAGCCCGCCGACTGTGAGATACGGTCCGCGATTCGTTTCTTGAATGCCCGAAACATGAAACCAGCTGACTGTGTGTCCTGATTTGGCGCCAAGTGATTTCCACCTTTCCCTTCATCTGAAGCGGTTCCTTGGTGGCAAGCGTTTTGATGACGATGATGAATAGACATGGTTTTCATCGTTCTATGACGAAGGTATACACAAATTGGTGCCCCGTTATGACAAGTGCCTTAATAATGGTGGCGACTATGTTGAGATGTAGTTTAAGGTGTGTAGCGTCCGAAGAAAGTATTGTAAGAAAGTGTTGTAAAAAAAATGTTTATTTAAAAATAAAATTACGGTATTTACTTAGTATTTGTGTACTTGTGTTGTGAACGCTATACACAGAATTGTCATTGTACCTAGCTAACATACATGTATTAGTTTTTTACTTGTTTAAAATAATAATCTACGGAAATTTCTTTATTCACATGTTCTTTTAAAAAAAAGTTGTCAGGGGAACTAAGAACCCAGAAATAAAATTGGAATATATTTAAGCTTTAAACCAAGTTGAAGGCGGTATCCGAGATACGAAAATGTACCTACATAAACAAAGAGACAAAGATAAAATGCAGAGAAAATGTCATTAAAGCTTAATATATTCTTGACGAACTGAGGACCCTCCCTCTGCGTGTGCGCCTCACCTCACGCACCGACTCCTGGGCCACCTGGCGGTAATAAAGTAACATGTGAGATAAGGGTGTGTCTGTTGTGTGGGCGGCCCCCGAGAATTGTCTGAAACACACTGTAAATTGAAAAATAATCGTTTTTATACACAAGTCAGCGCGGTCATTTTGCATCTCGGGAATTCATGGCCGAGACGAGTATATGAGCAGACTTTCTTACACGTTGACGAGACAAATAACACGCTGTATAGTGAAATTCAGGGAATGGGCTATAGAAAACTGAAACGGTTCGTGAAATTTTCACAAATCAGTCGAAAATGTTCAAGATGCTAAATAATGAGAGATGGAGAAAGATATGTAGATACGCAGGATGACGAGAAAATTGAGTAAAATAGTCGAAAGGCCGAGAGGTTACGAAAGTCGCGATCCTGTCATGAGTTATGAAGTATTGATGAGGAAGAAGAAAAATGTTATTATATCTTTTCCGTCGCATAGCGACATAAAACACACATGCATATATGGCTGTCCGTGTCGCACGCCAACATAAAACAAACAGTAAGTAAGATGACAATTTGTAAAATGAATAAATTAATTACTAAAGTCTAAATAAAAGACAAAAAAATAATATTGAACGTTATATAATTAACGTAATTTAAATACGGTTGAGAAATTGATCCAATAATTATTGTTAAATATATTTTATCTTATTTGAATAAAATCTTGACTGGTGTTGGATATTCTAGCGCTCGGTATTCAATTTCCTACTGTGCGCCGTGACATTCAACATCCGGGTGTAGGTGCGCATCCGCCGGAAAGCGTGAAGGGAGTATGAGGGATCGGAAACCACGAGAACGTTAGGTTGTTACCATGGAAACGACGCTTCCATCCGTTTCGAAAGCCTCCTAATATACGCTTCTTTCAGGGAACATTAACTGTTGACATTCAAATCGTATAATTTTATCCTGATTGTAAATATATTAATATTGATCTAGTGATTGTAATACATACATTATGTATGCGAAAAAAGATAAAGTGCTTATCTCTATTGAGAAAATAACTTTTGTTTTTTAGGCATGTTACGAGAGATGAGAAATGTGAAGTCAAATGTACTAGGGAAAACTTAAGGAAAATGGGTTGCAGGAAGAAGACGCATCTTCCGGCTACATGCGCGACTGGTTATATTGCAGCTCACAGTCGTTGTTTAGAGCAGATGTCTCTAAAATAAAAAAGCCAATAAAATAAGGGTACGATTTAATTTTTATTTTATTAGAAGATATAATCAGATATAATACATTTAATATAAACATAATCAGATAATTATATATAATAAATACTAATTAAATGTATTAATTAGAAAGATATACTATAATCAATTTTATCGAAAAATATATTATTATTGCCACCGGGATTTGAACCTGGATCTCTTTCCAATCCGGGGAAGGTGCATTATCCAATTATTCCACAGCAGACAGTACCTTTGTCGACAAATTTTCGAACACGAATGTTACATTTTTCAAATAAATACCATCTACCGTTCCATTATTTGAAAGCCATCTACTTTGTTTTTACGGAATCTCAAATATCTTTGAGAAAACCGATAGCAGACGCCAGAATCATATATATATATATATATATTTTTTTTTTTCGTACATTTTTTCTTCTCTATAAGAGTCGGAGACTCATGTATAAAGAAGGAGTATATAAGAGGGCATATAATTTTTGTGTCTGCTAGTCTGTATACATATTTAGTTGGTTTCAGATACAAATTTATAAGTCTGTAATTTTTATGATTGTAAGGGAGAAATTATTAAAGAATTCGATGCCTAGATAAATATATTGGTTTTAAGTTGCAGTATATTTAAGTTTTAGAATATCAATTTTGTCTCTAAATCTTGTAGATCGGAAACAGCTTCTAATATTAAATTTATTTTTATTTAAAAAAAGTTTAGATTATTGAATTTTTTTTGTATATAAAGAGTATCCAGCAGAAAATGCTCAAGTTTAATATTAAATAAAAAAAACTATAATGTTATGCTGATATTTTATTTACATAAAATGGAGTTTAACGATGCTAATTTAACGTTTTATAAACAATATCATCTAAATGCCGCCCATTTATCTCACGACACTCTTGCAATCGGACTCTTAAATTTGCGAACATGCGAGAGCAAAGCGCTTTTACCAGTGACTCATTTCAACAGGCAATCCCTCAAATCATGCGCGTCGAACAATACCCCTCCCACTTACCTCACTCTGATGGTTTACGAGCAATTACAATTTAATCTTGAAATATTTCCGCTGAACACTATATGTCTATTATTTTTGGTACTTTGAATTCTTCTTCTTTGATTTCCTGAAATCTATTGATACAATTGACAGCATGCAAAATACTACTAGAACTATTTAAAATTAATTTATTTATAAAATATATGATAATGATTTATATATTTTTATTATGCCTCATCGATTAGTCAAAAAGCATACGCAGTATACGAGAATTAGTATTAATGTATTAATTGGTAGTGTACTTCTCCGGATTAGAAATAGAGATCCAGGTTCGAATTCCGGTAGCGCAAAAACAATATTTTTCGACAAAATTAATTTTATATTTTTATATTTATAATTAATACATTAAATTAGTATTTAAAACATCACAGACCGTTTGTTCTGAATAATTACAACTTCACAATAAGAATGTGTTCTCCTTAATATTATTATTTATTTAAAGATTTTCGCATAGAAAACGTTAATGATTTAGCAGCTCGGACTACGAGGGACTGTCCATTGTAGGTACACGTGCAGATATTTATATAGCAGTCGCGTGCAGTAGGTATAGACTTAGATTATGCTGTTACCATCATATGATATAATACTATATACGTAATATACTATATGCAATATTGTGCATAGGTTTATGAACTTTCGTTTAACCGACGCCTTTAGGAAAAATGAATCCATCATTATAAAAATGCATTATCCTCGAATGCAAAGAACAATCATGAAAAAAACACGTTTAGTAAGGTAGTCAAATTTGCGAATTAGTTAATGAGGAAGTAGATGCTTTGATCAACTCTAAGCCAAGTAAAAATATTTCAAAAATCATTCTGTTAAGAAACAGCATAAGTAAGGACTCCATACAAGATGGTCAAGCTATTCCATTTCTGACTTTGGCTAGTGAAATTTCCAATTTAGTAGGTAGCAATTGTATGGCTTGAATAGAACGATAGATTAAATTAATAATAATTCAGTAGAAGATTACAGCACTCCGATGGCGTCGCGCGGTAGCAGAACTACACAACTAATGATTCTACTGATACACGGTGGGCGCTAGCGTTATGGATGGATTATTTTATTTATATTTGTTTCCCAGAATTTTTACTAATGCACACCTTTTTTGCTTGTATGCAGTGCACGCCCTTGTTATACAGTATGTATATGTGTGTTTATTACAGGCAATGTGTATAATCAAGGTATTGCATAACAATGTTTTTCATTCAATCAAAATAAAAATAAAACATAATTTGAGATGAAAACTAAAATTCAAAGTGAGAAAATATAAAAAAGTTTATGTTTGAATGATCGTGCAAGTTATATAATCTCTTCCCAGTATTATATAAAAAAATCCTGAGTAATATAGGCATGCAATATTTTACACTAGTCATTTCAGGCATTACCAGAAATTATACATGTATTAGTTTATTACACACATTAACTGTAACATATACAAATTTAAAACCGGACGCCTGCGTGGGCGTTCTAAAATAAAATCGGCCACGCGCCGGCGACGAAGATTTCTGGTTGCGTTATTTCCGGTTTTCTGACTGACTTTCGTTTGTCTTTTATTCAGGGACACACTTTTCTGTGGACAAGTTGTTTACTCAGCCAAAACTAGCGGTCGGCGGACGCCAGACCTCGCAACTCCTCGGCGGCGCCACCGCGTGGCGGGCCGCGGTCGCTCTTCGGGGCGGGCGCTCGCCGCCAGGTGGCCTGATGATGCGGCGATATGAGCAACTTCAAGGTAATGTTTGAATATCATCATATTGGAAAAGATACACCTCGCAGTGAAACGATACACCCAAAATAGATAGTTTAACAATATAAAAATGATAGAAAATATATAAAAACTGTTTTACTCATTTATTTGAAGGTGTTTGTGTAAACGCCTTCGATCGCTGGTTCCCAGGTTTCCGACTAATAACAGGTACACATATGATACATGAACTGCACTAACCTGTTAACCTTGCTGTCGTTAGATTTCGGCTGGCTGAAGCGCGCACTGGTGGTTTTAGGATTGCTCCACTGGTCGGAGCACCGGAGGTAATGAGAATCACGCCTTCGTTACCGTCTTCTCCGATTCCGATAAGAGGCGGCAATACTCACGCACACACATGCATATTATTATCAACCAGAAAACCCAGTGGTGCCAACCGAAGTTAAAAGGCGCGTAATCAAAAGGACTTATAAAATGTATAAGAGGTACTGACTGGGTATTACAAATATAAAGGTGGTATTATAATCGATAGCTTAAATCGTGTTCGTTTCTTTTGTTTAAAAGAGGGGTGGGGATATCATGGGAGTACTTTTATTTTTTTATTAATATTAAAAATATAATTCAATTTGAATAATCAGTGGATATATATTTTAACATTTGTTTCTTCACTATGAGAGTAAGACTCGTGTATAGAGAAGGAGTATATACGAGTTAATTAATGTTTCAGTTAGTCTGTGTACATATTTTTTTTACTTCAGTTACAAATTTATTATAGTCTGTAATTTTTCTAATTGTGATGGGGAAGTTGTTAAAAAATTTGATGCCTTGATAAATATATTTATTTTGAGTTGCGGTATATTTTAGTTTTGGGATATCAATTTATATTTTATTAGTTTTGTAGATCGGAATTCGCTTCTAAAATTTAATTGATTTTTAATTTTGAAAATTTGAATTATTGATTTTTTTTGTATATGTCTACTATTTTTGGTACTTTAAAATCTGTGAACGGTTGTATACTTTGATAGTCTTTTGAGTGATTTCTAATTGTGACATTGACGTTTTATATGTACCTCCCCATCCAATAATACCGTATTGCAAATGTGACTACAAACTTGTTAGATTATTATAGTATGTCTGTCTCTACACTCTTTGACTGATCTAAAGCGATTTAAATGAACCGCAAACGAGTATATCGTCAAAACTCTACTTGAAAAATAGGCTTGAAAATACTTAGTGCTATAATTAATAACATTTATATTATATGTGTTATGAGATTTCCGCGAAAGTCATTGATTTATTATTATCTATTATCTCCAATGCTTCATAACTAAAAAAATGGGATGGTAATGGTAATTCAAAGTACGTTATCGATTTTAAAATATTGCTTGCTTCGAATTCATTATAAACAATCTGTATTGCTATTGTTTACTCTGAATATTAAATATTCCTACCGACAGTACGTAAAATATTATGCTGTCTAAAAATATATACCTGAGAGATTTATTAGAGAATCGTTATTTTAGAAAAAATGGCCGGATAAATATGTTTGCATAATGCGAGTATCGATTACAAAGCGGATAGATGCTATATATTATTATCCTGTTGTCTGTCTGTCTTTTCATCATTCGTTTTCCTATTTCTCGTCGGCACTCGTGATTGATCACGATCTATATGAACTCCCGCACTTCTGGCCACTGGATGTGTCTAACCGGTGAGGAATCTTCCTCCGCGTTCTTTGACATGGCCCATCCCAACAAACTTCTCCTAGCTATTTTCCCTTCTCTTCAGACAAATGGTTGAGTGTAGTTTCTGCCGAACGGAGACATGTGTGTCCAGATATATTGCCTCCCGTTTAGAAGAGGATACGACGAATTCACTCAAATCATTCCATGAATAGACTGAAGCCAGAACAACGAAAAATACCTTGATAATTTATGTGAATACAAAAAAAATCGTGATATTCATCTTGGTCTGCCAGTCTAACTTTGATAACCGTACAGGAAGATGCAACACATCTTTCGGTGTTGATGTAATATTAAGAGAACTTTTAAAGGTCCTAAAAAATAATAGAAATGCAGGTATGAAGCGACCGCGCAAGTATGTGTATTATATTCCGGCTACCCACTTACTTTACGGCTTATCAGATTTAATTCATACCTACGTATTATTATTGTATACGTTTCTGTTTTTACTTTGAGCAACATATCAGACTAACGGACTCGGTTACTTGGAAGCCCACTTGAGATTCCAAGGGTTGGTGTTCCTATTAACCAGCGGGTTCAATGAACCCATAAAAAACTATTGGGACTAAAATCTTCCCTTAAAACAAAAAATGTTTATAAATAGTTGTTTAAACCATTATTTATTGATTATTACACATGTTTCGATAACTATGGCATCTTTTCAGGAAACAATGTATACTGAAATTAAAAATATAAGCATAGATAAAAACAAAACTATAAAGTGATTTTAAATAATCTTATTTCAAATTCAATTATAAAAAATATCCCTAATTCTATACAACCAGCTTTGTACACTAATAACAAATTAAAGAATTATATATTAAATGACAAGGATAAGGACGATATTTAAAAAGAATCAGGAGTCTACAAAAACTTGCAGAAATGTTGATATTAGAATTAAGGAGCACCTGAGATGCCTAAATAACAACAAATATTCAGAATTTTCCAATCACCTTTTGAAAACAAACTATTCTTTTGATATTAACAAGGGTTTAGAAATTATGCATACAAATACTAGGGGTTTATAGTTAGATAAATTTTAGAAATAAGAAAAAGTGTTAATAGCAAGCTAAATACTATAAATAACCAAATCCTCTTTGCAAATAGTCACCTTTTAGATTTGTTTTCATATTAGTTCTTACTTATTCATCACTTTATAGTTTTGTTTTTATCTATGCTTGTATTTTTAATTTCAGTTTATAATAGCAGTTTAAAATAACATAAAATTTCATCAGAAGCGCAATATACAAAGAAAAAAATTACATAGTGTCAGTATGTTTTATATAATCAAAATTAAAAATAAATATAAAATGTGATGTACAGCAAATTACCCGTCACTATTGAGTTGAGATACAAAAAATTGTAATAATGTAGTCCTTTAAAGAATTAAATTTACAGCAGAAATGTCGACTACCTCCGCGTGTTTATTCCCCAAAGAATGCATTCTGGGGTCTGCGGAGTTAGCTAACGCATGAGTTCTGACATTACTACTGTAATAGAACAGTGAATTGTGTCTCGATGGTTCGTGAAAATCAAGCAGACCAACAGTCTGGCGGCAGTCTATCGTACCTTTGATGATCCTGTATACCATCGTTAGCATAATATTATATTTCATCATGTAGGTACAAGGAAGCAATGAGATCGACGTGCTATAATAATTTATGTGCTTCTATAATTTCTGTCACATTAAGAATGGTATTTGCCGATTATATTCAAAATATCGTGATGCAGTAACTATAATGTGTTAAGTTAATACCGAAATAATTATACGTTTACGCTAACCGGAAAGGCTTCAACTTATATATGTCTTGTCCAATCTCCTATTTATACTCCACATCGTGTTCGTACAATTAAAATCGACGCAAGAAAGAAACCGCCTCATAAATTATGATATTTTTGAAAATCAATTCCAGTAGTTCCGCCGCGTGGGCCGCGGCCCACCGGCGCGTGCTCTGGGCCGGCCCACGCGCCGCACCTGGCCCCGACCCTGCGCACCCCGATAAAATCAACACACCGACTAAAAAAGGAGGAATTAAACCTATTACAAATGTAATCATTCAAATTAAATGTGAGTTCCTTTTTAGAATGCGGTTGCGATTGCGCGTGTGGATGTCGCGAGTAAAACGCGAACACCTCGTGTCTTAGTAAATCAAGATTTTTTCCGTTTTGACAGACTGGTACTAGGAGTAGACATCTGATGAGCGGAGAGCGAGTGCCCGGAGCATTCATACCTTGGTGTGCTGAAAGATAAATTTATATATTGTTATTGTTGACGCAAGTCGAGTACCTACTCCCTGTGCATTTTGTCTTTCCAATATACCTGTCCCGCTTTGGCCAATTAATGACTTGAAGATTTTGCCGACGTGTGAACAGATTACCTTCCGATACCGAACTGTCAAGATCTGTGTTTTTTAATGTCTGAAGGTAGCGCCGTGCATTACGTTAAGACCACGAAGAGGCGGTGTTCTAAACAGTTCCGGAAGTGCAGTGATATCTCGGTTATTCACTAAAAAGGTGCGAGTCAACTGGAGGTAAAAACTTGAGGTCCAATCTAGGATCGGATCAAGGTAGGCCAGATCCATTTGCCAATATTCCTCTCTTGAATCCAATTCGGACTGCGTCAACTAATCATTATTATAATCAATACAGACATAAGATCTTATTCCACTAGTTATATTTATAAATCTTTTAAATTCATAAAGATCTCAATTGAGGTGATTTGGATATGATTTGCGAATGTCAGATGAGTGATTTTTAAGATGCTCTAGGCTACTCCGGAAGGGAGGGTAGATGACCAGTGCGTCGTTCCAGACTGAGTTAGAATAAACTCAATAGTTTAGATTAGTCAGGCGAAGATGGAAGCGGCTTATCTAAACTATGGCCTCCAACCTTTCTAGGATAAGGATAAGATAATGAATTTTCAAATGCACTATGTGTAATGTTTGGCTTAAACCCATCCCCTGAATCTAATTAAAAATATTTAAACGTGCATAAAAATTAAAGAAAATATAATATTTCATAAAATCCATTAAATAAATTCAAACTTTTCATTAGCGCTTGTAAAGTACTTATAAATAAAACAAACATTACTTTAATACAGCGACCTAACGCATTTGAATATAACATATAAATAAAATTATCTGTCTGCACTTTTGTGGTTCGCGAATCTCTAATTTAAAAATGATATTGTCAGTGGATAAAAATAATCCTACTGCCGATACTGCATTCCATTTGAGTACCAACATTATTTAAATACAGAATTTCTAAATGTTAATTATCACAACCGGTGACTCCAACGACGACACTTACACTCGCTGACGAAGAGTAATTTTAATAATATGCACGTTGATGCCGATTTATACATCGTCACTTTTACGAGGCCTTTATTTCAAGGACATATTATGAAATTAAATATGGATGAAGCGAGTTTTTAGAATTCTCCTGAACTCCGTAGTTCATCCTTTGTATTCTGGTGTTTGAAGATAGCTGCTTTTATATACTTGGTCGGGTCACACAGAAGTTTGTAGTTTCGAGACTTCATAGACATAATTTATGCAGTTCATGGCACGGTCTTGGATTGAGGAAAATAAAACGCACCGATCGGTCTGAAAATACTATTGTTATTAATAGTTTTCACTTTTGACAGCCTTATGTTTGACATTTCTGTGTAAATGGATAATATTCAGTTGCGTACCTTATTATTGCATTAAAAGATTTTTTCTTAAGAAAGGTTTTATGCTTAAACAAACTCATGAACTTTGTTTTGCAGATTTATTTAATTTATTTATTGGTAATTATATAACACACATGTAAAAATGTGGTTGGACTATGCACGTCTCACTAGAGAAATTCTGTGTTGAGACGGGCATAGTTTACAAGCAATTATACAAATAAATTAGTATTACAAGTATAAAAAACAATTACAAAGTGGACTTACAGATAAATTATTTTGAAGAAATTTGTGATTATTAAAGGTTAGAATCAATTTGTTATGAACGATTGTTAAAGGTTAGAATAAATATGTTTGGGTGAGTGCACCAATACTAGCTCTACCCATATTATGATTTTATTTGCCTCGGAATCGCATTTGCACCAGCTTTCTGGTTGCCGCTTATTCATCTGACATAGCACCTTCAGATTTTACCGTCTTCTCTAACCCGAAAAAAATTTTAGCGTTAAAAATTTGACTCCAACTGTCATAAATAATTGATGTGCGTGTTATTTCCTTCGATAGCTAGAATTTCTTATTGATAATATGACTGTTACTTAGAATGACGGATTACCACTAACCTGGCTGGCTACTGCCCTTTTAATTGTGATCTCCTCAGTGTTGATGTATGTAGGATCTCTGCAAATTCCTCGAGTGTTCCGTATACAACTGCCCGGAGCGTTTCCTGATAATGGTCCGAGGGTTTTCAAAAATGGTTGTGAAGTCAAAAATCGCGACTCTGCCACACTGAAACCCCAGGGGTGCCAATCGAAGGAATGAAACGCTCGTAAACAACTGTCATTGGGGCCAGGAAGCAGTATTTTGAAGACATTGATGAATCCTTAAATTTATATAAAACTGGGATATTACATATGAAGTATCGTTGGGATAAATAATTATGTTGAAAAATATAAATATTTTCAACTACTCTAGTGTGTTTTTTTTCGAGGCTGGAAATTTTTCAGTCTACTAACAGTGACAAGAATAGAACACTTTTTTTTTAAATTAACGGCTCCAATTAAACTTTTTACACTATTTAGACATAATATATTATAGTAATACATAATGTAAGATAAGATAAAAATGAAAAATACAGAATAAAAATAATAAAAGTTAAATAATTAAATTCATGGTAAAAAAATGTAGGAAATAGAAATGATATAAAGTTTACAAAGTATAGAAATTTTGTCAAGCACCACCTATAAAAATCCATTTTTTATATACAGGGTGGCCCAAAAAAAGTGAGAACATCTCGCAACACATGAGTTATTTCAATACATAATATAATTAATTATAATTCTAAATATAATTTTTTTGCACAATATTTAGCTAATCAGAAATCATCAAAACACCCCACATTGCATAACATACTAGATTTAAATCTGGACTGTTCGGTGGCCACATGCCTGGCTCGATGAAATTAACATCCTCACGACGAAGAAAGTTGATTATATAATATTTCTGGCTGTGTGAGATGGAGCTCCGTCCTGCTGTAATGTCTAGCTATACTCCATAGTAAACTATTATTGATATTGTTAAACTGATTTTGATGTAATAATATCACATTTTACGAAATGTTCTCACTTTTTTTGGGCCATCCTGTAGGTACATATATAGTAATTAAATATAAATAAGAAAATTTACACAATTAATGTAAATATTAATTAATACCATTCTTTGTGGTTTGTGTTGGTCTCAAATCAGTCCGTCCTATCTGTCAGTCATAAAAAAACATATTAGAATTCCTCTGTAATGTTACGTTCCAATATTGATCAGACAACAAATTTATCAAAAAATCATGTCACAATTGAGATATATGTATGTATTATATGTATAAGGGACTAGTGGCAAGCTCCACAAAGAACTTTCTATTAAATACACAGCTAACTTCTTTCCGTGGGTGCCGTTCACTGCAGACAATAAATAATGAGTTATCAACAAGACAAATTGCTTTGCTGTGCACCGAGCCCAATAGGTCCACCGAGTGCTCGGGTGCCAGCCCACAGATGACTGCCAAATTCGATGGCTGGACGTACCTCGCTTGTGTACAAGGTCAGACTGCTTCTGAACCGTGTAGCTGATCAGTCATCGGGAACAAAGCAGTCCAGTCCGCTAAGTTGTCGGACACCCGTGAGATCACCGATGAAATTGAAATTGTAATTCACGTTGAAAGGTTATTTCTTTTGTAAATACATACTCGAGAATAACATAATTTTCAGCTGCACAAAAGGACATTGAAAAGTACCAACAATGCGTAACATACCAAGGGCTAGTTGAGTTAATTTTACAGTACTACAATATAGAATAATAGGTTGGAGAGGTATCTATCACACTCATTTTAAACAATTGACCTTAAATCAAAATACATTGAAAAAGTAGAAATTACTCAACTAGGCTCGTTTTCAGCAATTAAATATATACGTAATATTATTTTTTCAAATATACGAGTACAACGCAAACACGTTGTGGTTATTCATTTTTAATATAGTGAAATCTCAATCGATCGTTCCTCGAATAATCGTTTTCCCGCTTTTGTGGTTTATTTCTACCAGTCCCGAATTAATTTCATAAAAAACACCCAAAAATAGATCGCATGGATCGTTTCACTATGCATCATTTTACCGCATTAATCGTTTAAATTACGCAGCACACTCCGTGGCTAAATGCTTCGTATCGATTAACAGTACTCGTAAACCATGAACGAAACATTCGATAGAGAGAGAGAGAGATAGAGAGAGAGAGAGAGAGAAAGATTTATTATCATTAATTTACATGTGAAATATGTATCTTTTTTAGAACTTATCATCACGCCGTTTCTCCGCGGGGATAGGCAGAGAGGATAGAGGGCCACCCTATTATGTCCTGACACACAATTCTCGCCTCATCCAAATTCATACATCTTCTCATCTGGTTTACCTGGTCGTGCCAAGTCTTCTTTCTTACCATTTTCTCCTCATTCATCCGTTCCATATAACTAAACCACTTAAGTGATCCTTTCTTAATCTTACTCACTATTATAATCAATATCAGATTTACATTAATTGTGTCTTAAAGTTTAATAAAAATCCTATTTTTTTTTCATTTTGGATCATTAAGTCAATTTGCGCATCCTAACAATTTAAGTCAGGTACAAAATTTATTTTTTAATTTTCAATATTTAAAAACATTAGAACAATTTGACATTTGGTTTAATTGTTTTTTTTTGTCATCCTGACGAAAGAAAAGGCATTTTACGAAACCGGATGGTGACACTAAATAACCTATAGTAGTTTTAAAAACAAAGTAAATAAATAAATAACTATTAATTAATATATTATACATTTTTAAATTTCAACGCTACAATGAAAATATTTGTAAAGGCAATCTTTAGTCTAAAACAGGAACATAACCAAGATATGCATCATATACAACCTCAGGAATAGTCAGCTTAAAAATTTAATAATTAAAAAAATTATAAATTCACAAAATTTTTCAAAAATCATCCAATAATTAAATTTATTTTATTTTTTATTAATCCAGCTGTTCGATCATTGTTCCACTGTTACATATACATTGGCGAACCATGGACATCTTAATCGTTTTTAATTAGAATATTAGTAAAACACTTTTAATTAAATGCTAGCATTTTTTTTTAATGCATTATAAAATTACAAACGGGTATTACAATAGTACCTTTGTATCGCCCTGGTGCGAGAACGAGAGAATGTGTTGTGCTAAGAATAATTAACAAAATCATTAAAGACCTATTAAACAAATGATGCAACCCCAGTGACCACCTACAAAGTAAAAATATATTCTTATCTAATTTTTTATTTCCTTGTTATATTATATTACATTCAAGTATCCACCCATAAAATACTGTAGACTAGGTCTGTTACACCTTGTAAAGATTGTATATCTTTTCATTATATTTATATATATTTTATTATTTATATCTTTCTAAGTAATTCATCTAACATCTCCTTATCTAATTTTCCCGCTTTATTATATTTTATTTATATTTAAAAAAATGTTTAACTATGTAAAAGGCAATCCTTACCGTTAAACTGCCATGCAGTTTGGCAAAAAATAAAATTAATATATTTGTAATAAAGATGAAGAAAAAAAAAGACCTTTCTCCATATTTCTACATTTTTTCACATCAATTTTTACATATGAAATATATCGCGTTACAACGCTCCTACATGGTTGACATTTTTTTAGTATATTTTGTAATATTTAAGTATTGGTTATTAGTTAGTCTGATGTAATGCAAGTAGAAATAATTACTACGTATAAATAAGGCTTAATGACTGTCGATTCCACATTAATCAATACCAAGTAAAGGAGATTGTGTTAGTAAATAGTGTCAAGGATAACTGTCCTCATACACTTGATCTGGATTAATATCAAACGCAGGATGCTGTTAATCGAGTAATATATTTTACTTTACGTATTTGCAAAGTTCATCATGACGTTGGCTGTGATGCATGTTGGTTTGCGCATTACAATAATAAAAAATGAACATTAATTAAATATATCTTTGTTTAATAAAAAAAATACCTAAATTTTATTGCACAAATAATTCGTTGAAAGGAAAAAAGTGTTTGTTTTAGTGTACTCGTACGTATTAATATTTCTAAAAAAATATATCTTATTTAATTGTTGCGAAATAGAAAATAAAGTGTAAATTTAATAAAAATAAAACTTAGATAAATCACTACACACTGAAAGATAGACATAATTTTTTTTATTAATAACTGAATATTATATTTCCAGTAGACAGCCGATTAAGCTACCTATAAAGTTCTATTAGAGAAGTATTGTATTTAAAAAGAAACGGTAAAAATTAGATGTCATATTTAGAAAACATATGCTGATGAAATTTCGGAACTCCAGATATTTTCATTGTTGCTTAATCGGTAATGCTGACTACTGGCAATATTACGAGTTTTAGACACATATTTTTTTTCGTGTTTCTTTCTAAGTGACTTATATATATTTGTTTTAATAATCACGGAACTATGTTCTGAAAAATAGTAAATTATATGTGTATATCATTAAAATTAATACATTTATTCATTTACTCTTAGTGGTAGATACATAAAAATAAAGGATAATATTCTTATGACAGTACTGCTGGTTGTTGTAAATTGTTTTATATTAATTAGCTGTCATCTGCGAGTTTCTTCAATTTGAATGCAAGTATCTTACTCGTAATTGAAATATCAAATAATTCTATCACGGACTTGACTTACTCGGTAGACTGTGATGTACTCGGTGACTGTGATGGTTCAGTCGTTATTTAAACCGCTATTGTGACTGTGATTGTATTCGATTGTAACGATGATTGGTAATTGATTGACGTCGAACTTCGAGTACACCAGAAAGTAAACCTCCGACAGTTAAATCATAATCATCGTTAAATCACAGTTACCAATCACAGTCACATAACAGTTTACCATCACTATTGTGGTGTATTATATTGAACAAGAAGCAGGAGACAAGTATTTAATAAATACTTTTAATAAAATGTACATCATAGTAGGACCGAAGTAGAAGATATAGCCCGTCGGACAACCGAGCTGAATTAGCAAAGGGTCTTAACTGAAGAAAACTTCTGAATTAAGAAGATTCTAGAGGGGAAGTTGAGCAATGGAAGCTGAGTCGTAGGTCGGCGATCATGATCCTCTGTTCGCCGGATTTGCGACATAAAAAGAATAAGGATTGACAAAAGGTTAGATTATAATGGCTTTCATTAAGAGATGCCGGTTTCATCAATAATAGATGAGTGTGGGATGTGGATGATGATATTATAAGGATGATTAGTTTTTACCCATTACTTATTATTATATACTTTTAAAATTAGCAATATTAACTTTGTGGTTAAAATTCATATTTTTATTTATTATCTTTGTTTTAGTTAGCTATGACATCCTGAAGAAGAAAATGGTATTTTTCGAAACCGGTAGATGTATTTAAACTCAATTAAGTGGTTAATAAAACAAAGATAATAAATAAAAATATACTTTGTAAATTATAAATGAATCAGTCCCTAATATTTGCAGCTACCAACGAGTACATTTGACTGTCGACAAATTGATCCGAATCTGAGCAGTCAAACATTTGAATGAAACAATTTTTGAGACAGGGATTGTACTCCCATGAGATTCTTTGGAGACAACTCTCGACTTTCTTAGTCTACCGTGTACACACCGAGTTTCAGAGATTTGAGTACCGCCACTCGTTTGCGCCTCACTTAACGCTCGTTGTACGTCAAACGTTAAATGTCAGTGCCTTGGCATTTGTTGTTTCATTCGTTCGTTGGTTGGATATAAATTTACTTTGCAGCGGTTAAAAAGCTTGTGTTTATCTAACTCTCCAGAATTATAATGTGCACATATGTTTCTGTACACTTATCAAGTCTCGCAGTTAAATCTCCATATCAAAATCTTAATACGTGTAGACGGTACTGAGATTTATCTCAGCTAAATCTCTGAGACTTATCTCATCGTGTCTCATTACGTGAACACGGGCCATTAGTGGAGTCTCGAGCCTTTCTTTGAATTTATGGTGGTCTAATGAAAAAGTGATTAAATAATTTTATGCGGAATATTTGTGTGATAGATGAAAAAAAAACGAATATATACTATGAGTAATATTTCATATTTATTTGTATGATAAATTAGATTCTGACGTTTCGACTAACAAGTGTAGGTCCCGGGCGCAACACGACAATAAATCGTACGCAAATTCCGATTTTAGATATGATTTATCCATTTATGGGCCATTATTTACGTCCTCATTATATCATTTATGCATATATAGCGCTCATTAAAAATTGTTAAACAATATAGTAATATTTTTTCAGTACAAACAAGAATTTAATGTAACGTCTATCTATCTAGTGATTAATTATAATTTTTTATCTCGGTCATCTCCGTGAAACAAACATATTAAGGATAAGAAGTGGATCTTGGTGATGTCGCAACGGTCCCATTCTTTTTTAATGTTAGTTCTTGCATCTCTTAATGGCCTGTTACTACTTGACCTATTCTCGCGTCAATATTAAGTATTCAAGCTTTATTTATAATAACAAATTTTGTATTAAATTTGAAAAAAGTTAATGACTAACATTTTTTTTTATTTGAATGATGTCTACAGCGTTAATTAAATGTAGTAAGTCATTCTTTTTGAGTTTGATTACAGATTTTTTATTTTTGACACAATGGCCACCGCAAATAGTGTACAAACTAAATTTATTTATTTATAACAGAGATAAATTATACACGCTATATAAAAGAAAATCACATGACTCTTAAATATTATTATCTAAAATAGGTAAAAATATATGCGTTAAGTCGGCAAAACAAATATAATACAGAAAAAAAATTATTCATTTAAAAAAAAAATCTAGGCTTTAAAAATTTCGTTATTATTTTTTTCATCACAAATTAATTGAAGAGTAATATAAAATGTGCATATGTGACTTGAAAAAATACACTATTTTTTACTGTATACAATTTATTTTTATGTGTAGTAGGATATATCTTGTTTATTTATATGTATTTTATATTTTTTAGTTATTGTAATAATATTTAATGTAAATATTATTTATTAAAAAAATATTTCAGTTGTTACCGTGATTAGAACCTGGATCTTTCAACAAAATACGTTTACGACAAATTTTCGAACATATAACATAAAAGGTTTAGGTTCAAATTCCGGTAGCAACTAACATATTTTTTCAATAAACCGATTTTTTAAAAATATATTTCTATTGTAGTTGATTTATTTAATTTGTATTAAAAATACCACAGAATTATGTTTTTAATAATTTAAAAATATGATCCCCTTAGAAATACTTTTAATAGTGTTTATATAGGCGAAAATATCTCCTTGTATATGTATGAGGGATGAAAAAAGTATATGGGTTGAACTAAATAGAATGAAAACTATCCATTAACGCCTTTTTTGTTTTTTAAATCGGTTTAGTGGTACGACAGATCATAATATTACATAGACTAACTATTATTATCATGTATATATGCTATAATATAATAATATGATATTACTTATTAAATAAAAATTTGATAACTATAATTTACTAAACACATAAATTAACTTTATCTTATGTAAATCAAATTGAAGTGTTCTCATCATGATCAAGTAACATTAGTCAAGAACTTCAGACGAGCCTGTGTTTTGAAACCTGAAATATATCCTTATAAGGAAAAAAACTCACCAAACTAGACAGAGGTAATATATTATCGGAATTCCCCGAGCGCCCATTATAACACAAATCTGTGAATGATAAAAAGTATAAAAAGATTCATTCATTTTTTTAAAACAATATGCAGACAAGTTTTTGCAAAACTTTCAACGGCTTTAAAATCACGCAATCTTATTTTATTGAATGAATATCATTAACATTTTGATGGACTCATAGTAACCGACACAGTTAATGTTCATTCATACGAATGCGTGCCAAATGGAAATCGATACTCATTTCATTTTGAGATTAGCTCCATTCATCAAACTAAAATATTCATTCTATTTTCAAATGAATTTTGATGGTTGCTGACGTGTGTTCTGAGATTGTTATCGACGAACATTGATAATATTATATTTATATCATTTACATTTTTTTTTTTTTGGAGGAGCGAGTACAAGGGGTGCAAAACTTTTTTAAACCTGCGTTAGTGCGTGCAATGGTAATAAATAAAAGAAAAGGAAATGTATTAAGTTCATTGAGATTTTTTACTGTATATTCTCTTATGTTTGAAGGAACTCATCACGGATGTGGCGTAAGTCGTATGAACTTTTTTCAATAGTAATAAAAACAATAATCAAATTTTTGTGCTGATTTATAAAAAAAAAGAAATTGTTCCAATTTGCTGTTTGTTTATCTAAGCTGTTTCACAAGGTCTTCCTCCTTATAATAAAGATAATCGTATAATTGCGAGACACAATATGCATCTATTGTAATATGTACAATATATATAATATTTTATTAATTAAAAACAAAAAAAACTTTATATAATCCACTTTAATTAAGGTGTGTGTAAGGAGAACAATAATTTTTTTGGAATATGTATTAAAATATATTTTAAGGATTAGTTTGTGTACGTTCATAACAGGTGTTAGATAAAAAGTCTGTTATTTATAAAATGAATAATTATGTGAAAGTTAACGCAATGAAAGTCAAAAATAATATTTTTCACACAATTAACGTAAACGAAATAGTTCAACGAAAATCAATTGAATCAGAACTTAAAAAATGGGAGTTCAATAATTAAGTTTTCTTAATCATCTGGAACCATGAAAAAAATTGCGGAATTTTTTGCATTTAGGGAGTACACGGTGATTCAACAAAACTCAATTATAAATATGTTCGAACATTCGCGGTTAAAATCTTTACAATATTGTACGTTGGTATCTTGTACACAAGTTACACAATAAAGATAGTTGGTGCGATATTTCGAGTTTAGTGTTTGGTTAAAAAATGAATAGTCACAGTTTTATGGTTATCAGGAACCTTTATCGAGAATTTGAAACCCTCCAGAGAACCGCTTTTAGCAATATATAATGGAGTCTTGCTATTATCGTCACATGTACTTACTTTTTTTCAGAAAAATTTAGAAATGGTACAGAAAGGAAAAGAGTATGGCATAAATACCAAGGGTAATGCGATGTATACTAACTAAACATTATAATTTATTAACTAAAAACTATAATTTAATTATAGTTAGTGAAATACTCGGTCGGATCGAACCATGAGAGTACCGATCGCGAATACTGTGTACGGTGAGAGAACGAGAGAACGTGTTGTGCCAAGAATAATTAACAAAATCAATAAATGCCTATTAATCATTTAAAAAAATGTGCCCCAGTGACCACCTTAAAATACAAAGTAAAATAACATATTCTTATCAAATTTTTTATTTCCTTGTTATATTTTATTATTCAGGTATCCACCCATAAAATACTGTGGACTAGGTAAAAATTGTACATCTATATATTTATTTATATATTTCTAAGTAATTTATTTAACATCTCCTTATCAAATTTTTTCCACCTTGTTATATTTTATTTATAAAAAAAAATGTTTAACTATGTAATAGGTAATCCTTGCCTTGCCGTAAAACTGCCATGCAGTTTGGTAAAAAATAAAATTAAAATTAATATATTTGTAATAAAAAATAAATAAATAACTCTATCCGCCATATAAATACAACAAAATAAAATTAGAAAATGTATAAAATGACAATTAAGTTTACCATATCTAATAAAAAAATCACATTTAAGGAGTGATTTATGCCATTTCACAAGGTAGAACTATATTAATAAAAGCGACAAAAATAAAAAAGAAAAACCAGTAGGTATAGGGATAAGGGAATGCCTACCAGACAACCACCACGAATGGCGTAATAGACTTTTAAGTCTCATGAGACAGCTAAAAGAAGAATATACTCGCATATATTTAAAAGAAAAATCCATAACATTTATTCAGTATATTAAAACAAGAAAAAATACATTTTAATAATTATTTACGGTTGTAGCAAATGTTTTCACATTTTGCGAGCTCAACCATTACCCAGCACCCAGGTCGATGTCTGTATATGAAAGGCAAACGTGGATGGTACAAGCAAACTGACATTACCAACTGACTGCATAAAATTATAAAAGCCTAAATATTCGATGACTTACAGTGTATGTGCGAGATTTTATATAATATACATTTGTTCGAATTTATGGTGGTAATGTTGAAATATTTCTACTTGCATTTTGTTAATGAGAAAACCGTCTAGGCAGCATGACGCACGGTGAATTATTGGTAATAACATCTGAAGCTGAGCCAAGCCTGAGAGAATGAGATGCAACTTTAGGCCGCGGAAACAACTTTCTGCCACCAGGTGTCTCATTAGGCATGCGCATGAACAATGATCGTCGTAATTGTGCAGTCAGAAAATCAATCATGGAAAATGCATTCAAATATTAATGTCATTCTGGTAACGGCAAAAAGTGTTGTGTCGGACGCTCCTTCACCTTATTTTGTGTAAATGTGGTACTTTAACTATGCACCTACCCATAACCAGGAGTACCTTTTTTTGAACTAGAATTGTTAACTAATGATTGGTAAAATTATTATAGTAATAATTGTTTACATAAGGAGGCTATGAAACAGGATGTAGGAAGAGTGGTAGGAATTTGGTATAGGGACGGAATAATAAGGGTTCGAAGATCAACCAAGAAGCACGATTAACCTGGAAATTTCTTCGCTGATTCGCACGAAATATTGGCACACACAATAGGTGTTTCAGCACACACCGAGAGAAAACTGAAACTCAAAAGCAACAGTAACTGCACCGAATAATAATAATAATATGTTTATTCCAGCGTAATCGGGTTATATGTGCAAGACCCGATTCGCCATATTATATTACATACAATACAAAACGACGTGCTTGTAATATAGTGGTTACGATACTCGTCTTGTGATCTAGTGATCGGGGGTTCGAGCCTCGTTCCAAGAGGCCATCAAGTAAGTTATATTTTTATAGCACGAGCGTTTAGATTAGTTTGAAAATGAAGGAAATTGGATGAAGGTCTCCCCATGGCTCGTTTATAAGACTCCAAATATCACCAATTCTTCGCTAATATTTGCCAAGTCACTTCCACTGCTCTAATAATTTCGTCTTGTCCACTGAGACTTTAGGACTATTGAGTGCTCTAGTAAGTAAATTTGTGTACAATTTCGTAAATAATATTACTATTATTAATATGGTTGATTGAAATTTAAGAAAAAAGACTATAGATAAATTCGTATTAAAAAAATTATACTCAAATGCAGTTATTTATAATTGATGTTATGGAAAAATAATAATGTCAGTACTGTGTCACAATTAGATACCAGGAAAATTTATACGATGTTGTGATTCTGAAAAATGTGTGTTTCGCTTATACAAGAAATAATTTTTGTAACAATACGAAATATTTATAATCAACATTACTTGTAAGTGGAAATGGGACGCGGTGACAAGCTAAAGAAAATATGGTAAGACAGAAAAACCATCAGGTCCACTAAGATGACGACTGAACATAGATTTGAGATACTAAGACACCGATAGAGCAAGAAGATAGACAGGGAGAAGAAGATAGATATTAGAGATGTAGTACTGACGGCATATGCCGCGAATCATCATAAATGTTATTGGGTTTTCGAGGCCATTCTGGCAGACATTTCGGATCTCATTGCAGGGTCCACCATCAGAAAGATCAGATATACACGGCAGATTAACCCAGAAAACTATACACAGAATGGAAGTCTAGCAAAGTAGTCAGGACAATGCTGTGTACATCAGAGGTGGAATATACTCCATCCCACACAATAAACTATATATTCTTAATTATTAGGATAACACATTCTTATTTTGAAGTTGTAATTATTTAGAACATAGGTCTTTGTCAATTTTATCGAAAAATATGGCTTTCAAATAATGGAACGATAGATGAATTAATTTGAAAAAGGTGTAATATATAGGTTCGAAAATTTATCTTCAAAAATACTGTCGCTGTAGCATAGTTGGATAATGCACCTTTTCCGGCTTGTAAAGTGATCCAGGTTCGAATCCCGGTGGCGTAACAACAATATTTTTCGATAAAATTGATTTTATATGTATATCTTTCTAATGAATACATTTAATCAGTATATACTTAATTGCAGTATAATTGTATGTTATGTTTATCATGTTATATTATATAACCTCTGTTACAACAAAAACATGTATGCCAATACAGTCTAATACATATATATATACCACCAGTCTTCCCATTCGTCGAAGGATCCCGGAATGTTGCTGATCGAAGCAGATGACGCCGTATAATTTTGGCTGTGGTGCTATCATTATCTGACTACAGCTGCTTTGTAAAGAGAATAACAGAGGCGAAACATTGTCGTAGTTTTTCTGATGACGACATATTTTTTTTCTTAAATTTTCATCCCCTTTTTCAATTATGGAAAATTGCATTTGTGAAATATGCGAGATAATGGATATCTTATGTTAGTGTACTTTAATAAACTTGATGTAATAGAATTTAAATTATGTAAAGAGATGAAAAAAGGATAAAGGAATGCAGGATATGTGGTCCTGCAATGTTTTAACTTTACGAAACACCGTGAGCGGTCTAACTTATATTAAATTATGTCCGTTCTCAAGCGATTAAAAATGTTATGTCCACGGAGGTCGTTAAAGTTTTATTCTATTTTAATTTATTTTATACAACTCATAAAAAATGTAAACGAGTCATTATAATACTGAACATCAAATATTCGGAATAAAACTCCGCTTATCCACTTATGTAATGACACACTATATTAAAACACAGAAATCCCATCCCAAAAAACATTACATTTTCAAACAAATAATGTTCAATTTGAATGGTAAATTTTCGTTTACCTGTGGAGAGACAAAGTAAAATGCAATGTTCATTTCTAGGGGTGGGCAAAGAAACACTTTATTCAATTCAGCAGTTCGAACTATCGATGTATGAATTAGAACATATTTTTTTAAACAATAAGGTTACAAAAATGTGTAAACGTAATTAATATAAAATTGCGGCCACGCCTAGTATCACATTTCTCAAAAATCTATTTTTCAATGTTAAAAATATAATTTGCCAATTTTCGCAAAAAAATATCCACATATAAACCAGATATTCTTAAAATGATGTAAATACATGATGAACTAAGCCGGCGATAACGCAACGCACGTGCGTTACCTTCAATGGCAATGGTAAACATCCAAGTCTGCCTGCAATTCCGCCTTGCGATAGATTGGCAAAAAAAATATTTTGTACAGTCAAGTAAAATGCTATCTTACAAGCATAAGGCAATTTATTAGATTTTTTTTATATACAAAGTAGTAATAAGAAGTGGTTTTGTTAAAAAAGGTGTGCGCGCTGTTTTTGTGCGTGTACACCTTAGGGATAACATTGGTCCACAGTGCGTAACACACTGTGAGAGTAGCTCTAATGTTTTATTGCAGTCATTTATTTCATTTGTAACTATATTACATTTATGGATAGATGATTGAACTAATCGATATTAATCAACTTTTACCGCTGCTGTCGGCATCGTGGATACGCACCGTGAGATTTTATGATATATTGACAGAGACTGCCATCTCCATCATTCTGATAAAATTTGCAATACAAAATAGCATTTGATAATATTACATTTAAATATTGTTTTATTCGAAATTCGACTAAATTAAAATCGTTTTTGCCCAACCCTAAATAATACAAAATCATTTTAATATCGCACTTAACACTTTTATCGTTGTTTCAACACCTTAGGTGTCCTTTATGATTTGTCCGTCAGTAATTATGAATAGTTAAACTGTACCTGTCCATACTGACTGGTACCAAAATATATTTTATTCGTATGGTATCGTGCTGAGTCGAATCAAATCAAAGGCTCACCGTCAACAGCAGCCATCGCAAGTTTCAGGAGATTTTCAACCAAATTCAAACGGTAAACGTGTCTTGGGAAACGTCGTAAAACTACGTATGATTGTATAATACATATTCATATTTTCATATTTAATATTATACGAGCAGTCTTTTTGAAGATGTCCGAAAGGTTCGCTGGATCAAAATTAACATAGTTAGGAAAGGTACATAATTAATATCAACATAAATGAAGCGGCAAATAAACAAACATGTAACCACATAAATATACATAAATAATATATATAACTGATGATATTAGATTTTTTAAATCATTACGGGAAATTATCATAATATTATGGCAGAGTGAGCAGTACTACAATTATATACGATTAGAAAGAATGGATAGACGTGAACAATGTAGAACTAATTTTTTTTTTAAATCTGTGTATTATCAGAGAGAGAGAGAGAGAAATGAATTAATTATATTTATTTATCCACACAAACACATGCTGTATACAATTTTGATAAAACGAGTACTTAACCAACGATTCAGAAACCTGGACTCTTAACAACGAAAGATAAAGCATCTCTAAACATGCTTATCTAATTTTTAATATACAGATTATCAACAGGTCGTTAAAGAAAAGAAAAGGTCGGAAAAATTGACAGAAGAAGACAAAGAAGAAGGTCTAGATTAAAATAAATTGTGAGAACTGTCACCTTGTATATGTAAGTGTGTGTGTATGTGTGTGTGTCATGAGAGTGAGTAGATGAGTGGTGGGGAACAAAGATTATAAGAGGCCGTCTCTGGGGGAACGGTCCTCTCTTCCATCACAGCTCCAACTGAATAACCAGTATATCTCTGAAGTGTATAATTTGTAATTATTGTAATATTTGCTGTAATAAACTTAATATTGTTACCACAACATACTGAGTTATTATTTCAAAGAATTGGACTCAAAAGTAAGTAGTCAGTAAGCAGAGGATAGAACCCCCAAAAAATCTGGTGATACTTGGAAAGTTATCATTCAGTATTAATGAACATATTAAATTAAAAATTGTAATGTACGTTATTAGTAAAATAACGAAAATAAATCATTTTTGTAAATATATATTAACAAACAAAAAAAAATAACAGCACAATTATTGATTTACAAATGGCATCAAATATCTAATATTTTTAGTATAAAGTAAATAATTTTAATAAATTAAATAAGTACAAAGATTTACAACCTCCGGAGCGATTTTCTCCAAAAGTCGAATGACTTATTATTATATTTTTGGATGAAACAAAAACATTTAATAAATAAATATCTTTTTAATTAAAATTTATTTGTGATGATACTCTCTTTTGAACATTGAATGCATTTGTTAGGCCCTTGGAACAATAAAGTATCATCTGACATTTACATCAATCTGAGGAGTTAAGGCTTACATTTTTATATATTAAACTTTCATTTTTTTCGGTTTGAGTTTAGTTCATAACCAACATATAATTAACAATAATGAAGTAAGCCGATTCAAGAGAAAATTATTTTAAGAGTTTTGATATGCACAAAAATGTTAATTTAGATTAAAATATTTTATGATATCTTGTTATTTTAAGGGTACAATATGAAGATGGAATCTGACGATATTGTATAGTGTCACAATAGATTAATTGGTTAAAGATGTTTATCGGCAATATAAAATTTCGGGTCCGAATACGTGCCACAATTATATTCTAACTAAACTAACCGCTTGTGCTATAAAAATAAGACTAACTTGATGGTATCCTGGAACGAGGCTTGAACCCTCGACTACAAGATTACTAGGCGAGTATAGTAACCACTAGATCACAAACACTAATATTAAACAATAATTTGGAATTTTTTTTACAGGTATTTATTATTTATTATATATAAAATGAAATTTACAGAATAAAAATGAACCACAAGTAAAAAACAAATAGCTTTTCGGTGTAGTGGTTGAGACGCTGGCCAAGTGATTTAGTGATCGGGGGTTCGCGCCTCGTCGTTCCAGAACACCGAGAAAGTTAGTCGTATTTTCATAGTATAGGTGCTAAGCTTAGTTTGAAAATAGTAAGCATATTGATGTGACATGTATTCCGTGTACGTATCTCAATTAAAAAAAATCATAAGATTCTGTAGGTACCAAATATTGCGATGGGCGAATGTCCTATCATCACAGGACACCAACGATCATGACAAATTTAATACTCCAGTAGAAACGACCTAGAGGCAGACCAAATAAGACGTGGGCTGACTGTGGAAGAAGACTGGAGCAGAATGGGAGAGTCTGGAGAAGAATGACCAAGGATGGGAATCAGTGGAGAGCACTGTCGATGATGGTAAATACATCCTGTCGTGAAAGAATAAGAAGAAGGTATTATTCTCAGACATCGTGGATTGGTGGGCACGTAATCAGGATCCTGACATCGACATATTCGTATCAAACTTAAATGAATACAATATTATATTACTAATTGACATCCCTGTATTAGACTAAAATGAATACAATATTATATTACTAATTGACATCCCTGTATTAGACTAAAATGAATACAATATTATATTACTAATTGACATCCCTGTATTAGACTAAAATGAATACAATATTATATTACTAATTGACATCCCTGCATTAGACTAAAATGAATACAATATTATATTACTAATTGACATCCCTGCATTAGACTAAAATGAATACAATATTATATTACTAATTGACATCCCTGCATTAGACTAAAATGAATACGAGTTCCTACACAAAAGTTACACAAATAATAATTATTACCGATTTGTCATCATGACACATATTATCATTTTTATCTGAAAAAGTCTTCGCAGTTATTATAATTTTATTGAGGCCATTAACTTTGGGCAATAAAAGTAGCCACGGAATGGTCTCGTGGAGCACAAGAAACGTCAAGATCTATCGGCCATTTGAGAATCTGTAAAAATGTCACATGTTTTTGTTAATGTGATGCATGTAAAAATAAATAACAATACCGTTAAAAATGTTCAGTAAATTTACGCAGTCGAGCTTCACAATAGTGTCCATAGATAATAAAACTGTATGAAAATAGAATTGGTCAAGATTATCTTTTTACCTACTAATTAAATGTATTAATTAGAAAGATATACATATAAAAACAACTTTATCGAAACATATTGTTTGTTGCGCTACCGGGATTCGAGCCTGGATCTCTTTTCCAATCCGGGGAAGGTGCATTACTAACTATTACTATTTTTGTCGAGACATTTTCGAACCTACATGTTACACCTTTTCAAATTAATACATCTATCGTTCTATTATTTGAAAGCCATTGCAATTTAATTACATAATTACATTACTATCTGGCGTCTGCTATCGGTTTACTCAAAGGTATTTGAGATTCTGTAATATCAATGTAGATGGCTTTCAAATAATGGAACGATAGATGTATTAATTTGGAAAAGTTTAACATATAGGTTCGAAAATTTGTCGACAAAAATACAGTCGCTGTAGCATAGTTGGTAATGCACCTTCCCCGGATTAGAAAAGAGATCCATGGTCGAATCCCGGAAGCGCAACAACAATACTTTTCGATAAAATTGATTTTGTATGTATATCTTTCTAATTAATACATTTAATTAGTATTTAAATATCACAGACCTATGTTATGAATAATTGCAACTTCACAATAAGAATGCATTCTCTTTAATATCTTTTTACCTCCCGTGCTTTCTCACTTTACATTACCCCTATGAAAAAAATATAAAACCGTATTATCAAAAATATTTTAAGCCTTTCACTGTCCTTTATAAACTTCTATGTAGTTTTTGGGCTATTCTACCGTGTATCTTCAACTTCTTTGGTTAGCATTTCGGATCCCATTGCAGGGCGAAACGTCAGCCAGAGAGTATATTCCGGAAAATAAAAGTAAAACTATTAAAAAATATAAAATTAAATATAAAAAAGCTTCAAGAGCGTGCATAGGAAGGAGTATGAAAGTGGACGAGACAAAACGTTGTGCCAGGACAGAAAAGTGTGGCATTCTATCTTCTCTGCCTACCTACCTATCTATATTTTTTGGAGTGTTTTGATGTCACCAAAATATTGTAATTTTTTGGTTATTATTGTTATAAAGTTTTATTTTTCTTTCGCGTCCAAATAAACACGTCATTAGTGATCCTGTCAGACCAGCAAATTATTAATACTCGCCTATATATTATATTGTATGATATCCATATCTTAAATGCTCAAGTATATTTTGCATTGTTTTAGCGAGTGTCTGAAATTCCATTCCGTATAAGAATACAGAGAACACGCAGCATCGTATCATTCACAACTTTTCATAGAAGACTACACAATCTTTCTTCATGCGAAATAATCTTTCTTGAGTTTTCACATATGTTTAAATTAAATGCTTGTTTTTCTTTATTATACTCGTTTAGTTTACTTGAGATGCGTTTCGCCTTGTAATTGCATTTAACTCAACACTAACTTATATTTTTATCTTATTATATTATACAATTATATAGCTATCTTTTTTTACATACACAATTACGTATATGACATTAAAAACGAAACGATTACTTAGAATAATTAGAAGCAATCAAAAATGTATGGAAATCTTCAGAATTCCAACGAATAATGTTGTCTCTTTTCATCAGATCCAAATTAAATTGTATAACTGTCTTCAACTGTAGACAAAACTACAAGTTGTTGAGTTAAATTGTTAGATTGATTATGTCCTTATAAGGCGAAACGTGTCTCAAGTAAATTAAACGAGTAGAATAAAAAAACAAGTGTTTTATTTTCACATGTGATTATGAAGTTCTACAAACTTAACTCGGAAACAGTTTTCGTTAAATCTGCATCCCAAGTTGACTATTTTATCTACTCCTTCCAATCTTGTTAACAAAATACATAACAATAAAATCCGTAATGTAAATATTATAGATACCTCAAAAGTTTGTAACGAAAGTCATGAAAGTCAGTATGAAAAGATGCAAGGTAATTTTAGTGAATTTATTAATAAAAAAGATTTTGTTAAAAGAGATTTTTATGACTGGCTATTAATATTTTTGATGCCACCTGGGAAAGATTTATAAGCCGGTCGAAACTTGAAATCAGAATAGTAATTCAGAATGAACGTATTTTATTCTTTTATGATGATTATATGTGTTAGAAACTTGCATGCCTTTAATATCGAATTTGACAAAGCGTCATTAAATAATCTTGTATGCCTATATTAAGTCACGGGTATAAATACGTAGCTATACCTACTATCTGTTATATTGAGTTTTATCGCTTTGATTGACGAACTATAAACTTGATATTTTTCTCAATTACTCAAGAACACTGCTGTGAAGACATAAAATTAATGAATGTATGTATATATATATATATATCACGGTGAGATTTATGTATAATGTGATATTACAGATGTAGAGATTATCGACTAGACAGTACTAGTAGAAAAATATATGAATGAAATAATGAATACAACGAAGAATGTATGAGCCTGTTGTTAAAAAATATAATGTCTACGTTTCTTGAAATTAGGAAACCAGACATTTAAATATGGATTAAATAATATCAATACCACCACCTGTGAAGTCAAAGTCTGAATATTAAAATAAGCCACCGTTAAAAGGCTGAAGGTATTTGACATGTGGCTCTATCGACGCATGTTAAAAATCTCTTGGGTTGTCCACATTAGCAATGAAGGAATACTAAGACGCATGAATAAGTCAAAAGAACTAAAAATAACTACCAAATGAAGGAAAATTGCATACAACGAACACATTCTTCGCAATGCATTATACAGGAGATGATAGAAGGCAGCAGAGGCGTAGGTAGAATTAAGGTACCTTGGCTGCGTAACCTCAGAGAGTGACCATAGTCCAAAACGCTGGAGCTTACAAATTTACGATCATGGACTTTACCTGCGGGCGTAGGTAGAGAGGATAGAGCGCCACACTCTTCTGTTCTAACAAAAAAAATCTGGTTTATCCACATTCATACATCTTCTCATACAAGCTCGTCGATTATTTATCTGGTCGTGTCAAGTCTTCCGCGGACGTCTTCCATTTCTTTTGCCATCAACCCTTGCGTCATATATCGTTCTTACAATTTTCTCCTCATTCATCGGTTTCATATGACCATATCAGCTAAGTGATCTTTTCTCAATCTTTCTCACTATGCTAAAATCAGCTTTAAATTATATTGAATATCATATCAAATATTATATTTTATTTCATAGGATAAATAAGCATATATACAATTTGGCCGCCAATCATTAATAAAAGATGGCACATAAAGAAAAAGAGGCTAGTCTCAATATAATTTATTTAAACAATGATCGTGACATTTGTGACACGTTGTTGCTTCGTGACATTTCGTTAACTAACCAATAAACCCAAATTACTTTATTCAGTCAACGCTAGAGCTCCGACCCGTTTCACTAGACGTAGCGACCTATTTAATTTATTTAAACCAAACAAGAATCGTAATTGTTTTAATAAAAAATTCAATACCATTGATATTTTTTCATGTTCCAGGTCAAAATTTAAAAAAATTATCTGCACGAGTTTGCCTTTTATCCGTTGCTGAAATGTTAAAATGTATTATTCGGATGCACTGAGTTCGTTTGGAGCTTTGCTTAGCAAGCGGATAGTATTGTATGATATAATTCATAAATCCGAAAGTTACTTAAGCGACATCATCTGTGAATAATACGTTTGTGGAAGCGTAGGAGTAACAGAATAGCGCGACAGATGAATAATGTTGACTGAGAAAAAATGAATCCAAGTAGCAGTCAAACTGATTTGTTAAAGTCATGGCGAAACAGCTGTTACAAAAAAATCTACGTTCAATTGCAGGTGGCTATAAATCTATTTTTAGTCTCGATTACAATAGATGTATCCAACAATCGGTCGGATTCAATGGGATCCGGTGCTCATTGTGACAAAATACAAACGGGAAAATTTGAATAATAATATTATATTATACGAAACAGTAACGGAAGCCGCGGCCGAGAGCCGGCCAGGTGTCGAGCCCGAAGCTCGTGGATTGGCGACTTGAATGAAACCACTCTCGAGACGGGCCGTTGATGAAACGCTTAGCCGTTGGCGTATTGCATCATCTTTGGGAATAATTCGTGTTGCTCAAACAGTTACACACGAAAACTGATTTTATTTTTGAACTAGTCATTTAACGCGCCTTTGACGTGCTTGTGGTTTAGCGGCTACGATACTGGCCGGGGGTTCTAGCCACGTTCCAGGAGGTCAACAAGATAGTCCTATTTTCAAAGCACAAACGTTCAGCGTTTGAAAAGAGTAAGAAAATAAGAAGAAATTTAAAGAAAATATTTTAAAAAAAATAATCTCACAGTTCAACAAAAATTTGAAATCATTTTTTGCATCATCGTATTTTTTTTTTTTTCTTTACAGTACACATATATGCTTCAATAATCATACTTCAAATTCGTGGGGATTCAGCAATTGTAAGGTTAAAATAACTCAAAAATCATAGAGGGTACTTGATCAGTACTTTACCTCATTTCGCTTCAAAAGTTAATCAGATTACTTACTATACAAAGCGAGCTACTAAAAGCGCGTCCGGACGGCGCGTGAGAAAGCCATAGCGCATCGGGTGCTGGTTTTACTTCAATAGAGTATTCTAGCTCTATAATAAAGTAGATTAGAGCATCTTTTTATAACTTCTGATTATACTTTTTTCACATAACTTCATTAATAATAATAATAATCAATGACTTCAAATCAAAAATAACAAAGTATTGCTCGATGTGGATAGAAAGCAAAATTAAACTAATTTGTCATTTGTGCTATCCTAACTACCCACTCATTCTTATCACCGACTGTTGTATATTACAGACAATAATATTTTTATAACCTTTTTTCAATATCTTTTTCTAACTTCTGATTATACTATTTTCACATAACTTTTTATAACTCACTTAACATTATACTTACTTACCTCTTAACGTTTACAACTTTTAAAAACTGTACAGGTAATTACTTTAGAACAGACTACGTCTAGTAAAGCAATTACCTTTATATTTTCATATGTACTATTTATGCTACAAAAAATAAATAAAATTTTAGTCGCCACAGAAGTGAAATACGTTTAATTAATAATTTAATTAATTTTTCTTGAATCCTCTCTTCATTAAAGTATTTCCCTGTTTTTATTGTGTGTGAAGAATTTAATTTTTAATTTTTTAATTTTTTAAATTTATTTTTATTAATATTAAAAATATAATACAATTTCAATAATCAGTGGATATATATGTTTTAACATTTGTTTCTTCTCTATGAGAGTAAGACTCGTGTATAGAGAAGGAGTATATTCTAGTTAAATATTTCAGTTAGTCTGTGTACATATTTTTTTAACTCCAGTTACTAATTTATTATAGTCCGTAATTTTTCTAATTGTGATGGGAAGATTGTTAAAAAATTTGATACCTTGATAAATATATTGATTTTGAAAGAACATACTGATTCAAATCATAAATGTGTCAATCTCAGTATGACATGCTTAATGGTCCAGTGCTGGCGTCGCAGGCGGAATCTCAAAATTTTCATTCTACAACATACATTTTCATTATACATAAATTTTAATGATGAAATAAAACGAGAATAAATCAAAAATTTTATTGAAAACTCAAATTCACCATACAGTCGTAGGCTACTTGGAAGAATATAATATATGGGAGTTATAAGCTTCATTAAACAAGAAAACCAAAACACTTTTTGGTGCTTGTAAAGTTTACTAGTTAGAACGGTGACCTTGCATCGCTTTTGACAGGTTTTCTATATCATGCATATAACTACGTGTTTTCAATTTCAGGCTTGATTGTAAATTATCATTAGTTAATTTGCTTCTTAACTTATTTTTTACTTGATTCATGAAATTAAATGTTTGTTCGCATAAGTAAGTAGAGTCAAATTGTGAGAATGGCAAATGCTAGTTCAAAATATATTGAAGGCAAACTATTCCATGTACCAAATATGATTGTATTAGTAGTGTATTGCAGGCAAACTATTCCATGTATCAAATACGATTGTATTAGTAGTGTATTGCAGGCAAACTATTCCATCTATCAAATACGATTGTAGATGAAAATATGAGTTGGAGTTGAGGGGTTAAGGGGTGCCTAGTGACCAAGTGGCCGGGGGTTCGAGTTTTGTCCCAGAAGGCCACTAAGATAGTCCTGTTTACAGTTATCTATAATTTATTTTTTGTTTATTTATATTCGTTTATTTCTTATTTTCTATTTTTTAAAGATAAATATTATTTTGTAACTTCTCTGTATTGTAAGTATTATTTATATAGCGAATCGGGTCTTGCACAAACAACCCGACCATGCTGGAATAAACAAATTACGATTATTACTAAATTAGTTTTAAAAAAAAAATTCTATAATGTGTACAAAGTTTGAGGTTCTGTGATAAGATATCTTCAAATCTACATACATATACATATCTACATATTTACAGAGTTCTTATAGAAGCTCAGCATCTCTTATCTCGAGGTATAACGGAGAGCGAGTCTTGATCTATGAATGACTAAACAGGAAGTGGATATTATGTTGAATGTATTGGTAGGTGAGCTAGCAGTTTGCGTGGCTCTTTAGTTTTGGCACCATTCATGAGAATGGTCGTATTATTATGGTGAAGATTATTTTCTGTAATGCGCAAAGTTATTACAATACCTATGTTTTATACATCAGTGGGTTAATTAAACGGTGTTATGAGCTATCGCGGAGCAAATATAACATATTTAGAGTCAAATCAAAGTTCTAGAGTTTCCGCAGTTTGTTTCATATTTATTTTATTAACTACTTAATGAATTAACGTACATCTACTGGTCTCGAAAAATATCATTTCCTTCTTCAGGATGTCAATAACTAATCCAAAATATATGTTAAGGTTGCTTAAAAAATAAAAATTTAGTACCTAACTTAAATTGTTACCTGGTGATACAAAAATACTAGAATAATTTTTAGGAATAAAATTTTAGGATGGGACTTGTGGTTAAATTTACTTAGTTGTTAATAATTTTTTGATTAGTTTTACACGCTTTATTTATCTCCAACGATTCCAAATTCCAAATTATGAATCTATGTTCTGAATAATTACAACTTCACAATAAGAATGTGTTTTCCTTAATAAAATATTTACTCATTAATGTTGTGGAAATCAGTGAAACATAAAACCAATTAAATGTGTATATTAGAAAGATATACAGAAAAAAATCTATCTATCGAAAAGATTTTTTATTAACACCGTTATACGAATCCGAAATTTTGCCTTGACAGGAGAATGGGTTACCATTACGCCACGTTAACCATTTAAATGTGGGACAAATTTAAGACTTATACATGTAGTAATTTTTAAGAGACATCTTTAATTTTTATTTACAAGTAATTCTGTGTAATTCTGCATAAAATGAGGCAAACTTTTTTTTTCGTGTATTGTGTAGGTAGAGGGTATTCAAAGTAAATGACTCACATGTTGATAGTTCGGGCATATGAAGCAAATTACCGATAAAATAATAATACCATCAGCTCTCACCTGTGATTATTCACGATGTTATAAAAAGTAGAGGGCAACACTTTTTCGGTCATGTTATGAACCGATATGCAAAATGAAAACCAAATATAATTTTTTTACAACAAAAATTCCTATCTAAAGAAACTGAAATATCTGTGGACTATCTCCACGACAAAATATGAAATAATATAAACAAAGAAAATAAATAATGTAACAAGTATGAAGAATTGAAAATGGTGGGATCCCTCACAAAGGTGAAAGAAGAGTTTTTGTAGAAATTCTCTGCCTATCGCCGTAGCCAAACTACATGAAAGAATGTGTACATATTAATTACAAAATCGATCTCTAATATTATGCGGTTTTGGAAGCCGTTCGTTTACTTTTAACGGTAGCTATGTGAATTTAGATTTTTAATGGTGCTATATAATTATCTATTTATGAATAAATTTTACATGTTTGGTTATTGAATATGATCAGATATTTTTTTAAACATATTTAATAACTTTTTATTTTTTCGTTCCTTTTTAAAATATCTGGTAAATGGATCCTGTCTGCTATGAGTAGATACATTAAATATATTATTTTTATGTATCATTACTATAATGATGTAATTTTTATGTAATCTCAAACAATTTTTTAACAGAAATATTACTATATTTGTAAAATTTCAAAATATAATAGTTTTACAAAATATTTAAAACTATCATGTATATTAATTTCAAGGATAAAAAATATGATTTTGTAGATGTATAAATTATATTGTTTTTTATCCTTAATAATATAATATGTACAAATGACGATTAATAAACCACAATAATTTTTCCGTTACGATTTTTTAAAACATGTACGATGCCCTTCTTGTGACCGCTATATTAAAACTTTTCAAGGTAGCAAAATTTTTTAAATGTTATTTACGTACGTAAGTATGTAATATTTTTAATTTTAATATTTGATGCAAAAATAATACGGCTAGACATTTTAATAAATTTATACAAGTATCTAACTTTGCGTATGAGTTATATAGAAAGTGTCACAAGTTATTTGTATAAATCAATTAATACATTTTTTAAAAGTTATACTTATTTATTTTTTAATTATACCTGGTGCACACTGAACCATCATTTGTATTTGATTAACATATAGAACGGTATTTATTAACAGTTGCTCTAATTCTTTATAAAGACAGTTATTAGGTGGCGAATTGAATAATATGTACTTAAATACTTCTTGTGTAAGACAATTTATATAATACGCTACTCGACAACCAAATACGAGTAGATAAATATTTTTTAAATATGAATTAAATATATTAATTATAAAGATATACATATAAAATCAATTTTATCGAAAATTCGGTGGTGCAATCAATAATAATCCCGGTGGCGCAACAACAATATTTTCGATAAAATTGATTTTATATGTATATCTTTATAATTAATATATTTAATTCATATTTAAAATATCACAGACCTATGTTCTGAATAATTACAACTTCACAATAATAATGTGTTCTCCTAAAAAATATTTTTTATATTACAGATCTGTGTTTTTCGATGTAACCTATCTAGAAGTTGCCCATAGAAATCTGCATTTGCCTTGCTTATTATTTGGTGTATATATTTTTATCCAGGCTTTTCTCTATCGTCCTCTTCTTTTTTTACATTTCTGGGGTTTGCGTTGTGTCTAAAAATGTGATTTATTCATTGGCCCCTTACGATTTTTTTGCAATGTTTTCAGGACCTCTTCAATTATTGTACCTAATCTCAGTTTAGCTCATTCTTTCCGTCCTTCTCCAGCATCACATCTCGAATGTGTCCAACCTATTTCTCTACTTCTGGTTAATCGTTTAGATTTCGCTTCAGATATAGATTTTGATGAATTGTTTGTTTTCTTTTTGTTTACATGTGATTTGAAGATTTGTTTTTAGGCATACCAGTTAATAAATTATTACCTGTACTTATTTATTCATCAATAATTTATTTTAATATCTGAGTTTGATTATCATAAAATATTGTTATCTCTCGAATAGATTTAGCATGAGTCTAAATGCCTCACAGCTACGAGGAAAAAAAATTCGAACATTTTCAGGTATTATTTATTAATAAATGAAGATAACAACTCGATGTGTCTTTCGCATATCTCACAGTGCACAGCGCGTATATATTATATTACAACGCTCAACTAAACACTCAACACCTGACCGCAGCGGCGCCCAGCGGAATAATGCTGTCGATAAAAAAATTAAAAATGTTAAATGTTCCTTCGAATTTATGGCCCTGCCCGACCGCAGCTTTTTCTAACGATAGATATTTCAATGGTTATTGTTATAAATCAAATATTAATTGATAGTTCTTGGCACCGAAATTACATGTTTCGTGTTGGTATTGTCAAGGCGTTTTAACTTTAACTTAACCACGAGAGGTCGTGTGGCGTCTACAAAGACATTACTGAGATTGGGCCCAAATTGTGGTCTGCAGTTTTTTTTTTTATAATGATGTACGCATAACGTATTATTATCCGTAGACGAAATATTCTTTTTAGGACTAGGGTATTGTTTTAAATCAATTAACTAGAGAATAACTTCTACCATTCAAATGTTTGGCAGTAAATTTAACCTGTAGGTAGATACACGCTTTACACATTTTAAATAGATTTTATAATTGGTTTGCAAACAATGTATCTTTTTGTATTTCTAAAGTAAAATATGTTTTCGGAATTAGGAAATGTGTTGGCAATACAGAACCACGTGCGCTTTAAAATCGGTCATGATATATAAAGTGACGGTTAAAACTTTATATAAACCATTATTATGTTCAATTGTAACTGATTATTAGTAATCCTTTGAGGTACACTAGAAACTAAACCTTCAACAGTTAAATATAACCGAACACAATCGCAGTTACAATAACGGTTTACTAATACTAATTTTACGGAGCCGAAGTGTGGCTTTTATGCGCCGTATATTTTAGGTACCTATCTATCCTTGTTATTTTATTATAATTACAACATTATGATATTTTGATCAATTATGTGCTGTCAAAGTGTATTGAATAGATTCACGGAATAATATAAAATACCAAAAAATGACATGTAGAATGATTGAAAATATTATAATAGATATTTTTAATTTAAATTTAAATTTTATTGAGGGATTTTGACAATGTAAACATATTATAACAAACATAATAACTATTTAACATATGGTATTAATAATGAAAATCCACAAAAATATTAAGATACATAGGTGTGTTTAGATGCAGAAAATAAATAAAAAGAGAAAGGGTGGAGGAGGTTGCAACTAGTGGTTCATAGGAATAAACCTTTGATCGTAGTAAGGCTAATGTTGTAAAAGTTAATTTCTCATTATGGTATTTGCATGACCGGTGAATGATATTAGATATTAATATTAAGTTGTAATATGTACTAAAATTAATTTATTGATAAACGGGTTGATGGTATAGAAGATACAAAGAGGAATGATGGTGAACAGAACACTAATTTATTATTACACCATCAATATTAATTCGTGTGCTTCTGTATTATATGTATAATATTATATTATATTTCCTGGTTTTATAGTAGATTTTTTTATAATTTCCCTCTACAATGACAACCTGAGTGTTAATTTGTAACTAATTTGACTTTTTGTTTAACTCCAAGTTTCCTTCAAGTAATATATTTTAGTTATAATTAAAATTGCAAGGTCTTAAACCGAATAGGAATAAATTGTACAATTTTTCAAATAAAATTCAAGTGTCAGTTATGTCATACAGGGATATTTTTCTAAAAACGAAAATGAATTCATTTAAACAAACTCTTTATGTCATGTGCATATAAACATTCTACATAAGTGTTTTCCAATTAATGTAACCTTCGAGAACTTAAAAAAAAAGGTATTTGAATGGTGAATATTAATAATAATTAATGATTTCTGTTTATAAAAGTAAGTAGGTACGTTTTGCAAATATTGAAATTTAAACATAAAACGAGTTGTTTTCCATATTTAAGTTCATCACGTGAGTCACACAGGAAACAATAATGTTGAAAAAAAAAACTAGAATTAATTAGAAGCATGTAAATATTTTACAACCATTCAAATTTATTAATAGCCATAATCGATGATTAATGCTCAATCTTTTTTCAGTCCTTCATCCATATTGTTTCTTTAGCGGTTTTTTAAAGAATGTATTATCATAAAATATATGAGACGGAGTGGATCGGCTAGGTATGTTCGCACATGTGCGCTGGAATCCGGATCTAAATCATACGTGCAGATCGTTCATGAATTCCTGGGCACGAAAAAACTATTAGTTTTTAAACAAACTGTATTCTGTATTTTTTTATAATTAAATAATCTAAGTGCTTGTATTGTATTTTTGTCTTTTCAACAGACTCAAGCTTCAATAGAAATGTTAGCATAACAACAAAGGATTTATAATTTGTACGATCCATGTCGCGGTAAACGTAAAAGATTTTTTTCTTATGTTTATTATTAATTTATTATATCTAATAATATACTTGGCAAAACTACTGCGTTTTATCGTGAAATTTATTAATATTTGGCATTTAGCACAACCCTTGTGTCGATTTGTCGTGGGTATTCACTTCCCTCTAATAAATGTTAAATAAATATTCTCTAAAATAATAAAAACGTTATTTCAATTGTTGAACTTACATATATAGTAATATTAACAACAGTTTTGTAGGGTATTTAATATTAAGGAAGATATTTCAAAATCGGGGTGTCGTGTCACAATTATTAATATATCTGCTAACCGATGTATATACACTGCAATATAACCTGAAAAAAATCTGATGTTTAAAACACGCTAAATTTTGATGTTGTTAAAAAATAAGGTTTTTAGGAAAAACAATGAAAACATGCCTGATTGGAAGTATAAAAACGTGACTCATTAATAAATTTAAACATGATAAAAATTATAGTTTATAGCTTATCGAATCCTCCATCTTTGAACCCGTAGACAAAATAGAATACCAAAAACATTATTTTTGTAAATTAAGATATATTCGAATGATACAATGCAGTTTAAATGGCTCAATGCTATCTTGATTGTCAAACAGAATTCTAATACGGGCAGAAACCTGCTTTTTGCTATCAGGATTCTTCGTTCAAAAAAATATCACGATGGTATTTAAGTATTGCCTGATACGGACATGTGTACGTATGTATAAAGGTTCATTAAAATTCAAAAATGTTTTGTGGATATGCGCCTATAGCGGCGGGAATCTCATCGCCACGTTGTTTTAACATGGTGAAATCAGCGAAAAACGAACCGATGTATTCCACAATAATCTTAGTTTAATTCCAGTTCGCGTTGTAAATATGAATGGGTGATACTCCCACTCCTCAGCTAGAAGCCCATTCATTCTTTCTCACTTCGTGTAGAGGTTACGTTCATTCATACTAGCGCTTTAAGAAAGTTGGCGACCTCAAATCGCGCGCGTGGGCCGCACTCATTTGGAAGATAACTGCACTCGCAATAAGTGATAAAAAGTTACCGTGGTTTGACAGAAATGTCAGGAATATGATGAAAACGTAATTTTTATTATCAGTGTTTGATGATTTACTCATTTGCACATAGACGCATTACGTCAGCTTTGCCGGCTAAACACTTGCGAAACTTCATTCAAGGTGTTAAGCCGACTAAATAAACCACGAATGCGAGAGACTTAATCTAGCAACAGCGCATTTTCCGAGTGCTATATTGTTTAGCTGATTCATCTATTGAGAATAGTTAATCAAAACTTTCAGAAATTAATTACTTGATTTTATAACAAAAAGAAGGCGAAAAATTTCTCAAATATTGAGAAATTAATATTATAATTTTAAAACATAATAAAAGTCTTGTATAATTATGTCAGTATGTTTGGTGGTATACATTTTAGTATATCTAGAATTTAAAAAATGTAAAAGCTTTATTTTTTTAAGAAAAAAAACATTGATTTTGTGCATTTGATTCGCGACTAGGGTGTGAATAATAGAATTCCGAAATACCGGATGATTGCTGGCATTTTTCAATAACGGAATTCAAATACCGCAAACGCTAGATTTTCGATATTATTTTTTTTTTATAAATTACGTCTTAATTTAGTGTTGCTTCCACTACAAGGACGACAAACCGGGATTTGATTAATTATTAATTTTAAATTAAGTAAAACGAGAATACACATCTATATAGCAATCTTACAAATGCACATTTAACGTATACGTTAAAAAATATTGTTATTTTTCAATAAAACGGATAACAATATCAATTGATAAAAATTATGTTCATTTTTCCAAATTCGAAATATCAGAATTCAGGTATTTAAAAATGTGTTGAAGAATATTAATAATATAAATGTAGTTTCGAATTTGTTTTACACCAATGACTTATTCTTACAATTTCGAATGGGCTTGTAATTTGAAGAAATAAGATTAACTTGGCTTTGCGAGAATTTAATCCCTAATTATTTGGTAACTCTTGTCGCGTGATTGTTAAACCGTAGTTGGTATTAAATTATTTATTAATTAATTAGTATTTAGATGGTATTAAAATAATAGTATTTAGATGTTACGAAAAATATTAATACAGCAATAATCTCTTCAGTAGTCCACTGTGGTCCATGTTCATGAAATGGGAAAATTTTCAGAGATTGAATTGAGATAAATATCAGAATGATGTATAATTTGTTGAGATTATAATCTCAGAAAAAATAATAGAAAGGGATAAAAATTAAAAAAACAAAACGTGAAGTTAGGCGCGAGACAGAATTTATGAGACTCGGTGGATTAAAAGCCGAGAGTTGTTTCCAAAGAATCTCACGAGAGCTTATAAATATCTCGTCCGTTAATATCTCGACCATAATATCTCGACGGTTGCGACTCTCGTCTAGGCACTAGATACTACACGAGGCGATCAAAATCAAGCTTGCATTGATTATCCCGTGCGATATTTCGCAAACTGTCCGACTCCACCTCCATTATGACGGCATCAAGAATGTTCCAGAACGCCGAGATTAATGTTATCTTCAGAAAACACGTTCTCGATACGACTAGACATTATAATATGTAAACGACTGATCTTATAAAATTGATCTCTGGCGAATAACCTGGGGCGAAGTGCACTTGCGTTCATTAAATAAATATATTTTTTAACGTCGACACTTAACCGACCAGTTGTAAAATTAGTCACCTGTTATTTCTTGAGCCGAATGCGTGGGCTTCATTTGAATAAGTGTGGCGCCAAACTTGAGATTCATCTTAGAATTAGCCATTTATAAAAAATGGTTACGAAATTCGACGCGACAGCATTATCATAACAGATACTCCATTGAGTGCTTAACACAAATTTTACAAAGCTGTTGAATTAAGTTGATGTTCAGTGTTTACTGTTTTGTCTTTTTGTAATGCTTTTAAATCAGTTATAAACAGGTATCTAGGAAACTGTAAAATGATAAGATAGTTAATTAATTTCGGCAATATGTGTTTCAAATTAAGGAATATTTTTGGTTCAATTCCTAGAAAGGATTGAATTATTGCGGTCATTTATAAACCTTATTACATTTTTTTTTAGACATATATAATCTAATCATTATTATGTTTAATAACGTTTACATGTCCCAATTTATATACAATAACAACATTCTTTCATATTTTATAAAGTGAGTGAATATTTAATCCTAGCTTAATCATTGAAAACCACAATGCTTTTAAAAATAGTTGGTATATATCTCATATAATTAAAGTAACTATCATCTTCGTTATAACAGCTGTAATCATCAGAATCTCCAGCATATGAATATCATTATTATTTAACTTTTTTTTTTTTGAAAAAACTATCATTTTAGCGATCTTCATTCAAGATATAAATGTTATCAAAGTCTAGTGAATAATTAAGTAAATCGAGGCTTGGATGGTATAGGATGTGGGGAAATTTTGCAACCAAGAATCATCAAAATAAATGGAGATACCAAATTTTGACCGTAATAAAGAATTGTATGGAGTTTTTAATGAAAACATATTTTTGTTGTGAAGTTGCAATTTCAAAACAGTTCTGTAATATTTTTAATACAGATTAAATTAATCACTAGGATGTTATCAACCATCTCCTAGCGTGTATATTAATCAAAGGTATTAGAAATTCATTGCAATATAAAATTAATTGTTTTAAAAATGGAATAGTAATTATATAACTTATAACAAAGACTACCGAATATAGGTTCAAAATTTGGCGAAAACGTAATCGGTTGATATGGCGAAATGTTAACGCGTATCGTATAACAATACAAAATATTTTTTATAAATAATAAGATAAAACACTTTGTTTAAACCACTATTTATTGATAAATCAACATGTTTCGATACCTATGATATCTTCTTCAGGAGACAATGTATACTAAAATTAAAAATACTTAGATACCCATCACTTATATTTTTAAAGTTTTGTTTTTATCTATGCTAGCATTTTCGTAGTATAGTGATTTAAACAAAGTGTTTTGTCTTATTATTTACATAATATGTGGCCATAAAGTAATTTTGGTAATATTGAAGAAGAAAATATATATAGATTTTTTTTGTACGTCTTTCTAATTGATTAATATTATATTAAATATATGGAGTGTTAAAATGATACACAAAACCAAATGTAGGAACATGTTTGATAAATAAATGTGTAGTATTATATAATCCTAATAATATCGGAAAATGATAAAAAATATTTCATGCACTTTAAAGAAAAATATCAAAAAGACGTAATGAATATAATAAAAAATAATTAAGTTCTCATTAATTATGATTTTTAAAATTGAGACTCTTTTCGTGTAACGGCCAAATTTAATATATTCGTAGATCATTATATTTTATGAATATTTCTCGAACATCGAATGATTTAATCGCACCGCTCTCTACACCAAACACATACACACACACACACACACACTCGCGCTCAAGAATGGAGCAATGAATGAATAGTTCGTGTCGCGGTGAACTGCGGTATCAACTAGTTTTTATGAATGAACGTAGAGCCTTGAACCTCCGGCGGCGCTATTTACATAAACTTCCACACAGACAACTAACGAAGCTTTATAGCAACACATTAATTAAGAATCCAGTTTTAATTCAAATTCAAAAACTAAAGAGATGCATTAACTTTGTAAATATTGAATTTATTGAGTTTTGTTCCGAAAAATCTGCGTGGAATTAATAAGCAATTTATAAAAAAATATATATTAAAAAAAAACATTTTTTCCCATTAAAGTATTTAACTCCATATTATATGAAATTAATTTAGAAATTTTTGTACTGTTTTTAAAAATACATTACAATGTCGCCAAAAAGATAGATTTTATTAAGCAACGTGTGGAGGCCCTGCTCGTCAAACCAGACACTATACAGCCATTTTTCGCCGCCTAGTACAGCCCGAAAATCTAAACCAGAAAAGTTAGCTGAAGCGATCAAATTTCCACTGGCCACTTTCTCGGACGCATCTTTCGGAACCACCTCCAGTGATATTCACTAGTCACGAACTTTAACTCGCAATTTAACCTCCAAACAGTGTCAATTTATTTGTGCGTCATTCGACAATAAATGCCAACCTATTGTAAGTCCTGTTTCATTTCATCAACCTGCTCTAATCGCAACACCAACATCTATACTCATACGCACGCTCTGTAACATTAATATACACTGCGATATACACGCGTGAGAATTTAAGGAGGATTAGGGCCCCAGACTCACCTAAAACAAATTCTTCTGATATTAATAACTTACCAACATCAGTCTTTCTATCCGAGTGACTCTCACAATAAACAATCAAATACAATCCCTAAAAATGTATTTCGGTAATTTTGTACGTTGATGGGACAACAGATTTTTACAAATTCTAGTTGAATGCATGGGAGAAAACTAATTATTCAGATCTAGTCTCGAAACTGAATTACGATCTTGGCCTCGAAGTACTTTCCACTTAGAATACCGAACAGCTGTTTGATTTCCATTAACGGCCGATCAACACCGCAAGGCATTTGTCCGGTGACTGTAAATGTAAAGTGCTGTTTAACTATTGGTATAATAATTAAATCCGTTATCGCCATGTTAATAAGCGAAACTCTAATTATAGAAAAAAAAATATAATAAAATTATTTTAATCTATATAAATGTTATCTGATGGTTCTTTATGTATTATATAAATTTTAAATTAAAAAGGAAACTGATACCTTAAAATGTGTCAATTTCGTTTGAAATACGAAATAGATAGAAACGTGGGATTTTTATTGTCAAGGTTATTTTTCAAATATTTCTAAATCATATATTTTTTAGATTTTACATATTCAAATTATCATTATGCTTACATTGATTTGAAATTTGTGTACGATTATGTATTTTTTACAAGTGCCACATTTTATACGTTAATTGTACCCCATTAAATAAAAAAACAAATAAACCATTTAGTTTAATTTGTTTGATAGTGAGTAATGTTGAAAGATCGATATTCTATTTTTAATTTAAAAAATAGATATGTGTTCACAGAATATGCGTCGCATAATTACAATTTTCATGCTAATTTACACTATTTTCAAATAAAGAAAATAGAACTATCTTGCTGGTCTCCTGGAATGAAAATGTCTTAACCACTAGACTAACAAGCACGTCGCAATAATGACGAAGCATTTTTTAATTATAACTATAGCTCGAGCTTTAGTTATACCCTTTTACCTGCCCTAAGACGAGCGCGCTGCCTCAATCTAAATTTATAAAAATAATAAGATACTATAAAATAATAAAAAACTTTATTTAAACCACTATTTATTGATAAATAAACATGTTTCGACTTCTATGGTATCTTATATATACTAAAATTAAAAATGCAAGGATAGATAAAAACAAAACTGTAAAAGTGGTGGGTAACTATTGTAATTAAGAAGTGTGTACTTTGAAAACAAATTAAAAGGTGACTATTTGCAAAAAAATGATTTGGTTATTTATAATATTTACTTTGCTATTAACAGTTTTTCTTATTTCTAGAATTTCAAATTTGTCTAACTGTTGTATTTGTATGAATAATTAATTATAATAAACCTTTGTTAAAGTTAAAAAAAATTTGTTTCTTTTCAAAATATGATTGGTGAATTTAGAATAGTTGCAATTTAAACAAAGTATTTTATCTTATTATTTATATAATGTGTGGCCATAAAGTAATTTTACTTGTATTGAAGAAGTAAATTTATAAAGTAACATAAAATTAAATTCTAAGATATCTGTAAATTCATGTATATATGTGAATACCTAGTTATATCAACAAATCACTCCAGGTATTTGTAATCCTAACATAAGTATGGTGTTCATACTTAATAATGGCTTCATTGTACATCATATTTCTGTTACAGGATTAATTTACTATATTAATTAATCACCTTCTTCGCCCTCGGTCATATGCTTATCGTTAATAATAATAACTTTTATGATTAAATGCACTCGCCTAGACAAAAAGATATTTATCAATATAACATGACACTAATTAATAAATAAAGTGGTCATTTTATTATGAATATTAAAAAAAAACTTGATTCATGTATCACAAAAGTTGGTCTACCTCGCGAGGAAAAATATATCGGTAGCCAATACTTCCTATTATTATTTAATAGTAGATATTAAAAAAGCTGTGAAAATTATTATTTGAATGAGTTTATAAAATTAAATTTCACACTTTTGTCAAAATTTATAAAACAAGAATAGAGGCGAGTTGGCTGTTTGACAAGCTTTGAAAATTTCAATGTTGTCTTCAAATCAAACATTCCACGACTCCTTAAAAAGTGATGATAGTGCTCAACATGGCCCAAAGAGCCATGGAGAGATCCATGTTGGGGACCGAATTCGAAAACGTACGACACCGGGTAGCAAAGGTAAAATGACAGTGGCGGCGCATCTAATGAGACAACAGATGGGCTAAAAAGATAACTCTTAAGTGGAGACGGAGACCTCAGATCGAAAACGAAATGTAGGCAGGCTAAGAGCCTACTGGACCGATGACGTACACGCAATAGCTGGCAAATAGTAGACCCTCAATACCAGTAATAGAGAAGTTGGGGACGCATCTACTGGCTGCACAGATGCTGATGACGATGAAACAAAACATTAAAATTTTAATAAGAATGTAAAAGTATGATCAATAATAACGTAATTGATATGATGAAAGAGATATAAAAAAAATTGAGATGTTATACTTTTATTTATAATAAATTAAATTATTCTAAGCAGGATGCCATTACAAATCAATACAATTACGTAACTATAAATAAAGTGTCAATAAAACAAAGACATTTATTTTTATTATTATAAATGAAGATCTTTCGAATTTGGGAGCAATAAAAAATCTAATACAGTACAACTTGATCAGCTGTACATTATTTATAAATTGTTTTCTATCCTTGACCATTCCTTCTCCGGTCCCATTCTGCTCCAGTCTTCTTCCACACAGTCGGCCCACGTCTGCCTCTAGGCCGCTTCCACTGCGGTATTCAATTTGATGACCAGCACATCACAGTCTTTGGGACCTACAGAATCATATGATTTAAAAAAAAATTGAGATGTGTACACGCAATACATGTCATATAAATATTATAACTATTTTCAAACTAAGCTAAACTCTTGTACTATGATAATAGGATTAACTTGCTGGAGTCCTGGAACGAGGCGCGAACCACTGACCATTAGATCACTAGGTCAGCATCTTAACCACTGCACCAACAAGCTACTCAAGATTATGACATTAACTTAACGTTAAATCAAATGTTTTAACGGATTTGCTCAGAGTCAGCTGTGAGGGCGACACAGGACCGAAATCTGATTGAGGTCACTATATTACATGAAGGAAGAAAGAAGACTACTTATTAGTTGTTGTGAAAAATTAATATAATATATTATATGTAGATCCTGAAGATTGAATCAGAAGTTTGACGCATTATAAATTTTTTTTTTTTTTTTTTCATTTTGCATTACAGGTAGTGATAAGCTCAAAATCACGAACCGTGAATCAATCACTGATATATTTGAATCACACTCACTATCAGTGATTTAATATCTGGGAATATCATGATAATGATTAAATTTTAGTTTGTTAAAAATTCTATTGATTTTCTGACGCCGCCGTTTTAAACGATTATCATTTAAATCAGCGCCATATACCGATTTTTCCGTAATTTGATTATTGCCATCTACTGAAATCTGTTTTATTGTCAATGTTTACGGTAGTTTGTTTTTTTTTACATTTTGTAGGTATGTACAATTTTTTAATATGTTTTTTAGGCAAGTTTAGATTTAATAATATAAATAAATACGCTGAAAATTATGTTTTTTTAAAAAACTATTTCGTGTATTGTGATACGGGAACTGTGATCACAGTTACCGTTTTCAATCACTGATATTATTAAATACCAACCACAATCACACCAGTGAGTCGAGAGTAGCATTTTTTCTCATCACTAATTACAAGTATGTCTTGTATTAGCAACAATTCAGAGTTAAAAGATATTTAAAAATCTTGATTTCATTGGTGTGGTAAAATCGCAAAGAATATGATGCGCAGAACATCAATGTTTGGACCATAGTTTACACATACACAATATTTGGTATAATTTTAACGATCAATGCTATTATTTGTGTGAGATTTGGGGGAGAAAAATAAAACATTATCATATCAGTATAAGGCTGGTAAGACCTGAGATGACCATAATACTAATAACGACTACCAAGGAAAGCTGTATACTTCGGACATAGCCTCCGTATTGAAAAAATGATCTGTATAACTAATAACAAGACAAACAACGACACGCTAGTTCCGAGAGCAACAACGACATTTTATCAAAGATTCTACATGTTCTTAGCTCCGAAACTATACAACACACTCAGCACCAACTGGAAATCGTTCACTTCCAATAACATTACACAAATACGAAGCCAATATATGATCCAATTGGGTAGAGATCAATCAGAAGCATCGCTATTCAACATTTTAAAATAAACATTATACAGTGTCTATACTAATAATTCACTAGTTCTATTTCTCTATTTTTATTTTTACTCCTGTCGAATCTTTATATTTCTTGAATTAAATAACACCACAACAGCACGATAAAACTGGTTATTTTAATACAGACTGCAGTCTAACAAAGTAGCCAGGACAATGCTGTATATGTCAGAGGTGGAATCTATTTCATTCCACACAAAAAAATACGCATATATACTTATTTGCAATATAATTATATCTTAAGTTATATTATAATATATTCATCTCTGTTATAACAAAAACATGTACCTATGTAATGTAGGTGATGATAGAATGTATCAAAAAGAGATTATCTTGGATATGTAATCTCATAAAGTGGTTCATATCCAAAATGTTGGTGGTCTTATACAAGATACTGCAACACGGTTGTCAACCTTTGATAGAAGGCGGCACACGAAGAAGAAGTCTTGTTAAAAATTGTGTGCGTGTTATATTTAATTGTGTGCACTATGATGCCAAATAGTGTGCGCGCGCACTATTGCAGGACACATAGAGTGCACGAATACAAAACGAGTTGTGAACCGTAATCACCGAGGGATCTCAAATACACGGCGACCGAGATTCGAAATGGAGCGTCAATGTGAGAAGAGATCTGGAGGCACTCCATGTTTCGGTCTCCGAATGAAGTGTTGGCCCAGGACGGAGACGCCTGGCGCCGAGTCGTATATCCGGCGTAGGCTCTCAATGGGCCGTGAAGCCTTAGAGTAGCAGCAGTAGTAGTACATTACATTTTGGCTCTTGGAAGCGAAATTATATTTATTCAATCGTGATGTCATGTTTATTTTATTTTAATGTTTGGGAAATTACTAGTGGCTTACGTAACACACAAATCTAAAGTGACATTTCAGTTAGGTGTTTGTAGGCTTCGCTACTGGTAATTCACTAAATTCAATGTATTAATCCACTATCTTTTTAAAATTACATATCGTCATCACATATCTAAGAATTGTGTACTTTACAGGAGAGAGATTTACTTACTTACTTACCATCACGCCGTTCTCCGCGGGGGTAGGCAGAGAGGATAGAGCGCTACACTCCTCTGTCCTGACACATAATAATACATCTTCTCATACAAGCTCGCCGATTGTTGAGGCTTCTAACATAACCGTCCTTCATCATCTGGTTTACCTGGTCGTGCCAAGTCTTTCACGGACGTTCTCTATTTCTGGTGCCATCAATACTTACGTCAAATATCTATCTTACCATTCTCTCCTCATTCATCCATTCCATATGACCAAACCACTTAAGGGATTCTTTCTTATTCTTACTCATTATACTTACACCAGCTTTACATTATTTTCTTATTTCTTCATTCTTTACTCTATCATAAATATATTTGCCACATATACGCCTAAGTGATCTCATTTCCACTGCATTCAATCTACTTTCGTTCCTCTTCTGCCAGCTCCGGGCCTCACTTCCATACATCAGTGTCGATATCAGGACTCCATTGTGCACCGCTAGTCTTGCCTCGGTTGATAAATCCCCGTTAGATATAATTCTATTCAAAGCGCCGTTCACTTTATTCCCTGTAGTCACCCTCCTTTCGATATCATTCTCAACCTTTCCGTTTCTATCGAACATACTTCCCAAATACACAAACTCATCTACTTGTTTCAATCATTACCTACAAGTATTTAGCACGGTGTCTTGCTTTCCTCCTTCTTGAATACCATTACTTTCAACTTGTTAACATTCATCATGAGGTCGCTTTCCTTGCATACATCGTACATTCTACTCACTAAACTCTGTAGTTCTTGTTCATTATTCGCCATTAGTACTGCATCATTTGCGTACAATAAACAGCATACAATCAAATATCCCATTTTTCCCTTAACTCGCCAAATTTAATCTATATTCTATTTAGCAAATTTTTTGAACGACAATGGTATTGACTTGTAATGTATTATTTTCTATTCTATAATATTATTATACTTTTTTCTATAAAATAAAGTTCTAATTTGATTAATGACACAAATCACCTTTGAAGGGTGGATTGCCTATTTAAAATACGAAGTAATATAGAACGATTCCCCGTGAAAATTTAAATTCAATGCTATAAATATCTTAATTTGACAAAAAATTGAGATATGCAGTGTTGCTGATTAGGTGACGATATGCTACTTACAAAATAGTTTTTTTTATCGTTGAAACCGTTTTGAATAGAACAAATAAAAGTCGGGAATAACCCGATCTCTGCAATCTTTTATTTATTTTTTATTAATATTCTATTTAGATATTTATTAAAGTAATAAAGGTAGTACAATTAAACAATTAAAAGTGGTCCAACATAACTTAAAGTTAAGGATCTAGTAACGAAAAGTAGCAAAATTTTCTATACTTTGTGGTGAATTTACATCAGAATCAAATACAGAACTGGATCATTAACAACAACACCACATACCAAATACAGAGATGCATTTTGGTATTAACCAAAATATATTAATACAGGGGAGGTAATCACACGCTATCGCTTGCCCACTTATATAAAATATTCCATGAATCCTTATTTTGTATTTATCTTAGGGGAGTAATCGAAGAAACATCAATGGATTGAGAGAGATGTCATAAGGTATGGAGCCTATACTTCATATACATATAGAAAAACCTCAGTTGAAGCGGTTTTGATACGTCTTGAGAATGCTAGAATTATTGGAAATTCCAAAAGAAAAATCTTCGTCGTCAATTAAGACTATATTCATTAAACATAACACATTCATATTGTAACGTTGCAATTTTTGTCAAATTTGTCGTCAATTTACTATGTTGGTGTGGTGTAATCGGTTAACACATTTCCCTGGATAGGAAAGGATCTAGATGCGAAACCCGGTAGCAACTAAAATTATATTTTCGATAAATTTAATTTACCTGTATACCTTTCTAATTGATACATTTTATTCGTAATATATGAATTATTAAGATGGGGATGAAAATAACGATGATAATTTAATGTTATATTAACATTTATGTTTTAAAAGAATCACGTTCTTTGATCTTTAAATCTAGTTAAATAATTACCCGCTACATTTTCCCGAATCGTTAAGAAACAGCATTAAGAATAATATTGGAATTTATTAACGTTAATTAAAAATGTGGAGTGTAGTTCTTATTTACGCTAATGAAACATCAAGCGTTGAAAAAGTTGACTCTGTCAAAACGTGAAACTTTAAACAAGCAAAAATAAATAAAATGAAAAAAGGGGCGACAGCAAGTAAGACATTTAAAATTCCATCAGTGATCGGCCAAAAAGTCTTGCAAGTTGAATTTTACGGTCTCGAGATCTGCCCGGCTGCTGCTGCTGTATAAATAAGTGCTCCAATCAATCGATTCATGTTGCAGCGACTGAGGTGCGTCTGTTCCGTGTTCCACGGCTTATAAAAGAAATAAAAATAAAATTAATACAAAACGAGGCTAAAAAATCCCCAGTGAGTAACTTGACAATGTCATCTCATTAGCCGGCGCTGCGGCCGACGGATGCGACATATTTTACACGCCGGGCGATGCACTAGAGAAATCGGGCGGAATATTCAATTAACAAACTAGCAAAAATAAATAAAGATCAAAATAGCACAGTCGATGGAATAAAGAATGAGACACTGGGATGGTTGTCATATGAACGCATGAACAAAGAGAGGTTGGTAAATGCAATATGTGAGGCGTGCATGCGGGAACAGAGGACGTCAACGAAAGACCTGGCATGATCAGATAAGCCAAATTCAACAACTGGAGAGAAGAGTATAGCGTTCAACCTTCTCTGTTTACTCTTGCAGGAAACGAAATGATGTTAAGTTAGTTATTGATATATAGTTATTTTCGTATAACTTATTTTTCAATATTCAATATAAAGGGAAATGATCGCTAACTCTGATGCCGCCCCGCGACGGATTATGGAGTCTGGTAAAATAATGCTGTTTGTGTCTTGGCTAAATATACAAAATTAAAAGAAAATTAACAGGCCATGGCTGGTTCTCAGAGATGTCGTGCAATAAAATATAATACCGTAATATAATGTAATCCAATTGACTGCTCATTGTGTTTTAGATACAATATAATACAACTATGGTTCTGAAAAATTTACGTTTCTGGTGAATTATTCTTAGATTTTTAAAAGTTCTTCAGTCAAGGAAACACAACAAATACGGCGGCAACATAATTGTTTCTTCGCTGACTTTTGTATTGCCTCATTCTAATAAACCAGGTCTTTTATGACAGTGCCTAATATTTTAGAAAAATAGAGAAAAAAAATGTAGTGAGAGTGTCGTAAAACTAGTCAATTATTAGTGTAGGCACTGTATAATGATTATGTTAGAATGTTGAATAGCTATGCCGCTGATTAATCTCTACCCAATTGGATCACATATTGGGTCCATATTTGTGTAATCTTATTGAAGGTGAACGATTTCTAGTTGGTGACGGGTGTGTTGTACAGTTTCAGAGCAAAGAATATGTAGAATCTTTGATAAAATGTCGTTGTTGCTCTCGGAATTGGCGTGTAGATGTTCGTTGTTTGTCTTGTGTTCTGTCCATGATTTAATGCTTGGAGTGAATTGTTGTTAGCATGAAAATATTGGACGAGTCTCAACATATAGATTTGTCTTATGTATAGGGCATTGTACACTTTAAATATAAGGTCTGATGGATATCTAAAGGGACGACCATTTATTACCCTAAGAATTGCCGTTACTGCTCTTTTAGGTGACTCTAATATTGTTTTTTCTGCTCCTCCCCAAACTAAAATAGCATAAGTAATTAAGGAGTTGCAGAATGCATAATGTATGGGTTTATATATATTTTTTAAATGCAGCATTTGCAAAGATACAAACGAGGTTAGATTAGAATCGGGAAGAATACTCTTGACTAATGGGAGCAGTCATATTAACAGTACCTATATGCGCTAACAATTTACAATATTAGCATTTCTCTAGTCATGTGGTCTCGTTTAAATTTCCCATATTAGTTACATCATTTTGAGAAGCTGTTATTTATTATTTCAGCAGGAATATCATCAAGTCTTGCTGGATATTGGATATTTGATCGGATATTGGATCATCAGGTCTAGTCGGATACTGGATGCGATTATTGGATCCTTTAAAAATTGATTTTAGTTCTTCATAATATGGTGGACTTCATAAAGTCGAAAGTGGTGGTATTCGAGAAGGAAGAAAGCAAGAAAACGTGTACTTGTAGATCATGAATGTTTGGATCAAGTAGATAAGTTTGTGAATTTGGGAAGTATGTTTGATAGAAACGGAAAGACCGAGTAAGATATCAAAATAAGGGTGACAGCAGGAAAAAGGGTGAACGGCGCATTGAATGGAATTATAGCTAATGGAAACTTATCAACCGAGGCAAAACTAGCGGTACACAATGGAGTTCTGGTACTGATACCGATATATGAAAGTGAGACCTGGATCTGGTAGAAGAGGAACGAAAGTAGACTGAATGCAGTGGAAATGAGATCGCTTAGGTGTAAGTTTACGACAGAGCAAAAAATGAAGGAATAAGGAAAGAATGCAAAGCTGATCTTAGTATAATGAGTAAGATTACGAAAAGATCACTAAGGTGGTTTGGACATATGGAACGTATGAATGAGGAGAGAATGGTAAAAAAGATATATGACGCAAGTGTTGATGGTACCAGAAATAGAGGACGTCCGTGGAAGACTTGGCAATACCAGGTAAAACAGATACTGGAGGATGGTTCTGTTAGAAGCCTCAATAATCGGCGAGCTTGTATGAGAATATGTATGAATGTGGATGAGGCGAAAATTGTGTGTCAGGACAGAGGAGTATGGCGCTCTATCCTCTCTGCCTACCCCCGCGGGAAAACGGCGTGATGGTAAGTTAGTTAGTTTATAATGTGGTTTGGTTGTGAAGAAGAATTAACTAAATTAATGAAAACGAATGCTTCACATTCTTATCCTGGAACATCTTTCACTTGGTCAACGATCACCTTGTGTGTATGTATGTGTGTGAGTAGATGAGTGGTGGGGGTAAAACATTATAAGAGTCCGTCTCTGATGGAAGAGATCCGCTACCATCACAGATCCTCCTGAATAACTAGTCTATCACTGAAGTGCGTAATAAATAATTACTGTAAATACGTTGTTGTAATAAACGGAATATTGTCACCCGAACATACGGAGCTTCACTTCAAGAAATCGGAACTAAGAAATTAGTCCTTAATCAGAGGATATAACATCTGAGGTTTATGATAATACTTCTCAAAGTTACCACACTGGCGCAGCCGATTACCACAACAATACACTCTCGTTTTAATATTGATAGACATAACATATCATTTATCTGACATTTCTTTCAACTTTCATTATCTTCATACGCAAATATTTTCATAATCATAATCTTACAGCTTTATATTTCCACCCCCTGCATTTTTTTTTTAAAATTCATCCTTTTAACAATTTAGTATGTCGCCAACGTATACATATATTACACATGTCAGAATTACGGTCCAGTTAGGTTAATTATTTCTAATTACATTGATATATTAATTTTATTCTTTTATACTGAAAAGGTACCGATTAAGTTGTAAGAATCAGTGAATTTAATATTTCAGCGAATCTCACATTTTTCTTTTTATAAACTAAGATTTATTATAAGTAAGGCACGTTTTATTTTAGATTTAATTAAAAAGTTGTTGTGAATAAAATATTATCTCAATCCATATAAATATTTTAGCAATTCAACAAACATTGTTAACTTTCCGCGATTAAAAAAGCCCACCCGTCAACGATAAATGAAGGACCACAAAGAAATTAAAAAATACTCCAATATAAAAATTTACAAAATGAAGCTTCTCGAAGGTTTATATTAATAATATTAAACAACACAAAGTAGATGACCTGAAAGACGAATGGAATGGTGACATTAGCATGGTCGCTTTTAAATGATCTCGGACTGTTGCATTATAATTTTAATCTTGCTAGACAAGTGCTCATAAGACAAACGCGCACAGGTAACTCCATACAAGATAGGTGCATATATAGATAAGTGCTCACGTAGAAAACTGCACACAGTCAGGTTATTATTCTACTGCCGTGATTTCTATTAAATAATTTAAATAAATCTATCTTACAGGAAGTTACCTTGTATTAGCGAGATAATTTATAATAATTGATCTAATATTCTATTATTTTGTGTACAGTTGTCTATGTGGTCTACTAGTGAAATGCCTTGTGCAGTTGCCGTGTGCGCAGTTGTCTGGTCACCAAAAATAGCCAGAAGAATTTACGTCAGTGTGATGTTACTATTTGAATATTTAGAAATAAATCGTCATCTATCGAATTTAAATATTTCTATTGTTATTGCGGCAAGCTTGATGATTGATAGAATACCGCAAAAGGTTTACGATATTTAAGAATAGGCATGATATCTATATGATAGGCTAATAATATTTTAATACCAATACGAACATTGATCTTGACAATTTTTGAAAATATCGATTTTACTCATCGTTTGTGGGATAAAGGAATGATATTTTTATGCTCTCCACACTAATATATTTTAAATACTAATTTAATGTATTAATCATAAATATATACATATACAATCAATTTTGTCGAAAAATATTGTTTTCACGTTACCGGGATTCGAACCAGGATCTCTATTTCCAATCCGGGGAAGTACACTACCAATTGTATTATAACGCCAGTATTTTTCATGACAAATTTTCGAACCTATATGTTACACTTTTTCAAATTAATACATCTGTTGTTCCATTATTTTTGAAAGCCATCTACATTATTATTACGGAATCACAAATACCTTTGAGTAAACTGACTGCAGACACCAGAATTATCAATTCATTATATTTGTTTATTTTATTTCATTTGTTTCATGTCCTCACCAGATCAGAGTCTGTATCGAGGTGGTCAGAATATGAAAGCCTCCTTACATCGGCGTTATAATGGATATAATGGATATATATATATTTTTTCTTATTACTCTATTTTAAAGTAATTTTTCATTATAAAATCAAATAAATGAGGTTATTATTATACATTTCGAGTGCTGAACTATACATACCGATATTTTCACATTTACCGTTAGTACCACCGACTCCTATCCCTGATCATTGTTCTCCAGTTCCCAGGCTCTCCCATCTTGATCCGGTCCTCTTCCACACAGCCAACAGACCTCTTCCTTGGTCTGCCTCTAGGTCGCCTCCACTGGGGTATTCACTAAGTCATGATCGTCGGTGTTCTGTCTTCCGGCAGTCAGTACTATTAATAAATTATTTTATTTGGTATCATTTAGCATTTAATTTTATGGTGCATATTAATATAATATTTAGTAGTTCATTCAGAATACAAATAGCTCTCGTAAAAAAGTTTATTTTATTAGTTAACGCAATATTACGTTAACATTAATTACTAGTCAAAAAAATATGTCATTAGAAACCTGTATCATGTATTAATATTTTTAGTGTACTTTTTAAATATAATTTAATCACTCGTGATTGAAAATAATTAAAACTTAATAAAAATCGAGTAAGAAAATTAATAACACAGTGCATGCTTTTGACTGGCAAACAAAATTACGACACGTGTTGAAGTGGCCATCTTTACAAGGCCCGTGTCGTGATTGTTCGACTTGGCATTATGACGCGACAGAGGGAATTGATTTGTTTGACCACTCCTTGTAAGTTTGCACAAACATTTAATGTTAAGACTTTAAAAAAGATTTTTAAGATACCAAGAATTTTAATAAAACATCTAAGAATATTAATAGCCACAATATATCGATATGTTGGTGTTACTAATAAAACAATTGACTACACATTTTGATGTTATTAATTATGTAAAAAAAGCTAGAAAGTAGTATAAAAGTCCTTTAAGCACTGGCCGTGAGAATCAGGTAGATAACATCTGTGTGTATAAGACAAATGATATTTCTCGGGACTAATATTAATTAAATGACTAAATTCTAAAATAAGATGGTGAATCAAACTAGATTGCGAATTTTTAAGAAAAATTTGATCATAATCTGATATGAGTTATATGTATACCTATATGTTAGAAAGGAAATTTCTTGGTTATCCCGCGTCGGTTGATCCTGAGAAGAACCATTGTTGTCCCAACGTTTCGGGTAATGCTCATTCCTCATTTTCAGCACATGCCTTATCGCTTTAAAATGATCGTAAAATACGTATTTTCAGGTCAGCAGATCAACGCTTAGTGAAATCACTAATCATTACTTTATACAATTAGGGTGTTAACGACCTAACGTTTGGGTTCTGGTAATTCTGTGAGGAACAATTTTATTGTTATTATTAGTTCGTGCGATCATCTTCCATCCATCTTCTAAACTACAAGTATATTGTACATCATTGATGTTATGTGCAACATTTGTTATTTTATTTATTTATTTATTTAGAACAAATGTTGATATGAATACAAATATACATTCAATAATATAATACAACAATAGAGTTGTGGAACCCCAAATAAGGGTGGCTATCGACATTTATATAAAACAAGATCAAAATCTATAATATTACAATGTGAAACAATAAACTTAATGTATTTTTTTTAAATGTTAAGAAATTGATCAGATTAGAACATGGGAATAAGAAAGATATCTAATATGTAATTGTTTAATTATTTTGAAGAACTTTAAGACATTTTAAAAGCTCTTTTTGCTTATTTAATTGATTTTGGCAGTTGGTTATATAGTCTAGAAGCAATGTACGATGCATGCCTCTAATATGGACATTTTAAAAATAACATGTTCATTAGTTTTACTCGGTGTCTGATAGTTATCATGAATTTTCATTTTTCCCTCTTAAAAAAAGAAATAAAATAGTTTTTTATGTAAAAGAAAAATGATATTTCTCGGGACCAATATTAATTAAATGACTAAATTCTAAATTGTCGCGATTTTGAAATAAGATGGTGAATCAAACTAGATTGCGAATTTTTAAGAAAAAATTGATCATAATCTGATATGAGTTATATGTATACTTATATATTAGAGAGGAAATTTCTTGGTTATCCCGCGTCTAACATTTAAAACAGAAAAATCTTTTAAAACTTGTTTGGTTGGGTACGCTTCAGGGCTATCATCGAAACGTCCCTAATTTATGAATTTTGGTTCATCATGTGTAATAAACTTTCAACGGTGAGTGGTTTCCCGGTCACGAAGAAAGTGCTTCGAAGTTCATAAATAACCTTCTGCAATAGGTAGTATTTCCATCGAAGTCTAATAGCGCAGAATAAGACGGTTGTTTTTTCTCTCGCGTGATGCCGAGTCTGCAGTCGCCGCAGCCAGCACGAGCCAGAGTAACGATATGATGGTTGTAATCAATTATATTAATAAAAATATCAACAAGACCCCCATTCTGTAAAATAATGAGGGAAGACGCGACAGTCACGCCGCTGTTCCACTTTACAATAAGCGCGATCATCGGACATGCACACGCTCAGATTTACGTGGATCGTTATTCTCGACAACCGATTCCATCTTCGCTTATTTATTTTTGTATTTTAACGCAATGTATAGGTAAAGTAATTGAAATTTTATATTAAGGAGAAAACATTATTATGGTGAAGTTGTAATTATTCAGAACATAGGTCTGTGATATTTAAAATACTAATTAAACGCATTAATTAGAAATCAATTTTATCGAAAAATATTGTTGTTGCGCTACGGGGATTCGAATCTGGATCACTTTTCAATCATTGCAAGTGCATTAACCAACTATGCTATAGCAGACAGTACTTTTGACGACAAATTTTCCAACCTACATGTTGCACTTTTCAAATTCATACATCTATCGTCCCATTATTTGCAATCGATTTACTTAGTTTTTGCGGAATCTCAAATACCTTTGAGTAAACCGATAGCAAACGCCAGAAATAGCAAATATAAATGTGTGAAAGAGATGTTTCGAAGTTTTTAATAAATTAATGACAGTAAATAAGATGTCATTGTTATTCACTAGTCAAAAATATATACTTTCATACGTATACATAGTACATATACATAATTACAAACAAATATGCATACACATACATACACACATGCATACACGCACATACACATATGCATACACACACATATATATATATTATGTATAATGAAGAAAAAATATTTTCAATAATTGTTGCAAATTGAACTTTGTGGTTTATATTCATTGTAATATAGATTATTTAACTTTGCTTTGAACCACTAATGAATTAACATAGAATTTTCCAATCATTTATTAGAAAATAAACATACTTTTGATAAAAAATTGTGTATTTTCTAGTTTAAATATAAATAATGTTTGGTCTTAAATATAAATAAATAAAGCATGTAAAATTAATCAAAATAAATAAATAAATAAATTGAACAAGTTCTATTCTAAAAAAAATTCGTAAATTTTTTTGTATCATTTAAGTCAATTTGCACATCTTTCATCATTGTAAGAAATTAAGTTAGCTACTATATTTATTTTTAAATAATAATAATAATTATTATTATTTAAAAAATATATTAGAAAAATTTGACATGTATGGTTTTAGTTAGTTAATTTGATATCCTGATGAAGAAAATTGTATTTTCCGAAACCGGTTGGTGTATTAAATATTACTCATTAAGTGGTTAAAACACACAAAGTTAAATAATCTTGGAAAAAGTATGTTCGATAAATTATTTTGATTGTATAAGCTCAAAAGATGGCTGAATGCCCAAAATGCTGGTGATCTAATGCATTTTGCACAGGATAAATCAGTATACTGCAATTTGGTAGCTAACCTTTGAGAGAAGACGGCACATGAAGAAAAAGAAGAAGCTTAGTAAATATCTTCGTTCGGTTGCAGATGTCTAGTATTAAAATAATAGTACTTTATTTTTTGAGTCATAATACAGTGTGTTATAATAGGATAAAACATTACAGCAAAGTAAGATAAATATTTCGGTACCCTGCCTGTTACACTAGTATTTTACTGTATTATAGCAGACATTGTTCTTTTGGTATAGTAGTAAACAAGGTGTAACGTTCAATGTACAAAAAAAAAAATAAAGTGTAAAAAAAGATGTAATTAGATAGCATATAAATACAATGTAAAACTAAAACATAAGTCTTGCTAACTGTTTTAAGTTTAATACTGTTTCAATCATTTTCTGAACATAATCATGTCATAAATTATTTTCATATATATTATATAAAATGTAAGCATTATGCTTTGTAAGAATATTGAGATATTAATAAAATCTAATACTCGGGAACTAAATTATCAAAGAACTGTATCTGTAGATAGCGAGAGGGTTAAGAAACATCACAAAGTGAAAGGTTAATATTAACCTGACAGTAAAAGTGGCACATAATTTTTGTTATATTACTACAATACAATATAACAATCTTCGGGCATCAAAATATATTTTTTTGTTAGTATAGATAAAATAATTTCATTAATGATAGCTTCGATTGAAACGTCAGAAATTATCTTAACAGGCGTGTTATTTAACAAATAATCTCGGCACAAAAAGTCGGTCCGGCACTCGAATATAATTTTCAATTTTTTTCAAACAGGAAACTCAGATGACTTAACAGATTGCATGAAAACGTCGATCATTTTTGACGAATTACGGAGTCTCTCGCGTAGATGTAATGAACAAATGACGAATGAACGGAGATAAGACATGCCTGAGATAAATCAAGATTGACGGAATCTGTGTTGTTGAGAACACTCGGAGCGCCCGGGGCGGCGGGCGGCGGGCGGCGGGCGGCGGGCGGCGGGCGGCGGGCGGCGGGAAGATGATTAATCGAAATATGTTAATACACATATTGGAGAGCCTCCTTACAGCCTTATAAGTATCTGTCTTGGAGATATTATCAGATAAATATGTCAATTTCCGAATGAATGTTTTGATTGGGTGCCATTCAGTGAGAGGTGCGAGTGTGTCGTGACATATCATTGTTTCTTGTTAGGCGCACCTTTTAATTATCTCATTAAATTGCATTCCCGATGTCTGGGCTCAATTGCATTGTTTAATCTGACTACACCAAAGACGCGATGGTCAACTAACATCGATTGGGAAAAATTGAAAGTAAAGCTCAAGAAACTGTGAGCTGGGGCAAGTCACCAATAAAAAAATTGAATTGCACTTTTTTAAAAATTCACGTTATTCTGTAGCTAAATGTTGATGCATCCTCCTCCGTCAACTGATAGTTATTCTAGTTTTTGTTAGCTTTGTGATTGAAATAGTCTCATGCTTCGATGTTTGGATTTGTTAACTATACGTATGAATGTGAAGCTAATGTCTTAAAACACGCTAACTTGTGGTAAAAATGTTAGTAGAACTACTGTATTAGGAAAGGTAACTTTAGATACTGAAGATAGTATTATAACTAGGATTCGCAATTATTATGGCAAACTTTTATTTCTAGTGCCACTGATCGTAGACCGGCAGAAGAAATGAATGATTTATATGCACAGTAAAATATTTAAAAATCAGGATTTATGTAGTACGCTCGTCCTGGGATGGGTAAAAGGCTACCATATTAAATGATGGAATGATTTCATACCCGAAGATTTCAGCGTTTCACATTATCAGACATACATGATCGTTTTTAATAAATAAAATATTAACCATATAGTACAACGAAGGCGTAAACTTTAAAAATCAAATTCTACTTTTGATATTTCTGACAGCGGAAATAAAGTCTTTTGTTTTTATATTTTAATAATGTACTTTCAGAAGAAAAAAAAGAATTTCGTATCCACATAATTCGTAAAATTGACACGACCTTGCAATGTATTTTATCAATTTATTTTCAAATTCGCCAAATAAAAGAAGTATTATGCACAAAGCTGGGATGTAAAAATAATTTTACAGAATTTTAAAGTGCCTGATTTTTATAAAACTAAACAAAATATTTTGTAATTCATTAAGCATATACGATTTAAATAGATTTATCTTTGAAAGTCTACAGTGGGATTTAAAAAAAATATATATATATTATAATCGGATAAACATTTGTGTAAAGTAAGACATATATTTGGGTACCCTAATTGCTACACTAGTATTTTACTGTATTATAGTAGACAGTGTTCTTCCGGTATAGTAGTAAATTAAGTGCAATGATCAATGAACAAAATTGTATATATAAAGAGTTTAACAAGATATCATCAGATTAGGTAAATACTTTGTAAAACTTAACGTAAATGCATTGTTCAATATGTAAGATATAATATATGGTATATGTAAAGAGTAAAGCAAGATGCAATTAAATAACATATAATTAAAACGTAAATCTTAAAGTAAATCCAATATTCAACGTGAAGAAAAATAAATTATATATATATAAAGAGTAAAACAAGATGCAATTAGGTAATTCAATATACTGTTGTAGCAGTTTTAATCTTAAGTTTAGACCATTAAAAGTTCTCGAGTGTAATTTCTCCCCATTTCGTAGAGCAAGAACTGCACTTTACGTGAAAAATATTCAAGACTATGGATGCAATTTTTCACGTTTGCATTTAGACAATTATATATTTTTGGTGCTAGAAACAAATGGAATCTTTGTGCAAAAGTTTTGTTTAATTTTATTAAATTTGATTTGAACTCTTAACTTTTATAATCAAAGGCGTCTTAAACTAAACAAGCCGTATTGCATCGTGAAATACTCAACTATAAACATGGTTACTGTATTTTTTAATCGAGTTTTTTAAAATTAAATTTAAATTAATTAAATTACTTTTTCAAATCCTGCAATTTTTCACAACTCCAATGCAGATCTCCTTTGAAAGCTGTGGCCTCTAGATTGAGAAGTACTGCTATATAGTATATTACACAACATCCCTTATAGCAACCGTCTAAATTAAAAAAAATTCGGAACTTTGTTCGCTCGGGTGATCGCGCTTTATTTTGCAAGGGATAATTCAGTTATTTTTTGGACTTCTGTGAATTGCTGTCATGGTTTTCCAATGTAATCGAGCTGTCTATTCATCTGTTTTTGTTTCCGTTTAATTATGAAATAATTTTGTAAGCGTACGATTTTGTAAAAATGGAATTCTTGATGTAACGGAAAAAAACAAATAAAAAACTACTGTAATTACGACAGAAGTAGGGTAATTTATATGTTTTTTATATGAAAAACTATTTTTAGACCATAATAGTTTTTTACTTACATGTAAATTTAAAAATTTTACATAAAAATCAACTCATACAAATTTTAGTGGATTATGTAACAAATATGAATTAAATATTTTAATTAGAAAGATATACATATAAAATCGATATTGTTGTTGCGCCACCGGGATTTGAACCTGGATCTCTTTCCTAACCGGGGAAGGTGCATTATCCAACTATGCACAATATTTTTAGCGACAATTTTCGAATCTATATGTTACCTTTTTGATATTAATACATTTAATCGTTCCATTATTTGAAAGAGCCATCTACCTTATTTTTACAGAATCTCAAATACCTTTGAGTAAACTGACAGCAGACGCCAGAATTATCAATTTATATTTTTAAATTTTGGACACATTGATACATCTTTATTATTAGGAGAACACATTCTTATTGTGAAATTGTAATTATTCAGAACATAGGTCTGTCGCAGACCTATGTCTGTTCTCCTAATGATTATGTAATAATTTAGAGAAAACATAATTATATATTGAGAGTGTAATAACCAAATGACTTTTCCTCTTAGTGATAGGTAGAGATGTTATACCATTCTGTACTGACACATAACTCTAACCGTATCCACATTCATACGTCTTCTAATACGTACTTATCGATTATTGACGCTTTTAATTAGACCATTTTCTAGTATTTGATTTGACTGGTTTATGCTTTTATAAATATATATATGTTACAATGTAAACCCTCACTTGTAGAGATAAATATCAATGTCGTGACATGTCATTCTAAGCAAATGTCACGGTGTTGTAATTATCTGACCCAGAAAATAGTAAGTGATTAAAACTAATAAAAGGAGGCAGGTTTTTTCTTTTAAAATTAATATAATAAAAATATTATATATTGTTTCAGTTTGTTAGATTCCATTGAGATTTTTTTTTAAAACCAAAGGAAAACATCTCGCGTAATAATTGTTACAAGGTAATACCTACTTATAAAAGTGTATGTATGAAGATAGCATATTTTTTATTACATCTCTGTTGAAATCTTTCAATTAAGTGATAAACAAAAACTAAATAATATATAAAAACACTATAAACATAATGAATGATCAGTGCGCTTGTATCTGTGGTGGTAGCACGTATCAACCGTGCTTATTGTATTAGAAAAGATAGGAAATTATTTACTAAGGAGTTAATTTTTAAATATTTTTGTTTGAGATTTATTCAAATTATAAACATATGTGTCTACAGCTATATGCGCATGTATTTTATACACGTGTTTTTTTATTTTTTTCTCTTAACTATAATCTGTATCTTAATTTAAAAAAAAATCTTAACATATCGCAGAGTGCACGGAAATGTAATTTCACAATCCATGGAATAAATGAAAACAATATAATAACAATCGCAATTATTTAATATCCTAAAATACTTTGTCAATAATGACGAAAAATTAATAAGTTTTGTATCTATAATTTATTTTTCAAAGTTTTTCAAAAATTATGTTAACAAAATAATTAACTTTGACTTGATAATCATAAGCTTTCACGTGATACTGATAAATTTTGCATTTCATATTGCCAAACGGTAATATAGTTGCACAACACGGACGAACGGAAATGAGGAATATACAATATAATTAGGATATACGATCAATAATAACACTAAAATCAGTGTATTCTGAATTACGTATCCGTTTCTAACAAAATCTAATCCAATGTTTGGATGAGTTATGTTCTTATATGTAGTTTGTTTCATGATTGTACAATATATACCGACATTGATACCTTTTACTGAGTTATAATTTAGAAAAATAAGCAAAATTATGTATTTTTTTGGATTTATCATTTGGGTGTAGAATTTAACAATCCAAACAATTTTCATCCTTCTAAAATAATAATTCTTTGTTTGGATCACTTTTCTCATTTATTAAATTCTCGACTCTAAAGTAGACAAATATCAATTATATTTTGAATACCCGGAATATCCTCCCCATTCATTAAACATTTGATTTGTAATACAGTGGAATCTCGATCGATCGTTCCCCGAATAATCGTTTTCCCGCATGTGTCGTTTATTTCTTCCATTCCTGAATTAATTTTATACAAAACACGCAAAAATAGATCGCATCAATCGATCCTCTACGAATCATTTTACCGCATTAATCGTTTAAATTACGCAGCATATTATATAATTGTCTGCCTAGCGGCACATTCACGTTAAAGGGAGAGTTTTTTTTATACACATTCAATAACGAAAAAATGTGATTTGCAACACTGAAAAAATACTGTTTACTTACGGCAATAACGCAACAGCCAAAACACATGATGAAAGATTATGTATGATACAAAGTAAAAATTCTTTTTTTTATTAATTTACATGTGAAATATGTATTTTTTTTTAGAATATGATGTATGAATGTAACTTTTTTATATATTCCCGCATTCATAGTTTATTTTAGTAGGTCCCTTTATAAACGATAGATAGAGGTTTCACTATATATTATTACTTCACCTATTCCGAGATCTACTTACAGTTTACTTACTGTTTGTTTTATATATTTTTTAATTATTATTATTATTATTATTTAAAAAACTTTATTATTATATTCATAATGTGAAACAAGAATATAGATATTTGCTAGTCCGTCAATAACCAGTCACTAAAGTAAATATAATATTAGAAAAAAGTATGAATAAATATTTTTTAAATCTCCTCTTTTTGGAACATATAATCGTACTTATTCCATTTTGTCTGATAAAATATTAATAGATTGCTTAGCGCACGCAAATAGATATACCCAGCAGATCTAGTATTTACGTATTACCAATAGAAGGTTCCAGAAGGGGGTGACCGGTTGTTAGGGACATTTAGCGTAGGTTTCAGGGATGTTTGAGTTAATGTAAAACGACACGTGGAGAAAGACGAGGGTTTTTCTGGAACCAATGAGCGATTTCTTATTAGAAATTTAACTATATAAATAGTACATATTTTATACCCAATAATCTCCAAAGAACCGACATGTCTGCTGATTTGACTCAATATTGGAATAACAAAAATATTATTGTGAAATACTTCTGTATTTATATCTTCACTGCGTATTTAATAATATTTTTAAAATATACGGTTAGATTTTTTTATATTGTGGTGATCCTGCACGCGCCTCACATCAATATAGGGCCGAAACCAAACTGACCAATCAGCAAATGAAATATATCGTGACGGACACTGCCCTAGGAGCTAGTAACCACTTCTCCGCAGATCGTCTTTTCATCGAAATCTTTAGCGAGTCACTCCAGTATTCAACTTTATACGCGTATTTAACTGCATACCCGTCGAACATGCCTTTGTATAATCCATCCAGCAATAAACGCCAACTTTTGTAAATGCACTTTTATTATTTTTACCTTTATCTAGACACAATCACACACGTACACCATATGCATTGCCATACACTAACATGCGTAAGACTAAAAGATCGCTGGGGGCTTCAGTCTCATAATTCATAAAAGCTTCTGGTAAAATCATAGTCAATAATTTTCTACTACCATAACCCCTACAATATTATGGATGCGATATTTATTATTTGACATAATTGGCAAGACTAGCGGTTCACAATGGAGTCCTGATACTGATACTGATGTATGGAAGTGAGGCCTGGAGTTGGAAGAAGAAGAATGAATGGGCGTATATGTGGCAGATCCATTTATGACAGAGTAAAGAATGAAGAAATAAGGAAAGAATATAAAATTGATCTTAGTATAGTGAGTAAGATTAAAAAAGGATCACAGACAAACCACCATCTCAAATCTATCATCGTCAGCTCAGTCATCTAAAATGTCAATACATATTTAAATCGCTATATCAACAAGACTTGTTCCATCACTATTACATTTAAGTATGTCATAATTGGCAAAACTGATGATTATTAAGATACCACAAACGGTTGTCAGTATCTGAGAATGGGCATGAATGCGTAAGTTGTTGAGACTAACGGATATTCAATTTTCTTTTTTACATGTTTGATATAATTTGAAATAATTAAAATTAAAAGAATACATTACACATGCAGATCTATTTGGAACGCTGTGAACTTCGTCTAAATTGAAAAAAGAAATATTGCGATATCTCAGAAAAAAATTGTCGCCCCGTTAATAATTTATTTTTACGAAATACATGTCACATCAATATTCTTACTATTTTCAAACTAAGCTAAACGCTTGTACTATGAAAATAGGACTAACTTGCCGGAGTCCTGGAACGAGGCGCGAACCACCGACCACTAGATCACTAGGCCAGCGTCTTAACCACTACATCGACAAGCTACTCAAGATGTCACGGTATTTTCACTTTTGTAAATAAAATGAAGTGATAATAATGATGAATGAGTAATAATTTAATTATAAAAATAAAATAATTTATTTTTATCTACTATATCTAATAAATAAAATATCCCTAGTGAAGACTTTATAGTTTTAACATTCCGCTCTTGATATTGTTGTAACTCTGAAACCGTACATGGTACTGATTAATCGTCAAGTTTATTTTTAAACACGAACAAAATAATAAATACTAATTAAATATATTAATTAGAAAGATATACATATAAAATCAATTTTATCTAAAAATATTGTTATTGCGCTACCTGGATTCGAATCTAGATCTCTTTCCAAACCGGGGAAGGTGTATTATCCAACTATGCTACAGCGACAGTACTTTTGATGACAAATTTTTGAACCCATATGTTACTCTTTTCAAATGAATATATCTATGGTTCCATTATTTGAAAGATATCTACTTTGTTTTTACAGAATCTCAAATACCTTTGAGTGAACCGATAGAAGACGCCAGAATTAACAATTCTTTTTGTATTAAATTATGGACACATTGATAAAATTTATATATTATTAAGGAGAACATATTCTTATTGTGAAGTTGTAATTATTCAGAATCTGTGATATGTTATATACTAATTAAATGTATTAATTAGTAAGATACACAATATACAAGATTTTTTCGATAAAATTGATTTTATATGTACATCTTTCCAATTAATATATTTAATTTAAAATATCACAGTCCCATGTTCTGAATAATTACAACTTCACAATAAAAATGTGGTCTCCTTAATAATTCACTTTATTTAACGCGATTACGGTACATTTTCACGTTGTTATTGTTTATCTTGTGTTACTGTGCGATTCAATCATGGTTGTTTGATTTATCAATGTTATAATGACAGACGGGCAGACAGATATAAGAAAATTAATGTATAAAAATAATATTTATTGACATTTTCTCGATTAAAAATAATTAATAATCTCGGTTATCGAATGAATTCAGGATTTTAAAATTTTATATTGACTTTGAGCAAAATCGCGTACTCTTGCGGCCCGACGATAGATGACCCCTGCAGTGTTGCCGGATCAATTCTGTCCGTGACAGAGAACACATCGCATTTTAAAGCGGCTTAATTTACATGTTTTAGTTAATTTATCGCCGGCCATATTTCAGAGGTGTTGCCTAACGTTGAACTTTTCACCTCTGCATGAAGAAGATTTGTGGACAACCATCTGATACGTTTACTCTAACAAACTGAACATGAACATATATACGTACGCACTGCCTATTACAAGATTTTAAATAAATGTTTTTTTAAACCTTTGTGAGATGGATTATTGCCATTAATATTTCAAGTAAATTAATATAACATTTTTTTTATTCTTATTAAGCATTCAAGTTCTAATGCCTCATTTGTAATCTAGCGCAATTGTAATATTATATTATACTATAATATCTCTCTCTCTGTTGTTACGCTCATGTTTGAGCATCGTAATCCTTTGGACTTCTTTTACAGCGCTAACTAATTGCCTCAACTTTTCGCGATCCTAGGTCATGTTTAGCGCGACGTATATCGTATACCTAGAGTGCTGAAGATACATGTTGCGAATACCATAGACGATGAGATGCAGGAACTGAACATCAAGGATAGACTCTCAACCATTTGCCTGAGAATCCTTAAATATTTTGGGCATCTTGCGATAAAGGAAGATAGCTTGCCGTGGTACGAAGATGAAGAGATTATATATTATTTGAGTTAGGTACTAAATTTTTTAAATAATTGTGTTTTTTAATTTTTTTAAATAGATTTTTTAAAAAAAGATTCTGGTAAAGAAACAATAATATATGTTTTAGTTAGTTATGACATCCTGAAGAAGAAAATGGTATTGTTCGAAACCGGTAGATGTATTTAAACTCAATTAAGTGGTTAATAAAACAAAGATAATAAATAAAAACACTAATTAAATATATTAATAAAAACAATATTTTTCGATGAAATTGATTTTATATGTATATCTTTCTAATTAATACATTTAATTAGTATTTCTTGTAGAACACCTTTTGCATTATTTTTGAAAAAAACAAAGTTTCTCCTAGTACTCATATTTTTTCTGATATAATCAATTTAAAATGATAATGAATTAAGTTAATTTACCCCCATTTTAAAGATTAAAAAAATACATTGTGTATAAAATAGTGCATTGTGCATACGACTCGAAAGGGGTTAGGAGTGATGAAGTAGTGTCATGCACCACAATATACCAATTACTTATCTCATTACGGTACCCTTTAGTGACCGCGCGCTGCGATGGGCTGCGATGGGCTGCGATCTGCGATCCTCATCCATATCCTAGGCGGTGACGTGAGAGGCAGAGGAGGAGACGACAAATACATGTCCATAAATGTAAAATATATATAACAGTTTAAGATGTCATTAGCACTTTCTTAATATAAGTGGATTATTAACTGATTAACTTACGATCTCGGTCGAAATGAGCTTGTGTACAAGTATGTTACGACAAGGATCCAAAAGTGACACTAGTTTGGAATGGCTGGAAATGTTCGACAAGCAAATTAATATTTTTTATGAAATATTATTAATCTTTGTGTCATAGCGTGGTAACCACGCGTTTTTTAAGTATTATTTTTAATACAAATTAAATGTATCAATTACAAAGATATACAGGAAAATTCAATTTATATAAAACATATTTTTGTTGCTACCGGGATTCGAACTGGATCCTTTCCGAAATTTTTTTTATTAAGGAGATCACATTCTTGAAGTTATAATTATTCAGAACATAGTTCCGTGATATTTTACATACAAATTAAATGTATTTAATTGATTTTATATATATGTCTTTCTAATTTATTAAAAATGAATTATCGATTAATTCTATCGTCTCCTATCGAATTTACTCAAAGCTGATTGAGGTTCCGTAAATATAAAGAAAATGGCTTTCATATAATGGAACGATAGATGTATTAATTTTAAAATGTATCATATAGGTTTGAAAATTTGTCGTCAAAAAAAAAAATAGTGTGTGTTGTAGAACTAGTGAATTATTAATGTAGGCACTGTATAATGATTACATTAGATTGTTGGATAGAGATGATTCTAATTGATCTCTACCCAATTAGATCATATATTTGGTCCATATTTGTGTAATTTTGTTGGAAGTGAACGATTTCCAGTTGGTGCTGATTGTGTTGTACAGTTTCGGAGCTAAGAACATGTAGAATCATTGATAAAATGTCGTTGTTGCTCTTTATGTATATATATAGTTGTATAATATTTTTACTTTTTTCAGTTTCGAAGAAACTTCATTAGTCATTTTTAAAATTTATTATCATTAGATGTTAGATATATGTATTTAACTGTGTGCTGTTTGTTTCTCTAAAATAAGTAAATAAATAAATAAATACTTTTTTATATTTTAGACGTGAAAACATACAAAGGAAGCAATATATTTTTATTGTAAAGGAGTTCAAACAATTGCGAGAATAAATGATTGATTAGTCAGTATTGAAAGATACTCCGAGTCAAACTCTTACCGTAACAAGGGCAATAACTATTGACAAGATTCTCCTCTGCTCTCTTTTGCCGGGTATATCATTAAAATTCGCCCACGCTCTCTGCGCACGCGCCGACCCCATATTATAAAGGAGATAATTATCCGGATTAATGTCAATATAAACCTCCGCTTAATGGCGGCAAACCAGAAATCAGCGGTCGCCAGTGAACTCAGCGCAGTGTCTCAATATTCAGTTAATTAATATGCAGAAAAGTTTTATATTTCGGAGGCTGTTCAAATACAGCTACAGGCGCATCGATCACAAAGTATCCACTTATGATACATATCGCACATGTACAGCGGTACATAATAAAGTTGATTTTAACTGTTCGAAGATTTTTGGTGAAACTTTGTGGAATCCCATTATTATTTTGTAAATTGAGTTGAAACACTGCTTAATTCCACTATATTTTTTATTGTGTTTAACTTTAGAACGTTTTCGGGAACATTTTCCCATTATCAATATTATAATTCAAGTTGAATGCCGCTATTAGTAATTGCTACTCGGCTATTAGAAATTGGGCTTAAAATATATGCAGCTACATTAAAGTGTTGAAAGAAGATCCAAATTATTTATAGATTGAACAAGGTTATCTGATTTTTAACATACTGTAAAATTTCGTTAATTTGAAATTTTGGAGCTGAAAGTGGTCTCTCTGGAATGTTTTCATACTAAATTCTACTTATAAACGAATATCGTAATTCGATGTTGTTTTTGGAGCCCATCAGATGAATTTGTCGATCTATTTTTCGTCTAATTCGATTATTTTTTGTCAAATGTCCGTATTCTGTAAAATATATACTTGTCAAATGTCAAAATCCATCGAAAAAATATACTGGAATTAAACAAATATCAGATCTCTCATCCACTATTATTTTCCAATAAATATAATAAAATAGCTTTGTCTCTATGAGATATCTGATATTTGTTTAATAATAGTGCCTTTGTAGGTAAAAATCTAGTTAGCGTGTGTTCTTGGAGATATTTAAATATTGCGAATAAAACCACATATACCACCGAATATGCTACTGTGCCAGTATCTTTCGTGACAAATTTTCAATCTATGTTAATACATCTGTCGTTCTATTGTTTGAAAGCCATTTATATTGTTTTTACGGAATCTCAAATACCTTTGAGTAAACTGATAGCAGCCAGAATTATCAATTCATTTTTATAAAATTTTTGGACACATTGATACAACTTATGTGTTATTAAGAACACATTCTTATTGTGATGTTGTAATTATTAAAAATATAGGTCAGTGAAATGTATTAATTATATAAATATACATATCTTGTCGGAGACAAGAGGACTCAGCCCTTATCCCTTCCCACTTTAACAATCGAATCAGAGACTCACTTTTAGGTTATATTTTATTTTCACGTTTATCTACCGGTACCGGGATCGATACCATGTATTTGCATAAACTTTTCGAAATCAAAAATGTACTTATCACATGCTGAGCTATTGCTCTGCCATATTAGCACTCTTCTAGTAGACTGTGGTAAACCATAAATTAGTGGCCATAACTCTCGGCGATGTCAACTGCAATTTTTGCACCCGCCATCGAAGCATCCTCCAGTGACATTTATATTTTTTTCTTTATACGTAATAAAATTTTAATGGAAATTTTTTAAGAATATATGACGACTGATGATATTAAAAATTCTTAAAAAATTTAACTTCAAAAATACCTATCTTTTATAATAATAATACCGTATCTGATTTTCGTTACTTTGTATTACGAAAACGGTAGAAACTAGTTAAAAATCTGAAAATAAAGTTCATATGTGATATATTCTTCACTTTTAAAATTTAAGTCACTCTATCTGAAGCCTTTGAATGAAAACTACAATGCTGGCAATTGCAGTTTCCTTTCATGTTTTTGTAAATTTTTATGATATCTTTTTAATTGGTGGTAATTTTTTAAAGGGATAATGAAACAGCTTCATCCATCATGAGTTTATCATCGTGGAGCGGTCACGCATGGCGCAGTTCTCGGAGTGCCATATGTCAGAAATTGTACCACAGTGCACCTATCCATTATAATGTCATATATTATATCTGTGTAAGCTTCAATCTGCTTTTTAAAGTTGTGATTCAGAGCATTTATTGCTTAGTAGTCCAGTGGTTTTAAATTTATTTAGTTAGCAACTCAAAACATTGACATCATGTGACATAATAAAAAAAAGTTAATCGTGAAGACACAATTATTATTTAATGTTTATTATAGTGTATCAGTGATTTTGTATAAATGAATTAAAACAGGTCGAAATTTTAACATAAGTGTCAAAGAGCGTTTAAGACGTTTAAATAGTGATGGTATTTCAGAATTTTCCAATCATTTATTAGAATGTGTTTACATATAAATAATGTTGGTGTTAAATAGAATAATTAGAAATATAAATAAAAAATCATTAGATATAAATAAAGCATGCAAAATTAACCAAAATATTAAACCACAAGTACATATTCGGATAAATTCACATATATTAAAAAACACGCTCGAAGGTGTATTCCAGGACTTAACTTATTTCACGATCATAGTAAGTATATAAATAATTGGAGACTGGTTAAATCAAAAGGTAATCAAGATAATAGTTTCACTTGTTTCTAGAGATGAGATCGATTCGAATAATTATGTTTATTTCTACATAACTGAATGTTGGTTGATAAATAACCATTAAAAAATATTTTTTTAGAATCAATTCCTGGTTTCAAAATCACCAATTTGCATAGTAAAAACGTAGCGAAGTTGAAAGTTGTATGTTTTTAAATAAATTATTTAATTAATTAATCACAGACCTATGTTCTGAATAATTATAATTTCACAATAAGAATGTGTTCTCCTTAATATCAAGTCAATAGAAGTTGTATCAATGTGTCCAAAATTGAATAAAAATGAATTGTTAATTCTGGTATCTGCTATCGGTTTACTCAAAGGTATTTGGGATTCCGTAAAAATAAAGTAGATACTTTTAAATAAATGTATTAATTTGAAAAGTGTAATATATGGGTTCGAAAATTTGTCGTCAAAAGTACTGTCTGCTGTACCATAGTTGGTCAATGCACCTTCCCCGGATTGGAAAAAGCTCCAGGTTCGGATCCTGGTAACAACAACAATATTTTTCGATAAAATTGATTTTATATGTATATATTTCTAATTAATACATTTAATTAGTATTTAAAATATCACAGACCTATGTTATGAATAATTACCACTTTCCAAATAAGAATGTGTTCTCCTTAATAATTATTATTTTAAAAACGGGTATTTATTTTTTATTCATTTTTAAATCAAGCATTATACAGTACTATTAATAATAAATAAGTATATATACAATGGTAGACGGAAGTAGAATAGCCTTTATAAAATACGTATATGTAACAAACATATGCTCGTGTATGAGAGAGTAACGAATTACATTGTACACGCAGGAATCAATTCAATGCGGACTATACCGTGCTGTATAGATATACGATGTAAGCCGGCCATACACGTAACGTTATACCCGATAGGCAAACTGGAGCGTGTATGTGACAAAAATAGCTGGTATCCCTGCCTGTACAGGCGGCCTGACAACAATTGAAAATTCACATTTTCTACCTGTGGATAAGTGCTAACTTAAGGCAAATCTAAGCGTGAGTGTTACTCCAGGGCGCAGGTCTCAGTTGTTCCGCCCACCACAAAGCGAAAGGTCGCGTTTCGTAGATCGAAAAAATAGCGTCTCACATGCGCAGCGTAATTGTGGAAGATTTTATTGAATTGGATATAAATCTGAGTCATCCATTCTTAAATAATTACAGTAATCTTGAGGCTCTATATTTAATTGCTTTATCAAATTGATGTGACTGTATTAACTTCTTTTTTACCATTCTTCTTCTTTCCGATTCTTTACACCACTTTTGTCGCGATTTTCTTTCTTTCGTAGGATGACAAGAACATTTACTAGCTGCGCTATCGCGATGCCATGGTTAACTGAGAGATTGTCACATGTTGGCCAAAACTTGTGTTTACTTGAACAGGTATACCTGTCAGGTATACCGTTGCGTGTATGGTCGCCTTTAGAAAGAGTCATTTTGATGATTTGACTATATGTAACGAATAAGTTAGGAGAGAATGGTAGAAAAGATGGTACGAAAAGTAAGTACACCAGATTTGGAAGAAAGCCCTGTTATCATCGATAATAATCGACAAGCGGGTATGAAACTGGACTATGAGAATAAGTGTGGACTGGTGCCAGAACTGAAGAGCATTTGGTCTACCCCGACGGAAAAATTGCGCCAAGGCAGAGGCGTACAGTAGGTATTGATTTAGGTTATACTGTTACTAATGATATTATATAATCGACCATGAAAACAACACGTCAAAAACAGCAAGATAGTTAAATTCGTAAAAGGGAATGTAGACACTACAATGATTTGAACGCAGTTGTAAGTCTTTCTAATGTTATTCTGTTAAAAAAACAGCATAAGTAACGATTCCAAACAAGACTGATCGACTGAAAGGAATTTTCAATTCAGTAAATAGCCAATTGTATGACTTGAGTAATTCACTAGCTTAAAAATATAAGAGAATAATGTGAATAGCCACAATCTGTTGCAGCGGTAGGTTGTCATGGTAGTTTTTAGAACTAAGCGAATAAAGTTTCTACTGGTACACAGATAATAATAAAAAAAATTAAAAAGTCATTAAAAAGTAAAAAGTTTACACATGTATACTCACAAAATATAAATATTACATATATAACTACTTCAGTCATGGCCATTGTTGTATATATAGCTATTTTGTAGGCACTGCCATTCTCTGGTCAGGGAACCAGCTTTCCATGAGAGCACCGCTTGCACCAGAGAGTTGGTGCTGAGGTCCAGCGCAGCTTTACGCCGGCAACTCGATGTCTCAGAAGCGGAACGAGTCCATATATACGGCATTCGGTAAACATTGTAGATGCGCTGCAATAACGCGTCAATCCGGACAGTATTCTGTATGAGTTGTTGTACTGAATTCGGAAACGGTTATACGTCAAATATAAATATAAGTATAAATCGGTAAATAATGTATCCGATTTGCGATAAACAAAATCATTCATTCAAGAGAATTACAAACATCATTCACAGAAGACAATTATGTAATAAAATATATCAATGCTGAATCAAAATATTTAGAAATATGCAATTGAAATGTTGAAAGCTACGTATAACGTATTGTTATCCAAGAGATTAGTTATACGCACGTGTAGATGATACCTGTATTTCTGCGTCTTACGAAGCATGTTTGATTTTGTTATATAGTTATTTGTTAGTTTAGCGAGTTGCGAGCGGAAAGATTAACTGTCAGGAGTGGTAAGCTTTACACTTGAAAGTGCACGTGATGGATGTTCAGGAAACATTTGAAGAAGTGTTAAAATTTCCACCGGACCCTTAGGGGTAACGACGCCATCTCCTCGCGCGCGGACACGGATGGTGAAATGGCTTTGTGATTAATGACAGGCAGGTCAAAGCGATTTGCATAAATATATTAAATTATTATTATTTGTAAGTGCATTAGTTTGTGGTATAGGCAGCCTCCGGCGGTCGGACAAATGGCCGGATAACAACGTGGAGATTATCTAAAGGCCATCGTCCGTGGGTTTCGCTCTCTGACAATTCTGAATGAGGGAGATCTTGAGTAAATGTTGCGTGCAATTATACACAATTAAAATCTTATTAGAAGTTGTAATTATTCAGAACAGACGGTTTGTGATATTTTAAATATGCATATAAAATCAATTTTATCGAAAAATATTGTTGTTGCGCCACCGGGATTCGAATCACAGACCTATGTTCTGAATAATTACAACTTTACAATAAGAATGTGTTCTCCTAATAATAAAGTTGTATCAATGTGTCCAAAATTTAATAAAAATGAATTGATAATCGTCTGCTATCAGATTACTCAAAGGTACTTGAGATTCTGTAAAAATAAGGTAGATGCCTCTTTATCTAAAAGGTTACATATAAGTTTGAAAACTTGTCGCTAAAAATATTGTCGCTGTAGCATAGTTGAATAATGCACCTTCCCTGGTTTGGAAAGAAATTCAGGTTCGAATCCCGGTGGCGCAACAACAATATTTTTCGATAAAATTGATTTTATATGTATATCTTTCTAATTAATATATTTAATTAAAATCTTAATTGCATTTCCTTTATCCAAGTCTAACATCAAAAAAACGTATAAATTGTTTTATTCTGTTTTATGGAGATTAATCTTAATTTGACATCTTTTAGAAAAAAAATTACATTTTTAAAAGTACTCTGCTATTTTACTTATGTCGCCATTTTAAATTGAACTTGAGCTTTACGAGGTCTGCGAACTATTTTATTTTTCTAATGATTTTTTTGTATTTAAGTATGTATGTATTATGTATGTATATTATAATGTATTATATACAGGTTGTAACAGACCTAGTTCACAATATTTTATGGGTGAATACCTGATTAAATTGGTAGTCGAGAATGCTCAAGGAAAATAAGCCTAGTATCAACCATGTCTGAGATAGAAAGCATTTTAAAAAAACCAAATTATCCGATTATATTGATTAATTTAAATATTTTATTGATTCCAAATTATATATTGAATACAATAAAATAAAGGTCATTGAATTTTTAGTACCTAGACCAATTTTTGTTACATGATTTAGGGTCTGAAGCAAAATATAGACTAAAAATGGATAAATTTCGCAATTATTTATTGCGAAGTAGGTAGACTTAAAGCTTAACATGAATACACGGCGAGATCATTTATCTTCCGTTTGATGACGAAGGCCTGACAGAATGAGAGCCTCCTGGTTTTAAAACATAATGCAGTGAATGGTTTCGACAAACATCTGAACCTCTCTTCCTGGCAACTGTCATTGAAATGAGAATAGCCAATATGATTGCAAATATTTATTAACAGCTGTAGGTTAAAATATATTTATTTAAAGAAAAGTAAGTAAATGATTTATTAAAATTTGATTTTCGTAATTAAGCCTTTTATTCGGTAATTGTTGTATTTACAAAACACACGCTGTGAACAATGTTTGGACTGATTTCATAACAGTAAAAATATTCTATTACAATGTAGTAGGTTCTCAAATACCTGTGTAAAAATGTAATAAAAATCATCAATTATTCGATCGTATCTCACCTTGTACATATAATACATTTTTTGATGTATAGGTCATCCGGGTCAACTCATAACATATGTATTCATAGGCATGTTTTCAAAAGAACATGATTGATATGAATAATAGCTTAAGGTTAGAACATTTAACTTTGAGTATATCGCTTCCTTGAACCTTGCAGGCATGCTCTGGGGCACGTGGTAGTGCTAGGTATATTAATATATGATTTTACAATTTTTATGCAGAGATTGAAGATTCTTGACGATCAAAATAAAAGTTCTTTATTACACCCACAATTACCGGGGCAATTAATCACTTTTTTAAACCATAAATAAATACGAACGCACCTGAAAGTGGACTTTTATTGCTTTTAGTGGGTATGTACTTAATTTAGTTTGGCAGTGCCGCTATGGGAATGCAGCGACAGTCAGATTTCGAGAATGTTCTAGAGACGTCAAACATTATAATTATTTTAGTTTCTAGGAATGTGCAGAATAGCCTTGCTCTTTTTAAATCTTCAGATCGTTGGTGAACTCCGTAAGTTATTTTTTGTGTGGCATTTACGCTAGTTAGAAAAGTAATTAACGACTTGTATAATCAGAATAGTAATTAACACATCATCTATGTTGATGAGATAGATCGATTTTGGTAATGTCCTCTGTATGGAAATAAATATATCGATATTAAGTGTGAGTTAAATTAAAGTTAGTAACGTAATCTGGTTCCTTCTACCATTCATTGGACTTCAACCACCAATTTTTCCATGGTATTTTCATGTTCAGTATATTGTCGCAGCTCGATGTTTTATTCTTTTGTAATCATTTTACGGGATACCTACGGTATGCGGATCATGCCAGCACCATATTTTAAAAGCTTCTATCCTATTGCGCTCCTGCTCTTTCAGAGTCCATGTTTCAAATCAAATTGACCAAATCCCTTTTCCAATATTTACAACACACTCAGTACCAACTGGAAATCGTTCAACTTCAATAAGATTACATAAATATGGACCCAACATATAATCCAATCGGGTAGAGATCAATCAGATCAGAAGCATGGGTATCCAACATTCTAACATAATCATTATACAGTGCCTACACTAATAATACACTAATTCTACAATACTCCCACTTCATTTTCTTTTATATATATATATATTTTTTATCTCTATTTTTATTCCTGTCGAATCTTAAATAACAGCACGAAAAAAACTGGCTACTTTAACACAGACTTTAGTCTAATAAAGTAGCCAAGACAACGCTGAATATATCAGAGGTGGAGTCTACTCCACCCCACACAATAAACATATTAAAATGTTATATTATATTATATTTACCTCTGTTATAACAAAAATATATGTCATTAAATAAATAAATATTTTGTTTCTAGCTTACGATAAAATGTGTTACATTCATTAAATTGAAGTAGCTGTATATATATATATATATATTATAAAAATACATGAATTATTTTAGATCGCTTTTTCATTAATAAATATATCTCCTACAATTTATACTAGAAATGTTATCAAGCTACCGACATTATAAAATAAACAGTAACTTTTATGGAGAATACAAAAAAAAAATATTCAAAGGCTTTAGATACCATTTTTTAATCCAATGAATGCAAATTTGAATGTGTGAACTGTTAATGAAACATTAAACAGTATTTTTAACACATCGCGAAATCGCGCTGCTTCGTTATAATTTATCCAAATTATTTTATTTATTGGGAAATATTACAGACCAGAAGAATAAATCTACAATTTTTACATAAATACAATATGTAAAAAATATTTATTAACATCAGACAAAGAAAGTTTTTTTACTCTTTACAACCAACTGAATGTACTTAATACTAACATGACTTGATAATATAGAAGGTACGTAATAGAAAAATTGTGAGAATAATTTATTATTACTTTTAAAATCCAATGATAATTACATATATTTTAAATATGAAATAAATATATTATTTAGAAAGATATATTGTTGTTATAAATGTATTAATATCAAAAAGGTAACATATTGGTTCGAAAATTTGTCGCTAAAAATATCGTTGTTGTAGCATAGTTGGATAACGCACTTTCCCCGGTTTGGAAGGAGATCCAGGTTCGAATCCCGGTGGCGCAACCACAATATTTTTCGATAAAATTGATTTTATATGTATATCTTTTTAATTAATATATTTAATTCATATTTAAAATATCACAGACATATATTCTGAATAATTACAACTTCACAATAAGAATGTGTTCCCCTAATACATATATTTGATTGAAAAAAATACGAGTAGAAGTTTTGAACTTGAAATTAACGAAATTCGTCACCATTGACGTTCATCTCAATTAATAGCTTAATCATTATTGTAATCAGAATCGATTCCAAATGATTCGGACCCGCCGACAATGCAAACCAATTTAAAATACCGAGACGGGGTTGGCTACAAAATGCCGCATCATCGGTAGCACAAATGAGTTATTCTTAATTTAATAATACCATTCTGTTAAGATCGGTAATGAAATAGGACAATGGAGAGTTTTGTAGTTGGCAACAATGGCGGCCCGCTGTGCCGAGCTGGCCTCTTCAGAGACAACGCTTCCAGGTATCGCTGTGAGTGTGGTATTTTAAGACAAGAAGGAAATGTATTGAATAATTATCATCGCTTGTCACACATATCTATATATGTATATTAAATTAAAGGTCTGATCATATAATCCTACAGCTTTGATCGATCTAAGCCCAATTTTGTAGTTACTCTTTAGGACCCTGTGCAAAATATAGACACTCATGTTTAACCCTCATCATCCCTCATGTGCATTATATTGAATACCTACATATTAAAAAAATTCTTTAGAAAGATTTTTTAAATTTATTTAATATTAGATGATATAATACATTTTAAAAATAATCAGTAATATACATATATTTCTGTTAACATTTATTTATTTTGTATGAGAGTAAGACTCGTGTATAGAGAATGAGTATGCATATAATTTTTGTTTCAGTTAGTCTGTGTACAGATTTTTTGACTTCAGATATAAATTGATAGTAGTCTGTAATTTTTCTAATTGTGATGGGGAGATTGTTAAAAAGTTTGATGCCTTGATAGATTTTGGGTTGCGGTATATTAGCATTATTCCATTTTTATTATATTGAATGGTATCCATTCTAAATTTTGCATAGTTACGCTTTAGGGCCAGCGCAAAACATAGGGTTTCCCGTGACCGCCCCACCTCCTTTCTCCAATATTAATGTGTATTTTATTGAATACATTCAAATTTTGTCAATTTTTACTTTAAGATCATGAGGAAAACACAGTTTTTTTTCAAATAGAGATAATTACATTTCACATCAATATTTTTACTGTTTTCAAACGAAGCTAAACGCTTGTGTTATGAAAATAGGACTAACTTGTTGCGCTTTAACCACTAGACCAATAAGCTACTTACTATTAACATAATCCTCCGGATATCATATCTGCATACATAGTTATTATTTAGGATCTAAAATAACTAAATATATATTATAACTAAATCTGTCGGGCAAAGCCAGATGGTGATCAGTAGATAAAATAATTTTAGAAGTACCAATAGCCAATCTATAATATCGACACAGTATTAACGACTCTACTAATTATAATTTTTGTTTAAAATGTCTGGTGATAGATGAAGTATACATATTTATATAATTTCACATTTATTCAGATTGATACGTGGTAGAATTGAGAATTCTACCCTCATCAGGAACATGTCTGGATGACATAACTTAGAAACACAAAACCAACGAACCAATGGGTACGTACGCCTATTATGGGAGAGATGCCTATTTAATGTTAAATCACATGGCTTCCGATACCAACATTTGTCAAGGGAAATCAGTCCAATAGTTAACTTTGACTACTAATATTAGAACTCAGTTACCATCTTTAATTAGCATTTATTTAAATAATATTTGTATAGCCTCAGATTTGAATTAAAATAAGTCAACTAATCATATTAATAACACATAACGTTCTAAAATGTGATGGTTAGATAACATTAGTCAAGCTATCGGGCAGAGAGAAAGACTGTATTCAATAATGGACATAGATCGACAGAAGGAGATGACTAAAAATTAAAAAGACTCGAGTGCAAGATGTACTTTGCACAGCAACTAATCACCTGATGCAATCTGACCATCGCGTCTCAGAACATTGATATATGCATGTTGTATTTATTATGGGCTACGGGCTAGTTATGCATAGGTATATAATAGAATGCTGCAGATATTGAATAAGAATATTATTTGAATCCTCTTCTTCAAATGTTATCTGTTAATATTATATATATTTGATATAATATCGGCTATTTGGACTTTATTTGCAGTACCCCAGAGATAAATTCAGATGTTTGGCGGAACCACTGTCTAAGATTTTTAAGCCATGAGGTTTTCCTTCTGCCAAGGTAAGGTGGAGTGTCTCATGGTATTTCAAGACGTGTCTTAAGTACATTAGTTTCTTTATTCACATTAGTACGTTTTCAATTCTTATTTCAGTCTAGGTTATTTTTAGCATGCGTATTTTTTTTAAATAAAAAAATGGCGAATATAAGAAACGTGTTATATGTCTGGTTCGAAAAAAAATTATTCACAAATTTAGCCCAGATCGAACCGAACTATACTATGCTAACGAACGAACGATACTAGCCACTCTACTACCGACAGATACGAACGAGACATAAAAACAGACATCTAATATTAAGTTCACTCCAGTCTAAAGATGCAAAAGCAAGACAATAGAGCCCTCGCTTAGCATGCGAGAGGTGACACGATCAATAGTGCCTACATTTTTTTTTTGATTTTTATAATTACTTTTTTATATCGAAACCAATAAAGGAGAAAATAAAATAGGTGGTTAAATAAATCAGAGTATATAAAAACTTACGAAAATTTCTAACGCGGATTATTTCATGACTAATTTCACTGGAGTACCTATCGACTGAACAAACATATTATTCCACGTCAAAAAATAAATTATAGATTATATAACTTAATCAATATTTATTTTGTAAGAATATTTAATTTAATTACAAATAAATCAAAAAGCAATTATTCAAAATTGATATTCATAATCTGCGATAGTTGTTTCGCCTAATACAGTCGCAAAGCACTTTCCTGTTTGCAGTGCATGGCACAACTGTGATATAGTAAAAATCTTAGTAGGGTCATAAATCATGTTTTGATATGTTTATAACATCACAAAATTACCTTTCACAATAATACTTCTTACGTCACGGACAAGTAAAGTCGTGTTTCCTGTTGCACTATTAATACATAAACAAAACAGGGATCATCTAAAGATTTACACGCGTATTAATAGATAAGATAAGCAAAGATAACTTAGCTCGTCCCCCCTCCGCAAAATTTCACACTAGAAATCTTAGAAAAACATTATGAAAAAGTTACCAAATAAATACGTCATTCATGTGTTACCATGATGACTACATATTTTAAATGTGAATTAAATATATTAATTAGAAAGATATGCATATAAAATTTATTTTATCGAAAAATATTGTTGTTGCGCCACCGGGATTCGAACTAAATATTTTACTCAGTACCCATAAACGTTTATTTTACGTTTTTTAGAATTTAATATGTCTGAAAATTATAATTCACGAATAGTAGATAAATAAAATCTTTGTGAATTCAGTCTTCTTCGCGATCATTACGTTGGACTGTGGACTATCCGAGCAATCGTCTTCGATTTTCAGCAGGGATATCCTTCATCAGACCGTTTTGCACGCAATTTCGTCTTGAATTATGAAATGGAAGATCTGGATTCTGGATCTCATGATACGGTCAAAATATTCCAGTTTTCGGGTTTTTATTGTTTAAAGGATTTTTTCCTTTCGCATTCGGATCATCACATTATCATTTGTAACACTGTTAATTAATGTTAACTCTTCGAATGCTTCAAGTCGCTTCAGTGAGTGTCCATGAATTCAGTAACTACACGGTAGGTGAATTATTATACATACCTAGTACCTACTTACACAAAGTATAACGCTAAGCAACATAACTATTAGGCTACTAATTGTACTCGTATCGACGAGACCACCGGTGTTGGCAAATTATATTTTAATAATAATCTTCAACGAGCAATTGGGTAATCGCAATAATTCTCATTTATTTATTAAAACCCCTGCTGGTTGAAATTTTTGCCAATACCGATCAGGAGGGCAGATAAATATTACTTATTGCATCGGCTCAATTTAAGTAATGACCTAAATACATCACCGGTGAGATACAAAGAAATAATCGAACAATCTCCCTCACTGCTTGCACCCTACCGCATCCAATACATGGAATGTCATTTAATAAATGCACTTTTTCAAAATACAATGTGAATTATTTTACTTCGTTACGCTTTGCGTATCAAGATTATCGTGAAATTGATATACTTTCAATAATGTATTGGATGCACATACATTACAATGATTTAAGAAATGCATGCATATTCATTCACATTCATTTGGTAGTGAATCTTCTTCTTCTATTAAATAGGTTGTCCACTCTTCAAGAGTGATTTGTGCTATTAATCATGTTAAAACTTTATTTTATAGAAAAAAGTACAAAATATTATAGAATAGTAAATAATATATTACAAGTCAATACCATTGCCGTTCAAAACGTTTGCTGTTATATAAATTAAATGTAGCGAGTTAAGGAAAAGAGGATGATACAAGTTAATCGGGAGTTGAAAATGACCATTGACGAGATTACTGTAAAAAAAACCTGTGATCCGCAATGGACAGGCAAAAAAGATATCGTCAAGGGTTTCTTCCTCGGTACCACACTCACACATTGGGGAATCTAATAAGTTCAACCTGAATGCATGTGAGGCAACCTGGCAATGCCCAATTCTTATTCTAGAGATATTTGATATTGTTCTTTTGGAGACTTTCCTTTTGGAGAACAAGGGGGTGCGGGGAATAAATCTTTGAATTGTTTTAAGCCGATTTTATGATTATTTGGATCCATCCATTGTGCAGTCCAGATAGAATTCGATTTTTTTTACCATATTAAGTCATTCATTGGGATATGGAATTGATGAGGGAAAACTCCGAAAAGAGTGGCCTCGTTGGCCAGTTTATCAGCACATTAATTTCCATGAATTCCCTTATGTCCCGGAATCCAAACGAATGACACCTATTTATTGTTGCTGTTCAAATTAAATAGACATATTCTAATGGAACAGATTATCTCATTGTCTAGCTAAACTTTCATATTAGCAGAGGGATTCAAGAGCTGCTTGTGAGTCGGAGAATATAATAACCTTATCGACGTTCTGGAGTACGCAGATGTCCAAGGCCTCTTTAATTGCCCAATATTCTGCTGAGAAAACCGGTGAATCCGAAGGAAGTCGTAGCTGCATATTTATTTTTATGGTGGTGAGATCAAGTTACGATTTTATCAATTTTGCATTATTTTGTTATTTCTGTCATTCATGAAGAATATTATACTAATTGTGCTACTGTAATATATGATGAATTAAAATAATTTAATTATGAAAATTAATTAAATAAATTTGGTATAGCTATGCATCTTGCATGAGCAACAAATTAAGATTAATTTAAACCGTTAATAGATTTCTTTAATCTAACCAAATTTCTATTCCACAGGAATTACATATTTACTTAGTATGATCAATCTGTAATTAAATTTTTCAACTGCGAATTTTAATTATCTTAAATAAAGTAGAAGTGCCGCAATAAGTCAGACCCATGGAGTCTCTAGTTCTATACATATAAAGATCTCAATCGGGGTGACTTAGACACCCTCATTGAAAATGGTCGGGAGTCGTCATATCAGGTGATTGAGGGGGCCAGTGCATATTGCCACTTTTTGACATTAGGGGTTCGGAAAAATTTCTCGCAAAATTTCAAGCGTAGCTCGAGCTGTGTCTAAGGTGGCACCGTCATGTTGAAACCACATATGTTGCAGGCCCAATCGACCTAATTCAGCTATTAATAAGTTTTGCATTATCTGATGATAGCGATCACCTTTAATGGTTACAAAATTGCCATTATTATTTAGATAAAATATTTTTATGACTTTAACACGTTGTTGAGATGTTAGATGCTCCGTATTAAACTGTAATCATCTACTCTCTCCGACTATCAAATGCGAACTGACAAATGTCTATCAAACCAAAATGGCGGTCAAACAAAATCGGCCTGGAATATGACATACGAAATGAACGATTTTGAATCGGTTCATTATTATGTTACCTTATTTTTGAACAAGAAAATTTCACTTCTATTATTTAAGTCTAGTATTTATGTAAAGTGCTATGAAATCATTGTATGTTATATGAAATATGATATAATATAATAGCAATTTAATAAGATAAAACGTATTTATTATATCATGTATTTTCAGGATCTAGGTAGATACTAGCGCTCTGCCATCAAGCGCGTGGGTCGATAAAGGACTCTGAATATAAAGTTATATTAGCTAAAACGATATTGTCGACAAGACAGCTTTCAGGCCTTTTATAGCCATGATGTTTTGCTTGAAAATAACAGGTTGTATTCTTACAATACAACCTTAACAATACTTTGTAGGCAAACGGAAAATATCAAAGGCGGGCAAAGGCAAAACGTATAAAATTGTGAATTGTACAATTCAATAACGACATGGTAGAAATCGTTCCATTTCAAAAGATTTCATGCAACATAGATTTAGTTAGATGTATTTTATGTGTCAATGTATTCCGTAATAAAAAATTACAGCTTTTATTATAAAATTATTTTTATTTATCATTTATACGTTTAACTAATTAGCCTAATTCAATTTTTTTTCTAAATACTATGATATACTTAGTAGAATGGGCATAAACGATTGGGTACTGGACATTTCGTCAAATTGTGTTGAAATAAATTTATTATATTTTATTAAGTTATTCATTGCCACAGATCACATATATGATAGATATGAACTAACGCAAATTTCTCTTCCCAATATTTTCATCGTTATTACTTTCGTACTACTCACGTAATAAAATAGCTCCGCGACTATTTTTAAAATATGATTCGATTGGAACGAAATTTAAACGCTGATAATATGTATTAATGTAAAAAATACGTCATGTCCACACAAAGATTTAATTTTTAAAGAGTAAATACTTTTGCTGTTGCATAAATGTGTTATAAAGTATTGGATTTATGTTTCCACTAAGAATGTGTGTAAAATGCTCCTCGTCCCGCAAACTAATGTTCCAAACCCCTCTCCTATATGCATAATTTATTTCATGTCTATTCATTTACTGGTCTGTGAGTACGGCATTATTTCTCCTCAAGCCATCTTCTTTATATTTGCGGAATCTCAAACACCTTTAAGTAAAATCAGATAAGAGACGCCATAATTAATTGATAATTAATTTTTATAAAATTTTAAAAACATTAATACAACATACATATTTTTAAGAAGAACATATTCTTATTTTGTATTTGCAATTGTTCAGAACGTATGTTTGAGTAAACCGACTACAGACGCCAGAATTGATTTTATATGTATATATTTATAATTAATACATTGAATTAGTATTTAAAACATCACAGACCTACGTTCTGAATAATTACAACTTCACAATAAGAATGTGTTCTCCTTAATAATATAAGTTGTATCAATGTGTCCAAAATTTAATAAAAATGAATTGATAATTCTGGCGTCTGCTATCAGATTACTCAAAGGTATTTGAGATTCTGTAAAAACAATGTAGATGACTTTCAAATAATGGAACGACATATGTATTAATTTGAAAAAGTATAACAAGTGTAAGTGGTTCGAAAATTTGTCATGAAAAATACTGGCGCTATAACACAATTAGTAGTGTACATCTCCGGATTGGAAATAGAGATCCAAGTTCGAATTCCGGTAGCGCAAAATCAATATTTTTCGACAAAATTGATTTTATATGTATATATTTATAATTAATAAATAAAATTAGTATTTAAAACATCACAGACCGTCTGTTCTGAATAATTACAACTTCACAATAAGAATGTGTTCTCCGTAACATTCATAAATTGATCATATTAATAAATTAAACATTAATTTCATATTTTTAACAACAAATGACACATGAATTTACTTTTTTGGTTGGAAATACTACTTAGAATGAGTGCTTATGACTTCGAACAGAATTAAAATATTTATCTTTTTTTGCAGTCATAATGTTATTTCATATAATAGTATTAATTAAAACCTTATTTCATAAAACATTATTGATTTAAATGTTAATTGAAATGCTTATGCAATTATTTTCCGAAAGATGTTTAATTAATTTTAAATATGTCCCGGTATAATATAGAATGCAATAATACCTACCTGGATGGTGATTTATTAACTGAGAACATATGAATCGTAATATTAAATTTTATGCTAAAGATCTTCATTATTATTTGAATAATTACCGAAAAAACTTGTTTTTTTCATGATTCATTGGTAAATAGTATAACAAAATCAAGTATATTATTAATTTTTAAAAAAACTTTGAATAAATTGGCAAAAAATGGTGAATAATGACGAGAAAAATAAACGCATCAAAAAAATCAACAATTTTATAATTTTATTAGACAATGAATGCATCATGGATGGACGAGGCTTTGTTTTTATAAATGTTGACCATCATTTCTTTTTGTTATTGCTTTACTAAATTAATTTAAAAAAATAGTTGCATTGATATGCCAAAATGCATGAAAATTTGTTAACGCAATTATTACATATACCGTTGGTGTAATACTCGTATATGAAAAAAATGTTTTTTTCGTATAGTTTTAATCGTATTAGTATTTTGGGGAATTTTGTTATAGAGTGTGTATTATAATGTACAATACTTGAGTAGGTACAATATAATTGATGTACGGATACCTCAATCGTGCAACAAATTCAACTACAGTAAAATCACGATCAATCGTTCCTCGAATAATCGTTTTCTCGCATGTATCGTTTATTTCTTCCAGTCTCGAATTAATTTTATACAAAACAACCAAAAATAGATCGCATGGATCTTTCCTGTATGCATCAGTTTACTGCATTAATCGTTTAAATTACGCAGCATACCTCGTAGCTAAATGCTTGGTTTCGATTAACGGCACTCATAAAAATTGAGCGGATCATTCGAGAGAGAGAATGCTGTTACTGACTGCCACTTGACATTATACAATACAAGTTTAATTATTTACTGTTTCCGAGGTAAGTTTGTAGAACTCCATAATTACATAAAATAATTGTCCTTTTCTACAAATTACCATTAGTATTGAAACTGAATGGTTACTTAGAATAATTAGAAGCATTTAACATGTATGGAAATCCTCAGAATTTCAATGAATAATGTTGTCCCTTTTCATTTCATGTAAATAAATTGTATAGCTGTCCCCCATTACAGTTATAACTTCAAACTGTTGAGTTAAAATTGTTAGATTGATAATGATCTTGCAAGGCGAAACGCGTCTCAAATAAATTAAACGAGAATAATATGTGAAAGATTAATTAATTATTTTTTGTTTCTGTGCAGCTTTATAATTTTTTTTTTAAACACATTCATTTACATGTGAAATATGTTTTTTTTAAAAAAAAGTATTAAACATTTAAATGAGTAAAATGTAACATTTTTCTATATTACCGCATTCATAGTTAATTAAATAACGATAGATAGAGGTTTAGCTGTATTTGAATAGCCGCGAACGAAAGGTTCTTCAAATTATGCTTCCACATTATGCATCAGAGCAACAGCCTAGAGAAGGAGATTATCCTGGGAACAATACCGAAGAATACCTGGAAGAGTGCCACAACGGTGTACAGATACGTTACGTCTAGCTGCAGGAATAAGAATATTATATACTATAAATAATTATAATTAATTATTAAAATCAATGTATACTTTCACCAAATAACGTATACAATTTTTAAGAATATTTTATTATTTAGCGTTTTAGATCACTTTAAAGTTTAATTAAGTCTGGGTGGTCGGTTGAAAAGGTCGCTGCTGCTCATTACCGCATTCAGTTGACCGGCTGGTCGGCTGGTTGTATGATTACTCAATATTGGAGAAAAAAGTCCGGGGTCTGGATATGTTAATGAGTACAGAGGGCAAGCTGTGTCACAGGACCCGAGCCCGGACCTCTGTTGTCGCTTAATTAAAACCTCAAGCGCTGCTTTCCTGCGCGGGAAGGCGGCGAGGAACAAATCGCGTACAGCCCGGATACTCATCAACCCCTAATTGGTAATTACGGACACGTCCGCTCATGCGAGGGTTGGTACACTTGAACACGTTTATTTTTATGCGTAATTGGTTGTCACCATCTCTGCTTGTTTGAGTACTTCTTTTTTAAATATATTTAATATGAGACTGAATGTTTATTTCGACTTAGTTTATCTTCCAATATGTCTTAGTCAAATTAGTCCTATTTTTTTATAGAATAAGCGTATAGCTTATTTTGAAAACAGTAATAATATTGATACTCTGTGTACTTACGCATCTCTATTTAAAAAAAACATATATTTTCAGAAATACTTTTAAGCATCCATCTAAATAAACTTTAATACACCAACATAGTTAAACCCATTTTAGGACGTCCAGTGTTAATAGCGGCTGTATGACAACTAGTTTCGGGAAGGGCAGTCCTTCCCATCTACAGGTGTAAATTGAACTAAAATTAAATACAGTCGGCTATTGGGGCGGTGGGGCACGTAAGGGTGGAAGTGGCTTTATTTTTTTTAGGAAACATTGATAAAAACAGCATTAATTGATTAAACATTGATAAAATGATCATTAATGGTTTCTCTTAAAAATGTGTAAAAATTCTCGACTTTTAAAGTATTTGAATCACCAGACATAATACCTATTATATTTAGAATACTTGGAATATCTTCCTCATTCAATAACTATTTGATTTGTAATATATTATTATTTCAAATACAAATTAAATGTATTAATTAGAAAGATATGCATATAAAATCAATTTTATCGAAAAATATTGTCGTTGCTACCGGAATTAAAACCTGGATCTCTTCCAATTTGGGGATCGAAATAAAGAAGGTGGTTTTCAAATAATCGAACGATAAATGTTTTAATTTGAAAAGCGTAACATTTCGGTTCGAAAATTTGTCGTCATTGCATAATCGGTTAATGCACGGATTGGAAGAGATCCAACAACAATACTTTTCGCTAAAATTGATTAAATATGTATATCTTTCTGATTAATGCATTTAATTTGAATTAGTTATTTTAATTTTCAATTAAACAAAATGTGTTATTTGCGCGATGCTGGCGGTTGCGACGAGGGGTGAGGGGGGGTCTTAATTTTTTGCTACGCCACTGCTTGAGTGATAAGAATGACACAAATTATATTTGATAGGTACGCGTGCACAAAAGGTAAAAATTTGCATTGAAATTTGTGTGCGCGCGACAATAGTTGCACAAATTACGACTGCAAAACGACACTTGGGCCATTTCGCGTAATAAAGAACAAATAAATACCCATTAAAGTGCTCGCTCGAAAAAGACTTGTCCATTTCCAGAAATCAAGAATAGAATACAATGTGCTCATGAGCCATTATTTTGAATTGTCCGTGTGGGCTGAACTTCAAGTATGATAATCAGATGGAGCTGTGGCGTGCTATTGTTTGCAGTTTGCGCAAGTGGTACAGATTCAATAAATCTCAATAGAGCGTTGACAAATCCGAGCAACGGCAACATTATACAAATCAAGGAAAGAATAAATTTGTGAGTGAGAATAAATTACAAGCGACGGATTGTGACGCGACTGCTGCTAGAACCGCGATGCGGTGTCTTATTTACCTCCTGGTGAGGAACACGCAGATTTGGAGTAGGCCAGTGAGGCATTGTGAGCAGGATTGCAGCGCTTCGTAGCGATAGGACGTTTGTGAAAATGGATCGAGAACGAATGCACGAATGAACGTGCACATTTGGTGATAGACTGAACGGGTAGCTGGCCGAAGTGAAGATATTAAATTAAAAATATACTAACAAAAAGTAATCTGCTGGGTTCTGAAAGCTATAGCAGCTACACTGACTACGGCCAGCGTCTCCGTAAAAGCAATTTTTCTGTGTTGATAATATTATTCAATATCAAAAAAAAAAAAGGAAAATGGTCTATCATATTTAACAAATTAACGCAAATAAATATCTTTTAAAACATACTCTTAAAATAATTTTAAATACGTAATGTACCATTAGGGCGATGTCACATATCCGCCACATTTCATATCCAAAGGGCGATTGCCGTGATGGCGTCGTTGTACTTTACACGGATGATTTAAAAAAAAAACAATTTATTTATTGAACACAAACGTGGTTTGGATCGACAGTCCTTATCGAGCTAGTACTATATATCTATAAACACAATTTAACATCATAAAAAGAATAAAAAAATACAAAACGAAAAATAAGAGAAGAAACGAAATATTATGTATCTACTTATATATTATATAAAATAAAGGGTGGGCCAACTTCGCTGACTATTCTTAAAAATTTATAACTTTGGTGGGGTTTCTTTTTATTTATATATTTTTCTGCAGATAATAAATAATTTATGAAAGTTTATAATGGCTACATAGCCAGCGCAAGAGCGCGTTAAAATTATTGAATTTTATTATGTTTCGCGACGATCTATTTTCGGTAACCGGCTAATTTAAAAAAATGCAGAGTTTGCTTGGCCTCCCCGTTCTCCAGATTTGATAGCGCCTGATTTATTTTTGTGGAGCTACTTAGAGTTTACATAAACAAACCAGCAACAATTCAGGAGCTTAAACAAAATATTCGTGCAGAAATAACAAATTTAGAGATAGAAACGTTGCGTAATGTAATGCAAAATACTTTAGAAAGAGCAATTATTTGTCAACAAGAAAATGGAGGTCATTTAAATTGTGTTATTTTCCACACATAGATTAAAAAAAAGTGAACATTGTATACTTTCATGTAATAATAATTTTTTTATTTTTTTTATTTGTTAACTTTGTTATGTTAACCACTTATTGTGTTTAAATACATTTCAATACTAACTCCATACATCCTGAAGAAGAAAATGGTTTTCGAAACCGTTAGATGTATTTAAACTCAATAAGTGGTTAATAAAACAAAGTTAATAAATAAAAATAATGAATTTTAATCACAAAGTTGATTTTGCTAATTTCAAAAGTAATACATTTTTTAATAAATATTAAAATTATGAAAGTTATATGCATTTTACATCAGTCAGTCTAAGTTGGCCCACTCTGTATTAACATATTAAGTATTATATAGGCAAGAAAATAATATGAAAGGTAATATACATACATCAATTGGAGGATTGAAAGATGCGACTGGATGCGGACGATAGACGAGACAATGGCGTGGTGGTCATTAAGATTGATCTTAATCCAAGAGTGAGTCAAGAAGGTCGTGAGCTAAAGAAGAACAAGCACCTAATACAATAAATATTGTTAAATACAAATATTTTTTTTACCTGCAAACACGCCTGTCAAATGATTGACATTTCTCAACGCAGTTGATAATTATTTTACGCTGTGGACATACTCGTGTCATATTTGTATCAGAAAAAACTGCAATATAATGATTTAATTTAGATTTTCAGTTGGGTACTTATCGGGTTATCATATATAACCATAAATAAGAATAAATATGAATTAAATATATTAATTAGAAAGATATACATATAAAATCAATTTTAATGAAAAATATTGTTGTTGCGCCACCGGGATTCGAATCTGGATCTCTTTTTCTTAACCGGGGAAGGTGCATTATTCAACTATGCTACAGCGACAATATTTTTAGCGACAATTTTCGAATCTATATGTTACCTTTTTGATATTAATACATTTAATTGTTCCATTATTTGAAAAAGCCATCTACCTTATTTTTACAGAATCTCAAATACCTATAAAATAAAATTGATTTTATATGTATACCTTTCTAATTAATATATTTAATTCATATTTAAAATATCACAGACCTATGTTCTGAATAAATATAACTTCACAATAAGAATGTGTTCTCCTAATAATAAATAAGAATGTTCGGGGGTGTTCTGTTTTGACGTGACAAAGTGTTGTGCTTGTGGGAGTAATCCTTAATTTTCCTGAAGAAATGTGGAGTCATAGGAGCGAGAACCAGTGACATAACAACGGTAGGGTTTTTTATTTTAATTATATAAATGCCACAATGTTGATAATTCTATTAAAAAGTTACAAATATACTATCTCAGCCTGACCAATATTAAGATATCGTTTCTTTACAATTCGCTACTATAGAATTTAGACGTTTAATAGTGTTTCATTTTTCCATGTTTAGACAAGCCTATCCATCTCAGAAATATACACGCTTCTCTATTGTTAACAACGCTCATACTGCCATTTATCTTTTCATCAGTAATTTAATGTGTTATGCTACACGAACGTAATTCACCTGTTTATAATTCTATTCTAGTACAAAATTTATATCGGATTTCAATATTTACAGAGGTTTCATCTTACTACTTCGATTTCATTTCGAATAATTCAATTTTTTATTTGTATTTGAATATTTTTTAAGGGTTTTTATTTATGACTTGTAGATAATTTGTCTGATAATAATAAATATATTTGTTTAATTACGCATATAAACTAATATTTTAATATACTTTTAAAATAAGCAATGTTATCTTTGTGGTTAAGATTCATATTTTTATTTTTATCTTTGTTTGATTAACCACTAAAATGAGTTTAAATACATCTACCGGTTTCGAAAAATACCATTTTCTTCTTCAGGATGTCATAACTAAAAAAAAAATAAATATATTTTATTAATCCGTTTGCTACCTGACAGCTATTATATTATATTTATTATAACATATAATTGCTTAAATAAATACATATTAAGTATAAGGGTAGTGAAGATTTAATGAATTTAATTTAATATTTAAAATATGATAAATTTCCTAATTGATTAATTTAATTTGTATTAAAAATACCACAGAACTATGTTCTGAAATTACACCTTCACAAAAACAAATGTTTTTTATTAAATTAAAATTGTATTTTAAATTGTAAATTGGCACTGTGTATCTATTGTATATATAATGCTCAGGAGCGTACAGTGCATACAAGCAAAAAAGCTGTGCATTACTAAAAATTCTGGGAAACAAATATAAATTATTAAGGAGAACACATTCTTATTGTGAAGTTGTAATTATTAATAATATAAGTTGTATAAATGTGTCCAAAATTTAATAAAAATGAATTGATAATTCTGGCGTGTGCTATTAGATTACTCAAAGGTATTTGAGATTCTGTAAAAACAATGAAGATGACTTTCAAATAATGGAACGACATATGTATTAATTTGAAAAAGTGTAACATATAGGTTTGAAAATTTGTCATGAAAAATACTGGCGCTATAACACAATTAGTAGTGTACTTCCTCGGATTGGAAATAGAGACCCTGGTTCGAATCCCGGTAGCGCAAAATCAATATTTTCGAAAAAAAAGATTTTATATGTATATATTTATAATTAATACATTATATTAGTATTTAAAATATAAATTAAGTAATTGGATTAAAATAAACGGAAATATTATTTTACAATTAGCGAATTTTGTGTATCAGTAGAGACTTTAATTGCTTAGTTCTAAAAACTACAATGACAAATCACCGCTGTATTAATGGCGCTCTTGTGTATTCAACGCATCGAGCTATTCACATTACTCTGTTTTGTCTTTAAGGTAGTGAATTAGTCAAGTCATATAATTCGCTATTTATCAAATTGAAAATTCCTTTCGGTTGATCCGTTTTGTATGTAGTCGTTACCTATGTTGTTTGTTAACAGAATAACATTAGAAAGACTTACAACTGCGTTCAAATTATTGAAGTGTATACTTCCTCTTTTTAATAATTCGAGAATTTTACTATCTTACTGTTCTTAACGTGTTATATTTCATAATTGTTCTTTAAATTTGGTGCATGGATTGGTTTTGATTTGGGAAAAACAAAAAGCAAATGGCAGAACTATTTTCTACGTTAATACTTAATAAAAATTATTATTTTCTTTAGTTATTACGTGAAAGATTTTCAAACAATAAATGAATTATGTTCAGTGTTCTTAGAAAACGTCCATACATTTTTCATATGGGTGAGAAAGTATTATTTTACGTTAAATCTTAAACTTTTAAAACACTATTAATTATACTATAAAATTACAAATAAATACATGGTAAGGTCGTATAAACACCGGATTTATTTTATCTTAGATAAAATAAATCCGAAAGATCCGTTAAACGAAAGTACATATACTATATATGATTGTATAATATCATTGGTAACAGCATAACCTAAATCTATACCAACTGCGCGCCACTGATAATGCTCTATTATTCACTTGTTCCATAAGATACATAATTAACGGAATTCGTGTTTTTTAAGTACAAGTATGCATAATCACATTTGATTGGTGAATATTATACATAAATCGTGCGATAAAAATGTTCAGTCAGATAAATACAAAAAAAAAACATTATGAAAGACAGCCAATGGTTTACAGGAACCTATGCAAATGAGATTCTTCCAATGTACGCGATAAATCAATCTGGTAGAATGTCTGCATAATTGCACACTGCCTGTTTGGTAATGTACATATATGATCAGCAATGGTTTGTTTATTGAAGTGAATGTATTATGATAACGTGTAAAGTTCATTTGTTATTTCTATTCTCTACAATTAGGACGAATATGATTGATTATAGCGATTAGATTTATTGTTAAGGTTGTTCTTTCATTCGCTTTGATAAAATGGTTCCATGTTTGTGTGCGTTACATCGTACATGCCTGCCTGTGGTCGTATAAATTAAGCGCCGATGTCCAAATATAAGATTGCACCACATAACTGCTATAAATTTGCAGTTAATACATTATGAAGTAGAGTCGAAGATCTATTAATTTAGATTATTTTTAGGATATACTGACACGTTTCTCTCACTATCATTTACGAGATGGTCGTGATTAATAATTCAGATTTCGTTAAACATTTATGCTGGTATTTTTATTTGAGTTTACATTTTTAAATAATCAGTAGGTTAGTATTCATATCTAATATTTTGATCAGTATAAATAATTAATAAATATTATTATAAATGATTAGTATCAATTCAAATTTTTGGTCAGTAAATAAAAATACCAATTTAATGTATTAATTATAAAGATATACATATAAAAATCAATTTTATATAGAAATATTGTTTTTGCGCTATCGGGATTCGAACCTAAATCTCTATTTCCAATCCGGGGAAGGTGCATTACCAAATATGCTATAGCGCCAGTATATTTTATGTCAAATTTTCTAACCTATATGTAACACTTTTTTCAGATTAATACATCTTTTATTTTATTATTTGAAAGCCATCTACATTATTTTTTTAAAAATTTATTATTAATACGAGTACATTAAATTAGTATTTGAAATATCACAGACCTATGTTCTGAATAATTACATCTTCACAATAAGAATGTGTTCTCCTTAATAAAAAAATTACTAACTAAATGAATTAATTAGAAAGATATACATATAAAATTAATTTTATCGAAAAATATTGTTGTTGCGCTACCGGGATTCAAACCTGGATACTTTCCAAACGGGGAAGGTGCATTATCTAACAATATTTTTCGATAAAATTGATTTTATATGTATATCTTTCTAATTAATACATTTAATTAGTATTTAAAATATCACAGAACTATGTTTTAAATAATTGCAACACCCGGCTTACAGAAAAAAACTTATAAGTGGATTATTTTATGAAATGTAGCAAAATATTATTTGGTATATGTTTATTGACGTTCATCCAAAAACCATTTCAAGAAGAGTCACTTAATAAGAAAAAAACTAAACATCTACAGTTTCATAAACTATATTTTCAAATTTTTATGGTGACCAGTACTTGATCATTTCTCAGAGAACAATTACGTTAAGTCGACATTTATTCAAACCTTAAACCTTTCAGATTTATTCAGTTTAAAAGCAAGCTATTTATAATAGTTGCTGCTAAGTCAGCGAAATCTGGAAATATAACCTGTCTACAGGTGTCCCGTGTGTCACGGGAATGGTATGTTATTACATTATTATTTAAATTGATCGCTCATCATGTCCTTTACGTAACTTTCGGGACGAATGTATTCGCACCATCATAAATGCTTCTACAATTACCTAGTCATGATATCGCGTCGTGTAACTGAATAGTGCTGTGTTTAGATTCATGATATAACATACCCAACTAATTGAATTAGTTTAATTTCTCGAATACGATCAAGTAGTACTTTCAGTTTAGAATGTTAATTATACACACATATGCTTAAATTCTTGCCAGACAGACTTAAATGTGTATCTAAAATTTCATACGTTCCAATTAGCGACACAGCTTAACCATCGAATCTTAATGACATGACTCATTAAGGTGATAGGTTACAAATTTGCACGTGGGATGTTGATTGCGCGAGACAAAGACGGAGGATGCTGATGCCCGTTTTTATCTCTCACTCCGCTGAGATTTATTTACCTAGCATTTAGAATGTAAGTGGTAGATGCTCCGCGCAAGTTTCTCTATGGACCATATTACGAGAAATTGCATACTATTAAGTTCTTAACTGCATCAGAGTGGAAGTGCACATGATGCAGTTTGTCTCAAGCCGACATCAGGAAGGTTCATCTCGTGGCTAATATTAAACGATAATCCTTTACATTGTTACGAGGGGAGAATCGGCGCTCGCATCAAATCTATTTACATTTTATGGATATAAACTATTATGATTCATCATCTTTAGTAATGCTAGTGGAGGATTTAAATACTTTTGAGGCTTTTCCACCCAATAAATAAAGTATTTAGGATGACGCATAATTATCGGCCATTTAAAAAAAATATATATTGTAACATAAACAAAAACGAAAACAAACTCAAAACATGTACAATTATCATTCAAGGGCGTATTCACCATCAATGTTAATTACTGCTTCCCATTTGCTTGGAAGACAGTCGACCCCGCAGACGAAAAAGCACTGGTTTTTTAAGGCAATCCACGATTTGACATTCTCCATCAACTCTTCCAAATCGTCATAGACTTTGTCAATCTGCCAACTTTTCAGAGAGCGCTTGATGTGATAGTCCGCGAGGGCCTCGGTGGGAGAGTAGGGAAGATAGGGAGAGCAAATCATCTCTTGCTAGCAATGGATTCGATCACACGGCGTTTGACGTGAGGGCGAGCATTGACGTGGTGGAAAACGATTTGTTTTTTTAAGCGGTCTTTTCAGCTAAATGGCAGTATAAAGACGATCAAGCTGAGCCCGGTACACATCGCTGTTGATGTTGTACTACCTTTGGTCATTTCTGACGGATAATTATGCATCAATCTAATATATTTATTTATGTATAATGTGTCTATAGTATATCGGAAAAAAAAAATTAATAACAATTTTCAATAATAGTAAACTTATAGAAACACTTTTTTAGGTTTTCATTATCAATAATTAAAAAAGACAAACCACTTGTTCTATTCTTCTAATAATTGACTACAATGTAATATCATATAAAATTTAAATATACACGAATTAGTATACAGATGGTTGCGTCTCAATTATTTGACGATATTCTATAATTTGTTTTTTTTTTAAATATTATATTAGTTATGAAACAGCGTTACAAATATTTTTAATAATTCACATACAAGGATTATTCTTTAGTCTTTTTAAAGCCCCTCAGCTTTTGGAGACCCTCAGCTGGATACTCTGTTGGTAAATAAAAAGTCGGTAAGGAAGATAGTCATTTCATTATAAACATAATTTCTTATTAAGAAGAATACATTCTTATTGTGATATTTTAAATACTAATTAAATGTATTGATTAAAATAATGAAACTATAGAAGTATTAATTTGAAAAGTGTAATATATGGGTTCGAAAATTTGTCGTCAAAAGTATAAAAGTACTGTCGCTGTAGCATAGTTGGTAGTGCATCTTCCCCAGATTGGAAAAGAGATTCAGGTTCGAATCCCGGTAGCGCAACAACAATATTTTTCGATAAAATTGATTTTATATGTATATATTTCTAATTAATACATTAAATTACTATTTAACATAATTTCTTTATTATTTTTGAAAAATATTTAAACACTAAAAATGACCCGTCCATAATGATAGAAAATTAATTATTTTCATGATTTTAATTTATCTTAAAAATCAACAAAGATACAACAGAAAAATAATTTACTTTATTCAATGCGATAACACTTTCACTTGATAAATTGACAGCAGATCTTGTTTATTTTATGTTGCCATTCGATACGGACATCTGTTAATATATGTTTGTTTTATGATACATAGATGGACGGATAGACATTAGAAAATTATATAGATTTATCTATAGAAAATTAATATTAATATCCTTATACTATATAATTTATCAAACATACAAGAAACCTATTGGCAATTAAAAAAAAGCGCTTACGTCAATTCCAACTAATTTCTGACCTGGAACCTGGCGTATAGGTCGATTTTTTGTTCATGGCTCCTCAAGAATGTGCTGTGTCCCGATTACTAAGCTGTGATTAACATTATTTCATTTCTTATCTATAAAATAATGAAACTTTAAACAAATCTATGTACAATTATATTGTAAAAAAAAAATACATATATATTCTAGCAACAGATTCGTCAGTGGCTGACTGTACAGTGTCTTGAGTAAAAAATCGACCTGTATCTGGCTACAATCACTCCATCTCGCTTCTCTTACTCTTAGTAAGTACTCACACCGTTGAAATAGGTTTTACAAATATCGGATCCGTGTATAAACCACGTAACGTTTCGCTCACATTTTCGATTCTTGCTGTGTGATATATTTTTTTAAACGGTTTAGATTTTATTTAAACAATATAAAATTTATTATCGAATTTAGAATTTTTATTGCAGTCTTAGAGGGCATTTTAAAGGTTGATTGAGATGAAACATTAAATTGTCGAAAAAAAATAATTAAAATAACGTAGATGGCTTTCAAATAATGGAACGGTAGATGTATTAATTTGAAAAATGTAATATATGGGTTCGAAAATTTGTCGATAAAGGTACTGTCTGCTGTAGCATAGTTGGATAATGGACCTTCTCCGGATTGGAAAGAGATCCAGGTTCGAATCCCGGTAGCAACAAAAATATATTTTTAATAAAATTGATTACGTTTATATATATATCTTTATAATTAATACATTTAATTAATAAAAATAACGATTTGAAATTCGGAGATTTATCAATACAAAACTCTTTAACCTCGTCCAAGTTGATGGATATATAAAATAAAATATTTTTAATGCGTAGAGTATACACATTTTTTGCAGTTCAAAATAGGCCGTACACCAATAACAATTAGTTGAATTGGTACTTAAAAAATGAGTATCAGGTTGTCTAAGAAACCATCTAACGGAACATACTACAAAAGCCGTACTTCTATTGTGTTAATTCTTCTTAATCCCCAGCGTAAGAAGTGGAGTTGCCATGTTTGGCAGTGAAGATCACTGAAGAAGATTATTCTCGGAAAGGTTTCCCGTAGCCTTTGTGTTAATTCTTCAGATTTAAGAGTTCATCTGGAGCCGTCTTCCGTCATGACTGGACAGGCACGTATCATTCATTTATCATCAAGGCATATCTGATGTAATTCCTCTAAAAGCGGCTAATTGATGACCCTACGTTAAGGATGACAAATTTTAAACTAAAATATTAATTATTATTTTCTTTGCAATTTGGGTATGATTCATTTCAGGGCAAAGATGAACCGATTATAGCTGAATTTGAAAGCAATAAAGTGCATTAGTAATATAGCTAATGCTTTGGGTCATTAACAACTAGTATACCATCAATTATATATTCCATTTCTTTACTTCCATTCGTCCATGTCGCATAGCAACGTAAAACAACCATCCGTATCGCGTGACGGCGATAGAAGTGAGCAGAGTTTAACAGGATTTGTCAATTCAATTACATGAAGGTGTTAGTGTGAAAATTTTCTTAATTTTATAGATTTTGTCTAACCTTTAAATTTCGTGGGTAACATATTTAATAATTTTGGAACAACGACTCTCGGCGACCGCTCCCCGTAGTATTGTGAAATTTTGCGCCCGAAAAATTGCCGTGCATTGGAAATATTTTGTGCATGTGTCTAAGTGCATAGAAGATGTGCAAAAAAAAAAATTTTATAAAAAATTATAAAAAACAAAGTAGATGGCCTTCAAATAATGGAACGATAGATGTATTCATTTGAAAAGTGTAACATACGGTTTTGAAAGTTTGTCGTCAAAAGTTCTGTCGCTGTAGTATAGTTCGATAATGCACCTTCCTCGGTTTGGAAAGACATCCAGGTTCGAATCCCGGTAGCGCAACAGCAATATTTTTCGATAAAATTGATTTTATATGTATATTAAAATATCACAAAACTGTGTTCTGAATAATTACAGCTTAACAATGAGTATGTATTCTCCTTGATAACTTAATATTTGTTTCTCGATTTTTTGTACGATGAGTTTTAGCATTCTGATTTGCAGTAATTTTATTTGATTGTTATATGTTTTAAAATGATTGACTCTACATCTGAATACCATATAATTTTATTATTTCACTGGTAATTAAAAATGAAGTAGTTGAATGAAGAATAAATAGATTTTTTCGATTATTTTAAAACTATAACTGAACAATAATAATAATAACAATAATAATGTAACTTTGTTTAGTAAAATCACTTAAATTTTCGAATGATAATATAATCGAAGCGCAAATTGATTTATTTTTCGATAAGTAAACATAATTCTGCAGTACTGTAAAAGTGAAGAAAGTTGAACAAATATAAAAAACTTCAAATTGTTATTGGTTTGTTTTTAAATACTTGCACAAATATAAACAATGTCACGTGAATATATTTTATTACACAATCGGCCGGATCAATTATATTTATTTGAATCGTGGGTTTTTTTTTATTTAAAAAAATGCAAGTGGCCACGATGAAACATATTTCCTGGAAACTAATAAGAAAAAACTACATGGCGCTACGTTTTAATCATTTCATAGAAAACGAACGTTGATACCGCAGACTCATGCGATGACTGAATAATATAGAAGAGTCACAATACCTTCTTTCTAAATGTAAGGCTTTGTTATTGATTAGTTACCGGAACACATTCACATACAATATTCACTAACGTATACAAACTGACATTCATATACAACACACACTAACATATAAACGACTTACAATATTGACTAATCGGAGGTTTTTTGTGTACTATTTTCATGGTGCATGGTTGGAATAATTTCTGAAGTAGATTTTTTAATTAAACAAAATGTTGTTCAAATTAGTTGTTGCACATATGTGTTAATTGTAAAGTTGATTCTTGATGACGTAAAAGTAGAAAAAAATGTAGGAATTTCCATTTACAGTGTTGAGTATCGGAACGTTAAATCTTGAGACATTAAAACGTCACACCATTTGTTTACTTTTTTGACCAATGACGTTCGCATTAATTTTAAAAAACCTACTCTTATGTGTCTGTTTTGTATCTAAAATATTATCGTGTCATTTTCCATGCATTTTAGAACATTTTAGAGTTATAATATATCTTCAATTTTTTATATTTTTTTGTAGATTTATAGGTAATTGAGTTTTGATTTTTGTCAACCAAATCCCGGGAATCTCTTCTAACATCGTCTTTCGTGTTAAAACAACTGAGTATTATTGCGCGGAGGTCAGATTTAGATAATTTTTGAAGGTTTATTACTCAACTAATGAAATAAACCGTCAGTAATGACGGAAAGTGAATAATTTTTAAAATGAAAATTTATCTGATAGTAACGATTATTTTTAACGTGATATTTGTGCACTTTCAAGTTTTCAAGATAACTGCGCACGTTGTTGAACTAACAGCAGATGAAACTTGCCTGTTCATGTGAACATTTTTAAACAAACCACAATATCGGAGGCTGTCGAATATTTATATATATTTTTACTAATACGATTTGGAAACCCGTCTAAAATTGAATCCATTTCTTGTGGTAGCCAAGCCAATGCATTCACACATGATTCGTAAACAACATATTTTATAATAGGGTTAATGTATGTTGTATGAAAAATGATATTAATTATTATTTCATTCACACTGCTTGTTAAGATGAAAGCGAATAGAAAGCAATTAATACATCATATATTAAAACAAAATAGACAATGAAATTAAATAACTACATATACAGAGTTTTCCTACTCCTTCCAAGAAGCAACTAAACAGCAACAAGAATAATTTTAAAATAAACCACTAATTTAAATAAATTATGAACAAAATGTGGAAATGATTTCCTCTCAGGATAATATTAAATGTCACCTGTTCGTGCACAAGTCGTAATGCCGATCATTCAGTATTATGACGATTCAATTCGTTACGTCACCCGTGCTCCTGACCATATAAGGAGACCCATTGACCAGCAGTACGCCAATTGGTCTTCTCAGCGTCCATCCATCGCCGGACCCGTTTCGCTCTTGAGTCAGAACTTGAGGTGTTTATTTGACAGGTATCGTTCACAGGGCCGGTGTTGGGTAAAATTGATATTAAATTTCGGTGTCATTCAATTTATCAAAAATAATTAAAGTACCATAGGTCTCAAACGGTAAATATAAGATGAATTTACTATTCTTAAGTGTCGTGCGTGTTTTATGTATTCATATAAATGATATATTTTTTATCAAAATTATATAAGCGGAAATATGCACCTGTTTCCATATGTTGCTGATAGTTTTTTCATCTTAAACATGTTTGAAAATGTGATGTTTTAATAAGATTTTATTTAAAAATTGTAATACATTTTAAAAACATAACATTAATATTAATTAGTTAGTTGAAATTTTTATAAAAAAATCTCGTTTTAAAGAGAGATAGTTTGCAATATTATAGTTTAGATATTTTAAATATTTAAATAAATGTATAAATTAAATGAATATTAAAAAATTTAGAGTATAATATTTTCAATAAATATAACCGGGATGATGTATAAATATAATAAGTTTATATTTTATAAAACTTGAAGTCATTATTAGTTTTATCTTTTATTTAATAAAAATATCCAGTTCGAATCCACAGCACTGGTAAATATCTGAACATGTTATTATAAAATTATTAAAATACATTAATGAATATAGAGCTGAGGCTGACATTCTTTTGAAACATAACATGCCTTCTTTTTTTCTTACACTTAACAAATTAACATGTAACACCACAAAGTAATCGCCATGTCAATTAATGATATTATTGTGTTTGTTTTAAAACTCTTTTTTTAAAGTTACATAGTTTAAGAAATTTAAAATTCAATTATAAAAAATATCCCAAATTCCATACAACCAGTTTTTTTACACTAATAATAAATTAAAGAATTATATATTAAATAACAAGGATAAGGACGATATTTAAAAAAATCGGGGGTCTATAAAATAATTTGCAATGATTGCAATTATTTTTATACAGATAAAACTTGCAAAAATTTTGATATTAGAATTAAGCAGCACTTGAGATGCCTAAATAGCAACAACTATTCAGAATTTTCCAATTACATTTTGGAAACAAACCATTCTTTTCTTGATATTAACAAATTATACATTCAAATACTAGGAGTATACAGTTAGATACATTAGAAATTTTAGAAATAAGAAAAAGTGTTAATAGCAAGCTAAATATTATAAATAACCAAATCCACTTTGCAAATAGTCACCTTTTAGATTTGATTTCATATCAGTTCTTAATTATTCACCACTTTATAGTTTTGTCTTTATCTATGCTTGTATTTTAAATTTCAGTTTATATTGTTATTGAAGATACCATAGGTATCGAAACATTTTGAATAATCAATAAATAGTGGTTTAAACAAAATATTTTGTCTAATTATTTAAATAAAAATGATATAAAATATGCAGCGTGTAAATAAAAATTAAAAAATATGTTGTTATATATATATAACTTTCACGTGAATGTTTTGACAACGGTATAAATGATAGTATATGTATAATGAAATTATTTGCTGAACTTGCATACAAAAAATTAAGATGAACGACAATATTAATCTTACAAATAAATGTGAATAATACAAAGGAATATTGCCCACTGATCAGAGCCGCTCCTGTGGAGTTATTGCCCCGTGAGAATCACCGAATATTGACTCTTCCCATTCAGGTGTCGATGGTCAGGTAATGAGAAGTTTTGGTTAACGCTTTTCTTGTGACTTCTTCGACAACTGTGCAATGTTAATTATCATATTCAAGACGTATCCCCAAATTGCTGTGTTAACAAAGGTACCCAACATCGATTGGTATCGCTTCTGTTAAGCATCCATGAGATCTTGAGGTATTCTCACACAACAATCCAATAATGATAATGTACCGGATAACGTTCTGGAATATTTCATAAACACCTCAGGCGATGATGCTCTGAGATGACTCCAACGCAGATAAGATGGATAGAGTTACATTAACAATAACATACTTTAAAATACTAATTAAATGTATTAATTCGAAAGATATATATATATATAAACAAATTTTATCGAAAAATATTGTTGCTGCGCTACCAGGATTCGATCCTGGACCTCTTTACAAACCAGAGAAGGTGCATTATCCAACCATGCTACAGTGACAGTACATTTGATGACAAATTTTCATCTAATGGAACGATAGATGTATTAATATGAAAAAGTGTAACGTATGGGTTCGAAAATTTGCTGTCAAAAGTACTGTCGTTGTAGCATAGTTAGATAATGCACCTGGTTTGGAAAGAAATCCAGGTTCAATTTTCAACTAATGGAACGATATATATATTAATTTGAAAAAGTGTAACATATGGGTTCGAAGTGTAGTGGTGTTATTTAATTCAATAAAGATAAACAGAATGATTCGACAGGAATAAAAATAAAAATATAGAAAAAAAAATGTAGTGAGTGGTATTGTAGAACTAGTGAATTATTAGTGTAGGCACTGTATAATGATTATGTTAGATTGTTGGATGGCGATGCTTCTGATTGATTTCTACCGAATTGGATCATATATTGGGTCTATATTTGTGTAATATTATTGGAAGTGAACGATTTCCTGTTGGTGCTGAGTGTGTTGTACAGTTTCGGAGCTAAGAACATGTAGAGTCTTTGATAAAATGTCATTGTTGCTCTTGAAACTGGCGTGTATATGTTCGTTTGTTTGTCTTGTGTTGTGTCCATGATTTATTGCTCGGGGTGAGTTGTTGTTAGCATGGAAATATTGGACCCATGTATCTCTTATTATCATAATGAAAATCAAACCAATCTGTCAGTATTATTGTTGGATTACTTAATTGCAACGATAAATCATAAGTATAAGTAAATCTCTAAACCAAAACATTACTATCAGAATAATGCAATGATAATCCGCAAGTTGTCAATGAGCTGGTCGATACTGGTAGTAGGTACTAGGTACATGTTAAACTGTTTAATCAATGGCAATGTTTTAAGGCTCTTACGTGGAATTACTATACGGCCTTGCACCAACATCCGCTGTTGCCACATGTCGAATTTTACTACGAAAGCTTGATCCAGAGGTTGCAAACTACTCTAATATAATCTACATTGTCCCTTAAATTTGGATATAGTAATCCTTATTGTCGCGTTTATTATTGTTGTCCTGTCACAAATATTTTCGTTCGACAAGTCAGTGTTGTGTTAAAAATTCTCGCAAAGATTGTTGACTTGTCTCTCTAGAAGTTAATACCCATCTCGAAATATGAGGTTCATCAGAGATACTAACCAATTTTTGTCAATACCATTTTGATTTTGGTATTGTAGATATATTCCGATATTTAAAGTTAAATAAAATATAAGAATGATGTTTTTGAATTTTTATTATTTGTTTTGCTTACTTTAAATTCTTTTTTAAAGCTATATATGTATATTATATCAATTTATATTTTTATATATATATTCCATGCTACTTGTGTAGCTGCTCCGGTTTTTTTTATACCAAACCAAGTTTGTAAAAGTCCATAAAGCCGTTAATAAATAAATATAATGAAATAATTATGTGAGAATATCTATCACTTCATCGCCTTTTCACTTATTCCAATTCTTGAACACACTGTTTCTCTTGTCGGACTTCTTAATATTTCTAGACGCTTCTGTGTTCTAGAATATTCAGCCCTCTAGCTAATAACGCACATAAATAATAATGCATAATAATGAATCGATAATTCTGACGTCTGCTATCAGATTACTCAAAGGTATTTGAGATTCCGTAAAAATAAGGTAGATGGCTCTTTCAAATAATGGAATGATTAATATCAAAAAGGTAATTATGTACAATGTACAAAAATGTATTAATATCAAAAAGGTAACATATAAGTTCGAAAATTTGTCGCTAAAAATATCGTCGCTGTAGCATAGTTAGATAATGCACCTTCTTCGGTTTGGAAAGAGATCCAGGTTCGAATCCCGAAGGCGTAACAACAATATTTTTTGATGAAATTGATTTTATATGTATATCTTTCTAATTAATATATTTAATTCATATTTAAAATAATGCAATTGTCTAATAAATTGCCGCTACGTATTGGGGGTATTAATATAAGGTTTATAGATAAGATTACTAGCAAAAACATTTATAATATCCGTAATATTTATAACAATACATATATTAAAGCCATCAAATATTTATCGGACAGAATTAATAAGTACATATTTTATTTCGCAGGATTTTTAATATCAATGTACTGATAGCACGCCATTGATTAAATATCGTACAATTTAAATAAATAAATCAATCAAAATTATATGTGTAAGAATATATATTTAATTAAATTACAGGTCGAAAATTTTCAAGCGATATGTACCTAATCTCAACCATGTCAGAGATATAAGAATTAAAAAAAATGGTAATAATGCGATTATTTCGATTAATTTAAATATTTGATTGATTCCAAATTATATATTGTATATAAAAAATTAAAGGTCATCGAATTTAGAGCGGCTAGATTATTTTTTGTTTGATATAGATTAATAATTGTACAATTTGGTAAATATTTATTTCGAAGTACGTAGATTTCAATTTAAATACGATTTGGAAAAAATTTAAAACAATAATATTTTCTTTAACAGTGCAGAATTCGCATATATTCCATGAACATTTTCGAATCGTATTATAGTTAGGACCCATACAATATTGTGAACTAGGGCTGTTACACCCTGTATACAGTAGATTTGTAAATATTATTTAAAAAAATTACGTTAAAACATATTTGTGCTGTACTGTTCGGCTATGGACGCCATTGTAAAATCCTCCTGATTTATCTCTCCTCTATAAGCCTCGCTAACTAACTAACTTACCATCATGCCGTTTCTCCGCGGGGGTAGACAGAGAGAATAGAGAGCCACACTCTTCTGTCCTAACACACAATTCTCGCCTCATTCGCATTCATACATATTCTCATACAAGCTCGCCGATTGTTGAGGCTTCTTACAGGACCATACTTCTGTATCTGGTTTACCTGGTGAAGCCAAGTCTTCCGCGGATGTCTTCTACTTCACGCGCCACCGACACTTGCGCCATACATCTTTTTTACCATTCTCACCTCATTCATTCGTTCCATATGACCAAACAACCTAAGTGATCTTTTATAAATCTTACTCAATATACTAGGACCAACTTTACTGTGTTATAAATGGATCTGCCACATATATGCCTAAGTGATCTCATCCCAACCCAACTCCAAGCCTCACTTCCATACATAAGTGTCGGTACCAAGACTCCATTGTATGTTTCCTCAGTTGACAAGTTCTCGTTAGATATAATTCCATTCAAAGCGCCATTCACTTTTCCGTTTCTATCAAACATACTTCCTAAATACACGAAATTGTCTAAATACTTGTTCCAAACATTCAGTCTGGCGATCATCTGGATAGCTCAATGATTATTTTTCTTGTCTTATGTTTCAGTTTAACATACAAACACATTATTTAATAAAAAAATAAACTCTAATCTTTTAACAAATTGTGTAATTCACGAAGAAACATTTTGATATCGAATATTTATTGCACGGCTTGTAATAATGTCGATAAACACAAGAGCATACCAAGACCTCAAAATATTGGCAACCCCTGATGGATCTTAGACGATGATGACATCAGCGCGGGTGGGTTGTTCGAGAGGTGTGTCTTGTATGTACAGAATCTGTTCCACTCCGGCTCAGATCACTAGCACTGTTTTGGAGGATTGATCTCAACAGGAAATGAACAATTATTATTAAAGTCGCGATTTATTATGGCAGCTGGTCTATGCTAATTTTTGGATAACGTATAACTAGGTACCTACGTATTAGAATTAGTTGTTCGTTTAAAATAGAGATAACATGTGGCCACCGATATGACGCGACGCAAATTTGTTTTTTTATAAAATAAATATTGATGAAGAAAATAATATGAAGTAATAATAGTGTTGTCGTGGCAATGGCTATGGTATAGGCTTTATTGGAAAGATTATTTTATGGCATTATTATGTAAATATGAATTCGCGCATATGGCCGCCGCGGCTGGCTCGAATAAAGCGCAATCTGGATGTCCGACCACTTTTTGGAGTAGCTGGGGACGTATATTGGCAATAACGCGGCGAATGTTGGCTGCCAAGTCGTCTATAATCTCTAGTTTATCGGCGTAGACTAGCGACTTTACATATCCTCTAAAGAAAATAATCCAAAAGTGTTAAATCACACGATCTTGGTGGCCAATCTCACAGGTCTCACAGGTCCGTTACGCAAAATTGTACGATCATCGAAAGTTTCCTTCAATAAATTGATTGTGGCGCGCGCTGTACGGCATGTTACGAAGTCTTTTTGAAATCACAGCTCTTTCGCATTAATGCCATTTAATTTGGGGAAAGAAAAAGTCAGGAATCATGGATCTATAGCGCTCTCCATTGATTAACTTTCTGGTTAACACTGTACGACGTCTCTACGGATGCGTATTATCAATTAAAGTATGCGTGATGCGAAAACGATCCATGGTTATTCGAATTACTTGATCGGATGGATGATTATATCAACCGTAAAATGGACATAGCGCACGGTAAGTTTCGAGAACTGAACCACAATTTTCGAAATAAATATGCACAATTTGCAAGCGTTATTCTGGCGTAAGTCTATTTATGGTGATATGGAAAACCAAACTGAGCACAAATCAGCTGTCAGCTGTCAAATTGGTTGTTGCTGGAAAAAGGGTTGTTAATTCAAAAAACAAACCTAAAAAAAACACCTTCATAAGGGAAGATTCAAGATAGGGTGCATGCAGGAAGAAGACGCATTACGTATTTGAAAACTAGTTTCATTGTATTCATTCTGCCTGCTAGTCTAATGGTAAGACACTCGCCTAGTAATCGAGTGGTCGGGGCTTCGATATTGATTCCAGGAAACCAGTTCTATTTTCATGGCACAAGCGTTTATCTTAATTTAAAAATAGTGAAGAATTTTGATGTACCACATGACGTGTAAGCATCTCTATATAAAAAAATAATTCAGAGAAGACGCCTTTAATGTTCAAATATCAGCGATGTTACACACCATGAGAAATATAACTAACTGGACCTCTGCAGTACAAGGAATATTTTATATTTGATACAATAAAAAATACCTGTAGTGAGTTACGAAACGATAATAAATCGAATGATATAAGCAATGCAAAATAAATTTTTGGATAAACTTATATGTCGTAAGATGATAAATTTTTTTTTTTTTACTTTTTATTTTAGGCTTAGTATAGTAGAGATCATAAATATGAAACCGTGCTGTCCTAAATATTTTTTCGTCTTAAACAAATTTCTTTTTTAATAAAGTAAAAGAAACATTAGTAAGTAGATGAAATTATTTATACACATTATTATTTGGATGGAGGTCGATTCTATCTACTAATCATCACATAGATCCGTCAGAGAAACATTATTAAATTACTGACAGTATTAATTCTATGGGTAAATGTATTCGAATCGAGAGAGTAAATAACTAATTAGTATTATGCTGTTATGATCCTTTGATTACGGGTAAGAAGGTTTTCTTGGAAGGAGTTGATGCGTATATATATCATGCTGATAGCTCATGAAAATTTTGTTCTAGGATGAGATAAGTCTTGTTTCCAACCAAAGTTAACCCAACTTAGTTTCAGAGGTTTTAATGTACTGAATAATCTATTTATTTGTTAAGATAAAGATGTACAAATCTAGCGAAGATCCGCCTTTTTTGCTTGTGTGTTTGATGTTTATTTTATTTTATGACGGAGAATTGGTTACATTTTTTATTAACAATAATAATTAAATTTGAAGTTACTAAAAATTACTACTAATTAGGCATTAAGATTAAATACTATTGTTACACTTACGAGAATTATTCTGTCGATATAATCTCGCACACAAAAAAAATATTATCATTAGCACAAATAAAGATATATAACAATAATAAACCTGAAGAAGGATGAAGTATACGTAAACCTAAAATGAAGTAGCAGAACAATATATATATAATAAATAAATACTTGGCAACTATCAGCATAACGAAAACCAGCCGTGTCATGTTATAGATCTAGACATGACGGTGATGATGACTTTAGTAACGTTAGTAGAAACGTAGACTTTGAAAAGGAGAGAAAGAAACAAGCATGAAAATGTGGTGTTGCTTTCGCGTGCTAAAGATATCGTGGACAGCGAAACGAACGAATGTCTCTATATCTCCATGGCTCTCTACAATATGTAAAAAATAATTCTTTCATACTTTGGGCATGTTGATATAAGAGATGGAGGAGTCTGGAGAAATTGGTGATTACGGGATATGTACAAGGAGGAGGGTGAGAAGTCGATCCACAAATAAAAAGGATACACCAAGTCCGAGACATGACCGGAACCGTGCTACACGTAGTACTAAACAAGGCCCAAGATCGTGAAAACTGAAGAAGAAAGCAAAAAAGACAACCACGACGCTTAGTGAGGAGCATTATTGATGTAGATGTATTCCCACGGAAATTTGGAATTTAATAAACGCATAAGAAAACTAATTTACTTTTTTAAAGGAATACGATGTATAATTGGCTACAAACTCTTAAGATCTGTGTACTTTGCACTCTGTTACTCCTTAATTAATTATGTTATTTTAGTTTGTGGAGGAGCTGCAAAAGCAATATTAGAGTCAGTTAAAAAAGCACAAAAGACAATTCTTAGGGTAAAAAATGGTCATCCCTTGCGATATTCATCAGATCATATATTTAATGAGTATAATGCCCTAGATATAAGACAAATCTATATGTTAATACTCGTCCAATATTTCCATGCTAACAACAACTCACCCAAAGCAATAAATCATAGACACAACACAAGATAAACAACGAACATCTACACGCCATTTCAATAAAGATTCTACATGTTCTTAGCTCCGAAACTGTACAACACACTCAACTGGAAATCGTTCACTTCCAACAAGATTAGGCAAATATGGATCCAATATATGATCTAATTGGGTAGAGATCAATCAGAAGTATCGCTCTCCAACATTCTAACATAATCATTATACAGTGCCTACACTAATAATTCACTAGTTCTACAATACCACTCTCACAACATTTTTTTTCCTCAATTTTTATTTTTATTTCTGTCGAATCTATGATCTGATGATAATGCTATGTATATCAGAGGTAGAATCTACTCCATCCCACACAATAAACTACAAGTATATACTTAATTTCAATATAATTGTATCTTATGTTTATCATGTTATATGTTATAATATATTCACCTCTGTTATAACAAAAACATGTATGTCAATACAGTCTAATAAATAAATAAATATGTTTGAGGATAAAAATAAATAATTTTAGTCACCAATAAATTAGCTATTACCCTAAAACTATACATATGGCAAAAAAACAATGGAGCATAAATTTAGGGATTACTGTTTATTTAAGTTGAGTTCTCATATTTCATCTGTCTCCAAGTGCACGTGGTCAATGATTGAAAGAATGGGATTCCGCCGCGCGCCAATATGTTAAAATTCTTAAGAAAAAAATCCTATAAATTTCCTCGTTTTGAAAATGCTCTAATCCTATAAATGTTTATGCTCTGATCCTATAAATCCTCGTAAAATCCGTTAAGTGTATTATAAAAATATTTTGTATCAAAATATTTTTTAAATATAGGTACTTGAAAAGTAAGTACCGTGTAAAAAGTGGCAGGGCGGACCCTGGCCCGCCCTGGCTCAACTACGCCACTAGTTAATAGCACATAGACCGAGAGAGAGAGAGCTTAATGGTTAAAAATGACTAGCCATAAAGTTACTGCTTCAAATACTAAAAATATTTTTTTGTTAGAATAAAGATAATTTTCCAATTTTATATTAGATTTTAATGGTGTTTCTGAATACTATTTACCTATAAATTAAGTCCCAAAATACATAAATGTACGGTTGAGGTAAGATATGAGATGGAAGTTTCAATTCTTTCATTATTTTTCTTCAAAGAAAAAGAGATTCCACTCAGAATTAATGATTTTACGAATCTATTGATAAACAGTAATTTAGAATTTCGACAATGATCATAAATATTTCAAAAACCAAGCGTTAGATGCAACCTTACATGCCACGATGAATACGATTTGCATTCGGTTTCGATACAAAATTGCCTGTTTTATCGACAGACGGCTGTGTCTGTCCATAGAGAATGATTGAAATAATCATAAAGCAGAGATCTTTGACAGCTGTATCTATGGTGACGTCAGCAGCAGGTGGGCGGGCTGCGGTCCTTATAAGGAGATGGGCGGGACTGTTCGGGCCTGCCTACATGGGCTGGACTCAAACCGCTTAATGCACCGCTTGTAAAATGTATACAACGCGTTAGATAGTAGATCTAATTTATTAAACATATTAGTTGATGTAAATACTGATAGCAGGTTTGTTTTAAATATACATATTATAAGAGATCATTCAAGCAATCATATATTCATTTTTAAAATATCATGAGAGATGATCTAGGTAATTTCATGGTAATAGAAAATATAAATTGTTACCATATTATTTTGAAACTACCACGACTAATTAGTATAACATGAATACTTTTAAGTTTTGTTCTTATATAAAATATTAATAATGCCTTTCTGTACGTCACATGTCAAGTATCAATTTACTTAGAAATATGGATATGTGATCCTTTTGTCGTGAAGGTGCATTTTTAAAAATACTTAGTAATTAACAAATGCTTATTTATATATTGTTAAAATTTTGTAAATTGGATTTAAAATATTTATATTTCTGACACAAATATTATGTAGGTAGGCAATTATCAGTGGCGTGCAGTTGGTACAGATTTAGGTTATGCTGTTACCAATGGTATTATACAACCATATATAATATATTTACTACAATATATGTTGTGCATATGATTATGAACTTTCGTTTAACCAACGTCTTTAGACAAAATGAATCCGTAGTTTATACGACTCTACCATGTATTTATTTGTAATTTTAGTACTATTAATAGTGTTTTTAAAGTTTAAGTTTAAACGTAAAATAATATCTTCTTATCCATATGAAAATTAATATAAAAATGTATGGACATTAAGAATTCTTTTAAAAAATTCGAAATTCGTTTGAAAATTCTTCACGTAATAACAAAACGAAATAATTATTTTTATTAAAGGTCAACGTAGGAAATAGTTCTGCCAATTGCTTTTTGTTTTTCAAAATCAAAAACAAATTCATGCACTAAATGCACCTCGAACGCAAAGAACGGCCATGAAATCTACACGTTAAAAACAGTAAGATAGTAAAATTCGCGAATTAGTAAAAGAGGAAGTAGACACTTCGATGATTTGCACGCAGTTTTAATGTCTTTCTAGTGTTATTCTGTTAAAAAAAATCATATGTAACGACTCTATGCAAAACGGATCATTCGAAAGGAATTTTCAATTCAGTAAATAGCCAATTATATGACTTGTGTAATTCACTAGCTTAAAAGTACAGGTACAGGCAATGGGTACAGCGGTGAATTGTCGTGGAAGTTTTTAGAACTAAGCAATTAAAGTCTCTTCTGATACACAAATTGTAAAATAATGTTTTCGTTTATGTTAATCCCATTATTTAATTTATATTTGTTTTACAGAATTTTTTAGTAATGCACTGGTAATTTTTATTTAATGTCTACATGATAAAAGCTTTTTTTTTAGGAATATTCTTCTATTCTAAAGTTAAAACGTCGTACTCAATGTTTCGAGACGTTGGTTGGTTATTAAAAAGTGTTTGTGGTATTTTTTTAATATCGAAGATCGAATTTGACCCAACAATGTCCTAGGGTGGGTTTTAAACACGGATAATTGGACGACGAATAAAGACAATTTATAAATAGTGTTAAGAATTCTGACTGTGATACTCCAACGTATGATGTTTTTATTTTAAATTTTAACAATTTATACTGCATAACATTTGTATTTAACCAATGTTGTTTTATACCGGTTTCAGAACGTCCGTTTTATAATCAGAGAAATATGAAACTATATCTTAAATTCTAATAACATCTTTAATTTTTAATATAATATGTTGTCTAGTCTCACAAGTTCATTAGGAAGCTACTAATTTTATCCATTTATCTGATCAATATTATAAAACGATAGTAATTTAATGCTTCATTAATTTTATCGTTGTTATTGCACATTCTTTAAAGCGAAGATTGAACCGATCGATATGGATCAAACTTTATGTCGACTCTCGCGTGTCTCGAAGGCTCGTAAAAAACACATTTGTATATTTTACGTTACCTACACAATATTAAAAAAATATTATATTTCTTTATATCCAAAGCCATAAACATTTTGTATTGTAAATATCATTAACACAAAATAGGCAATATTTCTAAACAATAATTTTAAAGATGTTAATAATCGATTTGAAACATTAAGGTGTGATTTATGGGAGACCAGATTTATGAGTAGGTACATATTATTAGGTGTGAGTTTCGAAAAATATCTTTAGTTGTTAATAAGTAACTTGAAAGACAGTCTAAGAATCATTTCGAAACATATTAAAAACTTTAAATATGAATTAAATATATTAATTAGAAAGATATACATATAAAATAAATTTTATCGAAAAATATTGTTGTTGCGCTACCGGTATTCCAATCTGGATCTCTTTCCTAACCGGGGAAGGTGCACTATCTAACTATGCTACAGCGACAATATTTTTAGCGACAAATTTTCGACCCTATATGTTACCTTTTTGATATAAATACATTTAATCGTTTCACTATTTGAAAAAGCCATCTACCTCATTTTTACAGAATCTCAAATACCTTTGAGTAATTTGATAGCAGACGCCAGAATTATCAATTCATTTTTATTAAATTTTTGGACACATTTATACAACTTTATTATTAGGAGAACATATGCTTATTGTAAAGTTGTAATTATTCAGAACATAGGTATGTGATATTTTAAATACTAATTAAATGTATTAATTATAATGATATACATATAAAATCAATTTTATCGAAAAATATTGTTGTCGCGCCGCCGGGATTTGAACCTGGATCTCTTTCCTAACCAAATAATTAAAAAATATCACAGACCTATGTTCTGAATAATTACAACTTCGCTATAAGAATGTGTTCTCCTAAAAATGTTTAATTTATTTTATATTGAATTTATTTTTAAAGATAAAATAATGTTTTTAATTCAACACAATCTGTTCCCATTTCCTTAAAGATGAACTTACCCAAAAATGTAAACAAGCGCATTACCTGTCATAATAAAAACACCGAGCATTATTTATGTCATTTTGTTAAATGACAATAAAATGCGGGATCTTGGCGTGCCCACCCATTTCATTGCTTGAGTTACAGATAAACCAAACAAATTATTATAAACTGGCCTTGTTCTTTGTACCCCGGCTCTCTTACACACTGATAAGAAGGATAATAAACGATATTTATCGTACGTAATGCACAATAACAGATATGCACGAAAAATATTTTAATTTTATTCCATTATTATTATTCCAAATGATGAGTAAGCACTAGTAATCATTGCGTACTAACCAATTCAATATAAATAATATCGATATTACATATATAATTTATTTCTTGTTTAGATGTTCTATTTCTAAGAGAAATAAATACTAAATACTAATTAAATGTATCTATTATATAAAGATATATATATATATATAAAATCAATTTTATCGAAAAATATTGTTGTTGTAATACTGACGGTGCATTACCAACTATGCTACAGCGACAGTATTTTTGACGATTGTCCCCGGATTGGAAAAGAGATCCAGGATCGAATCCCGGTAGCGCAACAGCAATATCTTTCGATAAAATTGATTTTATATGTATATCTTTATAATTAATACATTTAATTAGTATTTAAAACATCACATACCTATGTTCTGAATAATTACAATTTCACAATAAGAATGTGTTCTCCTTAATAATGAAATAAATACTAATTAATAAATTTTTTTCTGGAACAGAGTCAGAGGAATGAGTTGCTTAACGGATTAAAAATGTAAATGAAATTGACTTTAGATTTTCCATACAGCTAAGACGGTACGCTGCTAAGCTGTGAACGCAGTAATCAGTGAAAAAATTATACGGTACGAATTTTAGTTTAATCAAGGACTCTTTTCTATCATTTTTCTCTTTTATATGTGCACCTTTAAACAAGATTAGTTAGTGGAGTGGAGTATATTTTATTACACGATTTTTAGAAAATATATTAGCTTTTATTTAATAAGCTTTTTCTGGAATTTCTATTTATGGACACCCATTGGAACAATACATAACTCGCGATATTTCTATTTTGAAAGATTTTATCAAATACATAATACATTATGTCAAAAGTAATGTTCGTTATATACTTGGGTACCGCATTTAAATCCATTTCAATGACAGTTTAATAAAATAACGAAAATGCTTAACACGTGTCTTGAATCACTTCACAATAATTACACAGTCTACAAAGCAAGATGCCTATGACATACCAAAGTTAAAAACACAAAACTCATAAAGACAGTAAAACACGTAACGCAAAAAAGATTCAAAACTACCACAAAAGACCTGCTGAAACAAAAAAAATAATACTAATAACTAATTTTAACAAACTGATAATACATATTTTCTTCTACACATAACAATAAAAAGATAATTGTCGGAAGTAACTGGTTATTATCATCGCTTATTATTCGCTAGGCTTAGTAGGTAGTTTTATCGTACCTTTTAACCGCTTTGTGGTCAACGCGGCTAACGAATTCAATCCGAAGGCGCGCAACATATTTGTTAAGACGTTTAACACTTAACGTTGCCAGTGTAGAAAAAAAGGAAATAAATTTACATCATACAATTTATTAAATAGAAGCACAGAGCTAGAGTTAGAAGTTATATTAAAGTAACATAATTTATACAAAATAATATATCAAATATGTAATGTGATTATTAATCCAACTATTAATATTTATGTCTGCATTCGTGAATACAAAATGTGTATTTTGCTTGACAACTGAATCCTGGAATGATAATAATATCGATAAAAAAATTAGGTATAGCTTTATCACATCCTCTGCGGTGGTTGGTCAGATCTGATCCGGGTATTTGTAAAAATATGAATTACGCTACAAATATTCGTTTAATGCTGTTGTTTTTCTACTAGATAATCTTTTATTAAATATTTACAAATAATTTGAGATACAAATAAATAACGAGATTCAATGAGTTATTGATAAAAGTGTGAAAAAACTGACCTAAGACAGTCGCTTTATATATTGTCAACATTTTGAGCATATTTTTTACGGCGGGTAGACAAAGGATATCAGGTATGCGTCCATTGTATTTGTTTTGACTTATTTTTGTCTGGCGGCCCCTAGACAATGCCAATAATGTAACTATTTGAGGGCGTTGCGCCTACCTGTAAGTTTTATGACACTACCTGGTCGAGTTTTCAGTATTTTTGTTGTTAATTATAAATGGCAAAAGGCAGTTCCAACACAGTTTATTATTGTTATTTATATTTTTGACAATAATGTTGTGACAATAACAAACAGTTTACTGAGCGGAATTCACAGAACACAATCAATATTATATCGATTTTGAGTATTGTTGAGTAAGTTGTCCATTGTTATAGTTATTTTTTTAAATTATGTCAATTACATTTGCTTCTGCTTATAATATTGTTGATTGCGTTTCCTATAAAAAGGATGTAATTGTTATAATATATTTATTTCACTTCTATAGATATTTTGTTTAAATTATTTTCAATTGGTTTATGTTTAAAAATACTAATATAACAAATAAATAATACATTTTAATTGTTTATAACCACTGTTACACACCAGGACGTAGTGCAATCGCCAACCGACGAGAAGATCACATGCTCAGTGGATCTTTGTATTTTGGCTGCGTAGGGCACATTATTCGTAATATTTTTTAATTTTTTAGCTGAAACATTACGGTACACCATGCCATTTCATTAAATCATATTTAAAATGAAATGTCTATAAAAAATCTCCCACAAAACGGTTGAAATACCGAAAACTTGAGGTGGGTTTAAAATGACCCACCACCGCCGGACGTGTTTTGTCTTAACCCACCGGACAGAAAGTGTTATACTTGTAGTAACTGAGGTGAAATGAAGAGTATATAATAAATTAGCAAAGAGCTTGAAATAATATGGACCGATTCGAAGTTCAACAACGGGCATTTTGTCTGATAATAAATAATTATTAGTATTCATAGACCCTGCTTTTAGAATAAGCCTATTACCCAATTAACATTTGACCTTTGCGAAATGAACAAGCAATATCGTTTAGGCATTAGCAAGGACGCGTTTTAGATTTAGTAATCATTCATTTTCAATCGACCTTTGTAATGGCTTCAATTATACTATTTTCTAAATTAGCCACAATATAACATGTTACAATATTTTAAATCGTTGCAAACCAATTATTTGCATGAGTTCTATATTGTGAGCTAAATTACCAATTACACATGATTATAGATTGTGCAAATTTTCAATAATAATCCGTTAGAGACTTTGGTTAATTTAAAACCTGTGCTAGGAAGACTTATAAGGAGTCGATCACCCACACACCCCTTCCACGTACATTAGTCACGTAATAATGAAATATACTCGGATGCACTCCGTCTCGACTGTTCTTTCGACATAACAGGGAAAATCCTAACACCGCTCACCTTTGATAATTGTTTCCTGTTGTGTCGAAATACAATATTATAATTACGCGAGAAAAATCCGGATATTAAATAAAATTATCCCTTTGTCAGCTAGAAATTCTATTACACGACGGGAAATTTTAATAATTTATGTAAAATAAATTTATATTTAAACATTATTTTTAATTTTTATCTGATATTGTTTTATCTAATTTAATCAAGGGTTAGTTACAAAACCAAACACCAATTTTCATACGTTTTTTTTGGTGGTATCTCAAAGTGGTTAGGTATTTCGGTAAATATTTATAGTATTAAGGAATCATAATCATTTTAAAATTGTGAGTACCCTATGGCGTTTTAAACAAATATTTTTTTCTTAAATATTTACAAAATTACTTTGTGGCAGCATATTATGTAAATAATAAGAAAAAAACACTTTGTTTAAACATTATTTGTTTTTCCAGTAGTTCCTTATTTGCAGTGGCGTGCAGTAGGTATAGATTTAGGTTATGCTCTTACTAATTATATTATAAAATCATATATAATATATGTACTTTCGTTTAACCAACGTCTTTAGACAAAATGAATCCGTCGTTTATACGACCCTACCATGTACTTATTTGTAATTTTAGAGTACTATTAATAGTGTTTTTAAAATTTGAGTTTTAAAGAAAAATATTACCTTCTTACCCATTTAAGAAACGTATGGACGTTTTTAAGAACACTTTCTATGACTAAACATGATTAATTAATTGTTTGAAAATCCTTCACGTAATACTAAAGAAAGTAATATTTTTTATTAAAGGTTAACGTAGGAAATAGTTCTGCCATTTGATTATTGTTTTTCCCAAATCAAAAACCAATTCATGCACCAAATTTAAAGAACAATTATAAAATATACACATGAAGAACCATATGATAGTAAAATTCGCGAATTAGTAAAAGAAAGAAGTAGACACTTCAATGACTTTAAGCCTTTCTAATGTTATTCTGTTAAATAACAGCATAGGTAACGACTCCACACAAAACGGATCAACCGAAAGGAATTTTTAATTCAGTAAATAGCCAATTATATGACTTGAGTAATTCACTAGCTTAAAGGTACAGATACAGGTAATGGGTACAGCGGTGAATTGTCGTGGTAGTTTTTAGAACTAAGAAATTAAAGTCTCTACTGGTATACAAATGGCGCTAATTGTAAAATAATGTTTCCATTTATGTTAATCCTATTATATTAGTTTCCCCTAATTTTTAGTAATGCACAGCTTTTTTGTTTGTATGCACGCTCCTGCTAATTAATTACTTATCACTTATATTTATAGTATTGTCTTTTTGTTTGTTTGTATTTTTAATTTTAGTATACAATTTGTATTAGTCTTAAAACATGTTGATAAATCAATATATAATGGGTTAAGCAAAGTGTTTTTTCTTATTATTTAAATACTTTTTGCTTTTCCTACGGTTAAGATAAATGAATAAAATTGTCTATCAAAATCGTTATGGAATTTCTCATCAGTTTTATGTGCATTGATTTTTATATTATCTATTTAACTGCCTGATGAAATAAATAATCGTAATAATTGATAATTTTAGTGATTCCATACTACTGATTTTTCGTAGGCGGTGTTCCCTAAGTAAGCAAAAATTGGTTGGTACTACCTCGCGCTTTCTTCAAATTAATGATCGCACTTATTATTTCCTTGTTTTTCCTAGCTAAAAGAAACGGAATTTTAAACGTAAAATTTTCATGCACAAAATTGTCATTATATCAGGAATTGAAAATTATGAATATTGTTACTAAAATTAAAATAAACGAAGATGACATTAAATATTAAATGTGTATATTAAAAAAATCCATTTATTGTACAAAATATACTCGAAAATTTCTGTTTTTATTTTTGTATATTTTGATGTGTCCGCTGTGAGAAGATTCACTGTACTATACATTAATATTATGGTTTTATGAGTTGAGCGTCTCCGGTCTAGCGAGCTTTATATGGAGTTCAGCTATATCTATTCAGTATGATGCATATCGTGAAATAAAGAGGATCATACTAAATTGAAATTGCGCAATCAAACATGAATAGATTCATATTTCTGTTATTGAATGTAATTTAAAAAAAATAATATAAATTTAACCCTTAAAAGATCGTAATGTCAAATTACTTAACATGATTATATTTTTTGTGTTTTGCTTCATCACGTGATGCTTTGTTATGTTTTGATGCAATTATTACGCCAGTTTGGTACCATCACAAGTTCAATATTAATGATAATTGTTGACAGGAGCGATTCTGAAGTCGATCATGGCGTAGTAAATAGTGTCGCTTGGGTGGTTTTGTCATGTAGAATGAATGATGACGAGGAAGATGCATGACGCGAGTATTGATGGCACCAGAAATAGATTAGTTTCACCTGGCACGACCAGGTGAAACTAATCTATTTAATAAATAACCAAACAATTACTGTTAGATGGCTGATGAAATGAGAGTAGTGTGATGGAATAGAAATGTGCGGCGTTATATTCTCTCATTTAATAGTAAAAATATTCGTACAGCGTGAATATTATGTTCCAGGCCGATTTGGTTTGGCAGATATTTGTCAGTTTGCATTTAGTAGTCGTAGACAGTAGTTGATTATAATTTATTATAAAGTGTCTAACGCTTCAACTACGTGTATAATGATTTCATTAAAACATTGGAACAAACACAAACCGAACTTTTGAAAAAAAAAATCATGAGCGACGACGCTCATTTTGACTTAAACAAAATAGCCGTTATTGGGGCGCTGAAAAATCCACAATAAATACACCAACGATCTTTACACCTACGCAGTGTATGGTGCGCCGTGTGAGCCAGTGAAATCATTGGGCCGTATTTCTTTCAGAATGCAAGAGGCAATGCTGTAAGAATTTCTTGGTGGTTGAATTGGGTGGTTTCAACAGGACGGTGCCACCTCACATACAGCCCGAGCTACGCTTGAAATTTTGATGAATGAAACAACATCGGGCTGGAACATAATATTAACTCTGTATATTGATAACAATTTATTATACTGAATCCTCAATTTCAAAATCGTTACAAAGTAAATGATGTGTCATGTGATAATATTATTCGGGAAATATTAATTTGTACATTAAAACGAATACTTGGTTCATGCAATAAAATAATACTAATTTAGCAAGGTTAGGTTAAGTATTTTTTATTGAACAAAGATATATTCACATAATGTTTATTTTTTATTATTATAATGCACAAATAAATCATTTTATGGAACAAAGTATTTATTTTAATTCACATATCTCTTAAAATAATTCCCGGTTAAATCGTAACCATAATATTCGACAACAAAAATTGATCTTGATGATAGCGTCACTTACTGTGTATGAATAATGAGTTATAAAATACTACACACCTACAGTTTATTTTAAGTTGATTAACTTCATATTTTTTGGAATTACAAATGACTACAAGTACCACAACCATATAAAGTATAAATAAAATTGATATATGAATTTAAAACAAAAAAATATGTTGCAAAATACTACAATCTATAATAAACTTTAAAACAACATCAAAAATGGTAAAATTCATACAAGTTATTTTACGTAACAAAAAAGTGTGGTCTTTAAAAAAAATACGCGAATAGTGTCCCAGAGTAGGCCTCACAACTAAGTAGGTATAGGGTTGATAATTTTTATCATGGTGCTTCATAATTTTGCTTCTGAAAAAAACTTGTGAAATACACGTAATAATCAGTTGACACGTGTTTACTGACACCTAGAAATTAAATTATTTAATACAAGAATACAGCAAGCAATACAAGAAAAAAACGACAAATATTAATAAAAACGTATTTTATTTTTTCTTTAAAAAAAATCACATAAATAAACCTGCAGGTTGTGTAAGAATGTCAAAATGTAAAATATATTTTTGAGAAAAAAGGCTACCTGATTTAAATATGTATTCGTAATCCGGGCGGGCTGCAGGCATTCTCGTCCTTAATGTAAGGTGTCCCGTAATTTTTATATGAGCTGAAATCCTTTGATAAATATATTGAATTACTTATTAAACGATTTAAGTTATTTTAAATTCTTGTTTATTGACACGACAAAAGTTAACTTTTTCAATATTTATTTTTATTGACTGCCAATATTTTTTAAATAGCTGTATTTTTGTAATTTGAAAAATATTCAAACTCGGTACGTATTGTTATTTATTATTTGATATAAACATTACCAGAACATTATCTTACAGGGATAGGCAGATATGATAAAACAGAAAGCAGAACTCGTGTGTTGACATATTACTCTTTCCTTGTTCAGTTTCGTACATCATTTCATGTACGCTCGTGAATTGTAACAATATCTGATGTATCTGATCATGTCAGGATGCTCTCCATTACTGTTGCCTTCAATACTCGCCATATATTTTCAGGATATATTGTCGGACGCTCCTTCAGTGATGTCAAAATGACAAATTTTGCAAAAGATTTGCTGTTTGGCAATCCACAGATCAGAACAATTTTTTTATGTATGTTAGTGAAATTTCGCCACTTAATTATTTAATATAAGTTATTACGAAAGATTTATTGAGAATCATTCGTTAACCATAATAATTCCTTATCATTAATTTTCTTTTAATAATTAAACTTTAACTTTCAATTGAATTACAGTGGAACCCCGATATTAAGTTTTTAAAAGGATGAACAAAAAAAATTTAAACAGAGGGAAAATGTATTTTTTGTTGTTTTTAAATAGTTATTTCAATATTATACATTAAATTAAGGGTTTCTGGTGGTACATGGCTAATACTAGTAAAATATACCTCATGGCATCATCCTTTGTAGGAACTGGGTTTATGGGATGAGCAGATACATCTTCTTTGTGGGGAAGGTTCTTCTTCTGTCAAGTTTTAATTTATGCGACTTTTCACTATTTCATCAAATTCCGATGCTATTACGTTGGAGTCAACGTATAAGTAAATCTGCAAGGGTTATTCATAAATTCTTTCCCAGCCATCAATGTTGTTTATACTATTTTCTACGCAATTTTCTTGCTGATTTTAGCTTGTAAACAACAATAAAACAATGAAACGTGCTAATTACATAGGTATGTGAATAAAAAATACGTATACACGACAAGCGAACGACCAACACAATCTTGGCTCTATGGCGAAAAGCGAACTGGCCAAACGAATTTCAATAAATTTTAGACGTAAATCACGGAAAAGACAAACCTAAAATAGGGTTTGTAATGTACAAAAATGACACGTGACTGCAGAAATAACACGAAAATGGAGGGAAAATGTGGATTCCGGGCATGTAATATCGAGGTTTCACTGTAATTCCAATCAGTTATGGTTACACCCAAATTCCGGGTGTTTTACGAAGAATTGACACGAGAGTAACCATTCCTACAACAGACCCGGTTAAGGGTGGGTCTTTTTAAGTTTTCTAATTACCTGTGTATCTATTATTTAATATGTATACCAGTTAAAATAAAAATTGATTTTTCCTAATACAATTTCATACATTTATTATAAAAATGTAAGGGTAGGTAGGTGTAAAATTAAAATACCAACTATACGGTTACAATGAAAGCCTTTGTGAATATTGCTATGCAGATATTTTTAACGTTTTCATCCCTCAGCATTAAGTGTGTGCTTTAAATGGTGTGATTTAAATGAAAAATGTTTTCATTTTTTCTTCTTCTTGTGCCCTATCCGTTCAACGGACGTGGGCTAGCGTGACTTTATTTACTGCGGCCCGGTGCACATCTACAGTAGACTGGCCAAACCATTGTCTCAGATTCTTCAGCCATGATGTTATCCTTCTTCCGGGGCCCCGACTTCCAGCTATCTTCTTCTGCATTATGAGGTGCAAGTTCTCATACCTCTCGCATTACATGATCGAGATATTTAGGTTTTAATTACTCATTTTTCTTTATCATCCGAACCATAACATCTCCATTCGCAACTTTATCCATTCAGCTTATTTTAAGCATTCTTCTGTACATCCAGATCGCAGATGCTTCAAGTCGCCTTATCGTTTCTTCGGTAAGTGTCCATGCTTCCATTCCATAAAATAAAATAGAGAAAACATAGCATGCCTTAAATGGTGTGATTTAAACGAAAAATATTTGCGTTTTTTAAATGCATATAATTAGTAGTTATATTTCTTGTTCTACGATATTGTAAGTCGCATAATTTTTAAATATATAAAAAAAGAGCTCTAATATTTACCACAACCGGCACACGTGAGCCACTTGCCTTGTGGCTAGTATTTTGGGTATAATGATATATTGGGGTGTTTTTATTGTACTTGAATAATAAAATGGAATCAAATGGATAATGTTCAACATTTAGCATTCAAGTAAATAGCGTCCAGCAGAGAACCCGGCGCTTACAATGGGCTATACCTCCGGGGGGAGTACAATTCGGACAGACATAATATAATATAGGCACTAAGTTATTTGGACCTCCGGTGATAACTCGTAAATATATCAAACATATATAAAGATGTAAAAATAATAAGTAGTTTGTCTATTTTTTTCGATTTATTAAAATTGGAGACGTTTTTATTTGACGAACTTCGCGGTGAAAAAAAAAATTGTTATTAACATTTTTTAAACAATTTTATTTTATTACCTAGTATTTAAAACCTTTCCCAGAATGGGTGCAAAAAATGTACGTAAAAACATAATTCAAATAATTTCGTACCTACGCACATAGGACATACTTTGGATTATTGTATTGAAAGGTATTTGAGATTCCGTATAAATAAAGTAAATGACTTTCAAATAATGAAACGATAGATGTATTAATTTGAAAAGTGTAACATATAGATTCGAAAATTTGTCGTCAAAAGTACTGTCGCTGTAGCATAGTTGGATAATGCACCTTTTCCGATTTAGAAAAAGATCCAGTTTCGAATCTCGGTAGCGCAACAACAATATTTTTCGATAAAATAGATTTTATATGTATATATTTAGAATTAACACATTTAATTAGTATTTAAAATATCACAGACCTATGTTCTGAATAATTACAACTTCACAATAAGAATGTGTTTTCTTAATAAAAATAGATTTGTTTGTATTCTATTGGAAAAATGTACTTTCAGAACAAAAAGGTCACACGTCCACCAAATACGTATTTTCAAAGCAAATTGACACTTCATTCTAATACATTACTTTTATTTCAATTTTTTCTATGTGTGAATACACAAGATATTGAGATATAATGTATAAGTTTAAACAAAACATTGAAATTTTGATTACATAACAATCAACATCCATCGACAGACATCAAACCGCTTACAAATACCCGTAACGTCGCATCACCAAGTGCACAGCCACGAAACGCATTTACTAAGTGCATTCTGCATCGCTAATTTTAACTAACATCGCGAGTTTTATACAAGGCTATTAATTTCATTCCTCTACAATAAATTTAAAATTAGTATTATTATGTGTGTCACACGGTAACTCGTTACAAGCGATTCTATATGACCAAAACTGAAAGGATTTGTGATGTCACATTTTTAAACTTATATCAAAACCGATCATCATTTCTCAAATTTATATTGTTACGGCTGTATGGCAAGACTACAATACTATTAAATATGAGTACGTTACAATTATCGTTTATTTTTATATGAGTCACTTGAAAGATATACAGAAAATATCTATATATCGAAAAAATATTTTTCACCATGTGAATCGAACTCAGAACTTTATTTTGTTGAAAGAATATGTTAATATATATTACACGATATTAAATGTAAAATCCTTAAGTGAGACATATATTATATCCACGGTATGATGGTAACGCATTTTCCCGGCAAGATTAAGTACTGTGTTAGAATGCGAAATTACCCAAAACAATATTTTGTTTAAGGATACAAAAGCACTTGGTCGAAGTAAGGGACGGACGGTAATAAAAACTCGGTATTGTTAGACACAGGTGTAACGACGCAGCGTGGGTACAGCAATAAAGAGATGCGGCCAAAGTGACTAAAGTTACGTAGGCAAATGCACCTTAAGGGATGCATCACCATAGGCAACCAGTCTTCTCATATTCTCTGCTGGGAGAAGTGGCTCCACCTAAGACGAGATTTTATTTTCAATTAGAAAATTAAATCAATATCGTCTCTAAAAGTATCAAGTAAGCGCTTCATAGATTGTAATTCCGGGGAAAATTTAAATTGTGTGCCTCGAGTTTAAGCTTAGTCTGTCATGTTCTCTGCGTTTACTCGTAAATGTGAAAGGATCCCGCTGGATCTATAAAAAGTTGATAAATATAATCGGTGTGGCGAGAACAGACTGTCGCTATAGCATAAGAATATCGCGTCCAGAGTCCCAATTTGCCTGAATAATTGGGCATCGTCTTGTCATCAACTACAAGCCTGAACTCCGTCACCCTACGCTGGCACCACAAGGAGCTGACCACACTTCACGTCCAGGGTCCAGGACCATCCTAAGAGGTAATCCCTTACGTGGGGGATCTGAATAATCTACATCAGTCAAGCGTCAACATAGACAATTTGGCAGAGAAATTAATGCTGGCATGATGAACACAAATATTTAATGTTAATTTTATAGTAATTATTTTTGAATAGCTCATTTTCCACTTATAACACATGCAAGTCTCTTAAAATATAGATTATAAATTCTCTTATATAAAAATATTCTTTCATTTCATAACCATTTGACTTGTCAATATTTAAAAAAGAACCAGTTAGGCTAGATGCCTCCCGCCTGAACATGAAGCCGAGGAAGAAAGAAGAAGTTACCTAACAATATCATTAAAATTTAATATGATTGTTATAGTTAGGATACAGAAAAACGTTGGCTGTATTTGAATACAGACATGCATAGAGATTTAATTTACAGAAAAATATTTATTTATTTAAAATTAAATTTATTAATTTTATTGTATTATACATTAACAAATGCACGCAACTTTGAATAACCTCGACTATGCCTTGCGGACATCATTTGCATAAATACTTGAATTGTTGATATTGAAAATTGATTTTAACATTTTCATTTTATTGTCGCTGTCTCCCAGCTCGACTCACATCCTGAATAAACTTTTTGTTGAATTTTATTTATTTTATCTTCGTAAAAGGCAAGCGACGCAAAAAGAAAAGAATCCAGTTAAGTAAATAAACTGTGACAGAATTAACGTGTCTTTCAATTTTTGTGAGGTTTCTTATAAATAGTATTGACTTGATCCTGCGGTAGCGCATAATACGAATGATTAATATTTAAGCATCTGGAAAAACTAAATAATTCATCAATATTAATTGTATTTTATTAAATTGCACACATACAAATTTATGCGCATCCTTATCGTTATCGGATTAGTGATGGTAAATCGTCGTGACTGTTATTGTGACGATAATTGATAACTGAGATTTAACGATAATTGGTAACTAAGATTTAACTGTTGGTGGTATACATTATAGTATACCAGTCGTTGCTAGAAGAATTATAAATAAGCAGTTCTCACAGTAGTCTATATAAAGCCTTAAACAAGGGTATAAATATCGGCTATAACAACACAATAAAAACAAACTAATAAATTTAAAAAAATCAATAATGTTAGATACTGAAATCTATTTTTCTGATGCTTTATATTTCAATACATAGGTATACTCAATTCAAAAAAGTATTCCAAATGTAATAATATATTTGCGAAATAGTTAAGAAAAATATTCATATTAAATAGATCATATATATTAAATGTATTAATTAGAAAGATATACATATAAAATCAATTTTATCAAAAAATATTGTTGTTGCTGCTACCGGGATTCGAATCCGGGGAAGGTTCGAAACCCGGTAACAACAATATTTTTAAGGAGAACACATTCTTATTGTCAAGTTGTAATTATTCAGAACATAGGTCTGTGATATTTTAAATACTAATTAAATGTATTAATTATAAATATATACATATAAAAACAATTTTGTCGAAAAATGTTATTTTTGCGCTACTGGGATTCGAACCTGGATCTCTATTTCCAATCCGGGGAAGTACACTACCAATTGTGTTATATCGCCAGTATTTTTCATGACAAATTTTTGAACCTATATGTTACACTTTTTCAAATGAATACATCTGTCGTTCCATTATTTTTCGACTAAATTGATTTTATATGTATATATTTATAATTAATACATTAAATTAGTATTTAAAACAATATTTTTCGTTAAAAATAATTTAATATATTAAGGAGAACACATTCTTATTGTGAAGTTGTAATTATTCAGAACAATAGGTCCGTGGTGTTTTAAATACTAATTTAATGTATTAATTATAAATATATACATTAAATTAGGATTTAATTTTATATATATATATATCTTTCTAATTAATACATTTAATTAGTATTTAAAATATCACAGAGATATGTTCTGAATAATTACAACTTCACAATAAGAATGTGTTCTCTTTAATAATAAAAATAATAAATAGATCATTACTGAATGTGATAAAAATAAAAAAATAAATATGTGAAGTTGTAATTGTAATTGATAATTCTGGCATCTGCATCACCGCATTAGTTTACTGAAAGGTATTTGAGATTCTGTAAAAATAAGGTAGATGGCTCTTAATAATGGAACGATTAAATGTATTAATATCAAAAAGGTAACATATAGGTTCGAAAATTGTCGCTAAAAATATTGTCGCTGTAGCATAGTTGGATAATGCACCTTCCCCGGTTAGGAAAGAGATCCAGGTTCGAATCCCGGTGGCGCAACAACAGTATTTTTCGATAAAATTGATTTTATAAGTATATCTTTCTAATTAATATATTTAATTCATATTTAAATATATTGTTGATGTTTGTAGCGTTAAATTTGTGATTAAACGTAATTTAAAACTGTATTAATGTTTAACGTTGTTTCAACCATTGTGAGTAGAAACAATGTTAAATATAGATACAATTTTAAATAAAATATTAATTTATTTACATTAGGTACCTATCAATTTTTTTTAATAAAGTTTAGCTAAAATATAAAATTATAGACAGAAAATTAAAAATAAGGTGATAACAGTATTAAAAATGTTCGCTTAAAACAATAATTGTGTTTATATTTAATTAAAAAAATTGATTAATGGAGTTTGGGAATAAAAGATGCATATTGAAAAATAAACCATTAATTCATCCGTTAAATGAAATGGAATACGATATTGTGGAAGCGTAAACAAAGACAGCGTTTCCAAAGTTGAATGTTTATTGTTATGAATCTTAAAAGTCAAATTTCTTTAAACAGTAGCCAAGGAATGCCAAAAACGTACACAAAAGTCGCTGTCGAGTCATGAATAAACATCGAAATTTATGTTTGATGCCCCGAACCCTCTCATAAGGCCGAGAATTGCTTAGGTCTAAAGACAAAGTATCAAGTTGCAATCTCATTCATCTCTCTCTCTCTCTCTTTCTCTCTTAGTAAATTATGTACTATGCATTGTGGCTTTATGTGAGGCTTTTGAAAAGTAAAAAAAAACCTTTATATAGACAAGGTGGACATAAAGTACGGGAAGGAAACGAAGGTGATAAGGCTCTACTCGTTTCTCGGGTCATGTCAACATGTCGTGACGTGGATATGAGTATTGTTCGGAGGCTTCTCTCGGTAATAAAATTAAAAGGACAGCGGCTAATGCACCTAACCCTCGACGGTTATTTTTCTCAGTTATGAAGAAAGAAACATTAGACGCGCAACTTAATGGAGCCGTCAAAGTTTCGTATCCTATAACGATGAGAATATTTCATACTTGTGAAGAATAGGGGTATAATGAAAAGGGGTGTATTCGATTTGCCTTAATGCTTTAATCGATTTTTATTTTAAATTCATAGGGCGATTTTTTAATGTTCTGTGGTCATGATATCAACCTTAGATTACGAATGAGAATGATCAGATGAAGAAATGATAAGGCGACTTGAAGCATTTGAGATATGAATCTAGAGAAGAATGCTCAAAATAAGCTGAATGGATACGAAGATGAAAAAAGTAAAAAAAGTATTTAAAACAATTAAAATCTCGGACATGTGATCTTGCACCTCAAGGAAAGATTGCTGGAAGTTATGGATAAAATTATGACTAATGATGGGAATAACCGCTAATTCAGAACAATTTTTTAAGCAAAAGCTCCAATATCGGTCTTACATAATCACCGTCAGGTTGGAAATTTTTTAATGCTAAATAAACGACTGTGCAACGCAGCTCAGCGCATAATTGTCCATGCAACGACGCACGGCCGCCAACCAAAACATTCCTCATTACGCCTATGACCTCACATAAAAAAAAATGGTTTAAAATATACGATGCACAAAATAATAATAATAATAATAATAATACAATATTAACAAAGATACAGTAATAACACACAAAATCTTGGAGATGGAGGGGCCAACTCGGGGAGTACACAAAACCCTCCCTCATGGGAAACATGACGGGCACAAAAAAAAAAGTGAAGTTGATTCTCTACCCGAGATAGAGGTTAATAGCTGATGTCAAAATAAAGTTTATTAGAAAATGATGTTACTCATCATATATTAGTGAGTGGAGATTTCGTTTGAAAAGGTAAAAAATCCGCAATAAATAATATTTTCCTGTATGACAATATATGTACATAATATATATATAGGAAATAAATGTTTGGAATAAGTAGATAAGTTTGTGTATTTGGAAAGTATGTTTGATAGAAATGGAAAGGCTAAGATATCGAGAGGAGGGTGACTGCAGGAAATAAAGTTAATGGGAAATTGTCAATCGAGGTAAATCAAGCGGTACACAATGGAGTCCTGGTACCGACACTGATGTATGAGTAGTGATGCCTGAAGCTGACAGAAGAGGAATGAAAGTAGACTAAATACAGTGAAAATGAGAATGACATCACGTAGGCGTACATGTGGCAGATCCATTTATGACAGAGTAATGAATAAAGAAATAACGTAAATCTGATCTTAGTATAGTGAGTATGATTAAGAATGGATCACTAAGGTGGTTTGGTCATACGGAACGGTTGAATGATGAAATAATGGTAATGAAGATGATGCAAGTGTTGATGGAACCAGAAATAGAGGACGTCCGCGAAAAACTTGGCATGACCAGGTAAACTGGAAGATGATTCTGTTATAATCGGCGAGTTTGTATGAGAAGATGTATGAATGTGGATAAGGCGAGAACTGTGTGTCAGGATTGAAGAGTGTGGCGCTCTATCCTCTTTTTATACCCCCGCGGGGAAACGGCGTGCTTGTAATTTAACGTTGATATGACGTTCCATGATTGATCAAGTGATGCATATGATTTGTAAGGTGAAAGAGAACGAAAGAGAATGATAAAAATAAGCATTGATTTAAATTGCAAGCATTTTAAGCCGATTCTCAGGTACGTTCATCACTGTTCAACCAGATACAATGTATGTAAATAAATTATTTATACTTTAGCAGGCAATAATGCTTAAGTAAATATTGTACACTTAAGCATACAAAGCAATTTTCTGTTGTCAGTCTATGTATAAATTATTAATACTAACGTACTTTGTATTTAGCAATACACTGAAGCATTACACTATACTATAAAATTAAGGTTCTTCTAGAACCCTCTCCTATATTTCTTGCGTCCTCCAATGAGCTTTCCGGCTCTGAAGGTTTCCTCGCAATGTTATTTTATTTGTGAAATTTTACGGCAGAAGTTTACTGAAGATTGGAATGAAGGATCGCCTATTGATTCGGAAGGCGAGGATACTTAGCGTATCTTTTTGTACGTACGTCAATACTTTATGCTGTGCCATTGTGTTCTTTGGGAGATTGTCCATCTAGCAGTGAAAAGGCGGAGACGGTTCTTCAGCGTGATGTACTCATCACCAGGTATATGTGCCATTATACCCTGGTAATGCGAAGGTGATGGGTTAAATACTTATTTTTCGAAGTTCGTTTTTGTCGAACACTTAAAAAGATTATTTATTATCGAAAGGTATTATTATACCATAAATACTTTAAGCCCAACAAGTTGTACTTTATTTTAAAATAACTTATGCGAAACAATATTTAGTGTTGTAGTAGAGCCAAACATGACAAATTATGCAAACTTTGCTAGTAATGAGTAAAATTAATATTGTAATGAAATGGGTTAAATCTTTTTTTGCAGTTTTTGCAGAATTTGAATAAAACTTTGATACATACTGGGGTGTTAAGTTAGTAATGTACGTATTAATTAGGTTTTCTGTATACACACTATATAGCGACTTAAAATATTATTACAATATAAAAAAATTGTCACTAATCATTTGTTGAATGATATTGAAATCAATCGATTCTTAGCATTCATATAAAATTGTAGAGGATAGATTATACAAATCATTAATTCGGTTCATTATTATTTTAAATAATCGTAAATACGTGTGAAGACATGATTTAAAAAAAAATAATCAAATAAATTTTAGTAAATTTTAAAGATAATGAGAAATTAAACCGTTCTTTGAAATCCAATTATTTTCATTCCTGGAGATTTACGTGACATAAAAATACCAATAAAGTACGAATGGTGCACGGTGGTCTCGGGCGCAGAGGCTAAACAAAATGAAATAATATAAAACTAGTTCCTATAACGAGACGATTCATGACCATCCAGACAATGAAATGTTTCGTTCGAAGATGTAATATTTATAATTTTTACTTTATCTATATTTAATGATTGCTGATGCTGTGCACAGCAAGCAAACAAGCAGCTTTATTTAAAATAAAATTTATTAATGTTCATCTCCGAATTTTATCGAAATTACATTAACCTTAGTATTTTTTTAGCTGTTTAACCGAGATCTATCTCTAAACGTAGTAGATAACTCAACCTAATTAATGGTGCATGTACAAGGATGAGACTTGTCTCGAAACTCACGTAAAGGACAATACAGAGTTGAGCGCAGAGCGAGCTGTCATTCATATTTTAAACTCAGAGCAGAATGATCAACTGATGTTGTATGATGTGCACACACCCTTATGATGATTTTATTTCAACATAATTGATAGAGATGTGAAGACATTATATTATACTATATTTATACTCCGTCTGCTCAGACGAAGAACCATGGTCGATAATAGTAACAATATCCAAAGATGGTCTTCACTACACTAATAATTTACTAGTTCTACAACATTCGCACTACATTTTTTTTAATTATTTTTTTTATCTCTATTTTTATTTCTGTCGAATCTTTATTAAATAACACCACAATAGCACGAAAAAAACCAGCTACTTTAACACAGATTTTAGTCTAGCAAAGTAGCCAGGACAACGCTGTATATATCAGAAGTGGAGTCTACTCCATCCCATACAATAAACTACGAGTATTTAATTGCAATATAATTGTATCTTATGTTTATCATGTTATATTATGATATATTCACCTCTGTTACAACAAATATCAGAATGTTAATAAAGTCTAAATAAGTTAATAAATAAATAAATTGGCGTCTTCAACTTGATCTTCTGAACTATTCAGATATTAGAGAGACTTTATTATACTGGTCGATCGAAATCTTAGTATGTACATTAAATTTAGTTCTTACATACCAACAATAGCAAATAATTTCATTAATATAAATTAAATGAACAGAACTAGGAAAATATACAAAAAAATCTATTTATCGTTCTATTTCTATTTCTAGTTGATTAATTTAATTTGCATTAAAAATACCACAGAACTATGTTCTGAAAATGTAACTTCACAACAAAAATGTGTTCTTAAGAAAAAAAAAAATATTGTATTTCGGTAACGATGTAAAGTATAATAATAATTTAATTTAAATAGTACTTAACATGAACAAAACTTTAATGACGAATTTAGGGGCGTCCCTCGTATCAAGTTATTTCAGTTGCATAAAGCTAAAGCTATGTTAGAGTCTATCCAGAGTTATGTACTCGTGCAATGGTTTAGTAACACTCCAAATAAACCAAACAAAATATTATATTTCCAGTTTGATCCACCCAAAATATTTTACTTCCACATATATGTTTCGTACGGCATTTTGCACACAGAATATATGTTACAGGGATTTGGTTTGATTTAGAAAAGTCCATACAAAACTTTAATATCACGGTGGCTTAGTTTTAAGATACATGTCATCGATTAATTAATGGTAAACGTCGATATACATTAATTGTTTCAACTTGGTTTCCATAGTAAATGCAATAGATAACGATTTTTTTTTTTTTTATTAAATAGAGATATGCACGCGTTATACATGATGTATTAAAATTATTATTATTTTCAAACCAAGCTAAGCACTTGTGCTATGACAATATTAAATTAATATAATTAATTCAAAGCCGTACTTTATCGAGGTGTATTGTAATATTAAATTACGAATGTTTCCATTTTAGTTGCTCACTTCTTTAGAAACTAGTATCCCAATGACATCAAGCGCTTTTACATATTTGCCAAGTTGCAACGATATTTGGAAAAATAAATAAAGCGGTTTGAGTCTTAGTTATATATATAAATATACCGTGCTGGTAATGACATAGTATAATATTAGATATGATTATGCAAATTAAATTTAAAAGTAACTGCGTGAAAATATGTTTAAAAAATTCGCAGTCGGTTGGATTTGAACCTACGCTTTCAGCGATAATCTAATTTGACTGCTGCTGTAACATGGTACGAGTAAGTGGATATTATTCTTCTTATTCAGCCTGATTGCATCCATTGCTGGACACAGGCCTCCTTCTTTGCTTTCACGACCCCCGGTCCTATGCGCCTCTCCTACAATATAATCTACTGGTCCTCTTAACATCGTCAGTTCAGAGCATCTGTGGACAGCTTCTGGTTGTCCTACTCAGCCATTACAGGATTTTCGTGACATTTTTTCATTTCAGGACGTATCTGATATACTCGTACTTCAGTTTGGTGACAGTTCGCACATTATCGGTAACCTCGAATTTTCTTCTCACACAATCGTCAGTTTTCTGTCTCTTACGGAGATGCCCAGAATTGCTCTTTCCATGCCATTTTTTGACAGTGTTGATATAACCATACTTATAACGAATATGTCAATATACATACGTATACATTTTAGCACTATATAAAATAAATGTTACCATAATAGTTCGGTGCTACCACCCAAACCGTTGTGAATTTTATCACGCTGAAATTTTTTCTCCTCAAGAAAGTCGCGCGCCTGCCACGCCATATTTTTATAGGGAGAATCGAGTCTCTAAATCAGACAAGGAACGACAGTTTGTTTTGTGAGCGCATTCGCTTCTCTCCCCAGATTCAAACCCAGAGGCGCGGAGGTGTGTCTCGGCTGATGCTATCAAACCATTAAACGGTGGGTAAACATTCTGATGGCCGATACGCGCCGTACTCACCGCTCGGGCCGAGGACGACAGACCCTGGCACCGGCACCGGCACCGAGCTGAAGGATATGGAGACTCGAAGCTCCCCTGCTGCGTGCGCCGGGGCCTTTTGTATTTATTATTGGAAAAATAATTCTTTGTTTTTCGTGTCACAAGAATTCACGTTGTGTACAAATATCTGTGTCAAAAGAACTATCATTTAAACATTTAAAAATCTGTAATTTAAAAAGGTATTAAAAAAGAGTCTGGATTTGCACTACGTTTTTCAAATTGATATGCGAAAAAATATACAATTATCATTATAACTACCTAACGCTAACGGACTATTTGACTAACTAACGGACTATTGGACTAAGTGCTAACGGACTATTTGATCTCCAATATATAATAAAGAACTATTATAGCCACAATTCACGCAAATATCGACACACACACTCCACGTTATTAGTCAAAAGAACAGGTGAGCGCTGGTGTATTTAATATTGTAATTTGGGATACACTAGGTGCCCATCTGATTCACATTTTGACATAATTATCACTTTATTTTACCACAACACAATCATTCCTCAACGCGGTGATCACGACGTGATTTTAAGGTTGACGAATGCGTTCAGGTTATGGAGGCGATAGACCCCCGCAGAACCAATACTCTAATGCATACACCTATTAGGGAGCTATTTCTAACCACATTTGTTCAGATGTCAACATTTTAAGAAAGTAAAATGCTAATGAATAAAAGCTGAATACAATTCTATCCAATTGATAATTTTTTCATCGTGTTATGAATCCTTATATGTGTCCATTATTATGAAAGTAGTCACGTTTCTATTGTTTCTAGACGTTTAAAGGTTTACGTTTAAATTGGTTAAAAAATATTTTTATATTACCCAACACAACGTTTCAAAATTTATTTAGTCTACTAGATTTATAATTCATTACGACATATAAATGTTGCATGTAGCTTATAAAGAAATAAAAAAATTATGGTTGAAATGACTTTTCAAATTATTCACAATTGTTAAAATTTGCTTTATAAAATAGCTTATCGATAATAATCTGCCTTACCTGTAAGAATGAAATAATAATAATTATTAAGGGGAACACATTCTTATTGTGAAGTTGTAATTATTCAGAACATAGGTCTGTGATATTTTAAATATTAATTAAATATATAATTTAGAAAGCCATACAAATAAAATCAATTCTATCGAAAAATATTGTTGTTGCGCCACCGGGATTCGAACCTGGATCTCTTTCCAAACTGGAAAAGGTGCATTATACAACTATGCTACAGCGACGATATTTTTTGCGACAAATTTTCAAACCTACATGTTACCTTTTTAATATTAATACATTTAATCTTTCCATTATGTTATGTTTATATTTTATTAAATATAACAAAATGGATATAAATGAACCTGCTGACAAACATCTCTCAAGACGTTTTGTGGATCTAGTGTTAATTAAAAAATATAAATAAATTAAGTGGTTAATAAAACAAAGATAATAAATAAAAATATGTATGTTAACCACAAAGTTAATATTGCTAATTTTAAAAGTAAAAGTAAAAAGAATATAAACAAATAAAATATATATTACATTAATTTAAAACGATGTGACGCGAAATAATTGATAAACTATTTTTATTCCATTTCTTTCATTATACCACTTTTCATAATAATGGGCACATATATAATATATTTTAGTATGTTTACTTGAGTCATTTTATTTATATCCGATTTTACGTACATGTATTGTATACACTGTAAATTTGAATCGGTAAAGAACATAAAATATGGTATGTCAAACAAATGACATTAAATTGAAAATATCCCTTCTGATATTAATTTTAAAAATTAGGTAGATTTCGTCCATGTGTGTAGGTTTATTTTTAACATCTCTAGTTCCAGTATTAACTGAGTTTCGAATTTTTAATATTTTTAAGCCGCCATATTGGATCAAGATTGTGGATCCGACTGGTTAACTAACTTAACTGAGGTCAATTTTTAAGAAAAGTTTGATCAAAATATGATAAAAACTATTGCAGATATCGTGTCAACAAAAATCATTATATCCCATACATGTATACATTTTACATACATACAATTTTTGATTTTTCTGACGTGTATGCATGTTTGAAAACTACGACATATTATTACAAATTTTGGTGTGCATAGTATATCTATTAATTTTAATCCGATTTGTCATTAAACGGGATTACCTACGTTTACTTTTTTACCTTCTACATTTCATTTTATTCACAATTTAAAAAGATAACATCTAATATAGACGATTATATAATAGTATATATGTGTTTATTTTTTTATTACGTCAAATCAAACGAATCACACGGTATTCTAGCCTACGATGAATATAAACATATTTCATGCTGTACTGCGACTGAACCTCCCTTTATAAAAAAAATGTTTTTAAATATTTTTTTTCAAATAAAATATTGCTCAATTTTAACATTTTTAAAGTATAATTTTATGTTTTGTAACTGCAATCAATCGCGGAGATTAGAAAATATGAAAAACTAAAATGAGATGGTGGATGGTTTTGTTAGAAGCCTCAACAATCGGCGAGCTTGTATGAGAAGATGTATGAATGTGGATGAGGAGAGAATTGTGTGTCAGGATAGAAGAGTGTGGCACTCTATCCTCTCTGCCTACCGCCGCGGGGAAACGGCGTGATGGTAAGTAAGTAAGTAAGTAAAATGAGATCATTTAAAAAAAACCGTTTAAATTGCAAAATACAGCAACTATTTATTACTTTCATTTGATTAATCTTTTTTCATATATTTTATTATGAATAATAATAATAATCCTATACACGGCCAATATAATTCCAAATCAATTTTATTATAAAAGATAGACGCAACGTCATAGAATAGGCTAAACCCTAGATTAAAATAAATGTCGTCATGCACGTCAATCCATCATGACTGAAGATAATGATCTCCATGAACTTCCACCCTCTTGATTGCGTTCCTCCACTTTTCTCGGCATTCTGCGGATCTTAAGGCTATCCCCAGAGAAATGGCTGTTGTATTTTCCATTTGGTCGGTCCAACGGTAAGGTTTTTCGATGTGGCCTACTACAATAAGCTTCTTCAAGCATCTTATCTTTTCGAAAGGTACCTAAAGAATTTTAGGATTTGTCTCAAGCAAATAGTTGAGAGTCTGTCATTGATGTTTAGCTTCTGCTGAATGGAGACATTTGAGCGTCTCGTCGTACACAGAATGCGCAATATGTGTCTCCAGTAGTAGTATGTGACTGCGACTGTGACGATGATTGGTAACTGAGATTTAATGATGTCATGTAAATAAGATTCAACTATTAGCGGTTTAATTTCTTTTACTTTTTAGTGTACCAGTTATTGCTTGAAGAATTACGAATCATCGTTATAATAGAACACATACACAGTCACAACAACGGTTTAAATAACCGTTAGAATAACTGTTTAAATAACTGTTTGAATAACTATTTAAATAACCGCTTGAATAACTGTTTTAATAACCCTTATTAAGGAGAACACATTCTTATTGTGAAGTTGTAATTATTCAGAACATAGGTCTGTGATGTTTTAAATACTAATTAAATATATTAATTATAAATATATATATATAAAATCAATTTTGTCGAAAAATATTGTTTTTGCGCTATCGGGATTCGAACCTGGATCTCTATTTCCAATCCGGGGAAGTACACTACCAATTGTGTTATAGCGCCAGTATTTTTCATGACAAATTTTCGAACCTATATGTTACACTTTTCAAATTAATACATCTGTCGTCTCATTATTTGAAAGCCATCTACATTGTTTTTACGGAATCTCAAATAACTTTGAGTAAACCGACTGCAGATGCCAGAATTAACAATTCAATCTATAACACAATTGGTAGTGTACTTCCCCGGATTGGAAATAGAGATCCAGGTTCGAATCCCGGTAGCGCAAAAACAATATTTTTTGACAAAATTGATATGTATGTATTTATAATTAATACATTAAATTATTGTTTAAATAACCGTTTAAATAACGGTTTATACAACCATTTAAATAACTGTTTAAATAACTGTTTATGTAACTGTTTAAATAGTTGTTTAAATAACTATTCAAATAACTTTTTTAATAGCGAATTGACACTCACTTATCTCCAGCACCAAATAAATGTATACACTTTTATAATTAACAATGCAGTGTGCTGTGTTAATCAATAATTTTTTTAAGACATGCCATTCAAAAATTGACCGGATCGTGAATTTAACGATATCAATTTGATACATATTTTATTAAGAGGATTCGCGATTAAAACAACCGCGCTGCACGATGGGCTCTTTTTTGTCTCGGAGCCATAAATCAGGCAAAGCAAACATGGTTTAATAATTACATGGTTTCCATCCTAAACAAAGAATTCAATAAACCATTGATTCGATAATATCGGAGAAATTATGCATTGAAAGAGGCACGTAATGAAGTGTAATTCGTTTTGGACCCGGTACCTACCTGCCCATGTTCCCGCGATGGGAAGCAATGCGCAATGAAAGCGCACTTTACATATTATGACTTCAATGCTGTTATTATTTATGGTATAGTAATTGTATGAAATTCGTTAAGTTTTCGTAACATCGCTAATTTATACATCAGAAATAATTCGTCAATAATCACGGGAAAAATATTTTTTACAACTGTAGTTTAAAACAGATCAAATTAATCAATCAGAAAGATATACTGAAAAAATATATTCTACGTGCCCTTCTAATTGATTCATCTAATTTATTTTAAATATAGCACAGAACTTGGTATTAAAATTGCTATTTAATTTAATTCAGTTTAAAATTCAACGAAAATATTGCATCATAACATAAAAATATAGTTTGCGTGACGCGATATTCGCACACTTTTACTCGATGGAATTGACAGCGGAACTAGTTTGTTTTATCTTTGTTGACACAAGGAAATTATATATTTAGGTTAGAAATGTATACAAATATTTGTCTCATAAATATTTCATTTAATGTACACACAATGTAGGTAAGTCTGTGATATTTTAAGGATAGATAAAATTACTGCCTATATGCAAAATCTCGATATTTTCAGAGATGTAAGAATTTGATTATACAAAAAATAAACTTATTTTCATTCTTTATTAATTTGTTTACTTTGTTTTATTAACCACTTATTGAATTACATCTACCGGTTTCGAAAAATATAATTTTCTTCTTCAGGATGACAATAACTAATCAAAAACATATGTTAATGTTTCTTTAGCAAATTCCATTTAAAAAAAATATTTATTACCTAACTTAATTTGTTACTTGATGTTACAAAATTACTAGAATAACTTTTAGGAAAAAATTAAAATTAGAATGAGACTTGTCGTTAAATTTAGTTGGTTATTTATAACTTTTTGTTTAGTTTTACATAATTTATTTACCTCCAACGATTCCAAATTATTTATGACCAATCCCAAATTTTTTATCAAAACCATGACCATTTATTTGTATTTAAAATACCACAGACCTTTGTCCTGAATAATTACAACATCACAATAAGAATGTGTTTTCCTTTATAATTAAAATTTGTTATAAAGTACAGAATATAATAACATTATATCTAATATGTTTTTTCCGATAAATAATACAATAATTATTTATATAAATATAATAATTTTATTTTCCTGTTGTAAAAATTATCTTTTTCAAACCAATTTATGTCTTCATATGAGTCATTAAGAATATAAATATGGTATGATTGCAATAAAATATTTTAAATTTAGTTTGATAACTCATGATAACTTCTTCGGATTATATGAATTCATTCCCTTTTCCATTTCTATATGGACATGTCTCGTAATAAATTAGTTTCGATATCTTGCAATAATAGGCGCAATAAATGAGATAAATAATGCAGGCATCAAGTAACCTCTTAACGTTGAAAGAAGAATCTATAGTTTATGCCCTTCGAGCCAAAGTGTGCTACGCCTATGGAAAACGGATGAGAAATCACTTACAGACGAAAAGTCGTAAAGTATGGCTGCAACTTTACAATAATTTTTGAGAATCTGTACACGTAAACTCAGCTCACTTTGTGAAAAGGAACGTTGAATCAAGACTGTAATATATGTTAGTTATAATAATGCCATTGATCTTACTATGATGAATCGAGTACCTTAGTGCAGTTTTTGAAATTTTAAGAACAATGCATTAAATGCATTCTGACCCTATCAACTGACTACACTGAGGCGAACAGCACGTGGCAATACAGTGGCGTGCAAAAGTAATTAAAATACATTTGTTATTTTTACAAATCCTATAAATGTGTTTTAATGAAATCATTTATAATTAATTCCAATCTTCAGGGAAATTCTGACTATAAACGTACTAATAATATATCGTCCTTTCGCAATCAACCAAATATGAATGTAGACTTTAATATTACTTATAGTTTATTAACTAACATATTATGGCTATTACCCCACAGGGATAGGCGGACTGAAATAGAATAAAAAATAACCTCTAAAAGAGACAGAAAAAGAAACACAATTATCAGAGCAGTGAGAGAGACATGGCGATGCATGGAGAGGCTTTCATCCAGCAGTGTATTGACAATGGCCGATGATGATATATAAATTTATAATAGGTTTAGTGAATATACCATAACGCTTTCTGTTATTTACTTACTTACTTACCATCACGCCGTTTCCCCGCGTGGGTAAGCAGAGAGGATAGAGCACCACATTCTACTGTCCTGGTACACAATTCTCGCCTCATACACATTCATACATCGTCTCATACAAGCTTAATGATTATTGAGGCTTCTAACAGGACCATCCTTCAGTACCTGGTCGTGCCAAGTCTTCCGCGGGCGTCCTCTACTTCTGGTGCCATCAACACTTCATCATATCTTACCGTTCTCTCCATTCTTCTCGTTCTTACCATTTTCTCCTCATTCATCCGTTTCATACGACCAAACCACCTAAGTGATATTTTCTTAATCTTATTCACTATACTAAGATCAGTTTTACATTATTTCCTTATATCTTCATTCTTGACTCTGTCATAAATGGATCTGCCACATATATGTCTAAGTGATCTCATTTCCACTGCATTCAGTCTACTTTCGATCCTCTTCTGCCAGCTCCAGGTTTCACTTCCATACATCAGTGTCGGTACCAGGACTCCATTGTGAACCGCTAGTCTTGCCTCAGTTGACAAGTTCCCATTAGCTATAATTCCATTCAAAGCGCCGTTCACTTTATTCCCTGCAGTCACCCTCCTTTCGATATCTTTCTCTGTCTTTCCGTTTCTATCAAACATACTTCCCAAATATACAAACTCATATACGTCATATATATTATTTACACATTCGTATGTAATTGCAGAAGTATATTTTTATGAGGTTTGGATAGTTCAAATGATTATATATTACCATTCGGTCAGTTTGTTGTACGGTGCTGTACATTGACTGATGCCGCAGACAATGACTCTATGCAACGAGGAGGCTGTACAGAGCGAGACAGAGATACATATGGTCATCTCAGCTATTACCTTTGTCCAGCACTTTGAACGATGACCGTTTAACCCCTTGAACACAACAAAAACGTAAACATTTTATAGATCCACGAATATGTAACTCTTCCATTTAATGGTTGGTGGATGCTTCTAGAAACGTTGAAATTGAAACATAAGATAAAGAGAATAAATATTTTGTTCTACATGAATATATTGAACTTAGCGTATGTGACGTATTTTTGAAAATTGATAATATTCAGCAACGCTCCATGATTAAATACAGTTTTGCATCTAAACAAATTTTTGAAGTGATGTAGAAGATATTGTCAGAGTTTTCTCTATCATTTTCAACGGTTACTCTCCCATGTCGAATAGTTAAGACCCAATTACTCCAGTAATTAAATGAAAAAAATTAAGTCTAATATCTGAGTATATGCCAGACTGATTTTTAGATTACGGACTGATTAATATTTGGCATAGATAAACAGTGTTAATAAGATTCGTTGCTATAGGGAATAACAATAAGTATTAAAAATTATCCACCCATTTTTGTCTTGAAAATATTAGAAATATTCATAGAACGAAAATCGTTAGTGGATAAACGTCAAATATAAGTGCGCTTCACTTAGAGAGTGATCGAGGTGTGGTAGATGGTTTAAGCCTCGTCGCGAGAGATCAACAAGTTAGTCCTATTTTCACATAGCACAAGGACATAGATTAGTTTTAAAATAATACAAATATTGATGTGACAATGTTTCCGCGTACGCCCTTCTATTTCTTAAGAAAAATTAAAGCTAGTACAATTAGTACTAAGATAGTAGTAATAATAAGGAATGAAGAATTTATATTTTAATAAATATGAATTAAATATATTAATTAGAAAGCTATACAAATAAAATCAATTCTATCGAAAAATATTGTTATTTTGCTACCGGGATTTGAACGTGGATCTCTTTTCCAATCCGGGGAAGATACATTACCAACTACACTACAGTGTTAGTATTTTTGACGACAAATTTTCGAATCTAAATGTTATACTTTTTCAAATTAATACATCTATCGTTCCATTATTTGAAAACATAGAAAAAAGTAACAACATACCGACTAAAAGTAAATGCAATAAATCAACATTGAAAAAAACATAAAACATGAAGTAGGATACAAGGATAATGAATATTAAAAATATCCAAAGTAAACATTAAAAAATTGGGAGAATAAGTATAGAAACTAATGTATTGAATATAATTGAGATAACATTAAATGACCGTAAAAACAAGATATTTGTTTACGCGTCTTTTTACTCCGATTAGCACCACTGGGTTTCCAGGTTGATAATATTGTGCATATGTGTGTGTGCGTATTGTCGCCTTTTTTTTGGAGAATGCAAGAAAATGGTAAATGACAGGCGGATCAATTACATCCCGTGCTTCGACCAGTACTGAGGTCCAAATAAACCGATCGTCAATCAAAATCTACCCAGCCAAAATAACAACTTCGGACTAGAAAATTAGCACGTACAATGAAAAGGTTAGTGCAGTGTTCATGTATCATGTGTGCCTTTATGGTCAATCGGAAATCTGGGAACTAGCTGTCGATGGAAATTACGGGAACAATATTTATATAATTAAATATTAAAATTGTTTTTTTTTTAATTTCAATTTTACGGCGCTTGGTAGGTTAACGCTAAACTGTTATTATCCATCCATCTGCAATGTACCGTGCAGTAAGTACAGCGAGTGCAGTGAGTGCAGTGCAACTCGAGAGCCAAGGCGTGTTCTGCCTTAATGTGCACTTGGTTTTCTGATGATGCACCCTCGAATACAACACGACGATGATCACTGTTATTTTACAGCAAATATTATGGTGGATTAATGACTTCATTTACTTTTAAATCTCACACATTTGTTTACAAATAGCTAGGGGCTGAGATGAAATCTGCCGTACAATTTTTATTCACGTTTGATGGCTCGGGAAATGTTTCGTACAGACTGTATTTAAATTTAAACGGGACCATCGGACGGGTACGCGGTTGGTAACAATAATATTTAAACTACTAGCGTTATAAATAAATTGCGCCCATGTTGTTAACACAAGGAAATTCTATATAAATTTATGCATCCCTCTCCAATCATAAGAGCTAGTCTCTTTTTTGGAGAGGTTCAGCGATGTATACAAAATATGTAACTTTAGTTTTTAACCTTTGCCGTACCGTGATATAAAATACCCATATCCTGTCAACTCGTGTTACCGTAAGAAATTTTTAACATTTTAAATGTGAAGAAAGCTTTTATTAGTTTAAATGTATTTAAAGTTGTTAATCCTATAAACTTCTCTAAATATTGAGCATTAATAACGAAAGTGGGATTAATATCCTAATATAATTCGGAGCATTCATCAAGTCCTATACAATGCTACTTTTTTTCTTATTCTCTTCATTAAATTAGCGAGAAAGAGATCATATATTCGTATATTTGTTATTATTTTTATTGTGAAATTAAATAAACATTTTCTTTATAATTATAAACTATAATTTGAATTTTATGTTGCGTATTTTAACCGAAATATTACAGTTTTAATTAGGACGGTACACCTGCGTTACTGGATGGTTTTGGAAGGGTTAATAGAATCAAGTAAATCATATATAAAATTGTAAAAAAAAAAAAACATGTATTCGGGAATATAATACATTAATGCTTTCGTGATGATGATGAGTAAACCTTTTTGTTGACATTAGCAATGTATTTGAGCAACTGAATAGGCAGCAAGGCTCGCTAATAGTTTTTAATAGTTCTTAATAGAACACTAGTAGAAAGTACTTATTTGTGTGAAATTTTAATTATTTATTTTTATTTTATTGAAGTATTTTGACAGTGTACATTTAATATAAGTAAAATAATAAATATTTAACATGTGATACTATTTATGAAAATCTACAGAAATGTTTAGGTGCAGAAGATAAATAAAAAGAAAAAGGGTGGAGAGGTTGCGACAATTGTTGCGGTAAAAATAGAGAAATATGTTTTTCTAGGTAGAATGATTAGCCAAAATTGAGATTGTGGTGGTTCTTAAAAAGGACCCTTTAAGCGTAGTAAGGCTAGTGATGTTGAAAAAGTCAACTTCTGTATCATTGTGGTATTTACATGACGGGTGAATTAATGAATTTAGTATGTAAGATGTTTTTTCTTTTTTGGAATGTGGAAGAGTGTGGATTGCCGGGTCGATCTAGATGGTATGTGGAGAGATATTAATTCTAATTTGCCGGGGCAGTCATTATGGCCTTGCAGTAGTTTGAATATAAGTATTTGGTCAGGATGTGTTCTTCGATGTTCTAGGGTTTTCATATTGTGGAAGTTTGCTGTTAAATATGTTACATGTATCGAGTGATAGATAAGCAGTGGAAAATATTGGAAACATAGTGATTGTAACCGTGATTCAATGTATGCTAGCCGTGTTCACTGTGTGATGAGCCATAAACGGTATTAATAAATAACAATATCTCCATATCACAATCAGATTTTGTACGATACGTATAAGTATTTCAGATTAACAAAGAACGTGTACGCTCTAAATTCAAATCAAGTGCTATACGGAAGACGGAAATTACCAAATATTTTGTGGAAGGAGCTAGAATCTGTGCAGTGGTGGTCAAGACGCGCCGTGCCACCACCATCTGTGCCGCACGTGTCGGGCGATGGCCAGAGGCTGGATCGAGACAGATCCGGACTTGGTTACCTGTACTGGAATCGATAGAAGAAACAAGCTAGTGTTAGAACATACAGACAAATCATTTTGTGTTTTTTCTTAGTCTAGTAATATTTGTTGACCTAGTGTAATTGTTAGAATAATGCATATATATAAGGATAATACTAAAGTATTATAAGTCTTCTTATATAAATTAACTAGTGGATTGGATAGTAGGATAATGTTAAAAAGGTATTTTAAAATTAGTTTAAGGTTGTGGGAGACTTGCCGATAGGTATCAATGAAACTCACCCCCTATTATGCCATGTTCCCCGTGGTGGTGCGAATGGGAGGACGGAGTGCAGAGTGGGGGGGTGGGATATTAGGGGAGGAATGGACAGAAAGATGAATGAATAATGTGATAGTATGAAATTGCCGTAAAATTGCTATGCAGTTTGGCAAAAAATAAAAATGAAAATTAATATATATATATAATAAAGAAGAAATAATAAAATAAAATAACATCTAGATATAGTGTGTATTAGCGAGAGCATGAAAAAAGGAAGATAAGAGATTGAGCACAATGACACGCTGGTGCTATGGTCCGGGGTCCCAGAGGCGGACCGGGCGTGTCAGGGTGTTGCTCGCTGCGCGCTGCTCTCGAGAGGAATAATAAAATATATGAGAGAATACAAGTTTGTCAGTGCCAGGCTCATGTGGATGCGTTTAAATATTTGTATTAAAAGAGTATTTTTAGTTATCGTAACCTAACGCCCCCGTAAATTCAGAAAATGATGAAGTGAAAGCTTTATTTTGGACAAATGAAAGGGATGTAATGAATGTGAAACGGAATAATGAAATAATTATTTGAATAGATGGGCGGGAACTTGGATATTTATTAGTAGTTAATATTATTGGTTTAAACTGTATTGCATCAATATAAATATATGAACCAACATCTACGTATACATATATATATATATACCATGCAGTAACTTATAATATGCCCTACATAGTATCCTAGTATCATATGATAATATGTGATTGTAAATATGCTTACACGAAACCGTGTATACGCGAGTTATTCAAGGTGTCGTGTTGTATACAATTAGTAAATGATGTAACACTAACAAAAATATTATTTGTATTAATCAGGTTTAGTTTTGATACAACTTTGTCTGGTCAATGTTACTGAATTCAACAGTGGGTGTGGGTTTCGCATCCAACGAGCACTGGTGTGCTCTGCTGTGTTCATGTGATAGCAGGATTGGTTCCGTGTGTATAAACGACCCAAAAATATACGTGTAAACGCTCGTGATGTTAATTATTATAAATAATATACTGTTTATATAATTATTCATAAAGATAACTTATATAAGATTTTTTTTGTAATAAATACTTAATTTATTCTAGTTACTATATTTTTATTAGATCCAGTATATTATAATTTGAATGTCAGTATGAATACATACGAAGAAGACCTGGAAGAATACGGTGGAATACGGAAGGAACGGTGTATAGACACATTACATCAGCAGATATTGGGGGAGAAGTTGAAAAAAGTATTGAAATATTTAATATTTTTTGTATTACATTGCATTACATCGGTCATTCATATAATATAAATTATTTATATTTCTATATTCTGCAGTCAATTGTGAGCTAAGTATTTTAATGATGCTAATTCAACGTGACGTGTTACCTAACATTTTATTTACTGATAAAGATTTTCTTTTAAATCGTGCCTAGGTCCTGAACCGAGTACGGTATCTGAAGTAACCCCGAGAACATGCAAAAAATGTACGAGTACCTATCCGATAGACTGTTCGCTTTATAGTTTTCTCCAGCGCATCCAGTATCTCTGGGCGATTCTGAATTTTATCACATCCTGACTGCACCACATCACCCGACGTCGGCATAAGCAAAAATGCATATTAACCTTTGCACGGCCGGTGGAGGTACTGCACCAGTACAATAGGAAACTGGGCTCGGGTTGGAGAGAGGCTGCCCTCGGCGCATCTTCCATGATAGGATAATTGTTTACGATTTTTTACGCAAGAGATAAAGGGTCTGGATGATGCCACCCCGGGGCCGGAGGATGGGCTGGTGCGTCAGCAATTATGCCGACAATGGGAAACCTTCCGCCAGACAAGCATCGTTTAATCCCTCGTAATAAAAATGAGAACCATGATAATAGCATTTGCATATAAATGAATAGGATTTGCAGATGGATGAGGCGTTTCGTGGTGATTTGCTCGGCGGGAGAAGATCTCTGGTCTCTGGAATAATATGATTGTGTTTTCACCAAAGGTCAAATGTCATGAATCGACGATATCTATAGAATTTTTCTGATTGGTTTCTCAACTTTCTTTACTTATATATTCACGTACTAAGTAAACAATAAAGCAATATTTACGTTTACGTTTTTTGACCACGGTTGACGTGGAATGTGAAGTCTGACGATTCTCAAAAAATAATTTTTAATACTGATTAAATGTATACAAATAATGAAACGATAAATGTATTAATTTAAAAGAAGTGTAACATATGGGTTCGAAAATTTGTCGTCAAAAGTACCGTCGCTGTAGCATAGTTAGATAATGCACGTTCCCCAGTTTAGAAAGAGATCCAGGTTCGAATCCCGGTAGAGCGCAACAACAATATTTTTCGATAGAATTGATTTTATATGTATATGTTACTAATTAATACATTTAATTAGTATTTAAAATATCACGGACCAATGTTCTGAATAATTACAACTTCACAATAAGAATGTGTTCTTCTTAATAATAATTCACTTCTTTAATGACTAACGATCAACTTTTTGACGCAAAACTATGTTTTAAATAGTAATTGAACCCCTAAAGCATGTGAATAACTACAATAAATTTTTAAGGAGAACACATTATTATTGTGAAGTTGCAGTTTTTTCAGAACATAGTTATGTAGTATTTTAATACAAATTAAATGTATCAATTAGAAAGATATACATATAAAATAATTTTTTATTTATCGGATAGGAAAAGATCCTGGTTCGCAACTAAAATATTTTATCTGTATATCTTTCTAATTGATACATTTAATTTGTATTGCAATAAATTGCTTAAAATCAGCATTTTATAATCATGTCTATATAATATGATATTCTATTTAAGATTCTCTAAAATAAAATATAAATATTAATGAGAAAAGCGAGCTTAATATTGTAATATACTTAAATAAATGAATAAAATATGAGTAACAATCTAAAAAATTTTAATTGCTTTTGTCATAAATATTTACTTATATATTCTGTCAACATAGGATTCAAAATTAAAAGGCCCATTAAGAATACCGTCGACAATTTGCTTATATTTTTTAAATCTCTAAATGCATACATATATGTTAACAACCTGTTAAACCAGGTTATATTATCTAAATACATTGAATACACATTAAAATAGCTACACTAATGATCTTAATTTGAGATGCAGAATTTCTTCTAAGATTAGAAATGAATGTAGGTGCCTATGTAAGCCGACTTACATTCACAAAGTCTGTAATATTGGATGTAGATTTTCACCTAATAGGTATATCTAGAAAAAAAGTTTTTCAATTGAAACTTAATAATACATTTACAACAAAATACAACGTTAATAAAGTAATATTGATAACTTTTATTGTTTCAAATACTAATAATTCAGTTGAGATTTTGTTTTCTCTCGATGCAGGGAAAATAAAAATTCCGTCATAGATAATGTTGTAAACAAATAATGTCGAATTGCTTTTATAGAACACAGTGCATGTTATTGTCGATAACTCCGTGAAATGATATAGTTAAATCAAGTATGAAATCCGTTATTTCATGGAATGTCTGGGAGTTGTAGTTACACAAGCACCAAATAATTTTTAAAATAGAGATCTTGTAAATTTTTAAATGAAATATCAGCATAATTTATAAGATAAATTGATACAAATTGACATGAGCACGAACATCATACAAGAGGAAAATATAAACTGAGACTGCCATTTAGGAAGAAGGCTAAATCTCAGAAATCGATGATGTACAGTGCAATGAATGAAATGCCATATAATATAAAAAAGAAGGAGAAACTCCATAGATTTAAAATGAAACTAAGCAAATATGTGGAAGATAAGTTGTAGTAAAAATAAACATTTTGATCATATTTATATTAGATCATATATAAATATACTTATGTATGCACTATATTAAGAATAAATATTTTTATTTTTATTACATCACTTATAAAAACAAATTGCTTAATTGCTAAACTATTTCTACACGCTTGTCCGAAAAAAAATTGTTTAAACATATTTTATTCATATTAAACAGTCAGTCAGTTTAATATACTTTTAACATTCAAACAAAAGTGATAAACGTTTAATAAATTTTCTTTGTACGGTTTTCTGAGCTGCTCTGCCATAAGCGTCTGACTTCTCCGGTTGACGATTTAAATCTAATGGACCTTGCAATGGGACTCGAAACATCGACCAAAGAGGTTGAAAATGTATGGGAGAATAGCCTCAAAAACTGTATAAAGAAGATTTTGAACGGCCGTGAAAACCTGAGAACATAAAAAAATTCTACGAAATTAGTCAAAAAAATAAATTGTTTTTAATATTTAGAATTAGCATGCTCAAGAACCAACCATGAAGCACAACTTATCTGGATTTTCTCCGCTGTAGTCACAGCTCTCTTGAACTTCGGGAACAACATCGCCGAATCACAACACACTAGTAGTTTCTGCTCGCGCCTCGTGAAACCCGAAATAACCACTTAAATAACTGTACAATCAGACCAGTGTAACGAGAAGATAGCATGATGTTGACACTTCTGATAGTTCTCAAATCATAGATCACACACAGAAATAGTTATGTTCTGAGGTAAAAGTAAAAGATAGGTGTAGTAAACTTATTGAAGTCCACACTTGTACGGCGACCGGCGATCTGGTCCTGTCATAAATACCGAACAACTATAGCAACATCTTTCTAGATATGAACGATTCAAATACACACTTCTGTCGCCTCAATCGTTCTACATGTGAATTTATTTGAATCGATTTTCCAACAATGTGACTAATATTTTTTGAAGTAGGATGTAGTAAGAGTTGCGAACGTGACAAGGTATTGTATACCGCAATACCTTGAATGAACCATTTGTAAAAATGTTCAGGAAAGATAAAAAATGATTATTTCACGGTATTGATAAGTCGATTCCAACAAATTCGTTTGTCCATTTTAACGGGTTTTTTAACGCGTGACGGAAATCGGCAAAATATTTATTTTTAATATTTTGGCTCAAAATCGGTATTGCACTTTCAGTCAGAATATCACACGGTTTGCTATTATTATGGGGATATCCGTATCGTGTGGGCAAATCAGAAGAATTTGAAGGTTATGTTTGGAATGATGAAATGTGATTAATGTGAGAGTAGTGGATGCCCCAATATTTATTAAGCACTTTCGTGTCCGTAGAATGGTCGCGGGTTGTATTGTGTATGTCGCCAGATCAGGTTATGAAAAAGATAAATTACTAACGGTTAACATTTGATTTATTATTAGGTACAGTATACAAATATGGAGAAGTTAAGCTGTGCAAAGTAGTTACTGCTGTTGATGGGAAGGTAGCGGTAGAGACGGTCTTCCCGATCCCCGTTGGCCGCGATCATGTTGTTGCATGACGCCGGTACTGGATGTCTTTACGGCTGATGGAAGTTTCGTTTCACGTATCGGTATTTGCATGGTGTGTTCAGTATCGCCGGGCGGTGATGATAATAGTCGAAGCGATAGAGCAACGATCTCACATCTAGAAAAAAAAAAAAGTTTGTTTTAATGTGTACATTTGTATCTCATATTTCATATTATATTGTGTTATTGATAATTAGACAAAATACTTTGTTTAAACCACTATTTATTGATTATTCTACATGTTTCGATACCAATGTATCTTTTTCAGGGAACAATGTATACTGAATTTAAAAAATATAAGCATAGATAAAAACAAAACTATAACGTGGTGAATAAGTAAGAATTAATATGAAAACAAATTTAAAAGTTATTTAAAGATATTTAAAAAAAATTGGGGATCTACAAATTAATTTGCAATGATTGTAATTATTTTTATAAAGGTAAAACTTGCAGTGATTTAGATATTAGAGTTAAGGAGCATTTGAGATGCCTAAATAACAACAACTATTTAGAATTTTACAATCATCTTTTATAAATAAATCATTATTTTGGTATTAACAAGGGTTTACAGTTAGATAAATTTGAAATTTCAGAAATAAGAAAAAGTGTTAACAGCAAGCTTAATATTATAAATAACTAAATCCTCTTTGTAAATAGTCAGTTTTTATCTATGCTTGTATTTTTTAATTTCACTATACAAGTACCATAGGTATCGAAACATATCGAATAATCGATAAATAGTGGTTTAAACAAAGTATTTTGTTTAATTATTAATATAAAATGAGGCCACAAAGTAATTTTGCAAATATTTAATAAAATATTGTGCTATTGTTTATATTTTACAATACACACCTAGATGTTCTACAAAATACCCGAATTGTATATTTTTATAGTAACACGTGCATATTGTTGTTGATATCTCGATACATCTAACATCGGGCAGGAAACGAATAAGTTGAATGAAACCACTTAGCCCGATCCATATAGAACAGTATTTTGAATATATATTTTCATTGAGTAACGTACTGACTCAATCTAGCATTGTTCCTGTCTATCTACAAGAGACGGCATGACGTTTATCTTTATGCGGGGCGATTTAGTCCAACAATACATGATTCCAATAAGAGTACACTTTTTAAGATCGAACTCGGGGTCGACTGAAATAAGATGTCATTAAACGGTGAAACACGGTGTCAAACTGGTTCAGGTATAGTCAATCCTAAAGAAAAAGTTATTGAATTTTTTTCCTCGGTATTGTTGTGATGTTTTTAACCTTTACCATACCGTGATAAAAAATATCCGTATGCAGCCATGCTGTTAACTCGTGTTATCGTAATAAAAATAGTTTTTTTTAGCATTTTTAATGCGAAAAAAATCTTATTTTGGCTTAAATGGTTTCAAAATTGTTAGTGCCATAAATTTACTCTAAATATTGATCATTAAATGTGAAAAAATTATTAATATAATTCGGAGCATTTAGCAAGGCCTTGTATACAATACGAACTTTCTTCTTATCTCTCTTCATTTAATTAGTGAGAAAGAGACAAAATTATATTCGTATGTTTGTTATTTTTTTTACTGTGAAAATAATGTGTGATCTCTTTTTGTCTTACCACAAATGGTATTTTTGCCAACGTATTAATTTTACATATGAATTAAATTGGTTCCTTTTACATAACTGATTTTTTATTTGTCATTCCTAAGCGAAAAAATGCTTTAGGATTAACTAAAATATGAATTTTATGTTGCGTGTATTTATCCAAATATTACAGGCTTAATTGGTGCGGTAGACCAGCGTTACAGCATGGTTTGGGAAGGGTTAACATACTAGTGGAGATATTAGGTAGAAAGGAAGGCACTTACTTTTTCGTCTGTCGGATACTAATCCAGTTGTTGTTACCTTCTCCACCACAAGAACAAGCGTTGCGGGGTTATACAAACACTCGCGTAAAGGATTATTTTTTATGTATTAGCGGAATTAAAGTAAAGATTGATTATAAGCGTTAACGGTTAATTAATAAGCAATAGTAGTTGGTCCGTATAAAGATTCAAGCGCACACTGAACTTGTTGCAGTTCGAGAGAGTGTTAATTACTGTGACATCTTCTTTCTTCCTTGTGCTTAAGGATAGGTTAGGAAAGAAAGAAACGGAGATACGTAGGTTAAATTTTGATTAATCGCGAATAGAAGGTATGCATGAGTGAGGCAACAAGTCAAACGCCAAAAGCTTTATATAATGTAATTAACTTAAACGGCGCTAAAACATAGAATATGTTTATTCATCTGGTGTCTCAGTAAAAGTTGCCAAGAAAACAACAAAGTCTAGTAATATTATTAAATACTCACATTTTTACTTTGTATTTTATTTTTACATTTTCCCATACCAGGCACCTTGAAAACATTTCTGAAATCGAAAAGATTTTGAAAGCGCCGAGTGTCTCTCATAAGCTAAATCACTGCTCTGCTATCTTAGGTACTTCCAAGATAGACTGTGGTGTCATATAAGTAAGTACTGCAGATTTTTTTATATTCAAATTGAATGCATTGTTTTTTTAAAATATTTTTTATAATTTACACATTCCTAATACTGATACTTATTTTTATTTAAATAATTTAGTTGTTCCTTGAACTACGTAAAAAGCCTGTATCAATAGAGTTTAGGATATTTATAAATTGATATTTGTATATCTAACTAGATAGCCTGTCTTGGATTTTCCGCCAGGGAGATTTTAATCTAATTTATTTTACTGAATGCATGAACATTTTTTTGGAACTAGAAAAATCACTTCAGATGAATTCTATTTCAACCAGTTGTTATGTTGCGTTCTGGTTCCAGCGGATCGAACGCCAGGGCATACGCCACCGGCTACGCTAATAACACTAGATTCAACACATAATTTACTCTTTAATTATATGAAACATAACAATCCCGACATTGTAAGTACGATAATAGTCATTGACATCCTCTTTTTTCTAATTAAACTTTCCTCTTAGCGAGGTCATACAATGTTACCGATTTAGCACACAACGCTTTATACCCAGTTTGCCACGGGTTGAAGTCGCAACAAATGCCAGGCTCTCTGGGGTGTTATTGCCGCCTTGGTCCAGGCCGCCACGCCCCCGTACCAGAAGTGATCTCCTTCAGAATGCCATTTCGTCACTGTGGAGTCCATCGAGTTCATTTATCTGTCATCGCTCGCATGCGGCTTCTCCTTTAATCCCGCGGATGGGTCAGGCCCATTTTCAATCTCTGAATCCACCGCGGGAGAAAACCCTATTTTGCGATCTTGTCGTCGTCATTTGCCGTTTGTGAGGAAGTCCTTTCTCGTCAACAAACTCCACTCGCCATCCCATTCTTCTAGTCTTTTCGCCAATCAGACACCGCGTCCGCTCGGGGTTGGTATGGTAGGTCACTGTCAACGCCGCCGCTTAAATTCAAATGTCACACAGTGCTTCGATCAAGTTGTTACCTAGTAATACCGTTCACATAACCAGCCACAAAAATATGCGATTATTAGGGAAAAAAAATTAACATCCAATAGTGAGAGTTGCAGTGGCGTTCAAAAGAAAGATGTTTTTATTTTATTGTGTAACTTTAAAATATTTAAATATTTTAAACTGAATATACATATGTACAAGATAATGTAGCTAATGAAAGTACAGATGAGTACTCAGATGCTTTATGTAATTTTACGTTGAATATATTTATAAAATTGTATTATCTTTAATTGTTGCCCAAAAAACTATGACCGTCAACTGTCCTGCAGATTGCCGAGATATGTAGTATATATATAATATATGAAAAGGCAAAGTATTTTTTAATTCTAGGCAGATCTTGTAATTTAATGACCACTTAAAATGGAGAATAGAGAGAAATAATCTAACAAACTTAATATTGTAGAATTAATTTCAAAATGATTAAAAACCCCAGCTGTTATTACTACATTTCCAAAATATTGGATAGTTTCCTATAAAAAATATAGATACGAAATTCATACGCAAAAAATATTATCTACTATTAGTTCTTTACTATTCATATTAATAAATGTTTCATTTTTAATACAAATTAAATGTATTAATTAGAAATATATGTCATTCTGGCGTCTCCTATCGAAGTTTACTCTAAGGTGTTTGAGATTCCATAAATATAAAGAAGATGGCTTTCAAATAATAGAACGACAGATGTATCAATTTGAAAGTGCAACATATAAGTCCGAAAATTTGTCGACAATTTACTATGTTGGTGTAGCATAATCGGTTAATGTATTTCTACAGATAGGAAGAGATCAATAAGAATGTTTTTATGATTAATTGATCTTATATGCATATCTTTCTAATGAATATATTTAATTTGTATTAAAAATTTCACAGACCTATATTCTATAGATAAACATATAATTAATATTGAATCCATCAAATTTTTTTGACAGGTTTAAAATATATGATGTATTTATGCAGATTATTATTTAGTGTATATTGTATGTCTAATATATTTTATTTATTTACATATTAATATTTTGATCAGGTATAATAATTTTGAAAAATTTAAAAGAGAGAAATAATCTCAGAAAAACCATCTTTGGTCACTAAAATAATATATATTTATAAATTATTATCAATAGGTATTATCTGACGCAATTTGAATACAAGTATGTCGGAATATACCTACTATAATATTATACCTAGTCCGCTTGTCTCAGGAAAACGCTTCAAAAATTGTTTAAACTGTTTACAGTATTACCAGACATGACATCTTGAAAAGGCACTTAGAATATCAGTTGAATTCGAGTGGTGTCACTTTACATTATTCTGAAAGACCCTAGACTACTATACCTTAGTATCAGGGCATGTTTGTACAGTGTATTGTGTGTTTATATTTGTGGGTATATGTATTATCATGTTTATATTTTGGTGTACTTTCCATCAATCTTTTTTTCACTAAATAAAATGCAATGAGTATCCACAAAGCCTCTCTCTAGACGCTTGTAGGCTCACACATTCACTTAACGTACATTTAATTATTTTTTTTAAATAATACAGTAGAAATCATTCAACATAAAACCTTGGAGATCGAAATATTTCTTCATGTTAAAAGAAATGACAGACGCCTTCTTAGTTAATAGAATGTTAAATCCTAATGTTATTAACTAATAACACGTTAATTATATAATGACGCATGTTTAAAATGGTAAAGGTGGTGTGCAGAAAGCGGCATCCTTTTATCTATTGTGTATTGTCAGATGTCAATCTAGTCAATAGAAAATTGAATCGTAATAGTAAACAATTTGGTGACGACGTTACTACTGACGTACCTACATTATTTTGTTCTTGATTCTAAATTGTTTCTTGATGAGCGTTTTTTGTTTTATGTTAAAAAAAAAATGTATTAAATAACAAAGCATTTTTTTGGGACCAGAATATTTTTAACTGATTTAATTATTTTGACATAATCGATTAATTCGTTAACTGATTTTGCATGTCCACAGCATTTTAAATGAACAGGCAAAAATTGACTAAGCATCCTAATCCCTAGAAGATGATTTATTATTTAAAATGGTAACAATAAATTTCAATGTCCTTGATCCACACCTGGTGGTGGTTTTAGGAATAAATATTCGTAAATTTACAGTAAGTACATCGTGTATTTTGTCCATGTGAAATCAACATATTCAATAATTCGTGTTATAATTCTCCTTTATTAAAATGAACGGTAGTAATCCACGGACATGGAGAACGGTATCTCGATATATTTATTTATCAAATAACTAATTGTTATATTATACATTTTATTATTATAGTTTTTAAAAGTTAAAATCTTGATCTAAAGATAAACAAGTTGAAAACGATCGAAACAACTAAATTATCAGGACAAATACCTCGCTAAGTTGGGAATGAAGAACGTATTTAATTATCTTGCGGATAATGAAGAAAGCGAGGCAGAAATAAAGACGAGAATAAGAATTACAAAATTGCGATGTTTAAGATTGACAAGAACTGGAAGAACAGAAGAACGAGTAGATGAGGCTGGTGAAGACTCTAATACTCTCTATTTTCTTATATGGAATAGTCATGTATGATTAAGTATACTACTAGCCTGCTCACAGCAGCTACCGCATGGTAGCAAACGTACCCTGGAGAGACGTAGTACTCTGTTGTCAATCTTCTCCAGATTAAAATTTTTTTTTTTTCTCTAATGCACTTAGATAAAACCATAAAAAGTGTTTTAAAGGGGAAATTATAAAAATAAGAAGAGTGAAAGATAAAAATCTATACTGAAAAAAGCTACAAAAACAAATATGATGGGAGACAAACCATTTTCCTGTAAAGAATGAAGTTATTTTTAAATTCAAAGACTCATTTAAAAATAAATGTATTGTCATTCTGGACATATGTGTAATTTCTGTGTTGAGGCATGTAGTAAGACCTAACCAAACCTAACCTAACCTAAGCTAATCTATCTTTATGTAACCTAATCCAACATAACGTAACCTAGTCTCCAAGTTTAAAAAAAATAAACATTTTGTTAATACTCAATTGATAAAACCATATAAAGTGACGTGACAGGAAAAGAAGAAGAATAATGAAAGAGAAAACAATAATCCATATGCGTTACACGTTTATCTATCACCAGAACTTTTAAATTTAAATATTGAACTAAAATTGACTGAGAAAAGTTTAAAAAACAAATGTGATACTATAAATATACTTCGGAATATGTTGTTGAAAACATACATACGTTTAGAATACTATATATGCATTACACTTAACACACCAATTTCTCCATATTACACAGACATACTATTAAATGTGTTCCTTATATTCTTAAATATATCTGGCATTTTATTAGAAAAAACGACTGCCTGAAGAAGCTTATGGTGGTCTACAACTTGGCGAGATCCATAGAAAGGTGTGAAGTTTGTAGTTCTTTGGTAATGATCCGTATCCACGGCGATCTATCAATTACACTTTGATCTCTGAGAGTTAGTAAAGGTATGTATTGGATATTTCATTCTACACATGCGATTGTGATTCATGTACGATTTGCGCTGAATTATGTACTGACCTTTACCTCTTCCGAGATGAACCTGGGCCATAACAACGCTGGTAACTGAAAGATACTGAAAAAATGGTAGGATTAATGAATGGTTCCATATATGTAGCGAACCTCTGTCACGAGGGAACGATTAGAAGATAGGCTTTAATGTTTATTGATAAAACTATTATAGAGATCCTTAATATTTCCTTCGAAAGCTTCATAAAAGTCTACTTACTGTAGGTACGTACTTGAATCTTACAAATCTTTTTAATTATAATGATCGATTCCGAAGCAAACTACATCTTCATGACAAATTTATTAAGACTCTCACTCTTTGCGATTGTGAATCAAAGTGACATTATTTAATGGATTTTGTATTTTGAATAAATACATACAAATAATATTGAAATTTTATTTTATTCCTTTATGCATACTATATTATAAGTTACATACGTTTGCGAGATTTAAAAAAATAAAATTCTGCAGAAATATTCTTGAAATATATGTTTTTACATTTATCGAATGAAATGTAAAAGAAACGATCGATTGAATATAAATAAATTACCGGTATCGGGTTGCTCGATCCCATTTCAACCGATCGTTGAGCTCTCGAATAAAATCAATCCGAAAGCGCTGCGACTTAATTTAGTCATAAATAAACATCCAGACCAGGTATTGTAGCGAGATGGATAAAATGTGACCGTAGAGGAGGCATCGAGATATAAAGGGACCGATACAGTCTCAGGACCGACATCGATCCGGTCGGACCTTGTATATTATATCAGGCCAGCTCCGAGGGAGGGTACGCTATCGTTCATAAATATTTTATTATTATCAATAAACTAATTATTTAAATATCAAGCAAAACGTGAAACAAACAATGCGAAGTGGTTTTGGAACAACAAGGTATCATCCGGCATTTTGGATTAAATAACTTTTTTTTAATTAAAATTATTTCGATATTTTTTTCTTTTAAATTGTGTTACATATATTTAAAATATTCTCACAGTAGAACAATAAAATAAAGTTATATTTAAATAGCACTTGAAACATTTTTTTTAGGACAATTGTTGATTAGAATACAGATATAATGTTTGATTTATAGAATATAACGTGTCAGAAACCCTTTTATTTATAAAATTTCTTCTCATGGGCGATGGGTCAAGCTCAGCTAAAGAAAGATGTAGTGATGGTAAACCGCTACGTGACTGTGATTGTGTCGATGATTGGTAACTGAGATTTAACGATGATTGACAACTGAGAATTAACTGTCGGTGACTTACTTTCTAGTGTACCAGCCATTGCTAGAAGAATTACGTTTATTAGTTATCAATCATCATTACAATCGAACAAATTCACAGTTAAAATAACGGTTTAAATAAAAAATTTACCATCACTACTTTGAAGCTCAATATCTCAGTTTGATATAAATGTCAGATGATATCTTGTTATACCAATATGACGAAGATATTCGGTGCTATAGAATATTTGAATGGATTGACAATAAAAAAGCGTCACACATAGCTAGCCAGTCTGTTCACCGTTTTTAGGGGGTGTTTTGCTTAATTATTTTATATTATCTCACCTATCATTATTTGAATGCCTTGAATTAATTTTTGATTTTATTGATGGAATGTTAAATACCTTGACATATCTGATTTGTTGGGTATGATAAATTGTGAGTAACTATATCCATAGAATAACACTAATAGAAATTAAAGCAAGAGTGCTGGAAATACATTGGAACATGTTGACATAATATATCGCACAAGACTTCTGCCAGTTAATGGATTGATGATATCTGTATTGGAGATCTTCTGTCGGGCCATCAATAGTACCTAACCTCTACTACCATTACTCGCACATTATTTTTTTCATTATAACACGTAATTACCTACCTTTCTCTATCATTTAAGAATCAGAGAAAAATGAAACAGTATTTGGCAAAATTATGGGTGCACTTATAGCAGATTACTTAAACTTAAAATTGTGTGGGTGGTGAAATAAAATTGTATTAGGTGTTCCAAAAAAGCAAATTCAGTACGAATTGTAAAGTTGAAAATACAAATTAGCTGTGCACATTTTTATTAATAAATATCAATTATATTTTACACATATACTTATGTATACGTGCAAGTGAAGTTGTAAAAATAATTTGCATGCCAATTAATTCAACAGCACGAGAAAATTAATTTCTCTCACATTATTAATAATTATCGCTGAATTTCAGCACGTTCGTGCCGTCATATAAATCTCGTTAACGAAAAAAATATTTTTATTATTTTTATCGATGAAATTTGAATTAAGAACGGCAGTGTCGCGCCCGCCATCTCTGGTCCACTGGCCGAGATAAGGAACACATGTATTCCGTATCGACATGTGTTTATCTCCCTGCAATATTATTATACGGATCGTACGTACCAGCGAACATGATGAGAACACGGCACTAATGTAAAACGAGACTGTTCCTAAAACTATATAAGACTTCATATACGTGTACACTTATAATTCAAGGGCCCGTCCCGTTCAACGTTCGAAGAAGTTGTAAAGTTTTGAATTTCCATTTCAGATTGCAATTGTTTATTTTTGAAACAAAACTATCTGAACGTTGGTGCATTTTATTGTACATATTGTCGAACGGCGTGCCACTTTTTACGTTTATAATATTTTTTATATCTTTGAATATAGTACACATGAATAATTTAATATCAATTTCGTTTTACTGGAAATATACAGAAATAAAATATTTATTGACGTTGAAAATATCATTTGCTGTAAGAGCAAGTATTTTTTATAACAGGCCAAAACAAATATAAAAAGTTATAAATCTTGAACCATTGGTAGAAAACTTTGTCATTTTTAAATATTTTTTGTTATATATTTAATAAGTATCTGCAATGCTACTCTATGTAACTCTTATCATAAAATTAAAAAAATATTTTTAGACTTATATAATTCAAATTGATAATGTTCAATTGTAATATATTACCGCCTATCTCAGCTCATGCATGATTGTAATAATATATTAAATTTACAAATATATTTCAGAATTTATAACTTTGCATAACTTACAGTAAAATTACCCATAATAAAAGCGACGTAATTGACATTGTTTAATGGTAGAAAAAAAAGTACATATGTAATTATATATAAACGAAAATAAACTAAACGATACCATTTTTTTTCGTAACACAAATTTAAATTCCTATATTTATATGTATACAATTGGTGATAAATAAATAATCTATGAATGAGAAACAAATAAAAAATTTCACAACAGAGAGAAATGAGAAATAAAAACCAAGAGAAGCTTACCAAAGAATTGACTAATTTCAATTCGTTTTTACATGTAATGTACAAAAAGTATTAGTCAAACAATGCAAGTTTTTAGAATATATTATATAGTGCACATTGCAATATTTATTAGCATTGGAATTGTTGTTAGCTTATTGGTGTAAACTTTTCCTTTCAAGCACCTCTACAGAAAATAGTTGGGAGTCGTCAAATCAGGTGTTCTAGAAGGCCAGTCGATATCACTAATTTTTGACATTATGCGGCTGGGAAAAATTTCTTCTAAAATTTTAGGCGTAGCTCGGGCTGTGTATGAGGTGACACCATATTGTTGAAACTGCATATGTTGCAGGCCCAATCGGCCTAATTCGGCCATTAATAAGTTTTCCAAGATGTGACGATTGCGATCACCATTAATGGCATTGCCATTATTACTTCGATAAAATATTTTAATAACTTCAATACGTTATGAAAATACTCTAAAATAAATTGTAATTAACTATTTTCTACAAATAATAAATAACAATGTACAAATATTTTCCAAATTAAAATGGAGGTTAAATAAAATCGGCCTGGAACATAATATTCACGCTGTGGTAGGGTCTGAATGTTTATCAAACCAAAAATAATAATTATTAAAAATATTCACCAAATGAAAGGAATATTGTAATATTGAAAGTCTCAAAAATAAACAAGTGAGTATGAAAAGTATTTTTCCCAAACAGAAAAGTATAGTTTTAACTATTAATGTCATATTGCTTAGTTTATATTGAGGTTGATAATATTTCAAAAAGTCCGAATGATTTTTGAATTGTGTGATATATAAAATATTTGTTGAAAAAGAGATTTTTTTTTAGCATATGTAAGAACTATTTAAAAAAAAACCTTTTGAAAAGTTTGAAAAGCAGAGAAAATTTGTTGCAATCGTCTGAGTTGGCACAAAACCTCTCAACGAGCGCTGACATTACGGACGTAATAAAGTTGTATTCATTATTTGGGGTTAACTTTATCGCCTCGCTTGGCCATCCCGCTTATCGGGCACGGGATGATAACAAATAAAAAGGACATGTTCAGGCGACAAGCCGAAAGGAGTAAGAAATAATATAGGATAAATTGACTTGTTTGACATAGCGTACTGAGCAAGAACGAGAACTATCGGATCGGTCACAAGTATCTTGATGAAAATATACGCTCGCCTTTCTCAGTACTTTGAACGGTAATAAATATTAATGTATGCTATAATATCACAGATCTTTGATTTATCTAATATCATTTATTGAAAAATACATTTTTAATATACAACGTAGTATAATACAGATTAAATGAATCAACTAGTAAGATATACGGAAAAAATCGATTTATTGAAAATTTTAAAACCAAACCATAAATGTGCATGAAATTTTTTTGTTCAAAGCTTATAAAATTAAGTAATATTTTATGAAATGAGTAGCTTGTTGGTCTGGTGGTTAAGACGCTCGCCTAGTGATCTAGTTGCCTGGGGTTTGAGCCTCGTTCCAGTCGGTCGTATTATGTTGTATTATCAATTTTAATTCATATTTCAAAAAACCGTAAGCTAACTTTAGTTTTTATTTCATACACTATATTATTGTATTTTTTTTATTAAAGTATCCATTCTTTAGCACCCTGAAGTGAACCATTGGTTGCGAACTTTACTAGTTAATCCTACGATTCCACGTCGTCTATCTATTCTTTGCATTCTATGCGCTTTGTGAAATTACCAAAGTATTTAACTATGTATAGCTATATAGCGAACGACAAACGTTGTACAAGATTTATTTCTTGTATTATGTAGGTATCTGTTCTGTGAGCTGTGCCGCTAGAACAAAAAATTCTGGTGCGTCTGTTAACTTATGTATGTTCTTGTTGCCATAGTAACTGCGCCTTAATTTCATATAAATTTAGGATTTTTTTACTTAGTAGTGTTTTTATACAAACATGACCAACCATGTTGGTGCCGTTGCTGTAAAATAATAATGGCTACCACTATGTTAGAAAGTTTTATGATCAATTTGTACTGAATGCCTTAAATTTTAAAGGACAACATCAGCAACAGGAGTACAAGTTTCGTCAAAAACTATTGTATGCTGCATATAGGGGTTACAATGTCTCACGATAATGTTATAAAAAGCTTCCGAAATATATAGCTTGTTCTAACAATTTAATAATGAAAATATTAATTAAATGTATTAATAAAAAATATCACACTGAATAATTACAACTTCACAATAAGAATGTGTTCTCCTAATAATTGAATAACGATACTGTAAGTGATACTAGGTATGTGCGTTCGTAATCATTATCGACCATTGTCACTGCTGGATAAAGGTCTTTGTTAACTGTTTTCACTATTGAATGAAGGTTTTCTCATGCAGGATACTGCCATTCTCTTCCATGTCACTCAGTTTGACCATTTTTGCAATGTCACTTCACTGTTCAAATAATTCCGTGTATCTATCGAATATTTGGGCGTCTTCTAGGCTATATTTCAGTTTGTAATTTTAAACCAAAATGCGATGAACAGCCAATTTGGTGCCAATTATATGTCCACGATTAATATTTTTTTCTATTCCGCCAGAGTTTGTGGAAAACATGACTAATTGTCTTATGATATTACTTACTTTGACTTCACTTACTAATATTATGTATATATTTGTAAGAGTAGGAAATCCTAAAGGTTTATATTTAATTATACATAATTTTATCTATTGAGCTTCAGAACTGGGTGCAATTTTCTATACTAAAAGTCCACGCGTGTGCAATCAGTAGCCAAGTGCGTAATCAACAGTAATTAGGTATTTATAACGTAATATGTTACGCGAGTTTATAAATATGCACATATATTTACGCAGCTGTCCTGCCACAGTTTCAACATGCCTCTTCTGTCGTATATGCTGTCCCGTCAATAATACAAGAGTAATATTTTTGATGCTGTATTTAGACAACACTGCATTTTGTACTTTTATTTGTTCAAGATATTTAAGACGTTCTTTGTTTAACCAAAAATTTCATTTTTTTTGGCCTCATTTTTTTGTCTATTTTAAAATATTTTTGTATTTTTCTCTACTTAGCGATTCAATATTGCATTTTTAGACCATAGTTATATGGATTTTAATACAAATACTAAGATACTAAAAACAACTAGATATATATTTTTCTCTATATCTTTTAATTTGTATTATTAACATCTACGCTCGTCCAAAATTAAAGGCATCATAAAAATAGATTTGAAATACATTGTATGAGTTGCACAGTTTTTATGAGTTCATTTAACTAGCTGGCAAATATAAATACCAACCATTGGGACTTGGGATCTCAAGAGGGAATAAATATAAACGCGTCCATCGACTTGACATTTTACTTTAAAAAGAAATGAACACCGTAAGAACATGTATAAAGTAAAAATGGTAAATAAGAGAGACGTAGAAAAAGTATTTATAAATAGATAGGAATAAAAAAAATCATGATAAATCATTAAAATTGTTTTGTATTTTATTAATAAATACGACCGAAGGCTGGAAAATCGCCTCGGAGGTTCAAAATACCGAGCGAGACTAATGATTGACGTAACATAACACCAGCAAATTCGACCCGCTTGCATATGGGTTCAAAGCGGCTAAGGGTGAGTCTCCGGCGACTTAAATATGGAATAGAAACGTTCATCTAGTTAACAAATTGGATTATTCTCCCACCGAAAAGCGCACGAGAGGCGGAGACACAACTAAGTAAGAACCACATCTAAGTGGGAATGGCGAGGGGATTCTCGAATAAGAAGCCCGGCACCAGCCAATCAAACAACCCAGCTAAGAGAAGGAAAAGCCTAACGTCAACAAAAAAACCTTAGTTGGGGGTTGTGCGAAGGGTTAATACTCTTCTACCACGTAAAAAGGTAAACATTATGAAACACTTATATCAATAAATATATCACAATAAAACAACATAATTTGAAGTAAATGTAAATAAGTACGTACACAGAAAGAATACTTTTTTATTTTAATATTAGAAAATATAATACATTTTTAGAATAATCAGTAGGATATATATATATTTCTTTTAACATTTATTTCTTTTCTATGCGAGTAAAACTCGTATATAGAGAAGGAGTATGTACGAAAGTTTAGGTTTCAGTTAGTCTGTGTACATATTTTTTTAAATACTAATTGAATGTATTAATTATAAATATATACATATAAAATCAATTTTGTCGAAAAATATTGTTTTTGCGCTACCGGGATTCGAACCTGGATCTCTATTTCCAATCCGGGGAAGTACACTACCAATTGTGTTATAACGCCAGTATTTTTCATGACAAATTTTCGAACCTATATGTTACACTTTTTCAAATTAATACATCTGTTGTTGCATTATTTTTGAAAGACATCAACATTATTTTTACGGAATCACAAATACCTTTGAGTAAACCGACTGCAGACGCCAAAATTATCAATTCATTTTTATTATATTTTGGACACATTTTTCACGATTTCTCCTTAATAACATATTTTTTTTACTTCAGATACAAATTTATAGTAGTCTGTAATTTTCCTAATTGTGATGGGAAGATTGTTAAACAATTTGATGCCTTGATAAAAATTAGAAAAATAATGATATTCTGGTTATTAATTTAAATAGATAGCAAACTTTGTAAAAACCAGTTGATTATTTTGACGTCGACCAATCAGGATGAACGTAGGTACATAACATAGATGCGAAAATAAATCTATTGTATTGAACGGTAACACTGCTGCAGCTAGTCTGTTATTATTTGTTTAAATTAATAAATATTGTGTCCAATCACAGAGTTAACGATACATTTATCTTTATAATCCTGAATCATCTGCAGCTGACCAAATTGTTGATATGTGTTATACGTAATCAATCATCTCGTTCATTATTTGTTAGAGATTATTTCCAAAATTCTGGTTCATTCAGTCTCTAATCATTATTTGGATTATCTTGCAGTACAAAAATTTCCGATGTGATTTATTAAAAAATTAAATATAATACTGTTATAATAATAATAACTGTTCAAAGTTTTTTGATGAAACTTTGCGGAATTCCATTAATATTTTGTAAATTGGATTAAAACGTTGTTTTATTCCACTACACTTTTCATTGTGTTAAACTATATAACGTTTTCGGAAACATCTCCCCATTATAAATATTATAGTTCAACTAAAATTAAAAACACTTTCAGGCAGTAATATATGGTGTCTAGAAAATATATAAATATTTAATAATAAAAATAACAATAAAAACATAATAAATATTCAAATACTGCCCATTACATCCCCTCTCTTATCCATTTTAACTCCACCCCCAACCCCACCTCCGTTAACTTCAAACACACCATATATTACTGTCTGAAAGTGTTTTTAATTTTAGTTGAACTATAATATTGATAATGGGAAGATGTTCTCGAAAATTTTATATCGTTTAACACATTGAAAAGTGTAATGGAATAGTGTTTTTACTCAATTTACAAAATAATAATAATAACTTTAAATATTTGTTGATCTAATGGAAAGAACTTACATTTACAAGTAGTTAGAGTATTAGAATGTATTGTTCCAATATTTTTCAATAATTACTATGACAACCATGCACAAATGAGATAAACTAATTAAAAAGTGGTTAGATATAAAATTAAAGGAAAAATGTATGTGTAATTTATGGAATCCTAATTAATGTATTTTTATTACAAATTATTTAACGTTTCTTCTTCTTCCACAGTACTACATCCCAGGGTGGAATTTGGCCTCCTTCACAAGTGTTCTCCACCGAATTTTATTCCTGGCCATTCTTGTCCAGTTCTCAGACGTTCCCATCCTACTCCAGTCTTCTTTCACACAGTAACTAATGTGAATTATTTATGGAATAATGCGAATAAGTAATTTACGTACATACGATCTAGAAAAACTAATATAGATATCAACAAATACCTGTGAATTATTAATTTAAAAAAAATGATATGAGTATTTGAATCAGCTGTACATATAATAAACAATAATGGCGTACAGATTATATTTAGGTTAAGTCATTGTACAAAAGAATGTTCTTGGGCACATTATTAAACATGTTGAATATATTGAATTGCTTTTAACTCCCTTTTTAGAAAATTTATTCACGGTCAAACTTGTTTCCACCAGTCGGCTTACCTATCTCATTATCATCATCCGTGACTGATGACCGTTGGTGGAATTGAATCTCGGACCTTCGTGTGCCGGCAGTCGAGCATTCTACATATAGCTAACATGCACAAATTCTCTCCTCGACATAAATAGTAAAGCACTCACATATAGATTTATAATTTCTATAGTTTGTTAACGGAGTCGGGCTCGAGCGGCCGCACTATAAATTAGTATGACGAGGCGCTCGTCTACATACATACTACGTTACGATAAAGCGTAATATATTCTTCAGGACCACACGCGAGGCGTTTCGATGGCTTTTATCTTATTCAATGATTTGAAAATTTACAACCATCGGTGTTTTACAAGACTCACGGTTAAAGACGCACTTCAAATCACGATGACTAATGGATGAGCCAATTCTTCGGACACGCAACACGAAGACGGTTTCCGTCATTTGAGACTGTCTTTCAGAATGACATTTACATTTTTTTTAACACTCTTGAATTCTATTATCGAAGACATTAAAATTCATTTTAGTCACACCAGTTTAACATCAAAGTAACATTAACCACGAAGGCAATAAATATTATTTTACTTATTCATATTACATATTATTTTTTTATTTAATATATCAAACTGTATTTATCGTCAAACTAATAATATAGAGAATTTCTCTAGTGATGTCCCCCCATAGATTCGTACCGATTCATGTAAACAGTTTGATAAAAATGAAAACCTTTCGGCAAAATGTTTGTTACTGAATATTTATAATAAAATTAGGCATTGATATTGTTATGTCCTTGGTATTGTATGGTTGTGTGTGTGAGTGCCGTACCGCCGGCGTACGTGCGTGCGAGGCTATAAAGGGCGGCGCGCCTCTTTCTCTGCGTATTAAATTGTATTGTAATAATCGTATAATTGTTACAAAGTCTATTTCTTGGACCTTCACATTACGAGGTGTCCACTGAAGAGGTACTTAGAAGACATGTATGTAATAGATATGATTCATAACATTGAAAAATGCTATTTCTTTTGATAGTCCAACGCTAAATATATATATAAAATAATGTATCTATTATTGATCAATTTATATATATAACGTTTACCAATTCTCACCCCTCAAACTCCACATTTATCAAATTTAAAATAATTATATGTTAGTATGTGGACTCGCTTCGAGTACCACTACACCATCGCCATCTATGAACCTAATTTGATTATTCATTTTTCCCTTTTATTAAACAGCATATATGTCATCACTATGAGAATCTGATTTTTTATTAACATAACATTACTAGAATACGCCTGAAAAATCAATACTTTTCAATTTTTATATATTTTATTATTTTGACCAGTATATTATATTAGCAATATTTGAATATGTCCAAGAGCACACATATATTTTAAATTAAATATAATAAAAAATAGCTTGTCTCTATGAGATATCTGATATTTGTTTAATAAAAGTGTCCTTGAAGGTAAAAATCCAGTAATTGTGTGTTCTTGGACATATTCAAATATTGCTAATATATTTATTTATTTCAATACAACATAAGTGTTTTACTACAAAAATCTATTGGGGGTGGGTTCTCAGTTTATTGTGAAGTGTCGTTTAATAATTGTTCTTTCTCATCTTCATATTACTCTTCGTGCACACTCCTCGAAATGTACGAGAACACTATTTAAGTACGATTTTATTTATACATACACTTACAAGCCAATTCTCCGAGACGACAATATGGTTTAACTACAGTCGTAAATCAACGTTGGTCATCTCAAAAAATGATATAAACTCTGTCCATTATAGAGTAGTGTACGTTCGTATACTATGTTTGTAAGCTTTAAAGCGAATTGTCGTAAATTAAACACGTGTTCTGGTCTATATTATGGGAAATAAAATAACGGATTGTCATTTTTATTACTCTATTCCAAATGGAATCAAATTTATGTGATTTTGATTTATTAAAATTTTGGTTTATATGTATATGATCAAAGATATTGTTGTAAAACTAGCAGAAAGCAGCCAGGCTCTGCAGGCTATAGTACCTAAGGTTTCCGCAGAATATATTTTTTAAAAGGAAAACTTTATTCAATATCGAAACATTGATGTGAGTATTGTAGTAAGCTATTGATCAGATGCTCTTCTAGACCTTGAAATTGTTAATTATTTCAGGTCCATAATTACTAATTACGATAAATGCTAGCCAAAAATTTAACGACGGATAGGTGTGGGACATATATTTAAGCTTGAACGAAGATAATGTACTGTGCCTTCCACCTCCCCTCCCTTCCACACCTGCCACCGTGTCAGTCGATCGGCGACCCTGAACCGGTGCGGTAACAAGTAAATTTCGCAGTATAACGAACGAGTGAGACGTATGTCTAAGAGTCTGTCCTGTGCAATCTGAAGGGCTCAACACCCTAAACGGAGATTGTGTTACAAAACCTAAAGTTACAGTCCACCTTGGAGGTACCAGAAGATCGGGATTGTGGTGAGTGGAACATCCTTCCGAATATCTTGTTTCTTCCGACATCTATGCTTTAACGCAAAAAGAACTATGTCCAAACTTGACAATATAACTAACTAACTTACCATAACGCCGTTTCCAAGCGGGGGTAGGTAGAGAGGACAGAGCGCAACACTCTTCTACTCTGACACACAATTTTCGTCTCACCCACATTCATGCATTTCTTATACAAACTGCAAATTATTGAGGATTCTAACAGGACCATCCTCCAGTATCTGGTTTTTTTGGTTGAGCCAAGTCTTCCGCGGACGTCCTCTATTTCTGGTGCTTTAAACATTTGCGTCATATATATTTCTTGCCATTCTCTCCTCATTTATCTGTTCTAAATGACCAAACCACCAAAGTGATCCTTTATTAATCTTACTCACAATACTAAGATCAGCTTTCCTTTCTTACGTTCTTTCCTTATTTCTTGAATTTTAACTCTGTTATAAATGGATCTGCCGCACATAAGGCCTAAGTAATCTCATTTCCACTGCATTTTTTCTACTTTCGTTCTTCTTCTGCTAGATCCAGGCCTCACTTTCATGCATCAGTGTCGGTACCAGAACTCTATTGTAAACCGCTAGTCTTGCCTCAGTTGACAAGTTCCCATTAGCTATAATTCCATTCAAAACGCCGTTCACTTTGTTCCCTGTAGTCACCCTCCTTTCGATATCTTTCTCAACCGGTTAGGCTTTTACAGTCTTCGGTGCGTTCTATATTTTTATATGGTGTGAAATCATGGTTCAAGGGAGAGAAGATGGATTGATGCTTTTGAGATGTGGTGTTGAAGATACATGTTGCACGTACCGTGGACGGCGAGACGCACGAATGTCTCCATTCTACAGACACTGTACATCAAGGACCATTTGCCTAAGACGAACTCATTAATTTTTAGGGCATCTTGCGAGAAGCTAAAATAGTTTGGAGAAGGTTGTTGTGGTGGGCCACGTCGAAGGACGAAGGGGAAGAGGATTGCTCATCAAAATAATTGGACAGCACACAATATTAATAGGTATTTTTAATGAGAACACATTCATATTGTGAAGTTTCATTTTTTCAGAACATATATATATAATATATAATACAAATTAACTAACTAACTTATCATCATGTTGTTTCCCCGTAGGGGGTAGGTATAGAGGATACAGCGCCACAATCTTCCGTTCTGACACACAATTTTCACCTCATCCACATTCATACATCTTCTCATACAAACGGGGTGTTGAGACTTCTAACAGAACCATCTTCCAGTATCTGGTTTACCTGGTCGAGCCAAGTCTTCCGTAGACGTCCTATATTTCTGATGCCATCAATACTTGCGTCATATATATTTCTAACTATTCTCTCCTCATTCATCCGTTTTATATGACTAAACCACCTAAGTTATCCTTTCTTAATATTTCTCATTGTACTAACATCAAATACAAATTAAATGTATTAATTAGAAAGATATACATATAAAATCAATTTAATATATGTATTTAATTTGTATTAAAAATATCACAGACCTATGTTCTGAAAAATTGCAACACCACAATAAGAATGTGTTCTCCTTAAAAATATATAAGTTGTATTAATGTTTCCAAAATTTAATTATTTTAATTATCAATTAATTCTGGCGTCTCCTTAATTTACTCAAAGATGTTTGAGATTATGTTAACAAAAATAAGATTGCTTTCAAATAATGGAATGATAGATGTATCAATTTGAAAGTGCAACATATAAGTTCGAAAATTTGTCGTACTGTGTTGGTGTAGCATAATCGGTTAATGCATTTTCCTTGATAGGAAGAAATCCAAGTTCGAATCTCGGTAGCATTATTAATATTTTTTCGATATATTGATTTTATATGCATATTATTTCCATTTAATACATTTAATTTGTATTATTAACAGGTATTATAGGGAACTAAAATAAGCAAATGGCAACATTTAAAATGTCGTTATTTTTTTAACACAATGTTGATAATTTGTAATTCCATTAGTGATGTTTCTGTTAAAAATATATCGGATTCCTATGTACTCTCCTATGTACGGTTCCGTTATATCACGTGGGATTCTAAAGTAATTTATTCTTTTTACATCTGGTCTAGTGGTTTAGACGCTGGCCTATTGATCTGATGGTTGAGGTTTAGCGCCTCGTTCCAGGATACCAGCATGTTAGTCCTATTTTTATGGCACAAGCGTTTAGATTAATTTGAAAATAGTAAGAATATTGATGTAACATGTATTCCTCTGTTTAAAAAAACCTATTTAGATTAACTTATAACAGATGGTATAACTCGCTGGTCGGCATGCCCATTTTTTTATGTTTACCGTAAAATTTAAAATTATTTTCGAATGTCTCTGTGTACTGTACAATTATTGGTTGTTCATTTGATAATTTATATTTTTTTAATTTCCCGAATTATTTCAATCATGTATTACAAATAAAGAAGTCAATACTTTTTGTTACCTCCACAATTTATCTCTACCGTACACACACATTTTTTATAAGTGCAAAAAGAAGTGCGATCTATTTTCACTACGTAGATATTATTGAAATCATATGTTTGCTACCATATTAAATTCTAATTACACAAAATCATAATAACTACTATTAAAAATATTATCATTTATGAATTGTTTATTTATACATATTCATTATTTACTTTGTGTGTAGGTAAAATAAAAAAATTGAGCTATACTTCTCTGTGGCTGGTTAATACCTTTTATTTCATAATTAATCCGGGTCTTTACATAGTCATTAAGCTCTTGATTTTATTTAAAAGTTTCATCACACCACATAATAACTATTTCTATATGCATGCATGTCACACTACCTAATTGTGAGTGTGTAATTTGTGTCCACGTTTATAAATAATATATATAAATAGGATTGGTACATACGTTTATTTAATATATCATGTACTACTTAATATCATAGTGATATTATATCTTTAATCATATTAACCTACAAACCCCTGCGGTGGTGTGCACTTGGTATACATATATTCTATCCACAGGCGACGTTGCACGCCAAAACAGCAGCACGGTAGTCATCGTTTAGATATAAAACGCGTTGGACACGTATCATCGTCGAAACGGTAAATTAGGTATTAAATTACTTATTAGGAGAACACATTCTTATTGTGAAGTTGTAATTATTCAGAACATAGGTCTGTAATATTTAAAAAATAATATTAGGTTCGAAAATTTCTCGCTAAAAATATCGTCGCTGTAGCATAGTTGGGTAATGCACCTTCCCCAGTTTGGAAAGAGATCCAGGTTCGAATCCCGGTGACGCAACAACAATATTTTTCGATAAAAAATATTTAATTCATATTAAATTACTTATTTAAAAAAATCTAAGAATATATCTGAGTACTTGTTAGAGTTAATCGGTTTAGTCAAGTTGTACGAAGGTATACCACTTTTTTGATAACGAATTATATTTTTAATATTGAAGACTAGGTTTAGGCCACTACGCGGCCACTGTTAATGTTTCCTTATGAGTGGCCATTGGTGGGATCTAGCAAAGTTTTAACCGATTTCTTTATGTTATGGTGTATATGTGTTTAGATGAACTCTTGTGTATATATGAGGTGGGAAATTAATTAAATAAACAAAATTTTCTAAAAAAAACTGTAAAGAATTATGCACGATAGTAAGTGTATAAATAAATACTAATTAAATGTATTGATCAGAAATATATACGTATAAAATCAATTTTATCGAAAAATGTTGTTGCGCCACCGGGATTCGAACCTGGATCTCTTTCCAATCCGGGGAAGGTGCATTAATCAACTATGCTACAGCGACAGTACTTTTGATGAAAATTTATTTTTATTAAATTTTTGGACACATTGATACAATTTATATATTATTATATGATAATTCTGGCGTGTCAAAGGTATTTGAGATTCCGTAAAAACAAAGTAGATGGCTTTCAAATAATGGAAGGATAATGGAAAAAGTTATATATGTTCGAAAATTTGTCTTTAAAAATAATGTCTCTGTAGCATAGTTGGATAATGCACTTTTCCCGGTTTGAAAAGATATCCAAGTTTGAATACCGGTGGCGCAACAACAATATTGTTCGATAAAATTGGTTTTATATGTATATCTTTCTAATTAATACATTTAATTAGTATTTAAAAATATCACAGACCTATATTCTGAACAATTACCACTTCGCAATAAAAATGCGTTATCCTAATAATAAAGTGTATAAATAATTTAGTTCAGTTACATTTCCATGAATTCAAAAACGTATAAGAAAATGGTGCATTTAAAGCAGTTATATATGTAATAATTTAGGTACAGTTATAGATGACACTTTATATTCCTGATGCAGCTTTGCAAATGGCAAGTGCCAGGGCATATTTGTTGTAAATAAAAGGGTTAAGCTAAGCCATTCATTTGAATATATCATGCGATGTGTAGAAGTTTAACATTCTACAGGTTTAACGAGTTCAGGCCGCGGCGCAAGTGCAGCAACTGCACTCGCAGCTGACAAGTGGACGTGATTAATGTGGTATCACTGGTGTGGTCGCAATTCCTTGTCGCGGGAATATCACATAGAAAAAATAACCTTTTAATGCCCACATTTTGTCGGCAGCGTCCTTCTGTTAGTTCGTCAATATTCCGTTCAATATTATTATTGATAAACATATAATTTCAAAAATATTGTATTTAATTGTTTACTCTTAGCGCAGAATAAAACAAATCGCAAATATTGAATGTTGTATTTCGTTCACTGTTCATTTAAAAAGTTGGTACGAGTTTAGTCAATAGTTTGTTAAGAGTTTTAGTGCAAAACATCACTAGTGTAGGATATTTTCCAAGGTAAAAATAGACACCAAATATGTTTCCGTTCCGGTGAAAGGGTTGTCACTCCGAAACCGGCCGATACTAAAATTAATGACAAACGTTTGCGTGCCATTATTGAATCAATGATATAAGCCTTATAAAACATAAATATGAATGTCTAGTATTACTATTTTTAATTAAAAAATATATTTTCGGTATAAAGTGGTGAGAGACACATTGATAACTTTCATAGTGTTTTGTATTTATTAAATATTTGTCTTATTATTAATAAAAACTTAATTTATCTGTTTCAATTCAACTTACGATTTGGACACTGGTAAAATATAGGCATCTTTTTACTCCGTCAGCGACAAGTCAGAAATCTATCATGTATATTTATGAAATGAATGAATGAAATAATTAAATAATGGATAAACTTAAATATAATTTTATTAAATGTTGAATTTTTTATTCTTTTCTTATTTTCATAGGTGCGTAATTATATTTTCTTAAAGAAACTCGAAAGTGCATGCAAATTACTAAATAAATATTATACTTTTAAAATTACCAATATTAACTTTGTGTTAAAATTAATAATTAATAAATAATTATTCGTATGCAAGTAGTTCCTAAATAAATTAGGGAAAAATTTAATGATATTCTGTTCAAATCTTGTGATTTTTTGAAATATATTCTATATTTACACTATTCAATAATATTTCCATAGTGAAGTATTGAAAACAGTACAATTTTACTCAAAATAGTTATTTTTTGAAATATTTTTTATGATTCGATGATTTCGATTATTGGCTTTTAAAATTATTATTGAATTATTAATTTACATAATAATGATTTTTAAGATTATTTTCACATCAAAATGTAGTTTGTATAGTTGATTACACGGGTATTCGCTAATCATTGTCATTAAAAATATAATAAATTGAATGTAAGGTAAATTCTATTATTGATGATTTATTTTTAATATTTGTTGCAAATCGAACGTTGTGGTTTATATTCATTTTAATATAGAATATTTAACTTTGTTTGTAAACACTTAATAAGTTATTTTCTTCTTTTTGTTCTTATTTTATTAAATAGACAATCAACCCTTCAATAGTGATTTGTGCTATTAATTAAGTTGAATCTTTATTTTATTGAAAAAAGTACAATAACATTATAGAATAGGTAATATTATATTAGAAGTCAATACCATAGTCATTCATTTATTTTGCTATTATATTATATGTGGCGAGTTAAGGGAAAGAAAATGACACAAGTTAAGCGGGAGTTGAAAATTACCATTGACCAGATTACTGTAAAAAAACCTGTGATCCGTAATGAACAGGAAAAAAGTATATGATCAAGGCCTTCCTCCTAGGCACCACACTCACACATTGGGGAATGTATTAAGTTCAATCTGAATAAATATGAGGCTACCTGGCAATACCCAATTCTCCAATTCTCATTCTAAAGATATTTGATATTGTTATTTTAGAGATTTTCCTTTTGGAGAACCAGGAAGTGCGGGGAATAGATCTTTGAATTATTTTTAGCAGACTACCCTTATGATTATTGTGAATGAGTTATTTTAATACACCGAGATTTATTTGTTTCTAGGTATGCGTATACATATATAAATGAATTAATATTATATTTTTCGTTATTTTTCTAATGGCCCTATTATTAAGACATCCCATTTTCATAGGTAAATAGTGCCTTTTGATAATTAAACTATTTATTTTAATTGTTTCAACACATTTTCATTTCCAAACACCCTTAAAATACTTAGTATATGTTAATTTACGCAACGCGCTACACTCTGCGTAGTGATAAATATTTTCCAATTATATTACGCAAATATTAAACGTGACGCTCTAGTTAACAACTCGTTGCGAAAGCATTATCGTAAATATGCATCGGAAATAAAACAAAAATTCGCGAAAACTGCAAACTACGCGAACGATTATGATCTGCGTCAAATGCGTTATTGGGAATACATTTATTAAATGCAAGGTTGTCCGACTCGGCACCGGGTGACTGGTAAATATGCGGGCATCTTCTGACACATAGCCAATTACCGCATTATATATGTTGCCGAGCCAACATTTTCAATAAACTTTGCGACGTTGACAGTGAAATAAATGAAAATCTAAATTAAAGCTTAAATGTGAGTTGTTGTCGTGCAGCGCCATCTTCCGTGCACTTCTAATTTATTAATTTGAAAAACTTATTTACTCTAAAATTATTTATTTATCGATAAACAACACGAATTGAGTTATTTGTTAATCTTAAGTAACAGGAATATAATATGTTAGTTTAAAACAATTTTAACTCATGATTACTATTAGAAGATAAGGACGTCCTAGGGAAATGGACTTAAATCGTTTCAGTAATATAATAGTTCGATATTTTACTATCGTTGTAAATAAGCAAATGTACAATATTCTGGTAACTCTTAATGTTGACATTCTTTTTGGGTTAGTGATTAAAACACTCGCCTAGTGATCTGTGATGGTCGAGCATTCAAACCTCGTTCTAGGAGATCGGCTATTGTAATCTTTTGTTCTATCCTGGGCTATTTAATTATTTCACGGCAAAATTTATAAAATAATGATTATTTAAAAATAATATTTTAATAGTCCCTGTATCGTGTATTTGTAAAATGAATGAATTAATATATTGATCTCTACCACTTCGATTCATGTACATATCTATATATATAAGGAAATGAAAGCTATGTTGGACAAAGGTGCTATGTGACATTCTTTCATAACACATTATATCTCATGATTTCGTTACAGAGTGAGTAAATATTACATGCAAATTAAATGTATTAATTAGAAAGATATACATATAAAATAAATTATATCGAAAAATATTGTTGTTGTTATCGGGATTCGAACCTAGATCTCTTCCAATTCGGGGAACGTGCATTAACCGATTATGCTATAGCACTACAGTGCATTGACGATAACTTTTCTAACCTATATGTTAAACTTTTCAAATTAATATATCTATCGTTAAATTATTTGAAAGTTATCTTCTTTATTTTTACGGAATCTCAAATACCTTTGAGTAATCCGATAGGAAACGCCAGAATTAACAATTCATTTTTATCAAATTTTAGACAAATTGATAAAATTATATATTATTAAGGAGAACACATTCTTATTGTGAAGGTGTAATTATTCAGAACATAGGTCTGATGTGGTAGCAACAACAATATTTTTATTAATTGATTTTATATGTATACCTTTCCAATTAATTTAGTTTAATTTGTATTAAAAACATCACAGACCATCTGTTCTGAATAATTACAACTTCATAATGAGAATATGTTCTCCTTAATAAATATTATCGGATGAAGGGTGTACGTAACAGACATGAGAGTGTTAATTAATGGGAAACATTGTAAGAATAATAACTTTAAATTTAATTTACTACAAACTTTGTATTTGTAACACAACACCGTCATCCTATAATGCCTTCAAATATTTCATCCATCAAGTTTAATATTTTCAGCAGAAAAACATTAGCAAAAGTCGTGCCAGTTTCGTTGAAACAAATGATATGCGAATGGGTTGAAAAGTATCTTATTTACATGTAGAAATGAATAAAAAATCAGACAAAAAACTAAAAATAAAAATGTATTTCTACTATTCGGATCTCGATCACCGACTCGAATCGGTATAAAAACGTCAGAAAAGTGACAAAATAAAATAAAATGATGTTCCCATAAACAATTCGGACGCTGTAAACATCACGATCGCCGCTTTACAATGAGTTACTGTTGCCCCGAAAATGCCACCACATAACGACCTCTACCTAAAGGACTCGACGTGTTTTTTATTACTTCGCGACATTTTACGACATAGTGCAACAATTCACTATTTATCTAATGGCTCAACTATTCACTTATCAAATAATGATGCAACTTTTTACGACAACCCAACAAGCAAGCGCCGTGAACATTCTCTATTTGGACATTATTCTAACAGGGGTGTACTTTGGGCGCTAATTAAAAGTAATTAAAAGCTAAAAATTATTAAAGATTTTGAGATTTCAATATTCCACATTAATTTGGAGTCTGATGACTTTTTATTCAGTCGGTCGTGACCGCTGAGTTGTGATTTTGAATGCCCTTCAGGATTCACTTACACCTTTCTCCACAGTTAGGACACCCTATAATTAGGCATACCATAATTATGAAGCTCTAAACCAAGACAATATTATTTAAACCAAAACAATTATCGCTTCTCATTTGGTTCAAAATATTTCAAGATCAATTTGGACGCAGTCAAACGTTTTGAAGCTCATATCATGCAATGGCTTCTTCGGCTGCAATAACTAAATCATTTCGAATGGAATCATAGTTTAAAAAAATTAATTGTTAATTCTGGCATCTACTATCGGTTTACTCAAAGGTATTTGAGATTCCGTAAATACAAAGAAGATGGCTTTCAAATAATGGAACTATAGATGTATTAATTTGAAAAGTGTAATATAAAAGTTTGAAAAGTTGTCGTCAAAAGTACTGTCGTTGTAGCATAGTTGGATAATGCACCTTCCCCGGTTTGTAAAGAGATCCAGGTTCGAATCCCGGTAGTGCAACAAGAATATTTTTCGATAAAATTGATTTTATATGTATATATTTCTAATTAATACATTTAATTAGTATTTAAAATATCACAGAACCTATGTTCTCTAAGAATGTGTTCTCCTTAATAAATGTTTTAATAGATGAAGAGCTTGTAACAGCCGTTGACATGACATAACATGATATTTAATGTCCGCTCGTCCACTGTGTAGAATAGAGAATTATGAGAAACATTGCTGGCCCTTCACTTTACTGTCCACACTATAAAGCTATAAACGGGTAGACTTTTGGAGTTCATTAGTAAATTGCAATTTTTTTTCGATATTTTTAACACAATGTTGAAAAAGTTTGTTAAAACCCGAATTAAATTAGGTAACTAAATTTCGTGCCGCTGCGTTACCGCACAAACACGTAATTAAACTGCAAGTGATCAGCATAAACTATGTCAGGCACCGCACCCACAACGGTCCAATATGTGAAACTGGGATAATCCGGGTCAAACCTGGACGTATGGTAAGCCTACTTGCAATAAACAGCCAGTAGAGTTTTTGATCTAGTCGGTCTATCGAGTTTAAGAATGTTCTCTCCTTTTCTGTTCTTCCACTTCACCAGTTTATCTTCTTTGCGGGTGATGTATCCATGAGATTGGAAAATATATCTCAGACTGACCATAAACAATCTATTTTGAATCTCATGTCTATGACTAACGTTTCATTTAATTTTTATTTTTGCAAATAATGTATCTCAATTACAGAGATCTTGAAAAAAATATTAACTCAACTATAACGTCTTATATATGTAGAAGACAGTGGTTAAATTCACCACCGTTCCCAGCCGGCACAGACACCAGCGACATCTGCATTCAATAACTAGCCGGCGGCAAAGTGCTGCCGCCACAGTCTGGCTCAATCACTCACCGACGATACATCGTCCGTTCCGCTACTCCGCCACGGCGCTCTACATCGAACACCGTCGACTCGCTCCTCTACTCTTCGCAGTTTTAACTTCTCTACATTTCATTTATACACGCATACCTTCTGTACTCTCTATTCAATCCTCTCTAACAAAAAACGTCTCTACACCAATCACGCGTTTTCATTCATTCTCAACACCTACCTCCACATATGCATTAATTTAATAACTCTATAATACAAATTTTGATATATACCTCGGATATAACGAAAATCTAATTCGGGTACGACATAATTTCCAGCAAAATCAGAGGTATCTTTTTTAACCTTTCCGTAGCCATGCTGTAACACAGGTCTACTGCTCAATTTCTTGCGTTAGATTGCGTATGATGAACACTTCATTATATTATCATATTTATTAATATTTCACTTCAAATAGGTACTCAATATTTAGAGTAAAAGTACGATAACAACTATTTTACAGGCGTTAAAACTAGCAAAAATTTAATGCATAAAAATTTCACTTTCCTCACGGCAACACACGTTGACATTATGGCTGCGTACGGGTATTTTCTATCACGGTATGTTGAGTGTTAAAAATTGTTTAGAATATTTATCCATTGTCAGGTATTGTATTAATTCCAGGAACCTGCTTAAAAATAATATTAACTTAGTTTTAACGTAATACAAGTATTTGTATCAATAAAATAAATTACAATACACATATTTTATCCCGGATACGACGATATAATATATTCATTATTCAGCTATTTATATGAATTTTTCACTAAGTGTGCTATAGCTGTTGAGTGATGTTAATATACTTCTTTTTAGTAGTAAAAGACTTGGTTTCAAGATTCAATTGTATCCGTTCAAGTATTATTTTATTTCATTTTCATAATTTTTTTATTGCATTAGCGCATTGGATTAGTTTTGAAGTCACACATTACCTATTTTTGTGATTTTATTTCCGATTATAAATTAAAGAATCTTTTATTTTTATTTCAATAATTTTTTTACGTAAGTAGTGTAAAACTAGCTAAACTAGTCAGGATATATTAATGGAGACATGTTAAAACCATTTTTCGGCTCTTTTCCGGTGCTTGATTTTTCTGTACCTCAAAGAACATTTAAATTGTAAATCAATTCATAAATAATGATGGATGATTTTTACAGACTACCTATGATTTATGTAGGAAAATCATTTTTAAATATTTTTATCTTATGGCGCGTGTACATGGATGAGATTTATTTAGAAACAATTTAGCGTAAATGACAGTACATTCATTGCCTCGTGTATTTTATAAGACGAGTAGAATGACGTAGCTGAGACATACCGACCATTATTGACAAATCTTTGGATGAGAGATCAAATTCTCATCCTAGTGGACAAACATTATTGTGACGATACGTTTGCTCACGCTTGAAACAACGAGAAAGATATTTCATTTTTCAAAAATTCTGATTGCATAAAGCATTTATGAGACTGCACGATCGTGTTACAAAATATTATTTACCATGCAAGGAGTAAACGTTGAATAGCAATTCGAAAAAAGAAAGGTTCAGCAAAAATTAATGTTAATTGTGTAATTTTTAATTAGTGACTTCAATAAACTTACATATTTATGAAGTTTACTTAATAACTCAATATTCAATCAATCATTTCTAGAAAATCTTAATAGTTTTAATAATATAATAAAAAAATGTATTTTTAAAGTTTTTTGTAAGTTAATTTAGAAATACTTTTTATTTTTTTATTTTTTTGTGCTTTTTTTAAATAGATTCTTTCTCTCACCGTACAAATTGTTCGCGATCGGTACTCTTATGGTTTGACTCGATGATCTGGTTGAATAACTATGGCGAGGAGTTGCTACTGGGATACAAACCTGGATCTCTTCCTATCCGGGGAATCGCGTTTTCCATTTTCGCTATAGCAATAGAATACATTTTCGACAAATTTTGAACTTATATTCAATCAACTTTATATTACAGTGAATCTCAAATATTTTAAATTAAAATCCGATAGAAGACGCCAGAATTAAATGAATTAATCCATTTTATTAAATTAATGTAAACTTTGATACAACTTATATATATTTTTAGGAGAATACATTTTTTGTTGTGAAGTTGCTTTTTCAGAAAACTAAAAATATATAGGAATAGAAAAAATCTATCTATCGAAAAAATATATAAATATAAATAAAATATTTTTACTTATATTTATTTTTACCACGAAAAATGTTGTTGGCTCGGACCATATTGAAAATTAATTATTTTTTCTTTGGAACACGCTGTATATTACGATTCATTTTTTACGTGTTGCTTTATAATCACTTATGGCTATACATAAAACAAAAACACTCGATGGCGTGTTAACGATTGCCGTGAAACTTGAATGATAACTTTTGATGTGCAGCCAATTTAAAATGGTGGCGTCTGTAATAAATTTGACACGAGTCAAGCGAACAGTTGGACTATCAATCGATGGTATCGAAATCACTATTTATGGAGCAGACTAGGGCGACTTCACACATCTGCGAGCCCGCGCCGGGCACGAGAGCGGAGACGCCTCGGAACGAATTACTTATGAGAATAATTCAATGTGTCATTAACAAATAAACGGGCGAGGCTCGCGTGGATAGAGCCCGACACTCGAGCCGTAAAGCTGAACACACACTGCGCGAACGACCCCCGTTCCGTTGTTCTCCCGTTCGAGGCGCTTATAGTTCACGTTCTAAAAGATACATATTTTTCAGAGTGAATCGCAGACCAGTAAATGAATAGATATGAAATAAAGTGTACATATAGGAGATTGGTCTAGAACATTAGTTGCGGATCCCTAGATCATCTAAGTGGAAAATTGTTATAATATTCTTGTAAAGAATTTCAGTGTAAAAAAAAAAGTAAACACATTCCATTATACTTTTAAAATCAGCAATGTTATCTTTGTGGTTAAGATTCATATTTTTATTTATTATCTATGTTTTATTAACCACTAAAATGAGTTTAAATACATCTACCGGTTTCGAAAAATACCATTTTCTTCTTCAGGATGTCATAACTAAACTCATTTTAGTGGTTAATAAAACAAAGATAATAAATAAAAATACATTCCATTATGATAAAAATAAATGAAGTGCAATATATTCAGTAAAGTTTCGGTTTCAGATTCAATTTCATTATTATTGCGTTATCTAGGGTCAGTTTTTAAGATACATGCTTATAGAATTCACTTCTCACCTCGTAAATGTAATAATTTTTGTAACAATAAAGCTGATTTTGTCTTTGAGATGTAGTGCTGGAGACACGTGTTTTGCATACCAAGAACGGCGAGACACACGAATGTCTTTATTAAGCAGGAATTGAACATTAAGAACCATTTGCCTGAAACGAATCCTTAAATTTTTTGGGCATCTGCGAGAAAGAAAGATAGCTTGGTGAAGCTTGTTGTGGTGAGCCACGTCAAAGGATGAAGAGGAAGTTCCTCCACTCGTTAGACTGTCCAAGTGGAAAAGGCAACAGCCACTTTTCTGGTGTCAAGGAGCATTGTCAAGAGAGCAAGAGTTAATGATGATGAAAGCTGAACTTAATGCATGTAAAAATGATGTTTATTTTTAAAAAAAAAATAACGTCAAAGGATGCGGCAAAAATAATGCGGTAAAAATGATATTTTTTTTTTTTTAAAAAAAATAACGTCAAAGGATACGGCAATAGGATCAATAGATAAACAATAACAAAAACGTTTTTTTTGATAGATCCCTTTGCCATATAATTACTATTTTAAGTTCTTCCATTTTACATCTTTATTTTTATTACAAAATATAATACAGTTTTAGAAAAATCAGTAGGATATATATATATTTTTACTTTTGAAATTAGCAAAATGATCTTAGTGGTTAAAATTCATATTTTTATTTGTTAACTTTGTTTTATTAACCACTTAATTGAGTTTAAATACGTCTACCGGTTTCGAAAAATACCATTTTTTTCTTCAGGATGTCAATACTGACTAAAAACATATATTATTGTATCTTTACAATAATCTTTTTTTGAAAAAACAACAATTATTTATAAAATAAATTTAGTACCTAACTCATATTGTTCACAACGTCAACTACATTTTAAAATTTCATTAATTCATTTAATAATAAAATACAATTTACATTAGAAATGGAAAATAATTCGACCCAAAATTTTTTAGATCTAACATTGATTAAAAATAATAATAAGATTGAATTCAAAATTTTTAGAAAACCAACATTTTACAGATACTATCATATATAATGAATCTAATAATCCATTATCATACAAACATTCAGGGCTCCACTCCATGATACATCGTTTAGTCAATATTTCTATGTCAACATCCAATTTCAATATTGAATTTAATACAATTAAAATAATAACGGGTATAATACAGGTTTGATAGACACTATTTTAAAAAATAAATTAAAAGAATATTATAATCAATTTTTATATAAATCACAGATAAAACGTAATGATAATAATGATTATTGACGGAGGATTTTATATATATATAACTTTTCGAATCAAATATCTAAACACCTACCACGAAATATTAGACCAGCATTTTATACAAATAATAATATAGGAAATTCTAAAGACAAAGATGATAAATTTAACAATTCTGGTGTCATAAACTTAGTTGCAAGAATTGTGCTGCATTTTATATTGGTAAAACGGGTAGAAATGTTAATATAAGAGTAAAGGAGCATTTGAGATGTTTGAAAAATAGTGGGTTATCAGAATTTGCTAGAAAATGGTCATAGTTTTGATAAAAAATTGGGATTGTCAATTTTGCATATAAACGGTTTTAGTCACAAATTAAATAATTTGGAATCGTTGGAGATAAATAAAGCGTGTAAAACTAACCAAAAAATTATAAACAATCAGGTAAATTTAACTACGAGTCCCATTCTAAAATTTTTTCCTAAAAATTATTCGAGTAAATTTGTATAATTTGAGTTAGGTACTAAATTTATTTTTTAAATAATTGTTTTTTTAAAAATAGATTTTAGTAAAGAAAGAGTAGTATATGTTTTTAGTTAGTATTGATATACTGAAGAAAAAAATGGTATTTTTCGAAACCGATAGATGTATTTAAACTCAATTAAGTGGTTAATAAAACAAAGTTAACAAATAAAAATATAAAAAATATATATATTTCTTTTAACATTTATTTCTTCTCTATGAGAGTAAGACTCATGTATAGAGAACGAGTATATACGAGAAATTATGTTTTCAATTAGTCTGTGTACATATTTTTTTTACTTCAGATACAAATTTATAGTAGTCTGTAATTTTTCTAATTTTGATGGGGGAGATTGATAAAAAAAATTGATGCCTTGATAAATATAGTGATTTTGGGTTGTGGTATATTTTAGTTTTGGAATATTAATTTGGTCTCTAAACCTTGTAGACCGGAATTCGCTTCTAAAATATAATTGATTTTTAATTTAGAAAATTTGATTATAGTTTTTTTTTTGTATGTCTATTATTTTTGAATCTGTGAAGATATACAAATTCAGTGCTTATTTTGATCATATCCGTTACGCTCGGAGGTTGCGGAGGCTGCGGAGGCTGCGGTACGGCGCTGCCGCCGGTGCGCCCCGACCCCAACAGTGGCATCCTCGCGCCGTCGCATGTGACGCAAATGACGCGATGACGAACGCACTCTTGGCATGCGATCCGCGACACTTTTTTCCTTGCAGCGCGTTTTGAAGGGAACCGAATCCGATTTACTAGCTGCCTCCGCCTTAAGCTTTGCACTTTTGTTTGCTTACGATAAATAAGAATTAATCCAGCGGGCGACCTGTTTCAGCGTCTCCGAGCGGTAAACGTCAGGTCGCATTCAATCGCGGCATAATTTATTGGTGTTCGAGCATTTAATTTAAATTGTACAGCATTATATATGGCGCAATAGTCGAGACACTTAGTGAAAGCTTTTGGTCGATTTCTTTGGGAGATCTGCCATGGAGCAGTATAAGTGTAATCCAAAAAATATTCACGTTTAATATGTAAAATCAGTTAACATGAAAAAATATTCTGGAAAATATTTCGCATGTAAAAATAAGAAAATATTATACAAGCCGACATATTGTGACCGGATTGTTTACTGTTTACGATTAAATTTTTGATGACTAGGCTGACATCTGATAATTAGCAAGGATGCCGCTTGTTGCTTACTATTATAAACATCACTACCCAAGTTACCTATCCGTCGCGTCGTAATCGAATTGCTTTCTGTACACTATTACACTATATGTATAAAAGCATGGTCTATTTCTAAAACATGATTAGAGAATTCTGAAAAATTGTTATTGCTGAAGCGTCTTTAATGTTTTTTTATTCTAATATTTCAATGGGCAACACCCGCTTCCTAGTCGTACGTGCTTGTAACAAGTCATAAATCAAATCATTAAGGTAGAGTTACGATAATTTTAGCTACATTTGTTGTTGAAATTGTTGCTGAAATTGTTTGCTATAAATGTCATTTGCCTCGTTCTTTTAACTGCGATCGTAAAATGTATTATCTTTATGGCAAATTATTAAATGGTTGGATGAAGTCATATCCCGGAAGTGGATGGTTAAGGTCACACGAACAAAGCAACGACGATATCAGACGGTTCTCAATAATGGTAGACATTCTTCTCCATTAGACTCTATCCTACAGGGCAGCTATAGGTTTATTAATATGTTTACGTAAAATCGTGCGTATGCAAAGAGAATTAGGTTATTCTTGAACTGTAAAATTTTAAATAATATATATATATTTCATATTTTATAAAGGCACTTATTGTACAACTGATAACACAATGAATTCTTAATGGCATTAGGATTATAATTTAGATGTGAAAAAACACGAATACATTTTTTTCGAGGAGCATAATTCAAGGCGATCAATATAATAATATATTATATATTTATTCTCATAAAATAAATATTATTTGCTACTCATTCACATAAGACCTGGATTGAATAGTTATAAGGAACCATAACGAGAAACTCACTAAGAACTAACCGAGTACAAAATATTTGTCTATGTAATGTTTTCATTATCAAAAACAAAAAAAAAAAAATATTACGTTTTACGGAATAATGCGTACTTAAAGAAAATTGATGAAATCGGGAGAGAGCATCTAAAATTTAACAGCAAAGTTTCAGAAATTTTTGATGAAACTTTAAAATTTTTCAATAAACTAAACATCGTAATGCAAATGTTGATTTATTTAGTCACTACAGTTTTGAGAGGTGAATTGAAGGTGGTACTAACTAATCTAGATATAGTTTGGCGACGACATGTCCTGGTAGAGGAGTGAGGCGTGGAAGGGGAGAGGGGTTTCTGTCCCCTAATGGAATATGCGGACATCTTCACTCGGCACCTTATAAAGGATTATTATTGAATTACTTGAAAACCAAAATACGAACAAAATTAAATTCGGTAATATCATCACGTTTCCTAATACTTCACCACATCTATCCACATTTAATTATATTCCGAGAAACTCTCTCTTCTAAGCTGCGCTCTATATTTCCCAAATAAGTCAATTTAGATTAGTTATCATCTGATGATGAGAGACAATGCACCTCTCAAAACAATAATAGTGAAAAAATAACTCAATAAAATCTTTGATTTGATTGTTAAAGGAGGGAGAAATAAGGGCTGAGCTCTCTTGTCTCCAACATATGAGGTAACAACGATGACGTAAGATTTCCCTATTCGGAGAACATAGTGAAATTGTTTTTTTTAACATCAGGTAATTTTAACTTTGTATATAATTGTACAAAGTAGGAGCAAAAATGGGTAAATTTTTTTTCATATACTTTTTTAATTATTTTATGTTTTGTTAATTCTTTTTTGTTTGATTTAGTTGAATTTTTTATATTTTTAGTGAAAGTTTTAATAAATTTTGTTCAATAGATTCAAGAACAGGGTAAAAAAGTGAAATGGGATGAAGATGATGGAGATCGGATGAGGATACAGGCCTAGTTTATGGAAGGATTTGGGACAGAAATTAGTTTAGAATAAAATTTAGACGATATATCGTGTACGTGTCGTTTGAGTGAGGGTATGTTTGAGTCTCTGTGAATGATTGTGTTTCAAATAAACCAGGGTGAGTTTGTGATTCTCCTAAGGATGTAGTTTTGTTTGGATTCTAAAATGTTAGTGTTACTTGAACCTTGGATGGGGCTCGCGTATGTGAGTATAGGGCGGATGATTGCTTTGTACAATAGTATTTTGTTTTGTAGGGATAGTGAACTGAAGGAATCAATGAAATCAAAATAGTCATTTTATACCACAAAGTAACCACTACGTCAATTAATGATATAATATGTGAAACATTTAAAAATGGTTAGTGTTTGTATATATGAATGGACAGTGTGAAGTTCTATTTTTCTGTTACAAATATAGGTGTAGGTAGATACTAGTGGTACCTATGACTATACCTGTAATTCACGGAAAACAGTTAGAGCTGAACTTTAAATTCCCCGTTGGGAAAACTATTAGGTTGATGCATAATTATTCGCCGTTTTTTAAAAATTATATTGTAACATAACTGAAAATGAAAACAAACTGAAAACATATTATGTACAATTATCATTCGGGGGCGTAGTCACTAAAATCGTTGGCAGATCGATATTGAAGTTTCAGCCAGTGTTCTAGTAGTATAACTTTCGTCCTCTTTTACAGCCGTCATTAAAATCCTAAGATCGACCTTTTGCTGATTTGTCGTCAAAGCTGGTACCATCAGTTTTGAAGCGAACACACTACTCTCGGCATGCCCTTTCGCTAATCGTTCCTTCGCCGAAAAGATTGTTGAGATTGCGAAATGACTCGGCAGCTTTCCACCCTTTCTCAAAGAGGTACAGAATAATGTGGCATATGTGAGAAAGGTTTTCGATGCGCATATTAATTTCCTAACCATACAAAAGAATTATTTTATGACAAATGTTAATTAAACGTCAAATTCAAAAAATAAAACGTCAGCGAAAGAACGCTGTTCAATTAATACTTAATGCATTGTCCTCTGAAATAAGAAATAACAAAAAAGTTTCAGATGTGAGAGATACTTAAAAAAAATGTTTGGCAATTGAATTAAGATTTGAGTCGTTTATTTCTAAACCCCTCTTTAACGGATTTAAGCAAAACCCAGAAATCACGAAAAACGTTCAAAAATAGAATTTTTATCTAAATGCTTCAATAGATATTTTGAAGATTCGGGGTATGTATTAATACTACAAGAAATGTAAAAAAAATACAAATATGTTGTCGATTTTAAGCCAGTGGAATACCACTTTCATTATTGAGCCGCTTTCAGGTTAAATATTCAATTATAGAGGGGTTTTACACGAAACATTAAGTTTTTGATTTTTCTTTAATATTTGTGGTACATTATTTGAACCAATCGCAAGTATAATTTTTTCCTAATAAAACTGCATTCAAATAAACATTTTTGATTATAGAGGGGTTTGGAAGTAAATAATAATATTAATAATAATAATAATGTGTTTATTCCAGCGTGATCAGGTTTTTTTTAACCCGATTCGCCATAAAGATAATACATATTGTTATACATTAATGGTTATGAAATAAATATAATGCCATGAAAAATAAAACCAAGGAAAATATAAAAAAGTTAATAAAAAGTAAAAAGTTCACACATATACATATATACACACAAAATATAAATATTACATATATAACTACTTCAGTCACGGCCATTGTTGTATATTTAGCTATTCTGTAAATGTAAATGACTCAGTGGGATATTTTAAAATTGAATGTGTACTTCAAAAATAATTTAATGTGTAAATAAATAAACGGATCGGATCTACTTATAATTGAATTTCATAAAATCATCATCATCTTGCAATATTGTGGACTGTATAGTTCAATCGAAACTGAATGACAAGAATTTCTGTCCGGTTGCGGAGAATTTACAGATCTCCACGAACTATTCGAGTGACCGAATGAATCAAGAACGCATTCCTGTGGCGTGCTGCCAAGCGGGACAAGCTTCGACGAAAAAATAAAGATTAAGAGCGAACATCAGTCGGCGGCTTCCTCACTGCTGATGCTGGATGTCGCCAGTTATTACTTTGTATTATGCATTTATCAAAATCTTCCATCATCGCTAAAGTACACGATATATCACCAAAGTAAATGATTATTTCGACGATATTTTTGTTACTATGTTTATGCGTTCACTAATTTAAAGTTAACCTCTTGACTAGCAAAAATATTAGATTAAGGTAAGCTTTAACCGTGTCGACTTGAGAATTTTTTTTAACATCTGGGAAATGTTGGGTACAGACGGCATAATTGATTTTTAACCGGTTACTATTAAGTCACCGGAACACCCAGTTACTCGGTATTGTAATTGATCTAGTATCGTAGGGTGCAAGAAGTGGTCTTTGATATATCCGTCAAAATTAAGAAGAACTTGTTCTTTGTAACGCTAATTATTCTTGGCGTCGACGACGAATCATTTGATCGGTTACTTTTGGAACCGGTTCCAACATCGAATTAGATCAATTATGTTATGTGAAAAGAACCGGTTCTTTTTTCTGTTCATAATTCTTGTGACAGAGAGAATACAGTGCCGGCACAATTATTGGAAATGAGTATCGGATGATTTGTTGGGTTATTTTTTTTAAGTAACCGAACAACTGTATTGATGACCGATGATCTACCCCACCTCCACTACATTGACAATTATTTTGAACGTGAACGGAACAATACAAAAAACTTTACCTAATATATGACATTCGTAGTCGTTTTTAATCGCGTATTTGCAAGGTATAAAAGAGCATGCAATCATGCTGATGGCATGGCATGACTTGAAAAATTTGGCGTGTTTACTCGCTCATCGTATTTAAAATTTTTAAAAGGTTTACTGAGCCTAGCATTCGTGTAGGTGGCGTACCACCCATTCAACTGACTGCATGTATGTGATTTAACTAATTTATTGTTTCATGTGAAAGATAATTTGTAACTTACTCAGGATCAAAAAGTTGCTTGATCAAATTATTTAAATAGCTATGTTATAGTAGTATATCATATATTACGTTATTGTTCTCTTTTATATTAATTTATTTCAATCATAAACTAATGGAATAAGTTGCTCGTTGATACAGAATTTTTTTCGCTTTCTTGTCTTAGTTAAAATAATATTAATTTGCTGGTTACAATTTTGATATAATATCGTAACCCAATCTTCCTACAATAATTTAAAAAATATTGTAATATCAAATAAACGTATACCAATTTTATTATTATTTGTTACGCAACTACTATATCCTTATTTCGAAATCATTCTATTTTACAATTCTTTCACTAAATCAGCATACTATACAACATCACCGATTTCTCTCAAAAAATTATCACTAGATTAGCCTACCATAACCTTATTACTAAGACGATCTCCTATAATCTCATTACTGAATAATCAAAATAGTATCATTTTACCGGTTCAGCTTATTACAGGATAGGATTCCCCATCTAGACACAGAATTTCTCTAGTGAGACGGACACAGTCCAAACAGATTTTTACATTGTATTATATAGTTACTAATAAATAAAAAAAATAAAAAAATAACGAGTTAGTTCTTCTTAAATCTGAAGCTTTGTGTAGTACCAACTTATTTCAAAAGAGGAAGAAACAAATATGTTCTTTAAATGGCATAAGGAAATCACTTTTTAATTTTTTTATTTCAAATGCTAGAGAATTTTGAACCATGTCGTAAGATACATATTCGTATTATAATGCATTTTATATAATAAATGTCTATTTGAAACATGCATTTCTCTTATCATAGGTGCCAACTTTCCAGTAGTATCAGATTGCCGTGGCCTGAAACTGGTACCGAAAACCCTCCAAAATTTACTTGCTATCCTATAAAATTAAATAATAAAACTCTTCAGATTTTAAAATTGTAATTGTAATATCAATTTTCACAACTAAAATTTGTACTACACACACGTTAGGTTAGTGTCACTACTATAGTCTCGAGAGGTGCAGTCCCACTCATCAGGTGATAACGAAACTGAATACAGTATTGTAGTATATTCGGATAATGGGGCGGGGCTTTGGAAGATGATGGAAGTTTCGATCGTTAACGGGAATGTGGACGGTAAAGATGAAGTGTTAGGGAATGTTATATTGTTAATTAGCCAAAACTATAGTAGTGACTAGTACAAAGCTTAGTAGTGACTAGTACAAAGCTTAGTTGTGAAAATTAAATCATGATAAACCATAAAGTAACCGCCATGCCAATTAATGATATTGTAATTTAATTAACAAATTTTTATTTATAAATATTGATTTTTTTTAAAATAAAGTTATTGTCTGCTTAAAAGGCTCTTATTAGACCATTATCATCATAATTTTCATCCCTTATTCTAAGAAGGTCGGAGGTCCAAGGCCTCGACAAGTCGCTTCCATCTTCTTTCTTGCGCTGTTTCGGTACTTATTAACTAATCGAGGTCTAGTGTCTCTCCCTACAGTCTTTATTGCCTAGCATAGTTTGAGGCGATCCATTAGCCACATTCCCTCCGGAGTTGCCAAGAGGATACATCTTGGTAATCATTCCTTTGGCATTCGCAAAACGTTCAAACTTAATTGAAATCTTTCTGATGCAATGGCCATGGTATTGGCTTTATTGGAAAGATAATTTTATGCCATAAGTGTTTAAATATGATTTTACGCATATGGGCGCCGCGGCTCGTTCGAATAAAGCGCAATCTGGAAGTTCAATTTTCGACCAATTTTTAGGGCAGCTGGGGACGTATATCGGCAATAACGCGACTAATGTTGACTTCCAAGTCATCTATTGTGTCTGGTATATCGGCGTTGACTATCGAATTTACATATCCTCACAGAAAATAATCCAAAGGTGTGAAATCACATGATCTTGGAGGTCAATTCACGCGAAATTATGCGCTCATCGAATGTTTCCTGTAACAATTTAATTGTAGCGTGCGCTTTGTGTGGCATGTTGCGCCATCTTGCCGTACTCTTCCACATTAATGTCATTCAATTGGGGAATGACAAAGTCGAAAAATTGCTGTGCACGATGGCGAATCGACTCATTCGGGTCCTCCTCAATATTACGCTCCACTACAGCAACAACTTCTTCGGTGTGCATTGTACGACGTCTCTGCGGATGGACGATTATGTCGAATATAAAATAGACGTAGGAGAAAATATATAACATGTATAATATACATTAAATGAAAGTACACACAAGGGAAAGTAAAAGTGAAAATATATAAGATTGGTATAAAATCAGAAAAAAAAATTGAATGTGCAATATAACATGCATAGATGTCACTTATTCTGTTTCTTAAAAAATTGATTCACTTTGTGATACGATAATAAATAAATTAATGTCCTTAAATTTGTCATCCAAAGTCACTGAATGCAGTTATAAGAGTTATTTCATAATATACAACATAATAAACTATTATTATTTCATGATACACTTTAATATCTATAATAATAATTGATAATATTTTATCAGAATTAATGATTTTTTCTTCGAATATTTATTCTGCTTAATATTGGAAGTCTACCAACGCAGAAGTGTTGATTTATTGACCCGCATCCTTCGCTTAAAATATCCAGCATTATTTATTGTTGGTTTATCAAAAGTACTTCCACGTACTAGGTAGACCGTTTAATGTACGAGGTGGTCGTACCTATAATAATGAATCAGTAAATTATAAGTGTCCCTAAATGAAAAGGGCTAATAACTTTTGAAATAAAGATATGCAGTGATGAGTATATTATTTGGGTTTCATTGTAATATAAAGTTGATTGATTTTAGACTACAAAATTTAAATTCAAAAATTTGTCGAAGCGTAATCGGTTGATATGGCGAAATGATAATGCGTTTCTCCGGATGAGAAAAGTTCAGGGTTCGTACTCCGGTAGCAATCAAATATTTTTACGATAGATCTAATTGATTGATATTATTAAAATTGAAACTTCACAACAAAAATGTGTTTTCTGAATATTAAAAGATTAATATAAATTATTTATACTTTGTTTTTAATATATTTTATGAATTTAATTTATTACACAAGACATTTTATTCATCAAGATGTCAAATAAACCAACTAAAACCATATGTCAAAGTGTTCCAATGTTTTTATTCAGTTTAAAAAATAAATCTAGTACCTACTTAAATTTAAAAATAACATAAAAACAAAGTTATGAATAATTTATATTTAAATAAATAACCATAACCTAAAGTTTGAAATAAATATTAAAAATATTGATAGTGCATTGAAAATGATAATTTATTTTCAAAAGGTATTCTTATAATTCTTTTATATTTTTTCAATGCAACTGACGTATGAAAATTGTATTATGCTTATGATGATTATTAGTAGGATTAAAAGGTGTTGGTATTATGTATAAATATAATAAATGCTAAATAGTAGTATATAATGAATTCTTAAAACATATACATTATAGTATAGTATAATTGAGAATATGTTTTCTATGGTCGGTAAGCAGGCGAGGTTGACAAGGATAAAACGGTTCCAGTATGTAGGTAGTGTGAGTGAGCAGAGGAAGGTAAATACAATTTATAAAACGAGTATTTGAGGCAATAGTAACCGATCTGTCATGATTAAGCAGACGATATGTTTAACGGTGGGCATGTTAGAAGCTTCAAAATCAACAAGCGTGTATGAAAGTCGACGAGGCAAGAGTAGTTTACCAGGACAGAAAAATGTGGCATTCTGTGCCTACCCCTGCGATCAAACGGCGTTACGGTAAGATAAATACGTTAATTGGGAGAAAATTAAATTTAGTCTTATTATGTATCCTAAATATTTAATAAACAAATCAATTTTGAGATTGTTTGGTCATGTGAAATTATGAGCTAGGAAAGGATTTTAAAGAAGACCTGGTGGTATGACTAGATAAATCAATTAATGGAGGACGGCCTTGTGAAAAGCTTCAACAACCAAATAGCGTGCATCAGAAGATGTATAAAAGTGAACGAAGCAAGAATGGTGTGACAGGACAAATAAAGAGTGGCGTTCAATCCTCTCTGTCTACCCCTGCGGAAAAAGGCGTGTTGGTAGGTAAGAAAGTTTTTATCCAATAATTTTTTCCATTGTGCGTTATACAGTGCCTAAGCTCAAATGTCATGTATTAATGACATTAATAGTGTTCACAGGTTTTTTCTATTTTTGAATTAGGTGGTTGTTTTTTGAATGTGTGCCTTAACTTTTTTACGACAGATTAAGTCGTTAAATTGAGATCACTGTAAAAAGGTTTGACGTTAATTGACATGGCAATTAATGTTTTGTCACATTTCTTAGTCATAAAACTTAGTGGATATATTTGTAAACATTACTTAATAGCATTTAAAAAATAACTTTGATTTTAAATTTTGTTAATTATGCTTATTTTATCACAAATCTAATGGAGGATATAACATTTTATTGGTATTTTTGTACTTTAAGGTATCAAATCCCCTAAAAAACAAATAAAAATTATATGTTTCAATATCCTCCAAAAAAAAAAATTTGTGAATGTTTACGCGCCATGTTACTTCGATTGGCGCCACTGGGTTTCTAGTTTGGCTATGTGTGTGTGAGTATTGTCACCCTTTTTTTCGGAAAGCTAAGAAGACGGTAACCGACAGGCGTCATTCTAATTACATTCCGCGCTTCGACCAGTCCAGTGGTCTAAATAAACCACCGGTGCGCGCTTCGGTCGGTCGAAATGTAAAGAAGACAACCCAGCTAAAAGAACAAAAATATCAGACTAGAAACACAGCAAAACTAAAAAGGTTAGTGCAGTTCATATATCATATGTGTTTTTATCAGAAACCTGGGAACCAGCTATCGAAGGCATTTACATAAACAGTGAAGACACTTAGAGATAATATTATATATATTTTTGAATATCCGTTATCATGAATGCGGTGAAGGGATTAACTGGTTCAGCATACATAAGTGTGACGTTCTTTTAGACAATTTCTTCATATAACAATTAATTTGTATGCATTACTTCGTTTAATTATACTTTATATATCCTGGAAGTATAATTTTCGTATATCCACCCTGTTGCAAAGCAATAGAAAACAATCAATTTATTTATTATTTTATTTATTTATTAGACTTTATTGGCAGTTGTCAATTCTATTAGCCAAAAATCTGCAGTTATCGCATCTAACAATGTAAAAAAAAATTATCATCGTAGATATTCTAGTTGACAATTAGACAAATATTGTATTATTTAGTTTATATATCATTTAAAACAAATCTATTTAAAATTAGCATTTATAACTTATGCCCCGTACTTTATGACCGTCATGTATTTAATAAACAATTGATAGATTATAATAGTAATCATTATTTTAATCATGAATCGTTTCGTTATTAGGATTCTGATAGTAAATTGAAAATTTAAAAAAAAATAATACATGCTAAATTCTGATCACAAAACAAAATACGAGTAACTCAATATATTCTTCGAGGAAGAAAGGACGGCCTTTTTGATAAAGTTAGATGTTTCTCATGTTAAGTAACTTTCTGCAATGTTATAAATTATACGAACAGATGTAAATTGTTATCTGTTGGTCGCTAGTCGCTACCATCAAACCAGTAACCCCCTTGTCAGCCGTTCGTGGCGTAAGCACGTATTCGTAATAACAGTGGCGCAGCTTCTGTTCGGACAGGCTCACAGAATGCCCTGAAGAAATGCAACGATGCGCTAATATTATTCATACTATATTAAGAACGGTGTGCATTAACGTAATTCTAAAATTAGAAACGCAGATGAATTTAATTAATTCAATGAATTTTTTAACAATATACAATGCAAAAGCCTAATACGTATTTTTTTTCTTCAAACGATACAAAATAACATCTAATTTATTTATATTCATTCACGTTACAAAGTAACATAAAACAAACATATTTTTTATTACATATTTGCAAAATTACTTTGTGGCAACTTATTATATAAATTAGGAGAACACATTCTTATTGTGAAATTGTAATTATTCAGAACATAGGTCTGTGATATTTTAAATATGAATTAAATATATTAATTAGAAAAATATACATATAAAATCAATTTGATCGAAAAAGATTGTTGGTGTGCCATCTTTTTCCAAACCGGGGAAGGTGCATTATCCAACTATGCTACAGCGACGATATTTTTAGTGACAAATTTTCGAACCTATATGTTATCTTTTTGACATTAATACATATACTCGTTCCATTATTTCAAAGAGCCATCTACCTTATTTTTACGGAATCTTAAATGCATTTGAGTAATCTGATAGCAGACGCCAGAATTATCAATTTATTTTTATTGTTGGATAATGCACCTTCCCTGGTTTGGAAAGAGATCCAGGTTCGAATTCCGGTGGCGCAACAACATTATTTTTCGATAAAATTGATTTTATGTGTATATCTTTCTAATTAATATTTTATTACATAAATAATAAGAAAAAGTCATTTTTTAAAACAACTATTTATTGATAAATCAACATGTTTCGATACCTATGGTATCTTCTTCGGGAAACAATGTATACTAAAATTAAAAATACTTGGTTACCCATCACTTATATTTTTATAGTTTTGTTTATATCTATGCTAATATTTTTAATTATATTATGCATTGTCTCCAGAAGAAGATACCATAGGTATCAAAACATGTTAATTTATCAATAAATAGTAGTTAGTTTTTTTTATTATTTATAAACATGTTATTAGTTGTTCGCGTCGTAAAAGTAGCGTCTATATACAAAAAGTTTCAAATGTTTTTCTCAATACGAAAATACTTCAGTGAGTCGGACATTAAGAATAAAATATTTATTGTGTACTATAATGTAAAATATCAATTCTGACAAAGAGAGCCACGTCATATTATTGACTGCTTTCTGTCAGTTGAAAATTAAAATGAGACTAATAAAATGGGATTAATGTTAAATTTCAAATATTTTCCTCTAGGTTCAATTTTTTTTACGAATGTGGAAATATAAACATTAGAACCCTTGGGGGTCATTATCATTTTAAATGATTATTTTTAAATATACATAATAGCGAAGAGAAAGTATTCGACGCTCTATTTACTTACTTACTTAACTGTTCAAAGGTTTTTGGTGAAACTTTGTGGTATTCCATAATTATTTTGTGTGACAGTATACTGTCTGAAAGTGTTTTTAATTTTAGTTGATCTATAATATTGATAATGGTAAGATGTTCCCGAAAACGTTATATATCATTTAATACAAAAAGTGAAAAGTGTTGTGGAACAAAACAGAGTTTTGACTCAATTTATAAAATTACTTACTTACTTACCATCACGCCGTTACGCCGCGGGGGTAGGGTGAGAGTATAGAGCGTCACACTCTACTGTCCTTACATACAATTTTCATCTCATCCACATCTTCTCATATAAGCTCGCTGGTTATTGTAGTTTCTAATGGAACCATCTTTCAGTATCCGGTTTACCTGGTCGTGCCAAGACTTCTGCGGACGTCCTCTATTTCTGGTACCATCAATACTTGCGTCATATATCTTTCTTATCATTCTCTCCTCATCCTTATTCTTATCCATTCCATATGACCAAACCACCTAAGTGATCTTTTCTTAATCTTACTCACCATACTAAGATCAACTTTACATTATTTCCTTATTTTTTCATTTTTTGCTCTGTCATAAATGGATTTACTACATATACGCCTAAGTGGTCTCATTTGCTCTGCATTCAGTCTACTACCGTTTCTCTTTTGTCAGGTCCAGGCTTCACTTCCATAAATCAGTGTCGATACCAGGTTTCCATTGTGGACCGCTTGTCTTGCCTCGGTTGACAAATTCTCTTTAGCTATAATTCCATACAAGGCGTCGTTCACTTTAATTAAGACAAAAAATATAAACTTGAATATCGTATGGAGATTTATGATATTGTATGAGATAAGATCAGAAAGATCAGATTGATTAACCATCTTTGAGTCTGCTTATAATTGGTATTCATATATATCGCGGTGTTCGCCATGGTTTGTTGTTATAATGAAGTAGGTATTAATGACAGAGACAATTGTAGCAATCGAATTAAATTTCTTCACTTACGTGACACACTGAATTTGTTATATTATAGGTTACAATGATTACTATTCTACGCGTCTAGAATCTACATTGTATCAGCTCAGGTGGCGTAACAGAACGAAGGCGTTAGGCTAGTTAATTGTATGCGCCGGCGTGTGCTGAAGCCCCCCATTGGTGGTTGTTGTGTCCCTATCACTGTAATATCTAATATTGGAGTAAATATAAAACAAGATGCCTTTTTGTTTTAATTATGTCTACAAAAATAGGTTTTACTTATTAATTAACTCGTAATAATTAAACTGCGTAATAATGGCGGAGTAAATGTATTTTCATAAAGTATTACGGCAATTATGTTTTCTGGATGTTTTACATCACGCGACTAAAGGCGCGATAAAGTTCTTATTGTAATTATTCGTACAGCTTCATCTCTCACAACTTATACAATCATTTTTAAGAAAACAGGAAACAACGTGTGAACACTTTGCGCTAAACAATGAGGCTATATTCGCGACTTTCAAAAGAGAATTCAATAAAAACTTTTCGAATTTCTTTCCAGAAATGAGTTTTTGTACGATTTCATGTGAAATGTAATTTTAATTTCGCAATCGGTGGTGTACACCAGGGTATTTTAAGAAATGTTGCTTAATTAGTTCACAGTGTTATTCAATCAATTCGTTCGCAATTAAATAAAATTTATTGTTTTATTTTGTTCAACAAAAGCAAGAGTTGAGTCGCGACGTGGCATTCCACGAAGTCGATCTTATAAAAATAGACTTGCTGAATCAAAAAGGCTTCGGGTGATACTTGTGACGCGGTGAACTTATGATTGTAACGTAATACAACCTTGTTACGTATATAATACTTAATTTATCAGGTAAGAGAAAAGTTCGTGCTGTTCTCGATGAAATGAAAAAACAAAGATTACATCTATATGTAGCGCCTAATTTCAAAACCCTATAAAACGACTTTTTGTGTTTTTGAGTTATGGATGAAAACGTATATTTTGAAAGCGAATATACAAAATGTTTGTTTTTATATTAGAATTTTTTAAAGAGATAATTCTGTAATGTTAATTATTTCTTTTGTGTATATCGTTCTGGCAGCTATACTAGATTTTAGATCATGTTATCATCAACAAGCGATTGGCTGATTTCATTTAAGGGGGAATAGCAACTTATATGCTATCAGCTTTGGGGTATTTTGGAACGAATTATGATTTTGAACATGTAATGGAATGGATTTATGTGGCTTTTGTGAAAAACAATATTTTCTGTACGTAGCTGACAAAAAAATCTAGAAAAGTTCATATTGAACTCAAATTATCCGAAATATATTTTAGGGGGTTTTGGAATTAGGCGCTACATATGTGTTTGTTTCTTATCTTTTTTCTAGATTTGATATTTTATAGTTGAGTTGTGAATTTTTAAACTTTTTGGACAGCCGCTGTTTTTAAAACGAGATTGCGGAGCCATCGGGGTTTGATTATGTTTTTACGTAGCTTTTTTGAAGAAATCTAGACCAATGTGACATTTTGAAGTTTGAATGAATATGTTAATAAAGATTTTGTAGACTCGTTAAGGTCACCAATAGGGATTATTTGTATCAGAAGGATTTGTACGTTGAGAATCGAGGACCCTATATCTCATCGTTTCTCCCGTATGTATTTGAAATGTTAAAAATTATGGTGATTTGGTATTTGCGTGTATAACTAGAGCGGGTAGATTATTGCAATGAAACAGTATTTACGATAGTTGGCATTTATTTACAGAGTGAATTTAAACTTGGTTGTTAAATAATAAAAAGTATAAGATGGAGGTAGTACACTGGTAGCGAGTAGATATATCCGAGGAGCTGACCAGGAGATTTGTGGTCGGTTCCAGGTTTCCTCGGACTGGTTGCGGCGCGACGTATTGTTGTCTGGTTTGGTAGGTACCAGTCGGACTGTATGGGTAATAATAATAATGGATAATTTGTATAGCGCCATTTTCGTAAAAACTTTCACCTCAAGGGCGCTTTACACATAATATGTTTTTTTATGTTAAAAAATCGTTATTTTCACTTATGGAAATGGGAATGTTGAGTGATTTCAATATGCGGCCATGTCTGTGGGGTGCGAGGAGGGCAACCACAAAGTCTTCGATATCAAAAAGTACGGTGTAACTGCACTTGTTTGTGGGGGATAATCTAACATAATTTAATGTCAGTCTATTACGTGAGAGGTATAGAAGTAAACCTTGGAAAAATGCGAAAAATAACGAATGAATGCAGAAATTTAGAGCAAGTCATTTTACAACTTGTAACGTATATTTAAATCGCAATCTCATCATTATATTGGAAGGGTCATAAGTTTTAGCAGGAGGGGTACGCGAATAGGTACGCGAGTCGCAATATAACTTTTACAACAATCATCCTGTAGAAATGAAGATTAACTGACAATTTGTTGATATTTTAGTTTTAAATATCAACATTGCTACATTTTTACTGTTTCCGAGTAAGTTTGTAGAACTCCATAATCAAATAGATATGTGAAAAAAAAACACTTGTTTTTTTATTTATATTCGTATAATTTTTATGAGACGCGTTTCGCCTTGTAAGGGTGTTATCAATCACTTACAAGGCGGAACGAGTCTTAAGTAAATTTAACGAATAAAATCACAGTACAATGTTTTATTTACACATATGTTGTTTGTATTGGTTTTTTAAACAATTTTTTTAAAAATATGAATTAAATATATTAATTATAAAGATATACATATAAAATCAATTTCATCGAATAATAAAAACATTGTTGTTGCGCTACCGGGATTCGAACCTGGATCTCTTCCCTAACCGGGGGAGGTGCTTTATCCAACTAAGCTACAGCGGCACTATTTTTATCGACAATTTTTCGACCTTATATGTTACCTTTTTGATATCAATACATTTAATATTTCCATCATTTGACAGAGCCATCTACCTTATTTTTACAGAATCTCAAATACCTTTGAGTGAATCTGATAGTAGAAGCTAGAATTATTAATTCATTTTTATTAAATTTTGGACACATTGATACAACTTTATTATTTTTAGTTGGATAAAGCACCTCCCCCGGTTAGTTCCAGTTGAATTTTCTGGGCTATTATTCTACCGTGTGTATCCAACCTATCTGGTAAATATTATGAACCCTGAAATAGAATCAGAAACGTTGGCCAGAGACGTAAGCCAGAATTTCTTGGAAAACTCAACACGAACAAAACACTCAAAACGAATTAACAATTCAATATTGAGGTATTTGCTATCTGAAGTGTCATTTTATATACCAAACAGAACCCAGCAAATAGTGACCGGCAGAAAACAGGAAGATCCCAATTGTAGTCTATATAGTGGATACGAGTCTCCGGGTTACCGTTGGTGTTATCCTAGAGGTACTACCTATAATTTATATTTAATAAAATTAACCAAAAAAACATGAGCTAAAATGTTATTTGTTTAATGTATAAAATTTAATTAATTGTTACGTACTTGTCTTCTAAGTACGTCTTCAGTGTACACCTCGTAATATGAAGGTCCAAGAAATAGACATATTAAAATATTGCTAATATAATATACTGGTCAAAATAAGAAAATATATAACAAATTGAGAAATATTGATTTTTCAGGCGTATTCTAGATGTTCTAGCGTATGTTAAAAACATTTTACGGATAAAGAGTATTGCTTTAAAATAATTTAAAAAAAATCAGATTCTCATAATGATGACGTATATACGTTTAAAAAAAGGGAAAAATCAAATTTGGTCCATAGATGGCGATGGTGTAGTGATACTCGAAGCGAGTCCACATACTAACATATAACATTTAAAAATTTGATAAATGTAGAGTTTGAAGGGTGATCAATAATAGATACATTATTTTATATATTTATTTAGCGCTGAACGACCAAAAAAAAACAACATTTCTCAAAGTTATGAATCATATCTGTTACGTACTTGTCTTCTAAGTACGTCTTCAGTGTATACCTCGTAATGTGAAGGTCCAAGAAATAGACTTTGTAACAATTATACATTTATTATAATACGATACAATTTAGTACAAGGTATATCACTAGTGTAGGTCAAACGATTAAGCCGATGAACAGGCCGCGCTCTGCCGCGCGCCGCCCTATACAGCCTCGCACGTACGCCGGCGGTGTGGCACTCACACATACAACCGTACAATCCCAAGGACATCACACCAATGGTTTCAACTTTAAATGTCAACATTATTTTGACAAATGCATTTTAAGACTAACAGGTGTTTTATTAATGTATTTTTTAGATCGCTGTTAACAAATTTTATGTCGACCATTAATTACCCGAGTTATAAAAGTTTTTATCGCTTCCCTTATTAAAACAGAAACAAAAACCGATATAAAGCATCAAAAATACTGTCGTCAATCTGCTGTATTTATTAGATAATTAAGTGTTTCTTGCTTAGAGTGGATCAAATCTTTAAAATGCTTCTAAGTGTTTTATTATGAATATGATTAGTATATTTTTGTGTGTTACACGTTTTAAATACCTGTAGTAGCTATAATTAAGTCTTCTTGAGATGACTTGGGTATAATTTTATTTATTTGTTTCCATGCATGTACGTACCTACATATAATTATAATTTACAGTTAATGCAAATATTTTACAATGACAATTATTTACAGATACAAATATTTTTTTATATTTTATATATATTTTCTTCAATCAATTTAATATCCATCAACGCTGTATTTTCCCATTCCTTAATGTTCCGTCTATCTGTATATGTATTCTGTCTCTCTCTTTCCTGTGTAATTTTATATTATATCTCTCTTTTAACGTATGTATAAGTGCACCCTTTTTGTATTTATGGTTTAAATTCGTCCTGATAAGCAAAACCTATTGACGTGTAATAAATTTCGTGATTTCATACAAAGGGATTGTTATTTTATTTAATAATCCTGTCCGCCTTAACTTAATAGGGGAACATCCGTCTCAGTGCAGAATTTGTCGGTATACATTGAATTGAATAGTGAAATTGGGACAAGTAGTTTAATAATATTTTATTTTACGTACTGCCTACATTATAGATAATCATTGATATACAAATATTCAGGGGTCGAGCACGAGTGAAATATATTTTCCATGAAGTAATTCTGTCGATTTTTTTGGTAACTTTTTAGATTTTAAATTCAAGAATCTAAGTTATATTTGATTACAATTTTTAAAAAAATGTTTGACTTGTCGGATTAGTACTCGAGCTATTACAAAACAGTTTATTATTCATATAGCAGTACCAGGCGAAAACTTGTCCTCGCAAACAGCCGATATGGTGGTGCAGTGGGGTGGTGATGACATTCATATGTCATAAATGTGCGAGATTACTCCACGTCGAAACATGTACGCATAAGTATATTCCAAAATTACAATTGATACAATTAATTTGGAAAATAGAGATAAATATCACAATTGTAATATTTCAGAAGCCATTTTAATGTTCGAAGTTAAATATAATATCTACTTAGTCTAATAGTCAGTTATGCATATCATAAATTTGTAAAATAATTTTTAAAAATTTAAATGCAAACTTTTAAATAAATGTTGTGAAAACCGATACCGTATATAATAAATAAATTAAAATCATAAATCTTCTCATTCGTTGTTTCGCTAAAAGCATTGAACTTATGTTATTCTGGGAGATTTACGGTACCAGCAAATACATTGTATTAGGGCGCATCTGCACCTACAAGAACTCTGCATCCCAGACATCTTGAATGGAAGGCGTCAATACAGAGGTCAGCCTCTACTTCATCCGAAAAAGTTGTAGAGACAATCAGCCATTGTCAGAGTACAAAGTTCAGTGAACGGGCAGGCGCAAAAGCTTATAGTAAGAGTGGAATCTTTTCTCTAAGCAATAAGAAACGGGGAATTTAAAAATCACCCAAAATTACTTATTCAAACTAAAATTATAATAATAATATAAATAAAATTTAAACCAGAAATTAAATAGTTTAAATATCTATTGAGATTAATTTTCATATTGTTAGATATAACGGATAAATTCGTCTTCTATTGCACAAATTTCGGTTTAGGTAACATCTCTTGGATTATATACAGTATCAATTTTTTTTAAAAATAATAACGAGCGTTAGAATAGATGAGATATTTTTACGTGAATTAAATTCAATATGCAAAGATAAGGTAGTTCATAGTCAAGCGTAACATTATTTTTAATTTGACCAATAATTTACAATTAACTGTTCCAATAAAAACGTTTTATTAACGATGAAGTCTTCTTGAAAAAGATCTATTTCGAGATAAGTAAGAATGACTGCTATAAATACATAACTTTGAAAAAACATAATCATTTTGAACCTAGTGCTTAATATAAATAACATTTTGATTCTTATTTATTTGTTTTTCAATTACGTGTTAATGAATGTAATTGGGTAAAGTGATCCAATTAAGCTCAAGTAATGAAAATTTTCAATAAATTTGTTCTTACTCTCCATAATAACACCATTAAAATGTCAAACAAGCAATTAATGCAAGCTCCTGTATGACTTATTTTTCTAAATTTTACAGATCGGAATTTAGTGATAGGCTGTAAGAATAATAATTACTCAAAGATCCAGTTAAGACGTGGCATAACATATTGTTACACTTCGTTAGTTTCACAGTGGTGCGTTAATTGAGCTGACTCCGGACTGTCAAGGCATGTCTCGTTCACCGTTACATCGGTCGATGTAAATGTATATATATATATTTTACTTCAGTGACACATCTGTTTAATCTATTCACAAATCTGACGAGATTAACAAGGATGATATAGCTCAGCTGGAAGAGTATTCTACCGGCAATACAATGAACCTGGTGGCAGCTCTGTTTTTTTTTAAAACGAAGATTTGTCGTCTGCATTTTTTGACACCTTCTTATATATAATATTAATTAAATCACATGGTTCGTAATGCGCCTCGGCCCTGGGTTGCTTTCACAGCTCAGTCCAGAGTCTCTCCAGTCAGATACAACGTATTCATTAGTAATTAGTTCGACCGTGATTGAGACTGTGATTGTGTGGTTGGTATTCGATTCCACTTGTGATGATTGGACACTGATATTTAATTGTTGCAGTTTTAGTTTCTAGTGTACCAGTGATTACTCGCTGAATTACGAGTAATCAGTTACCAATCATGGTATATCTAATACAATCACACTTAAAATAATAGTTTACCTCATCGCTAGAATTCATTCACCGTTGGGGTTCTTCTCCAGATATTCTTCGTCCTAAAGATAATTTTATTTTCTAGACCAAATTATTTAAATTTATTGACGCAAAATGTGACTGAAAAATTTAAAGAATCTTTTGTTTACACCATAGATATAGCTTGGTGTGGTTGGATTGGATGATTGAGGTTTTTGTGCGTTATGCTGTTTATGGAATACGTAATATATCATAATTATTTTGGTAGAATTATCAAAGAAAGTATGTTCTAAAAATTGTGGATCGCCAGTGAAATGTGAATGTATCATTTCATTGTAAAATAAGTTATGTTAAAATACTCAGATTGTATAAATTAAGGTAATTTGAATTATCAATCCAAGTATTAGAAATTTATGTCAAAATTATGAATATGCTCCTAAAAATACAATTTTCTGTGAGGTTGACTGAGTAGGAGAGATATACAAATTTTAATATTTGTTGCAAATTTTACACTGTAGTATTTATTAATTTTAATATAGATTATTTAAAACTTTGTGTTTAACCACTTTATAAATTACCCATAAATTCTAAAGACAAACATGATCAATTTAATAATTCCGGTGTTTGTAAACTTAGCTGTAAAGATTGTACTGCTTAAGAGTCAAAGAACATTTAAGATGATCATACTTTTTATAAACGTTTGGAATTGTCTGTTTTACATATAATCAGTATTGGTCTTAAATTGAATAATTTAGAATAATCAAAAATAAGTAAAGTATGTAAAATAAATCAAAATATTATAAATAACCAACTAAATTTAATCACAAGTCCTTTCCTAAGAATTTTTTTTCAATAATTTCGTAATATATCATACATTTGATGTCTCCATCTACCCGATACGATATGCTTAAGAAAACCTCAGAATACACGTCATATATTAAAATTATGACTTCAAGCATGAAACATAAAATAAAACACGTGTCATTTCACACATTTAAAAAAAAATTGTGGAATAAATAGTATATATATATTCTAAAACAATTACCTGTACAGTTTTAAATAGTTGTAATTATTAAGGTATAATCGTTATAAAGTAAAACAAGTCATACAAAATGATGTAAAAAAAATACAATCACAAGTAATAAAATGTTATTGTAAAAAGAGTTATAAAAATATTTTTGTCAGTAATATAGTTGGAGAAAAAAATGTGTAGGTAGTTAGGTTAGGATAAATGACAAATAAGTTTAATTTTACTTTCTACCCACATTAAGCTACCACTTTGTTATTTTTGGTTTAAAATAGTTAATCAGTTTAGACCCTTTAAGGTCTAGTGGCAATTTGTTAAATATACGCGGTGCACAAAACAAGAAAGTTTGTTGACCGAATTTGGTATTCATTTTTGGCACTGAAAAGTATCCTAAGTTTTTGCTCCTAGTTTTATTTGAATCAGATCGTGGAAGTTAAGTTATTTAAAAAAAAAAAGTTTTATGATTGATCTGGTAAACAGTTGTCTTATATCTAAAACTTGAAAGGATTTAAAAAGTTCTTCAGAGTTATGTCTAAACTACTAAACTTCTTTATTCTTCTATTTTATTTATATTTTTGAGCTTGTGTCTGTTCAGTCATATGTACTCGTAACATAAGAATTCTCCATGAAGACATAATACACGTATGTAATTTTCTCAAGCATGTGTTTAACAATTTCGACCCTAAGCTAGATATTATCCTCTCAGGAAACTTACTACTTTAGCGCAGGTATTAATGTCATTTTTTTCCAATTAAAATAACTTGTATCTAATACAGTAAAAGTATACATTTTAAAATTTGTATATTCCAAATCATAACTGAAAATGATATTAAAAAAAAAAAAAATAACTTAAAAAATGATACAACTCCTGGCTACGACCAAATCACAACAAACATACTAAAAGAAAATATATTAACTCTTACCAGTCGCATAACTCATATTATAAATACTAGCCTTCAAAATGGAGTATTCCCATCTAACTATAAACAAAGTTTTATAACACCAATATTTAAAACAGGAAATAAAAAAGATATCAAAAATTACCGCCCCATATCAATAATCTCCAAAATAGCCAAAATATACGAAAAAATTGTTAAAAAACAGCTCATAGCATACGTTCGCAATAATAACATCATATATGAGAACCAATTTGGATTCATGGAAAAAATTAGCACACAAGATGCTATCGCAAAAATAATTTCAATAATTAACAAACACGTAGATGCTAATATATCGGCAAATGAGGATGTTAATTCCATAAAAAGTGGACGGATGATAACTTACTATCAATTAATACCGATGAAACATACTGTCTACGAATTGCTATACAACAGAATAAAACCACCGAAATTCATATTAAAATTCACACCAAAGACTGTACTCGAGAAAACTCTTGTGACCAATGTTCATCAATTGAAGAAAAAGACTGTATCAAGTACCTTGGAATCATAATAGATAAAAATCTCAAATATAAAAAACATATTACTAATATCACAAACAAAATAAGGAAAACTGCCTACATATTTTTTAGTCACAATTAGAAATCACTCAAAAAATCATAATAAAAATTATTCTAAAAAAAAAAGACTATCCAAGTATATAACTGTTTACAGATTTTAAAGTACCAAATATAGTAGACATATACAAAAAAAATTCAAATTTTCAAAATTAAAAATCAATTAAATTTTAGAAGCGAATTCCGATCTAAAAGATATAGAGATCAAAATGATATCCCAAAAATATCAAGGCATCAAATTTTTTAACAATCTCCCCATCACAATTAGAAAAATTACGGACTGTCATAAATTTGTAACTGAAGTAACAAAAATATGTACACAGACTAACTGAAACATTAATTAACTCGTATATACTCCTTCTCTATACACGAATCTTACTCTCATAGAGAAGAAACAAATGTTAAAATATATATATATAATCAGTGAATATATATATATCCACTGATTATTCAAATTGCATTATATTTTTAATATTAATAAAAAATAATAATAAAATATATATATATTGAACATTACAAATCATAATAACGTTACAAAGGTTCCACGACATATAAGTGCAATATTCTAAATAATAATTAATTTTAATTAATATATTTTTAAAAAAGGTGTGAATGGAAGCATAATATTTTTGATAGAAAAATGCATATTTCAAAACTCATGACATCATTCAGTTCTTATATGCCCATACATTTTTTTATAGATGGTCTTTCATTTAGGATAATGACGTAATTATTTGTCCTATTCTTTTTCTGATATCCTCATCTAACTTTTTTTCCTAGCAAATTTGTTCACTAAATATTAAAATATATACACATGCTCCTAGTATTCTTTATTCACGTATCATTCGCCACTTAAGAGAGGGGGCAGGACATGATCCATCTATTTATGTTATGGTGACTGCCGATAAAATTCTGTCAGCTTTTACAGGCTCCTTTATAGTAATCATTTAATACGCATAATGTACGATTTATTGAAAAAAAATTATAAATAATATAAAATTTTCTAGGTATTCGTATAAATTTTTTCATAACTTTTTGGATATTGCAATATAAGAGAGCGAATGTGAATTTTAACTTTTTTGAAAACGATTTATTAAAAATCAATGCAAAAATATTCATCCTTTATATGGAAATATGTCGAGATTCGGTGTACCAAAGATAATTCTAATCCGAAAACGGTTAAATAAGTTTCCGTCATTATATTTTTTTGGTGATTATTACAATATATTTAGATGTTTTTTTTTAAGAAATACTTTAAGAAGTGTTTGCAAATAAATTCAAAAGCTTTACACTAAATTACTTCTCCAAAAAAAAACACATGGATCGTGTCCTGTCGCCTCTTAATCTTTCTAATCCATTTTCGAAGCTGTTCTTTCTGTGGTGTAATTACGTGTGTACGTATATTTTGGAGTCACGATATTCAAATAACTCTACTACGTTGTAACAATTTTCATTATTAATAATTACATCTTAGCTTGTCATATTTTTACTCGCATTCTTTCAGTTGCCGCTTCTCATCGACTTAGAGACGCGATGTTTCTTTTCTAAATTGATTCCTAGTGACTTCAGGAGTGAGATCTCTCGCTCGCGACCAGTTGCGAGGTGACGTGCGCAGCCAGCCACCACATTCTTCACCTGTCAACGTTCAGCTCTGTCAACTGGCTAAACGCTGTGAACATTGACAGGCCGACGCGGGCGCATCGGTCAATGTCACAAAAAAATTCTTGTCAGAAAAATCTTACAATAATGTTTTATAGTAAATAAATTGGTAGACAAAACTGCAAGATACCCTTCAGTCTGTACTTATCAATAAAATTTACATGCACACAAAATTTATATTTTACGATTGTATGAGTTCTTGATTTATGAGATCTATTTTTAATATTACAATATTTCAATTTTGTATTCCCTGTAAAATATTTCCGATACAATTCACCCGGATTTTTATACTAAAAAAATACATTCTCAAAGATATCATGAATTTATAAACATAAATAAAATGATTCTAATTATTTTTATATTGGAAAAAACTACTAGAAACTTTGAAATAAAAATTATAGAACATCGCAGATATTTAAATAGCAATAACGACTCAGAATTTTCTAATCATTTATATATCAGATAATATTAGTAAATAATCCTCAATTGAATATTTTCCCACTTAACCATTCTTCCCCGTCTAATGACCATGTAATTCTCTAACTACTTCTTCTACTCTGATTTTGGTTTACCCCTCTCCCCCTTCCTTTTTCCTAACATTCTTCAAATATCAATTTTTAATTTTAGTATACAACTCGTTCCGAGGAAGAGAACATCGTTCTCGAAGTATGTAGATTATACATCTAATAAAGTAGTATAAACAAAGTTACTTGACTTAATTAATTTCTATTTTATTTTGGCGTATCCGGTTTATTAGAATATTTCATAATTGTATTGTACAGAGATAAAAATTAGTGCTCCGATAAAAAATAATAGTAAATGAAATGTTGAAAATGATTTAAACACATAATGTACCGTTCCGGCGATGGTGCGGCATACAACTATGATTACGTCTAGCGACAGATTATATTCAGGGTGTCATGGGTAACCACAAATAAAACGGTTTGTGTTTTGTATATATCAATAAAGCGGTTAATTTTTTGGCTAAATATACAAATTGAAAATAAAATGGGGGTCAAATGTCTTAGCTAAATATAAAAGTGAAAATAAAGTTTTAAAAATGGTGGCTGTCAGGTGTTTGATTCTCTTCCAAAGGAAAGTCAGCCACGGTTCGTAATGTGAGACGCTTTAACATTATCAATCTATATTTATACGAAAACAGCGTTTTTATAGTAATATACCTAATATTTAAATAAATTGAAAGGTAATTAAAAAATCTAAGTCGACTTAGTAATTGTAATGTGCTTGAGATTGTGTGTATATGTGTGTGTTAGCCCGTCTGCATCGTCGGTGTGAGATGTATGTGGGTATGTGTGTGGCGGGCTTAAAAAGATGACGCGCGCCGATCACGGGTTCTTTTCTCTACCGTTTGTCTCTATGAATAGTTGTATAGATTGTACCATAAACTGTATTTTTCGTGTAATAAAGATTGCAATTAGCTCCTAACGAATTCTTATTGTACTACCAACAACCTTCTGCAAGGTATACAATTTAGGAAACACTTATCGCGAAGGTACGTAACAATAATATATGAATGCAATTTTTATTAAAACACGAGGAAATATGATGACTTTTGGGATAGTTCGTGTTCATCACAATACTGCTCTTTTTATATGGAAGGGAAACTAAACGGACCGCCATAAATCTACCAAATATAATTTGAATACTCTAAAGATGCGCACGAAGTGCAAAAATATGCACAATAATTTCCAGCGGATTGCAGCGCGATCACGCGACAAGGACACATTGACAAAAATAAATTAAGTCGTTTAAAATTTTTTACCCCTTATTGATATTGTGTTTCGGAAATGTTCACAATTTACTGCGGCCCTGCACGCGGTGACCACACGTCACAGCCGCGCATGCGCACGCCATCTATACTTCACCCCTTCACCGCGCATATAAATAAATGCATTAAAATTTAGTAATTTTTTTATAAATTAAATAGGATGTTTTAAATGTGAAATTCAATTTCAGTTTGAAAAATCGCATATAAATATTTATTTTCAATATTTCTGTTATGTGGATTAAAAATGGTACCCACATGTTTGTTTCATATATGTGGAAATAAAACATTGGTTTTTTATTCTACTCGTTTAATTTACTTGAGACGCGCTTTGCCTTGCAAGGGCATTATCAATCTAACAATTTAACTCAATAACTTATTTTTATTATTATTATACACACCCTATTCAGGCATTAACATAATTGTAAAATATAAAATTGTACCAGATGTGCAATACACAAAGAAAAAAATTATATAATATCAGCATGTTTTTTCATAATCTAAATAAAAAATATAAAATGTAAAGTAAAGCAATTTATCTGTCACAATAATATATATATAAAGAGTTAAATTTACAGCAAAAATGTTTGCTACCGCCGCATTCCCCAAAGAATGCAATCTAAGAACTGCGGAGTTAGCTAATGCATGTGTTCTGATATTACTACTGTAATAAAACAATGAATTGTGTCTCGATGACCTCAATGGTGCGTGAAAGTCAAGCAGACCAACAATCTGGGGGCAGTCTATCGTACCATTGAATAGAATTGTATAGAAATATAAGGTTGGACATCATACGTTAGTACGATAATTATAATTGATGTCCTCAGAGTGTATATTTAATATAAAATTAATTACTATAATGGGGGTAGCTATACAATTTTATTTTCATGAAGTGAAAAGGGACAAAATTATTCATTATTCAATGAATAATTAATAATTATGTAATATCAATAATAATCAATTAACAATGTTGTCCCTTTTCACCTCATGTAAATAAATTTGCATAGCTATCCCCCATCATAGTTATAAATATAAGTTGTTGAGTAAAATTGTAAGATTGGTAATGCCCTTGCAAGGCGAAACGAGTAGAATAAAAAAAATTCAACATAAGTAGTTACATATTATATATAAAACGCATTCACCAAATTCCCTGTTTCCTCAGGGCCCACTCACGTCGCCACACTGAAAGATGTGATGCTGGCGTCACATACAATCTTGCTCAATAGAAACCGTAATGTAGGCAAAAGAAGTCGGAGAGACACGGCAGAATGGCCCAGAATACTTTGCATAGAAATAACTATAACATTTGGTAAATGCCAGTGGCGTGCAGTAGGTATAGATTTAGGTTATGCTGTTACCAATGATATTATACAATCATATATAATATATGTACTTTTGTTTAACAAATGTCTTTGGACAAATAAATCCGTCGTTTATATGATCCTACCGTGTATTTATTTATAATTTTAGAGTACTATTAATAGTGTTTTTAAAGTTTAAGTTTTATCGTGAAATAATACTTTCTTATCCATATAAAAAATGTATGGACGTTTTTAAGAACACTTTCGATGACTGAACATAATTAATTTATTGTTTTAAAATCCTTAATGTAATAACTAAAGGAAATAGTTATTTTTATTTAAGTTTAACGTAGGAAATAGTTCTGCCAATTGCTTTTTGTTTTTCTCAAATTAAAAACCAATCCACGCACCAAATTTAAAGAACAATCATGAAATCAACAGGATAAAAACAGTAAGATAGTAAAATTTGCAAATTAGTAAAAGAAGAAGTAGACACATAAATAATTTGCATGTTATTCTGTTAAAAAAACAGCACAGGTAACGACTCCATACAAAACGGATCAACCGAAAGAAATTTTGAATTCAGTAAATAACCATTTATATGGCTAGCTTAAAGACAGAACTGAGTAATGTAAATAACACGATGCGGTGAATAAAAAAGTGCGCCATGAGTACAGCGGTGAGAGTTCGTGAGTTTTTAGAACTAAGCAATTGAAGGCTCTACTGGTACACAGATGGCGCTAGTTGCACAATAATGTTTTCGCTTATGTCAATCCAATTTTTTAATTTATATTTGCGTAAATGCGATTAAAATATAAATAATAATAATAAATAAAATATAAATATAAATGTGTTGTGAAAATTTGGTTTTCTAGAAATTTCAATGACATTATATGATGTAATACAAAATTTGGTACACGTTTCACATATGTCGCATTAGCAATGGAGGGGTTAATATCCCTGTGAACACGAGTGAACCGAGATGGCTTGATGGATGGAGACGTCTGTGGAGCAAGTCAAACGGAGTGTGGCAGACACGAGACGCACGAATGTAATGGGTCAAGTCATCGAGTAACTGAAATAATTTAACCCTCACATTTTTACTCAAGACTTGTTTCGTCTCTATCAAGTCATTTTTATTTGTAGATACTGAGCAAGTTGACTTAACATTATTTATATTATATTATATTTAATATATTACACATATAATAACTTATATAATTTAATTATCAATTAATACGCATTGTTTTGGCCTACTTCAGTGTATAATATAGATGAACAACAGCAATAATGCGGTAATATTAAAATATGAATATTAAATCAATATATTTTAAAATATAAGTAAATTACTGACAGAATACAGTGGACTAACATTCTGAAAATATCTGCTAATTATGAAGAAAATTATTTAAAATATGCGCTATTATGACTTTTTGACTTGCGACATAAGGATTTGCTAAAAAACTGATGTATCTATCTATTACAGAAATAATTCAAAAATCAATTCAATTGAATAGAATTCCTAAATTTATCAAGACAACTTGATCTTTCATTAGTGTGAACTTTTCATATTGCTTAATATTTTAATCTAATTAAATTAAAAATAGTCTGATTAATCCGTAAAAATCATGAAAAGTTATCGCTTCTTCAAGAAAAATGACACTTTGCGTGTGGGATTAGATGGGATTTTATATAAAACAGTTATTTAAATATACATTTTCTTTTAATATTCTGTTCTATAGACCTACCCTTGTTGTAGTGCTGCTTTTTTGAATGCTATTTCAAAAATTGTATTATTTTTAAATCGGTTGGTATAATTCATATTTCCACAAAGTATAACGGACTCCTATAGTGATTAGAAACCTAACTTTTTTTTATTGCTAATAGCTAGGCTACCTAATGAAGTAGGTACCTTAAGTTAAAGATTTTTCAATTTTATATATTTTTAACTCGTTAGTATATAATATAAATGTTTTTGATGCTGTTCTGAGTCAAAAAACAATTGATTTTGATATTCAGCCATTCTGCGTTAAACCTAAATTTTTATTGTTTTTCTGTCTTGAACCTTAATTTTCATAGTTTGTTTTACTTATTTTTCAATTTCTAATGTAATAATACAATAGTAAAGCTATAAATATGTATTCTATCAATTTATATTTATATATATTCCATCAATTTCTATTTTTATATATATTCTATCAATTTATATTTATATATATCGCAGACCTAGATCAAAACTAAGACAACTCAAAAGTTATTTTTCAGTAGACAAAAAATAAATACATTTTTCTCCATATTTTTTTTTGCTAAAGTTATGAAACTAAATAACATTTTAGGTTATAAGTATATCCTAAAATGGCATTATTCTATAACTGGGGCTATGTTAGTTGCGTTGTATCTAACTATAATAATAATTAAAAGTTCTTGGTTTTTTGAGTTGTCTTAGTTTTGATCTAGGTGTGCGATATATTCCATGCTGCTTGTGTAGCTGCTCATGTTTTTTATACCTAACCAATTTTTCAAAAGCCCATACGGTAGTAAATTAATAAATAAAAATAAGTAGTACCCAATGAAAACTAATAACAACTTTCAAGAAAACTGTAAACTCCGGTCATATTATCCGCATTTAAAAAAATGATATTTTTATAAATCAGTAGGGGAAGATAGAAGGTAGAAAGAGATTATCTTGGTTGTAACCCCAGAAAGTAGTTGAATGTCCGAAACTTTGGTAATTTTATACACGATAATTCAACATACTGCAGCATCGTTGTGCTATATTTTTAGTGTGCGCTATGGTGCCAAATCGTGTGCGCGTGCAGGTGTGCGCATTATAAAAGAGACCTAGCCGTTTTTTTGTCTATAGTCTAACAATGTTTAAAAATGCCGGTGTTTGATATATATTGCTTCCAGATGTTCAACGCAACATTTTTGTGTACGATGCATTGAACGATTATCCTTCATACTTTACACGTGCACATTTGTTTCCCTTTACCGTAATTGTGCACTATTTTGAGGACAGTTCTTAATATTTATTACTTTGTTACAAAGAATAACTTCATTTTTAATCCAGTGTTCTGTTTTGAAGCATGGAATTGGAGCGAAAAGAATAGTACCTATCTATTATGCGTTAATCTTCACTGTGTGTTCACTTTTGCAATCTAAGGTAGGTAGGTGAATACATTTTTCAGTTTTTGATATTAATTATTTTATGGTAAATTAATAACTAACTAACTTACTATCACTCCGTTTCTCCACGGGAGTAGGCAGAGAGGATAGAGTGTCACACTCTTCTGTCCTGACGTCTTCTCATACAAGCTCGCCGGTTATTGCGGTTTCTAACAGGACCATCTTCCAGTATCTGGTTTACCTGGTCGTCTCAAGTCTTCCGCGGGCGTCCTCTATTTTTGGTGCCACCAACACTTGCTTCATATATCTTCCTTACCATTCTCTCCTCATTCATTTGTTCCATATGGCCAAACTACCTTAGTGATCCTTTTTTAATCTTGCTCACTATACTAAGATTTGATTTACATTTTTTCCTTGTTACTTAATTCTTTACTCTGTCATAAATTGATCTTTCACACATATTGTTACATAATATAAGTACAGTCGATTCCGCTTAATTGGGCCGCCGGTTAATTTGGGCAGCCGCTTATTTGGGCCAAATCTTAAGGAACGGAAACCAAACCAGGTAACTAATAGTAATATACATCGCTTAATTGGGACGACATTCCGCGTAATTAGGACAGTTAATTTAAGATTACAATACATAAGTTTAAAATTTATTAATAAGTTCCACAAAAGCCAGAGAGTTAGTGCAAAAATTTCCCTTTTGCAAACAATACAGTTTGTCGCTGACAGTTGGCGAGCTATAAAAACCAATACTATATAAAATATTTACGCCTTTAGATATTTCCGAAATTTTGAGCAATGAGGGAAATGAGGACATGTTAGAAGTTCTATTGTTAATTATCAAGAGTTTTCGATAATATATAACAATTGACCATATTACGATGAAAATAAAGAATGAGAATGCAATTGTTGAAGAATTAAATCGAAACATAAAAAATTAGATGAAGAATACGTTGATAATTAATATCTAACTGTGCCTGTGTGTAACTATGAGAAAAAAAAAATTATAGCCTAGTTACACCGTTACTTTATGCAGGAAGCCAATGAAGGGAGCCCTACGTATTTAATGAAAAATATTCATCATTTAATTTTAAGCTCGCTTCGCTTAATTGGGGAAGCCGCTTAATTGGGACAAACTTCCTGGTCCCGATGTATCTCAATTAAGCGGAATCGACTGTAGATATTAAGTAACATTTGTTTGCTTTAATAATTATAGCGTATAAGAGTGATAAAAAAATCCGCCCCATCCCTGGAACGCCCCGAATAGCTCTGAAATTAAGCGAACCCCTTGTTAACGTATTGGGCAGCCCACCGCTGATTTGCGTTAGAAGAAACATTAAAAGGTGCTTAATTAATAATACATTTCTGATTTAATATAACAAAGAAATGATACGCTTTGTTGTTTTTGAATTTTCAGTGAACGGTTGGCATCTTGATGGAGTATTTACTCCATGAATAAATTCTGTCAATTCGCCACAAACTGCAAGTTCAGATCGCATTCTCAAAGGCGTGATGCGTTTCGGAATGCTCTCTGCGTGGAATTTATTGACCACTGAAAAGAGGGCCTCGCTTTTAGCATCAGTGATCCAGAAGGTGACAGTCATACGTATTTGTTTTTCTCGTTAGGAGCCGAGACACCTGTTGTGGCATCATAAAGTTCACAAAATGTTGGGTTGTTGTTGCAAATATATAACCTGTTTAAGGGGCATCGGGTAAATTTTTAGTTCAACAGTTAGTAGTTAATTTAATTAACAAGTATGGCTTCTCTGCGACGACTGATCTTTGCCGAAAAGCGATTTAAAAAGGTTATACACTTTCGGGATAAATACATTCAAACATTAATATAATTTAAAAAATGCTATTATTGGGAACTATTATTGTGAAGTTGCAGTTTTTCAAAACATAGTTCTGTGGTAATTTATAGAAATTTATATATCAGTTAGAAAGATATACAGAAAAATTCAATTTATCGAACAAATACTATATATATATATATATAATTAATAATAATAATAATGGATAATTAGTATAGCCCCATTTTCGTAAAAACTTTCACCTTAAGGGCGCTTTACACATAAACTGTTTATAGTTCTACAATTATCGTTGTTTTTAAAATTAAAAATTGTTATTTTCATTTATGGAAATGACTTTTTAAAAAGGAGCATTTTTGTTTTTTCTTAAAGTTTCTGATGCACTGTTTTTATGACGGAGGGCAAAGAGTTCCACGGTTTTGGACCAGCCACCGCAAATGCCCGTTTACTAAATTTAGATTTCTGGCAACGGTTGGTCCGTTCTACAACCCTTCCTGCAGCTGAAGTAGAGGCTGACCTGATAGTTTGACGTCTACCATTCAAATTGTCTGGGATGCAAAGCTCTTGAAGATACAGAGGCGCCATGTTGTGTGTCGTCTTGTACATCAACCGGCACAATTTAAATTCAACTCTTTCAGGGAATCGAAGCTAATGTAGCTGAAGTAAAAGCGATGTTATATGAGAGAATTTGGAAACACCATATATTATCCGTGCAGCCGCATTTAGAACAGATTGTAACCTATCCAGCTGAAACGTTGGCAGGCCAGCATAAACGCTGTTACAATAGTCCACACGTGACACCACAAATGCATTTATAAGTAGACGGACTGCCTCGAGAGGAAGATGTCTCAGAATACTTTTAATCAGTCTCAGTTGATAAAAACATTCACTGACTGAATTATTATCGATATGATATACCCCTATTAAAATGTACGCGACTAAAAAACAAAAAAAAATTTGACCAAAAGAAAAAAGATGATTATATCAGGAAAAATGGTTTCGAAAATATTGTGTTATTGATAAATAAAATTGTATTTTGTGTTATTTGCGATTAAGATTTTGTTTGATGACTCAGACCTTTGCTGCGTAAATTATTAACATATTTTAATTTTATTTATGTGACACGCGGAGATATTTTTATGAATTGGGCATGTTATTTGACCTACTTGTGGAAAAAAGTTCGCCATCGCTGCAATAGACCACAACACTGTATTGTGATTTATTGATGTTTAGTAAAATATGGTTGAAGATATTAGCCTGCCGATATTAAAATCTATCGCCACACCATTTGGCTCAATAACCATTCATCAAACTGCCCAAATCCTGCATCTTGTGTTGGATCATTTTCAAAATGAATAAATTGAAACATTAACATCAAACGAATCCATTTTGAACGGAAGCGACACACTTGTACGTGGGTACCTGTCCTATCCTGGTTTTACACGCAAATAATTGGCTAAATTTATGGTGCCACTTAGTCCAGTATTTACTGTTACACTTTATATTCATGAGGATATTTTTATGGCGGCTCCCCGTGGCTAGTCATCCTCGCGACATTTACAGTACTTACCGAGATACAGATATACGCAGAGAAGACTGGGGTCGATGGTGTCACGCGGTTATTGCAGCATTCGTTAAGAAATATAAATTACAGGTTTATTTATTAGATATATGATTCATTTGACATGAATCATATATTTTTTGTTAGTAATATAAAACTAGTGTTTTTGATTTATTGAAATGCCAGTATATACACCGAGGTGTACTGTATTATCCTTGCATCACAATAAAGTAAACAGATTTTATGTCTCCTAAATCTGTTTTTCTTTTAATCATGTGTGACGGTAAATAATGCGTTTGTAAATGTATATTTTATGTACCAAATACCAAATACTTGTAGTTTTAAAAGGATTTTTTTTTAAAGTAAATCATTATTACATTATATAAACCTTATGGAGATACTACCATTTCTGGAAGAATTAAAAATAACACCCACAGCTGATGTAAATAAAATTCTTGTTGGCACAAAAAGTAATTATCAGAAATGCTAATGAACAATTATTTAAAATGCTTGTTAAAAAGTTGTAAAAAATAAAATGTAATCTTGTCGGTTTTAGAATAAATATGCCTGATTTATAAAATTCAGATATATTTGGATCTGTATAAATTAAAAATGTTTCCTTTAACCTCGGTCTCCCCCTTCATATTTTCATTCTTCAACATCGAATAAAATTATTTAAATTGTATTTAATCTCTGGAATATTACATAATGTTGTACATGTTGTAAAACTTAGGTACTTTTATTTAATTCAATAAACGCAAATAGCCTTACTGCGCATTTGTGTATGGTGAACTTATCGGCTGACTTGAATAGTTTGCTCTAGAATTATTTATAAATTAAATGAACATGGCTATACAAATTCGATTTATGGAACCTAAATTATTTTTATTTTTGTTACTTTCTCACAAATTTTGCAATAATATGTTTATTTAAGAATTTTAAAAAAACGCATTAGTTGGTGTAGCATAATCGGTTAATGTATTTCCCCGGATAGGAAGATATTTTTTTGTTAAATTGATTATATATGTATATCTTTCTAAGTAATACATTTAATTTGTATTAAAAATAATTTTTAATATAAATAAAATGAAAAATATAACTAACTTTAAATTGCATAATCTAAAAGCGCCATTGCACATATATTTTTTTTACTGTTTTAATTAATAACATTTTTAAACTCCCCCGTACAGTAAAGATATATATATATATATATATATATATTTATATACTGCACAGTTCCTTCGTAATAAAAAGATTTTATAGAATATTTTTTTATTTTTAACATATTTTAATTTTTAGACCACATTATACGTTAATATGGACAGCATAATTAATAAGGAAATTATCCTGAACATAACTTTAGAAAGAAGAGTTAGGAAGTGCCACAACGGTGAATGAATGAACTGCATCTGACCTGCAGGGACCCTGGAGTCAGGTTAAAGGGTGACCCAGGATCGAGACTTGCGGAGGTAAGGTGAGATAAAATCTGATTAAGCCCTCTATATATCGATATTAAGGAAGAAATAATAAAATATTCACATGTCAATGGTATTTTAAATCAAATAGAAGCTTATAAAGGAATTGAGCCCAAATGAGAAATTAAATTTTAAAAGAACATTAAAATGATAGCGGTAAATTGAACAATATAATATAATTAATATTAAGTTTATATGTAAGGGGATCTTACATACTGTTCATAATAAATTCATTAAAAAATATTTGTTTCTAAAAATAATTTAGTATAAAATATTTATTCCAAAACCGAATACGATATATGCGCCAAAATACTATTTAACTACTACTAAAATAACTAGTTTTTTCAAGAATTACCGACCACCTAATTATTTTCAATTAAACAGTAATAATTTCACAAGTTTACTTCGTTATATCTGCGTTCAATTATTCATTCGCGGCACAGTCGCATGCAGACTGCAAGCTATAGACAGTAGACTGCGGCAGAAAACGAACGAATTATTAAAATTATTGCAGTGGCGTAGCCCTCGTTTCAGCAGTCATATTCAATCATAAGAAATCCTTTTGACCAGAAAATTTAAATTACCAATAACTTTAAAATGCTGCTATAAACACAGGTAACAATAAAACAGGTAGACTGAGAGAACCGCGACTGGACAACCGATATTCGCAGTTTGCGCAAAACCTCGCCCGACTAACACGGCATTTTATTTTACAAATTATAGTTTTCGAGATCACTGAGAATGGTTCTATGAAATTAGGTGTAATATTTTATATAAAAATGTGATAGTGTATATAGTGATAATTATTTTATATGCAAGGAAAGCGACCTTATTATGAATATCTTATAATTATTGTGAAAGTGCTGGTATTCGAGAAAGATGAAAGCAAGACACCGTGCAAAATACTTGTAGGTAATGAATATTTGGAACAAGTAGATGGGTTTGTGTATTTAGGAAGTATGTTCGATAGAAACGGAAAGACAGAGAAAGATATCGAAAGCAGGGTGACTGCAGGGAATAAAGTGAACGGCGCTTTGAAAGGAATTATAGCCAATAGGGACTTGTCAACTGAGGTAAGACTAGCGGTTCACAATGGAGTCCTGACCGGTACCAGGACTCTATTGTCGGTACACTGATGTATGGAAGAGAGGCCTGGAGCTGGCAGAAGAGGAACGAAAGTAGACTGAATGCAGTGGAAATGAGATTACTTAGACGTATATGTGGTAGATCCATTTATGACAGAGTATAGAATGAAGAAATAAGGAAAGAATATAAAACTAATGTTAGTATAGTGAGTAAGATTAAGAAAGGATCACTTAGGTGGTTTGGTCATATGGAACGGATGAATGAGGAGAGAATGGTTAGAAAGATATACGGCGCAAGTGTTGATGGCTCCAGAAGTAGAGGACATCCGCGGAAGACTTGGCACGACCAGGTAAACTAGATACTGGAGGATGGTTCTGTTAGAAGCCTCAATCATCACACAGGAATCATTAGTTTGACAGAAACCTATACTAAAAAATGAGTACAAATAGCTGATGACGAAGAAGAAAAATAAGAGAAGAAATGACTTCTATCTGGACGGGGTTAATATGTTAATTAAATTATATACTACTACAAACCTCTTAAGATTTAACTATAAATTACTGTATGTAACATTGCACTGCTATTAATAACTATATATTGCCAAACTTGAAACTATTATCTAACTTGACATCGTGACAATGTAACAAAACAGTAATAATTGTACACATTTTATTATTATTAGTATTTTTTCATTTCAAAATTCTGAAGATATGAAAAATACTTTTTTGTTTTCCATATTAAAATAGTCTTCTGAATAACAATATTGTGAATTAAATTTATTCATTATTACAATATACATTTTTTTGCTTAAATTTCAATTTTGTTTACGGATTAATATTATGAATTTTTAACAAATTTACTCTCTTTCATAAATTACGTAGGTATTATGCTAACAATAGAATAATTTCCCGTGGAATAACTTTCAATGAATTTATACAATAAAAACATTATTAGATTTGGGATGCTCAGCTATTTATACTGAAAAGTATTTCTGCAGTAAAGTTATTTATTATACGTTTTTAAAATCTCAAATTATATAATAATAATTTTAATATTTATTTTCTATTCGTTTTATATAACTTATATTTGGAATATAAAATTATATAACATCCGTGTCCACTTTCAGTTCCAAACCATTTCTTACATTTTGCAGTCATAACATTAAATTGTTTCATAAGGAAAGTTACCTTAAATAATTTTCTTTCATAAAGTGCTATATTTGTAATGGAAATATGTAAGATTCTTATCATAAAATAATTAAATAGTACATAATAAATCGATACTTGTAGTTCGAGAGGTTATATAAAAGTGTATTAAGAATATCATATTTTTTACGATTACCAATAATGTACTTTTTTTCAATACCAGCAATAATATTACGTCGCTCTCAGGCAATACGAATAAAAGCTAAACTAGAAACATGGCTAGACTTTAAAAGAGTCCCGTAAATAGTCAGCTACTTTGGATTAACTTTTTACTTTTAAAGGAATTGTAGTGAGTATTAATACTACTAATAATATTTTAAATAGGTACTAAAAATAAAATGATAAGATGAACGTATAAATACTAGTGAAGATACTTGAAGAAGCCAAAATGATGAGCATCGAAGCCACTATCATTCAGCAATGGGTTGGTCACATAACCTGAAACCATACTACAAAAAGATTTGCATGGAGGGTAAAAATGATGCTCCAAAGACTTTAGCAGCAGAAGACAGGCCGAACTGGAGGGCAATAGTATAGAGTAACACTAAGTACAGGGTGAATATTATGTTCCGGGCCGATTTTGCTTGGCCGCCACTTTGGTTTGGAAAATATTTGTCAGTGTGAATTTAGAAGTCATAAATAGTATTTGACTACAATTTATTTTGAAGCATCTAACGTCTCAACAACGTGTTGAAGTTATTAAAACGTTTTATCTAAATAATAATGGTAATGTTGTAGCCATTAATGGTGATCGCTATCGTCACATTTTGGTGGCCGAATTTGATCGATTAGATCTGCAACATATGTAGTTTCAACAGGACGGTGCCACTTCACACATAGCCCGAGCTAGAGCTACGCTTGAAAATTTTTTGTCGATCGTGTAATGTCAAAAAGTGGTGATATCGACTGGCCTCATCGATCACCTGATTTGATGGGTTCCGACTATTTTTATGGGGTACATGAAACGAACGGTCTACGCCAATAAGCCAATAGCAATTCCGATGCTAAAGGAAAATATTCGAAATGAAATTGCTGAAATAACATGCAAAGTGTGCGAGAATTTTATGAACAATTTGGTAAAAAGAGCACACGTTTGTGTCATATTTCATACATAATTGTAATAATCTAAATAATCGATAATCGTAAAAACCAAATTACAAAAATTGTGTTTCATTTTCTAGTTATTCAAAAATAATAGCGGCCTGGAAAATTGTTTTCACCCTTTAGAATGCCAACGTTTTCTTACAATCGGGAGGAGAAATCGTAAAGAAAAATAAGAGTAAACAAAGCAAAGAAGCTACCCCATAGTTGTTGCTTTCTCCCCATGATGTCACAGAATTTGCAGATCCAGGGTCGTACCCAGGTTACCTAATGACTCACCATCATAAAATACAGTCTTCCTCGGACGCGAAGGATAGTCGTGGTCGAGTGAGTAGTGGCCTTCCTAGTGATAAATATGATAAGGGATGAATACGCACTAAACTAGTGAAAAGTTTTATTAAATCGATCGTAATCCTATTTTTGATGCTTAAAGTGATAAAATTATGGTTATAGAAAATTATTAATTGAAAAATTAACAACCTTTGAATAAACCATACATATTTGTATAAAGTTTGTTAATTTTAATAATTAATAGATCGTTATTATTACACTATTAGTGGCAGTTAACAAATAAATTATTTAACTGGAATTTATTGTTGATGACCATATATTTTTAATTATTAAGGAGAAAATATTTTTGTTGTGAAGTTACATTTTCAGAATATAGTACTATGTTTTTTTTAATACAAATTAAATCACCTAGAAAAGTACACAGAAATAATCTATTTATCGAAAAAATATTAAGTTGCTACTGGATATACCGGTATTTAAGATTCTCCGCAATATAAATTTGATTACTTTTAAAAATGTAATAAGAGATATATCATTACAGAATATAAATTAAAAATTTGTCGAAAACGCATTCGATTGCAACAGCAAAAATGATGACGCGCTTTCCCCGGTTGGGAAGAGGTCCAGGATCGAGTTCCGGTGGTAACTAAATATATATTTTCGATAAATAGATTTTTTCTATGTATCTTTCTAGTTGATTCATTTAATTTGTTTTAAGACATTTGTTAATTTAATTGCTAAATATGTCTAACCACAAAACATTACTTCAAATATTAAAACTAGTATTGGTAACAGAAAGCGATTTCTTAACACAACGCAGTAAGTGAATAGTTGTGAGGTTATATGGTGGCAATTTGTTTGCTAGCTAGTTAATTATATCATATAAATTACATTAAAGTAAGCCTTAGTGAAGGAACGACGTTCTGTCGTTTGACCGCGGCACGCGTAACTCGTGCATTTGTGCACATCATGCTTAAACTTGTTAAGTCCGCTTCGCACTGACCCGGCATCACCGCGAGGTGCGGTAGTAATTGGGATGACCGCAAATATATAATAATCATAAATTACTACCAAACGCTCTTTGGCGCATGTGTCGAGAGCGTATTTTGCCCTCCTGGCACACAAATAATTTGTTCTCGTTTATACCCAATGACAGCGCGTATTTTATTGCAGATTTTTTTAGTTTGTTATACTTTTAAATTACGATTCCGCGCCAAGAAATATTTGATCAGATTAGTAGCACACCCGCTTGAAGCGACTGGCAATACGAATACCTACATAAATATATTCAGTTAACTGTTTAAAGGTTGTATGTAAGTTTTTCTTAGTAACTATTTAATTTCTGATTTTTTTAACAGGCGATTACTCGCAAGAATATTAGTAATTTGTTGCCCGCATGTTAGATTGTATTGTTTTTTTTCCTGAACATAATTTAGCATTAACGTTATTTTACATATTTTTTATAATATTAAAAATAAAATAATTAACACTACGTTTAACTTATAAAATTACCCAAGAGTAATTTTCGTGATATAGTATGTATCATTCTTAAGACATTTCCTTGTCGTTGTGGCTCCATTACACGGTAGGTTTTGTATCTTCCAGCAAACTAGCTCTTAAACTTATTTCTTGGCCGTCAACTTCTTCACTGTGGCTACAAATGTGTATGACTTAAACATAAAATTAAATTAGGTATATAACGTACAGATTAATAGCGAACAAAAAAAAAGAAATGTAAGTGGTAACTTAACGATTTGACAAAAGGTCTTTGAATTATATATACATAAAGAGGGAGATAGAATATAAAATTACACAGAGACAGAATTCATGTATAGTTAAATAGAACATCAAGGGAGACAGAATATAAAATTATGTGCAAAAGAGAGAAACCGAATACGTATACAGAGAGACGGAACATTAAGATAGGAAAAAATACACTGTTGATGAATATTAAATTGATTTTAAAGGAAACATACCTAATATGGGCCTAATAGATAAATTAATTCAATTATTAAAAATTGACGTATCACTATTTATTGCCTTTTTTATTTATCTTGCACATGTAATTTTATATTCTATCTCCTTCTTTATGTATATATATAAGTGCACTCTTTTGTATTTATTATTAGTTTCAAATACGTCCTGATGAAGCTTGAGATAAGCAAAACTGGTCAACGTATAATAAATTTCGTAGTTTCATACAAAGTGATTGTTATTTTATTTTATTTAATATGTCAAACCATAAAGTGATTGCTTTCTACGAAAATATAGTTTAATTTATTAATTCCAGTTTCTAAAATAATAATGTATTTCCGCAACAATATTTATGTTATACAGTATTTACCTAAAAGATTCGAATTAAATAACTATCAATTTGAGATTTAATCCACTTTGAACTATAAATAACTAGACACGCATCAAACACTACTCCAACTTGATAAATCTATCTAACCTCGAACATAAATATTATTTAATGAGTCAAAGAAGTTTAATAATTTTTTACTGGTGAAATTGATATCAAAGAATTTTTCTTACTACGCGAGTGATTTCGAGTTAAGAAGATAATTAATTCAATGACCTTTTGTCAAATCGTTGTTAGAGAAGTGTCCATGGAAGAATGCCAGTGTAGCGTAGAAAACGCGGTGATTTGGTTCATAAACAGAATAAAATCAGTATCGATATTGTATGTTGTTCTTCACGATACGGTTAAGTATCTTCCAGGAAAACGGTGAATCTACCAGAAGAACCTTCCATAAAAAAAACATCTAGCGCTCAATCTTCTACCTAGTGACTAACCGAATTAAGTGAATTAATAAATAATTATATAGATTTATATATTTAAAAAAAGGTTGTTTCATCACCAGCTAACTGGGCTTAACTCTATTTTAAGACGGGTATTACCTATATCTCATAAATAAAATTTAGACTCCTATAACAGATGGGGGCTCTCGACTTTCGCATTTAATTGGTTCCTGGAATGTGCGCGAAAGTTAAAATGTGCAAAAGTGTAAAAAAATACACAAAATGGGATGTATTATCAATTACGTATATATTTATCAATCACACACGTGTACATAATAAAATAACAATGCGTATTAGTACTCGGGAATCTTCTTTATGAAATTGTTAAGAGATTGTTCACTGCCGCCCTTTTTTTTTTCTTTTCCTGCTAGAGAGTTCTATAACATGTCTATACGTACTTGAGACTTACGCTCTGTATTGGAATCACATTCATCCATGATAACCAAAAAATTATCAAGATGCATGAAGACTTCATTCATATTTTTGATTGTCAAAGTCTTGACGATGGCAGCCTCTTATTCGTCTTCATTTTCTATTTCATTTGCTTCTTGTTGTTCAATTAGGTATTCATTCGACAAAGGCTTTGAATGAGATTCGATTAATTCATCAACATCTTTGTTGTTGACGTCCATGTTTAGTTCATTCATCATTGAAACTATTTCAGTTATGATAGTTTCCGGAGATTCTTCAGGGGTTAGATGATCGCCCATCATTTGAGGGCATAATTTTTTCCAAGATTCTTTGAGATCCGCTAAACTTGTTTACATACATTTCAAGAACGGAGAGAAAGAGTCAGAACATTATCGGAAAAAAAACAACGGTCGAAAAATGTGCGAAATAGCAAATTGTGCGAAAGCCGAGGGCCGCCTGTACATGCATTTAGTTTTAATTTATCATATCATAATGGCCCATATCCATGGACCAGACTTATCTCAGAGATTCAACTCGAATGCGCCTGAAGAACAGTTTAAGGCAAAGGAATCATTACTCCATGTATTTTGCTCGCAGGTTAGAATGACGCATCTAGTATACATGTACATTTACATTTTCAGAGATTAAGACCTCATTAGGAGATCATCGTGAGCACGTCCATTATAAAGTGATATTACGCCGTTCACTTCAATATCAAATCAAGTGAAAATATTAAATACTTACAACGTACTTTTTTGTATTTTTAGGACGTTACTATCTAAGATAAGTGCAAAAAACAATTTATAACGTCGAATACTAATTGTGTGAAAAAAGACTGGAACAGAATGGGAGAGTTTGGAATATGATCAAAAGTGAACCAGGGATAGTAGTCGGTGGAGAACACTTGTAGAGGAGGCTAAATCCCACCTTGGAATGTAATACCGTGAAAGAAAAATAATGAATTCTGAACATACATACTTTTATTTCATTTTTGGTATTCCATTATGATAAGCGCAAAAAAAAACAATTTATAACGTCAAATACTTTCATTATGGTTTAAAAAAAATAAACGACAATACTTATCTTTTGACATTATATTGTAAAGCATTAAAACAAAGTATACAAAATTTTAATTTATAAAAGAAAAGCAGTACTTTTTTCTAAGACAAATTATCATATATTATTGTTACAAATAACGTTATCCAGCATCCGAGTGTCTTCACAACCTTCAGGTTCTTCTCGCCACGGCAATGTTCTCACAAAGTAATAGGAAACGTCCGACTGATATTGTTTATGGTAAATTTATGGGGAAATGACAGCCTTATCGCAGCACTCGCTCGTGAGATGATATACATTTTCTACGACTCAATGAATTCTGCATGTCGCCCGTTGCGAAAATACGACGAAAGATTAGTCAAGTGAAACTATTTTCATACCTGTTAAGTGAATAACTTAACTATTACCAATTTTGTAGTTTAATAATACTTTCAGGATTTTTTTTCTTTTAATTATGGTCATACGTTAATGTGTTCACCACATTTAATGGGTTCATGTAGACAATATCCTTGAAAAGTTGATTCTATAATTTATTAGAGAGTAGCAAAATTAACATTTAATTTCACGGCCATTTTTTATCAATATCTAAGACAAGCGCTTACCAAAGTCAATACCATAAATATAACACTAATCTCTGTTAAGAGTCCGATATTATAAACTCTAGTTATTAAATAGAAAAAACACGTAAAAGTTATATTCTGTGACGTGCTTGTGGTCTAGGGGTTTCGATGCTCGCCTAGTGATCTAGTGGTCGGGGGTTCGAGCCTTGTTCCAGGATGCCATCAAGTTAGTCCAATTTTTATTGCAAAAGCGTTTAGCTTAGTTTTAAAATATTAAAAATATTATTAAGAGAACACAACATAACAAGAATGTGTTCTCCTAATAATAAAGTTGTATCAATGTGTCCAAAATTTAATAAAAATGAATTGATAATTCTGGCGTCTGCTATAAGATTACTCAAAGGTGTTTGAGATACCGTAAAAATAACCGTGCCTATTAAGTGTTAAAAACTCTATGTGGAATATTTCGTATCGAAATATTTCTTACAAACAAGAAAAAGTTTATCAGATCATATGTTTACCCACCTATTATTGATAGTGGGAAGCAGTGGAGAAAAAATATGTTTTTAAATAATCTTACTTCAAATTCAATTATAATAAATATCCCAAATTCTATACAACGAGCTTTTTACACTATACTAACAAATTAAAGAATTATATATTAAATAACAAGGATAAGGACGATATTTAAAAAAAAATTGGCGGTCTACAAATTAATTTGCAATGATTGCAATTATTTTTATATAGGTAAATCTTGCAGAAATTTTGATATTAGAATTAAGGAGCACCCAAGATGCCTAAATAATAACTATTCAGAATTTTCCAATCACCTTTTGGAAACAATCCATTGTTTTGGTATTAACAAGGGTTTAGAAATTATACATACAAATACCGTTAGATAAATTTGAAATTTTAGAAATAAGAAAAAGTGTTAATAACAACCAAATTTCATTTGCAAATAGTCACCTTTTAAATTTGTTTTCATATTAGTTTTTACTTATTCACCATTTTATAGTTTTGTTTCTATATATGCTTGTATTTTTAATTTCAGTATACATTGTTTCTTGAAGAAGATACCTTGTGTATCGAAACATGTCGAATAATCAATACACAGTGGTTTAAACAAAGTATTTTGACTAACCTTACTAGTTATAATGTGTTATCTGAAAATATTGAATGCATGCTTTCTCATTGAGAAATACTTAATTCTCAAGATGTTGTAAATTTTCGCTGTCACAAATTCAGTAGAAAGGTTTAAAAAGCGAGCAATAAAGCAAGTCAACGCTGTAAATCTGCACTCCGCTGCATCATTTATTACCGTTTTACTAACCCAAGAGCTGTAAATAAGTAATACGTTAATGTGTTATTTCCAAAGACGTGGCCTAAATTACGAGAGGCCGTGTTTACGAGTTCCGTTGTCGGATCACCTGTCAATTATAAATAAAATTAAGGAATCGTTTCGGCTGCACACCTTCGGCATTGAAGTCAAATACCGCGCAACAATCGAACGAATCAATTTTGATTGAAGTGTGATCATTAAAATATTTAGCAAATTAGGTTTTATCAAACTGCAGCACTTACACGCATGACAGTTTAATCACATTGCGTCACAAGCAGGGCCGGATTTAATCTTGAAGGAGCTCGGGCTAATTTAATTAAATTATTATTATTTAATTAAAAAAATATTATACATTCATGCATATTAAATGAATCAACTAGAAAGATATACAGAATAAATCCACGCATCGCAAAATATTTAGTTTGCTACCAGAATTCGAGCCTGGAACTCTTCCTGTCCGGGGAAGCGCGCTCACCATTTCGCTATAGCAATCGAATACATTTTCGACAAATTTACGGCGCTTTGAATGGAATTATATCTAACGAGACTTTGTCAACCGAGGCAAGACTAGCGGTGCATAATGCAGTTCTAGTACCGATACTGATGTACGAAAGTGAGGCTTGGAGCTGGCAGAATAAGAATGAAAGTAGACTGAATGCAGTGGAAATAAGATCACTTTGGCGTATATGTGGCAAATCTATTTATGACAGAGTAAAGAATGAAGAAATAAGGAAATAATGTAAATCTGATGTTAGTATAGTGAGTAAGATTAAAAAAGGATCAGTTAGGTTGTTTGATCATATGGAACGAATGAATGAGGAGAGAATGGTAATAAAGATATATGACCAGAATTATAGGAAGTCCGCATAAGACTTGGCACGATCAGGTAAAGCAGATAATGGAGAATGGTTCTGTTAGAAGCCTCAACAATCAGCGAGCTTGTATGAGAAGATGTATGGATGTAGACGAGGCAAGAATTGTGTCAGGACAGAAGAGTGTGGCGCTCTAGCCTCTGCCTACCGTAAGTAAGATACAATACTCTTTCAATCCAGGGAAGCGTGTTAAATGTAAGTTCACAACATAAATATGTTCTCCTTAAAAAATATATATTATTATCTACTCTCCTGGCTCTTTTGGCATAATTATTTATTATTTCATTAAAATGTAAGGTTTAACATTACAGACTCTCTTGACTAGAGCCTTGGGGTTACTACTAGTTTGGGAGTCATAGCCAAACCAGGCTTATGTCAGTGACCAGCTCTGGATTTATTACATGACTATCGATAATATGTTAATATGACATGGAAAGATTGTTGGTGTCTGAACGAGGTGGTGGGAAAATATTGGATGCAGGAAGGGTGAAAGGAATTCGGGAGAGGGATAGGAATAGGTGACAGGGGGCGGCTGAAGAACCAGAAAACATGGCCCACATGTGAATCGCTCCCTTTGGTATATGGATATTTTTCCACTGGATCTACAAGTCTTCTGGCTTCTGAACACGTACTCCGATGGTCTGCACGAAGTACACTTGGGCATACATTTTTAGTGATAGTACAAAAGTGTCAAACACCACCATGCACAATGGCAAAATGTACAGCACTAAATCGGTTCAAATAAATATCAGCAGGATGATAATTAATACAAGCAAATAATTCGGTCCCACACTTGGCGGCAGTCAATACACCCAAAATGCTACTTTTAGTTCAAAGGTACAACTTTAACTCTTCAAAACCATAGATAACACACTACAGAAAAATCTCGTTTTCTGGTAAAAGGGTGATGGTAATAGACAAGAACCACCGATCTACTATGCTATGTTCACATGCGCGCGCACGGCGATCGGCGATCCATAAATAAATTATAAAGATCGAACAGACTTGTGTAGTGACTAATGGTCACAATACCTCTGATAAGAGCAAAATAATGAAGAAGATACACACTTAAAATATGTTAGGACTACCTTCACGCTTACTTAAGCGCGCTTTAGAATAAAAATTAAGTGTTATTTATTTATTTTTTGATATAGCCGGTATTCATTATATATAAATAAAGCAAACACGATTTTTTTGGTTCTATTTAATTTTTCCAAATATATGGACGATCGTATCGGTTGTCTAGGTCATCAGTTGATAATGACCTACACAGTCTAAACGATCGTCCAATTATTTGGAAAAATTAAATAAAACCAAAAAAATCGTGTTTGGTTAATTGTGTTGATTAAGTGTTTTATTTAATTAAAAATTTGCAACTGTAATATTTTTCGTTATTTTGTGTTATTATTTAAAACTATACTCTAAGTTTCTTTCTTTTTGTAACTACGATTATATATAGTGTTCTTTTCAGTGTTATAGCGTTTTTAATTTGTTCATATTTCACTCACTTAGGAGTTGAGAAGCCATATTTACTTTTCTTATTTTATTGAGTCTGTCTCAGCCTTACTTTTAAAAGCTTCTTTATTTTAGCATTATCTTTTTTTTTGTTTTTTTGATATTGTTGTGTGTTTTTCTTACTTTTTCCTTGAATTAATATTATTGTTTTCTTTAGCTTACTTTTTCTGTTTTTCTTCTACATCACATCTTAAACGAATTTATTATATTGTTCCTCTACGTTTGCGGTTCACGTTTCACATTCATATATTATAGTTTTACGCTTCAGATAAATATTTTAATGAATGATTTTTTTTTTCTTCTCTCATACTATCTTTGCTTAAATCTGCAGTGCTTCTTATACATTAAGCGTTAAAAAGGGATTGCTATTAATGTGATACAATATAAATAAAATTGGGGATTTTTAGCCACTGTTGCTTTATTTATGAATAAATTCGTTATATTTTCGTGAAATTATATCACTGGTAGATAGATCACCCGAGGGTGAGACAGGTTGCATGTATCAAATTTAACAGAGGTAAAAATAACTAGTGGATTATATTACTTTTAAATATTTATAATTATTACAGTCAATTATTTTTACGATGATGCTATTACTATATTAGTTAGATTTAGATAGAAATACTATTTATTCTTGAAGAGTTTTATGATACAACTACCAAAAAAATAATTGCACTATCGTCAGTCATGATCAGGAAAGCTCAAAACCGTTGGTAGATACGATTATTTTGAATTCTATAAGCTTGGCTTGCGTTTCAGTAGAAATGATACAACTATTTTTTCATGTACGGCTGCAGCATATCTAGTCACCACACTTGTAGTCGTTGAATAACTGGTCATTAAATGTTGCCGTCACATGAAGGATTATGTACGTACGAGTATATAACATGTACAAAGTCAGCGATGTCCCCTAAAGGATTCTCAAACGGATCGTCATAATAATTTTGGTAAACGCTCATACAACCCCGTCTTCTCACATATGTATTTATATAAAACACATTTTAGTTATCATCTCCAATCATGTTCAGTATATCAACACTTTAATCTGCAAAGCAGCTAACTCCATTTTTTTTAAATGTTCAGGAGCAACAAAATACTGTTAAATTTTGTAATTAAACGGATTACGAAAATTCCAAAACACGCATTGGTAGTGTTTATACAGAAATAGGGTGGCTGAAATTTTTTATTGATATTTTGATTTATCTCGCACTTATAGGGAATATTTGGAGTTAGCTGAATTTCATTATCAAAATTGTAAAATATTATTGGGAGTTAGTTGATTTTTATTTCTAGTGCCATCAACACTTAAACAAAATCAATGTAAGGTTTTTCAGCACCTAACTTATTTATTATTTTAAAATACGCGATTTCACGTGTTTTAAAATCGATGGGAATTTTTGGCTTTTAGCGTACCATAGAACAATAAAAGAAGAAAATAATGGCATCAAAAACGGTTTTTTGACCTTAGGTGGAGTTAGCTGCTTTGCACATTAAGGTATCGATATTATAAATCATTTTTGAAGGCCTTGAGAGAGATGTCAAAAGAATGGCACAAACAAGTATGTAATACATTGTTCAAAAGCAATGATCCCGAACATTTTGAACTATTTTAATAATTAGGTGATGGTCCTGTCAAAATATAAAATCATTCTCATAACATATGAGGTGATCGGAATTTGAACTCCAAACTTTCTTCATATGGAAGGATTAGGAACATTAATACGAAAATTCGTCGTAAAGTTATTAAATTGTTAGAATTACACAGGTGACGCATTCTGCCATTAAGATTAAGTTCTGGGTTCGAATCCCGGTACTAACTAAATGTTTTTTGATACATAGATTTTTTCATATAATATGTTTTAAATATCATATAATTATATTCTCAAATTGCAACTTGACTGTGTGTACATTTCTCGAAATATTTAAAGAAATTCGGTATCTCCATAGTTAAAAAATAAATAAAGATGTGTATATGTAACAGGTACATGTCATATCTTATTAGGAGAACATATTCTTATTGTGAAGTTGTAATTATTCAGAACATAGGTCTGTGATATTTTAAATACTAATTAAATGTATTAATTAGAAAGATGTACATATAAAATCTATTTTATTCAGTGCACTATCCAATTATAATAATTAGTTGGATAATGCACCTTCTCCGGATTGAAATAAGATCCAGGTTTGAATTCCGGCAGCAACAACAATATTTTTCGATAAAATTGATTTTATATGTATATATTTCTAATTAATACATTTAATTAGTATTTAACATGTCATATCAATATTATTATTATTTTTTAAAAAGGCCCATATCACTAGATCGTAATGCGAGAATCCTAACCACTAGATCAAGAAGCTATTCAATCGAGTTTATTAAAAGTATTCAGCAATATTTTAAATAAAACGTTAACTCGCCTAGTGATCTAGTGGTCGGGAGTTCGAGTCTTATTTCAGGAAACCAGCAAGGTGGCCTATTTTCACCGCTTACTTTGAAAATAGTAAGAATATTGATGTGCCACGTGTTTGGCGCATTCATTAAAAAAAAAATGGTTCAGAAAAAGATTTTCAATTTTAACAACCGGTTTGCGCAAACCGGTGCGGACCCACGCGGGCACATCACTACGAAGTCCTCATTACGCGTTGCGTATAATTTAAAAGTGACTTTACTAAAACTTACACACGCCTAATTCAGAAAAATACATTAATCTTCGAGAAAATCACAGTACTTAACTGTTTAAAGAAATCCTCGAAGCTGGTTTTCCTCGAGGAATGGTGAAACGTGGACACCGGCCGAGCCCGCGGGCTTCACGGCGGGAATGCATCCCGGATTGTAATTTATGTGCGGAGCGTGTCGGGCTGCTCGTCATAACTCTCGCGCCGGTGCGCACGCGCGGGGCGCATCGGCGGCGAGCGGGATAATTAGCTGATTATTGCAACAGTGGGTTGTGTCGTTGATTGAAAGGGAATCGGCAGTCGTTCTAATAAATGTTCCCTTTCAAATATTTTTTTTTGTAATTTTTAAACTCAAGTTCAGTGCCGACAAATCGGCGATAACGGTCAAATAACATTTTAAAAGCTTGCAATAAATAATATTTTTTTACATATAAGAGAAAGTCCTACAATATCTACTGACAACTTTTTTTTTGAATTCCACAAAATTCATGTAATGAATTTTCAAAATGACATTTATAACCTCGTACATACATATAATTGAATAACTTTTTAGTTACAAATACTATGAAATATAAATTAAATATATTAATTAAAAAGATATACATATAAAATCAATTTTAACGAAAAATATTGTTGTTGCGCTACTGGGATTCGAACCTGGATCTCTTTCCTAACCGACCTATGTTCTGAATAATTACAACTTCACAATAAGAATGTGTTCTCCTAATAATAAAGTTGTATCAAAGTGTCCAAAATTTAATAAAAATGAATTGATAATTCTGGCATCTGCTGTCAGATTACTAAAAGGTATTTGAGATTCTGTAAAAATAAAGTAGATGGCTCTTTCAAATAATGGAACGATTAAATGTATTAATATCAAAAAGGTAACATATAGGTTCGAAAATTTGTCACTAAAAATATTGTCGCTGTAGCATAGTTGGATAATGCACCTTCCCCGGTTAGGAAAGAGATCCAGGTTTAAATTCCGGTGGCTCAACAACAATATTTTTTGAAAAAATTGATTTTATACGTATATCTTTCTAATTAATATATTTAATTCATATTTAATATATCACAGACCGTCTGTTCTGAATAATTACAACTTCACAATAAGAATGTGTTCTAACAAATACTATGATTAAAACCGTAATAAGTTTAGGAATAAATGGTTTGTTTCCAAATTTGCAACATTTGCATTTGAAAATTAGTTTTCAGAAATGTGTTCTTTAGTATTGATCATTAAAAAATGCAAAAATCACCAATATGTTATAAATAATCAGATATTTTAAATAAAAATTAAATATATTGATTAGAAAGATACACATATAAAATCAATTTAATCGAAAAATATTATTGTTGCTACTCTGTTCTGGCTTCTCCTTTAGGTTTACTCGAAAAGTATTTGAAATTCCGTAAAAACAAAGTAGATGTCTTTCAAATAATGGAACAATAGATGTATTAATTTGAAAAGTGTAACATATAGGTTCGAATATTTGTCGTCAATACACTGTGTTGGTACAGCACAATCGGATAATGCACGAAGAGATCCAGGTTCGAATCTCGGTAGCGCAACAACAATATTTTTCGATAAAATTGATTAAATATGTATATCTTTCTAATCAATATATTTAATTTGTATTAAAAATATCACAGACCTGTGTTCTGAATAATTACAACTTCACAATAAGAATGTGTTCTTCTTAATAATGTAATATATGTTGGCACAGCTTTACATTACAAATATGTGATAAATAGTGTAATATGTGTAAGCATAAGCTTCATGGATCCACACTTTACAATTTACACATTGAATCCAGTCTTAATTCCAGGGATATAGGACATGTTATCTTCGTGAGTAATATTTGATCATAGACAAGAAACCACACATTTTTGTAAAATGTTTAATTGTTTTACAATAGCTATTTAAATAATAACTCGTTTATTTATAATTTTGCACCAAAAATGGTTCCACACAATGCAAATTGTCGATCTAAGAATGATATCTCAAGCACAGGTTGACGCCGAACGAAACGGATTCTTATATTTTCATATCGAGAGATGATTTCACTAATTCTATCTTCTATTCGTAGTCCATAAGAATATCTAGCCGAATATCTAAGAAAAAACATACGTCTTATAATTGAAATCAAATTCAAATATATCAGCAAACATATTAGTACATTGCATTTCGATGTAATTTCTGCTGAGAATTGTGAAACACGAAAATAGATCACTAATTATTTAATGCAAATTAATTAATTATTCAACACAAATATTTTTTGATAATATAAAATTGTTGTTGTTCTTGTAAAATTATTAGTTTATCAACAAATATGTGTCGATAAAAAAATATTTCAGAATACCCACATACAAAAGTTAGAGACTTATTAAAACATCGCTCTGTCAACAAAACTCGAAACACAAACGAAAAAAATAGCAGACAATAACGTTAAAATTATAATGTAATAATAAAACGCTATACTTAATGTATAGTTCTTTGGTGTGTTCTTCTACTTCTTGTGTGCGGGAATTCAGGTAGTCGAGATAACTCGATGTAACTTATAGGTTCAAAAATTTATCGCTAAAAATATTGTCGCTGTAGCATAATTGGATAATGTACCTTCCCCAGTTAGGAAAGAAATCCAGGTTCGAATTTCGGTGGCGCAACAGCAATATTTTTCGATAGAATTGATTTTATATGTATATCTTTCTAATTAATATATTTAATTCATATTTAAAATATCACAGTCCTATGTTCTGAATAATTACAACTTCACAATAATAATGTCTTCTTCTAATAAATTTTACCTATTTATTAATTAATTAATATACATACATTTAATCTTTTTCTCTTTAATTTTTGTATCAAACCATTGCAATCATCTTCAGCCACAGAGTACTGCTCGATAACGACCTCCCCATAAAACTGCTACTATCTTATGTTATTCGTCAATCTTTGCCATGTCACACCCACTGCTGCGATAATTTCTATCCACCGAGATTTCATCTCGTGGATACTATTCAAAAATATTCTCTGACCATTATCTATTCTACGTATCACGCATAAGTAAATATAATTAATAAATAATAATTAATATGTCACATTTTTATCAATTCAAAAAGATTCTAAACTGTGTATTGGTTTTGAATATTTTTATATAAATTATTAAATTATCATTTTTTAGAAAACATGCGACTGTCTACTATTCTTATCCACGTCGCCTCTAATGTGTTTTGAGAAATACTACTATCATGAAAAATTTCCGTGCACTATACAAAATTCTCTGTGCATCATTCTGCTAAATTAAAATATAATATCTCCCCAAATTTCACCAAACGTGTATGATATTTCACAAATAATTAACTAACTAACAATATTTGAATATGTCCAAGAACACACAATTACGGGATTTTTACCTACAAAGGCACTATTATTAAACAAATATCTAATAGAGACAAAGCTATTTTTTATTATATTTAACGGAAAATATATGGAAGTATGGGGTAATTACAGAGCTAACGATAACGTTCATATAATCAATCATATAAGCCAGCTGAAGACAGGTCGTAAGCCCTGTAATTACCCCGTGCTTCCATATATTTTCCATTAAATATAATAAAAAATAGATTTGTCTCTATGAGATATCTGATATTTGTTTAATTAACTAATTGTTTGTTTTGATCCTGGATCATAATAATTGGTATTTTGATCACCGTATGGTATTGAAGTATTTGGAACTTCGTTTCAAAATATTTTTAGAGGATCCATACTTAATAAGTTATTCTGATTATTTCATTGAGAAGATGAAAATCGTTCCAAAAAAATATTCAGTTCATTTTAGATTTGCAGCGCGCGAAAAAATCTTTTAAAACTTTTCCGCGCAGCTAGTAAAAGAAATAGGGGGAACATTGATTTTTCATGTAAGTGATTTAAATTGCGTATTGCCTGCTGTATCTAAGAATTCTCGATACCGACCTTTTAATACTGTTGCAGTGTCTCCATTATTGGCGGTATTTTGTCATGATAAGAACCAAACTTGCCAAAGTTAAATGATATAACTAATCCGGTTGCAGTCGCGATAAGTATAAGACTGAGACATAAATAATTTGTCTCCAATTCGACAGGACTGGAATTCGTAATGACCGTTTTCTTCCATAAAACACCCTGATTACCGGGTGCCGGGTATACATACAAATTATCAGCCGCAGCTCTGACTCTGTACGAGATACAGATCGTGCAATAAACCTAACTATAAACCGCCCATAAATTCACATTATTCAAAGTTGAGACAAGTCCCCGAGATGGGGGTAAATGCAATCATTACTCGCTCGGGGTATTAATCCTCATTCGGTGGCCGCGACACCCGTTCGCCGGGGAGGGGGAATGGAATTAAAAAAATGCAGGCCGCATTATCCGGCTGCATTTATCCACTGTCTTAGCAACAAATGAACTCGCTTAGTCCGCGAAAGCCAGGAGGCATCGGATGGCCGCATTATTGGCCGGCTCAAAGGGCCCTCGCCGCGACGGTGGCTGGGCTGCGTAATGAAGGGCGTAATGACTTATTTCAGAGCGGTTTGAATGTCTCAATAAGATATCAACATATAATCTTTATCCTTCACGCGGTCGCGAAGATTAACAGCTGTAATGACAAAAATTTATATTCCTTTCATCTTGTTAGCCGACGGGATTTTTTAATTTGCACAAATTAATGCTTTGCACTCGAGGAACACTTTGTATTATTTCGAGTTCAGCGCACCGACGCACAAGGGATACGTCTTGAGCGATGATTGCCGGCACAACTAAATAAGAAATAATACAAAATAAATACATTTGTTTTTAAATATTAATTAAATCTAATAATTAAAAAGATATACATATAAAGAGGAAGGTGCATTATCCACCTATGCTACAGCGACAGTACTTTTGACGACAAATTTTCGAACATATATGTTACACCTTTTCAAATTAATACATCTATCGTCAAAAGTACTGTCGCTGTAGCATAATTGGATAATGCACCTTCCCCGGTTTGGAAAGAGATCCAGGTTCGAATCCCGGTAGCGCAACAACAATATTCTTCGATAAAATTGATTTTATATGTATATCTTTCTAATTAATACATTTAATTAGTATTTATACATTATTATATTTCAACTCACAGATACTTGATCATTAATATTTAATATGTATATTTACGAATCTGGCACCAACCCAACGTATTAAAATTATTAATAATTATTTATTGATGCATATTTATCATCTAAAGTAAAAACACAAAATGGACTCCAAATGTTGTCGCTTTAGCTTAGTTGGAAAAAGCACCTTCCCCGGTTTGGAAAGAGATCCAGATTCGTATCTCGGTGGCGCAACAACAATATTTTTATATGTGTATCATTCTAATCAATACATTTTATTAGTATTTAAAAATATCACAGACCTATGTTCTGAATAATTACGACTTCACAATAGGAATGTGTTCTCCATAATAACATTTATTTTTAATATTCACTGCTGAACGTTGTGGCTAGTTATAAAATAAATAAAATATTCTTATGTCCGTTCGCGACGAATTGAAAATGAAATGGAACCTTCTTGCTCTGTAGTTACGTTTTATTTGTGATAATAGTAAAATGTGCATTTAAATTGTTCAAAATTTGTAAATTGGAATTGGAACAGTAATATTAAAAAATATTTAATAAAATATTAAGAATATTTTTAAAAAAAGTCGCGGAGCTATTTGTTTGCGTAAGTGGTACCAAAGTGATCAAGTGGGTGAGACCAAAATAAAAAAAATATTGGGACAAGAAATTTGCGTTAGTTCATGCCTATGTGGTCTGTGGTGGGTAAGTTATTTTTTATTCTCTTTTATTTTTATAATTATCATATTCTTAATGACATTTTTCAAAGATAAAACGTCCAACCGTTTTTTCCAACGTTTTAATATGATAATATCAAAAGTGTGGTTTTTATTTACTATAGAATTTGATCCAATTTAGAAGTCCTAGGATGGGTTTTAAAATCTAGTATCAATAAAATAATGTAGTATTTAACCACGTTTAAAACATGTTAAAATATCGTAAATAGTCAACTAAAATTAACCACCAGTCATTTCCTAAAAATGTTTCCAATAATTCAGAATTATTTCTCACATATTTCATCATCACACTAATGTTAAATTTTATATCTCACGCAGTTGGGTGCGTGAATTATTTTTTTATATTTTTTAAAAAATTGTAATTTTGACACAAAATAAAGTTATTTAATAATTAATTTAGTTTAATTTCTAATCATATTGATAAAGAAAAAGATTTTTTCCGAAACCGGTTGTTTTTTCAACGAAAACTCACGTGGTTAAATATAAAATTATTGTATAATAAGATAATATTTATTTAATTTTGATTATTATTTTTGGGATTGAGTGTAAGATAAGATATCGAAAGGAGGGTGACTGCAGGGAACAAAGTGAATGTAGCTTTGAATGGAATAATATCTAATGGGATCTCGTTAACTGAGGCAAGACCAGCGGTACACAATGAAGCTCACAGAAGAGAACCGAAAGTTGACTGAATGCAGTGGAAATGAGATCACTGTGGTGTATACGTAGCAGATCTATTTATGATAAAGTAAAGAATGAAGGAATAAGGAAAGAATGTTAAGGTTATCTAAGTACAGTGAGTAAGATTAAAAAAGGATCACTTAGGTGGTTTGGTCATATGGAACTGTTGAGTGAGGAAAGAATCATAAGAAAGATATTCGAAACAAGTGTTGATGGCAACAGAAATAGAGGAAGATACTGGAAGATGGTCCTGTTAGTCACAATAATCGGTGAGCTTGTATGAGAAGATGTATGAATGAGAATGAATCGAGAATTGTGTGTCAGGACAGAATTGTGAGACGCTCTATCCTCTTCCGTGAATAAACGGCGTGATGGTAAGTAAGTAAGTAAGCAAGGATGTAAGATAACTAATACCCAATATGCCAAAATTGTATTTATTTATTTTTGTTTTGTTGTTAAAATATTTGTATTTGTTATGTTTGATTGGCCACATCTATTATTTCATAGCTGTGATAAATGGCCGAATAAATTTATAAGATTTCCATTGAGTCACAATTAGGGCTACGAAGTGTTCCGTAGAAATGAGACGATACTGAAACAGAGACACAGACAGCCCAGATGCATGGTCTTTGAAATAGAAGATCCACAAAATGTGTTTAAAAAATATTTTTTTGTCTAATGAGACACTTTAACAAACACTCGAATAAGCGAATGATTGCTGAAGCGTTCATATGCTTCATCTGCATTTTCATTTTATCAAAGATCAACGTGACGTTCCAAACTTTGAACTCTTAATAATAAACTTGCAGGAGAAGGGGAAAAATATTCACCCGCCTGTATTTTTATTTAATAAATTAAGTTTAGTTATCTTTAATTAATTATTTTTTAAACAAATAATATATATCTCATAGAGACGAAGCTATTTTTTAATAATTATTTTTATACTCTATACAAAACGGAATTTTCAATTCAGTAAATATCCATTTATATGACTTGAGTAATTCAATTCAATTTTTTAATATGTATTTGTTTCCCAGAATTTTTAGTTATGCACAGCTTTTTTGCATGTATGCACTGCACGCCCCTGCTGTATATTAATGCTACCCAAGCTATGTCGATCCAGGAAAATCTGATACGAGTTTTTTCTTGAGCATTTTCGCTCCTTAGTTGTAGCATATGGCCGCCACAAAAATCCTCCATTGAATGCGGTCCGCCACCAGCCTTTCTGCGTCCTCCATGTTAATTCCATGTCCTGTAATTCCGCTTGGTACAACCTGTGTATAGTGGTTGCGGGACATCTGTAACACCGGGTTCCTACTAGTGTCCACGAGAGAAACGCTCGATTTATACTTTCGTCGCAGCCATGTATAATTCCCCTTCAACAATTTAATTATCTTGTACAATCAAATATGAAATAATTCTCAATTAATATAATAATATTTTATACAATATAACAAATGTTTCTTAAATACGTCACATCACCAGAATTCTATTTCCAGAAGAAACCTTTATGCACTTTTCGGATAGTAATAAATACTAACTGATCAAGGAACACAACCGTCTGGATAGGTGGGAGTCATTTCACTTTCTTCTCCGTAGAACCTGTGTGACTGAACTCTGAGAAAAGTCTATTTCTGGACCGCAGACACCAGCAGAATAATCGTTTTGTAGAATTTCGTATTACAGAATCTTTGCTTGTTTAACGATCCGATTTTATAATTTAAACTTGACTAAAAAATAAAAAATAAAAATATTTGGAAAACACAGTATTATTGTGAAGTTGCAGTTCTGTGATATTTTTATACAAATTAAATATATCAATCAGAAAGATATATATATGTATTAAATGGTGTAATAGGATGGTTTCCTGGTTCGAGTCCGGGTGGCAACAAAAATATTTTTTCCACAAATGTATTTTATCTGTATATCTTTCTTATTGATACATTTAATTTGTATTAAAAAAAATATAAACTCAAAATAAACTACAACAGATATCTAACAATAAAGTATTCAAAATACTTACCTTTAATTTTATAGATACATTACTCTTTGCTATATGAAATATGATAATTGTCACCTTATGTTTATTTTAGCTAATACAGTAAAAAAAATTTATTACTAAGAATTATTTCGTAATATTGGAAAATAATGATAAAATATAACAATTTTATTATAATATTATAAACTAGTAGATAAGTAGTAGATTGCTTGCTGCGCGGTCAGGGTCTCAATAGAATCTATATTTCAATGATATAGTTTTCTCCAAAACAAACAATACGAAAATAAAAATAAAGTCGATGTAATTAAAATTATTTCATCTTTGTAAGTTAGCTGTCAAAACGAACAAAAATGACAACGTGGATAGACAATTTCTATGGTAATATTTCTCTCATAGACAGAAGAAAAGGTGACAGATGTTAATATAGACTAATATAGTTAATATAGAAAATGTAATGTTTTTTTAGAAGTATGCAGAGAAACCTGGTTAGTATTTAACTGTTAATTTTATAATTGAATTGGAATAAAGGCACAATGGACAGGAAGTACCTACAGCGTATGTGTCAATAGTTACGCTTCAAAATTATCACTTCTAAAATTTGATAGGCTAAAATATATATATTTATTAGATTTTTAGTTATTAATAGTATTGCAATTTTAATAGTACACGTATACGTAATTATTGAATTTCACGGACAGACAATAAAACGGAATAATAAGAAAATTGATATCAAACGTGTTGTGTTAAATGTATACCTTGTAGGTATACAATTAAATTTCAAAATTAACAATGATTAGATATTTCAGAATATCCTATATTATATTACCCTTTAAACGTTGTTTTTTTTTACATTTTTATTATAAATACGTTGATATCGTATTACTGAGACGTTTAACTTTTTCTCTGGAAACGCAGAATTGAATCCCCGGTTTATTATTTAGCGAGACTCCGAATTCAATCTATCGCCAGATGGTTTTACAGTTGTGTGTGCCGTTAAATCGCCAAGTGTCAATTCGTCATATCGGAATGGTAAATAAGCAATTTTATTAAAATTATTTTAACAATATGTCTTATTGGACATTTGTGTCCGTTTATGGTAAAGAACTTTTTTTGATGAATTATAATTTCAACATTTAAAAATAGGTTTTACGGAAACACCGCGATGCGCTAATACCATATAATTTCGAAGTTATATAAAATCAAGTCGAATATTTATTCCAGGAGAAGGTAGAATCACAAGACAGTCTTTCAGGCAGTGCGCCCCTGCTGCAGTTTTCAGTTTGCTGGAGTTTAAAGCGAATGCAAATATGATTGTGCCGCGACTATAAACGCAGTAATGAGGACATTCATAAAACGTGTTGGCCAGGACTTTTCCCTTAGTTTATTAGCAGGGCCCGAGGATACGGCCACAAAGAGAAGTGTAATATAGCCATCGAGCCGGTATTCAATCATGTTGACAATCAACATCTCTATACACGCAATGTCCTCGTCTCGCATATTATGTTCATACGGTTTTAAGTGCGGGGAATTGAATTTTAATACGATGCTAGAGAATCATCCCCAGAGCTGGTGATTTAGACTCGGTTAGATACGTTTCGTGTGCAGATAGATCTGTGGAAAATATCATGCACCTAAATGGTTCTTGGGCGAACGTATGCGTACTTGTCTTATCGTAAATTACATTAAAATAAACTTTGCACAAAATAAACATTATTCATATTAAATAAAATTTCCTCCTACAAAATACGTTCTTACTCGTATAAATGCTACGGTATACACGACATGCAGTATACCTGTGATGTACTACGAGTATGTACAACAAGGAATCACCGGTTTTTTCAATTCAATTTTTTTGATTAAAATTTTATGGTGTTGATAAATTTGCGATGTTACCTTTCAAAAGGAACCGGAAAGAGTTCGCTAAATATTGTCCACGTGCCGAAAAATGACACGTTTAATAACACGTGTGGGAGGGTCTTCCTGAGAACGGACAGTATGGTCATTTCAAAATTTCTCTATGAGTCTTTATTTAACATACAGGTAAAACGTCAGCAGTTGCACGCAACCCTTAATCAATATATATTTTTATTCCATCATTTTATGCATATTTTATATTTTTTATTGAATTTGTTTATGATAGTTATTAATTAGTTACGATTATATGGATTTAATTCTTATCGAATCTGAGAATATTAAGATATTATCGGAAACAACAGTATTGAGACAGATTACTTAATAATATACATACTTGAATTCTTTGATATCAATAGCTTAGATAATAAAATATTAAAGAAAATGTAATTATACACAATATATTATAAGTAGGTACTATCAAGTTCATCATATGTATGTATCTAAATAAGTTATCACATTTTTACAGCTTTTCTGGTATTTCCATAATAATTTTATTGTGTCGTGATATCATCTCTAACTTTCTTATTATCCCGAATGTTCGGCTCCCATTATGAGATATATTTGATTAAATAAAGTATTAAATCAATTATAGAAAAAATGTAACAATGCAGTTTGGTAATTCAGGGGCCATTTTTTGTTATAATTTAGTTAATTTAATTAAGTATTTCGTAACAATTTCAATACAGATGCATTCTTCTTCATTTTGTGCTATGGTGTTAAGGTGTTGCGGGACCATAGACAGCATCTCCCGTTTACATAAACTTTTCTTGGCAACTTAAAACATCCCCTTGTCTCCGAAATTGATCTAGTCTAGATGTTTCGCAACCAGAACCAGTTTCTATCTACGCAACCACCGTTTGTCTTCTATTTTTATTTCAAAATGTTCAATTACACGGCTATTAACGATGTGGTACTCTTACATTATTTCTCACGGTTTGTGGATGGTTTATATAAATGTGTTCTTGCTAATACAATCTGTCCGTGATATGTTGAATACGTTTCTACTGCACAATATCTCCAAATACATTTTGAACTATGAATAATAAAAATAAATTTTAAATGGATGGATTATTGTTTATTTTGCGGTCGTGTTATTTTAGTACTTTACTAGAAAATGTGAAATATGCATAGTGGTAATTAACAAAATTTTATTCTAACTTATTAATTATAGGATGCAATTTAGAAGTGTTTTAAAAAGATAATGCTTTGTATATTACAAATATACTCATTGTGTCGATTACAGGCATAGTGATAATTTTATAATTATGTAAGAAATCTGGCATTCGAGACGGGGATGTCCCTGATATTGACAAATAAAATAAATACAATTTTTAATAATTCTCGTTCATTTGATGAAATGTTTCTTACCACTACCTGGAGTGTGCGTGTGTGTGTGCGTGCGCGCATGCGCAGCCGAGTGTGCGTGACCACTGAGTGTGTGCCCGGCTAATAATAAAATAAGGATAGGTTGAGTGGACTGCAGAGAAAAAGAACAAATCTTGGAGAGGTGACGCTCGGTTGTGAACGGGACCACCTCGCGGCGTTCGTTTGGTAAAACGGGCAAAGTATTTAAATTATTATAAGATATTTGTTTAAATTAAAACACTTAATAAGTTTACTGGAATATGACGAAGAAAGGCGATTTAGTCGATGATAAATAAAATTTAAATTATGCAATAACTAATTTTCAATGAATACGTAAAATAGAAATACTTAAATAAATACATGTAATAACGCATTTTATAATACGGTTAGAAAAATAAGAAAGTTAAGAAAATCAATACAGAATACAAATTAGTTTAGATGCTTGAGATAATGTCCCTGAATTTTCCAAGAACTGAGTTGTCGTGATGATACCCTTAAGGCTTTTAGTGACTAAACTACCAATCTGGATTAAATATTTGGAATAATTCCGCGAAGCTCGACTATTCTGGTTGTGTCCAATAAAATATACAAAAACTAAGATGAAGGAGTGGTTCTAAATGATCATTGACTGAAGAAGACGATATCCTAACAACCGTCGTTTGTTATGACTGGGAGAGATAGAGTAGTATTCGAACAGTTGACCTCAAATAGCTGGCATAAAAATTAAGAATAAAGAAGATTTTCGGTACAGACACCACCATTTTTTTTTATCAATGTATGTATTATTTGATGTAGTTATTTGTGAAGTCTAAATCGCTTGATGAATTGATCTTCAATCTTTGTATCATACGAAAAAATTGATCATATAAACTGGATCATTGACTATCGATATTATTTCCGTGTAGTAGATGTTACGTTCCAATAGGAAAGTCTCCAAAAGAACAATACCAATATCAATAGAGTGAGAATTGGGCATTGCCAGGTAGCCTCACATTTATTCAGATTGAACTTAATAGATTCCCCAATGTGTGAGTGTGGTGCCGAGAAGGAAACCCTTGACCATATCTTTTTTGCCTGTCCATTGCGATCACAGGTTTTTTTTTACAGTAATCTCGTCAATGGTATTTTTCAACTTCCGGTTAACTTGTGTCATCTTCTTTCTCTTAACTCGCCACATTTAATCTATATAATAGCAAATTTTTTGATCGACAATGGTATTGACTTGTAATGTAATATTTCGTATTCTATAATATTATAGTACTTTTTACTATTAAATGGCACAAACCACTCTTAAATGGTGGATTGCCTATGTAAAAAAAGAAGATGGTACGTTATGCTAAGGTACGATCAACGCTTAATAAAATGATTAAAAAAGCAACTATACTATAGAAGATACAAGAAAGTAGATTTTTTATATACTTACGGTTTAAAAAATGCGGAATCACTAAATCGTACTCATCTTGAATAAAATAAATCAGTTTTTAATGAAATAACATTTTATTTGTGAATATCAAGTCCCATTTGAAAATTCAAAAAATGAGTTTAAAACTTCGATACCAAATGGTAGTATACCAGAACAAAATATACTCTATGTTTAGTGTTTAATATCGTTTTTAATGAAAATACTTAGTGAAGTTGCAATTTCAGAACATTTTTAACACAAATTAAATGAATAATGAAAGTAGACTGATTTAATTATGGCACCTCTTAGCGTGTATTTGGGATCTATTTATATTTAAAAATTGAATAATAAATGTATCAATTTAAAAAAAGATCACCTAATATAAGTTACAAATTTGTCAAAATCGTAATCGATTGATATGGTGAAATGGTATCACGTTTCATGGGATAGGAGATATTCCGGGATCGTATCCAGGTAGAAGCTAAATATTTTCTTGATAGATACATTTTGTTTGTATATTTTTCTAATAGATTCATTTAAAATTGTGACTTGCATCGTTCTTCTTGGGACCTCAATGAGCTTGAACCAAAGTTTGATACCTATTTTGTAGATGGACCAGTAAAAAAAATCGAGATAAATCTCCATTTTACGTTCGTTCGGGTTCCGTCCGGGCGGCATTGTTGTATAATTAATTGTTGGCCATATTAAAATTATTCGAAAATGCTTCACGATTGATGGCAGACAAATCTTTCTTTACACGTCAAATTATGGCCTTTGTTGGCATTGAAACGGCTGGCATCTGTGTACCGGGTACCGGGTACCGGGCACCGGGCACCATTAGCGAATGAGTGACGTAACCTGCTATCAAATGAATATTTTATTGATGGCTCCATGGATGTTTGTTTGTTTATAAGTAATTCATTATTAAACTTAATGGCTGTATACCAGTTCGACCAATCAGTCAATGGGATGTATCACATCTGCCAGGAAAGTTACAAGAGGTATTATTTTCGTAATTATTAATTGAAAATACTAAAATTGGTTTATGAAAAGGGTTAAATGATAATTATATTTAAGAATGAAATGAGTTTATTTTAAAACAAATTAGACGAGTCACTTAGAAAATATACAAAAAAAATCTATTTGTCGAAAAATACTTTGTTACTACTCGAATATGAACCCGAAACTTTCTTTTACCGGAAAAGCATGCAATCGTTACGCCTATAAGATAAATATAAGACATTGTTTCCATTTTTAAAGAGCTATCTACTTTATTTTATTCTATATTTTATTTTATTTTTGAGAATACTGTTACAAGCGAATGAATACCGAATTTTCAAAAAAAAAACCATAGATGGCGACAGCATAGTTGGTAATAAATAATTGAAATGTTCCAACAAGATAACATTTATAGAACTTCCAAAAATTTGGTATATGTGGTAGAATGGGTAAATAAGAGAACGTTACATTGTGTAAAGCGATCACTTAAGCCAGCCGATGACAGATCGTAAGCCCTGTAATGCACAAGCCTTCCATACTTCCCATGTAAATAAAAATAATAGCTTCGTTTCTGTGAAACATCTATTTCTTGATGACAATCCTTCAGGGGATAAATCCCAGTAATTGGTTCCTACAAAGATTTGAACATACTCAAAATAACGTAGTAATCAGTTTTGATTTTTATCTTTTAACCTTGGTGAAGGCTTTTCGCATTATCAAACCTTTAAATAAGGAAAAAATGCGTACTTATTTTTATTAATATACAAAATCATCAAGGAAGAGTAGACAGAGAGAATATAACTATTGGCCATTCATTCAATTCTCGATACATACCTTTTACTTCTTCCGATTCTGGATGGTAAACGGATGGAATATGGAATCTAGATCGTCAACAAAAATTATATATACGAATGTGAGATTTTGATGGATATCAAAAAGATTTTATTCTTTCAATATGAAGTTATTGAAAAGAAAATGAAAGAATGGGAGAGAAAACACAGTCGCAATTGACAGTCGCAGCACCAAGAAGTTTGTTTCTCCAAACCCACGTTGACAGGATCAAATTTATATAAACTCAAAAACAAAATGTAATTTCCGAACCAAATGTGCACCATAAAGCGACCGAACTCAACTTGATTTGAATGCTCTTCTCAAAGTAGACAGGAAATAGAGTTAAATAGTTGAAACGATGTAATATAGTACTTACCTAAAAATGGCGAGCCAAACGCATTTCAATCATTGTGAAGATGTGCATTAGAAAAGTATTCACCTTAAAGTACCTGTCAGTATTGAACAATATCCATTAATTTTCCTGTACACTATTATTATTAACATATACATTCATATTTTTCGTCTCGACAATACGCTCATTAAAAATAAATAATTATATCTAAAATATGAGACAATTCGACAGCATTAAGGCTGTAGATATGATGAGATACAATAGAACCTCATTATTTCCAAGAAAGTTTCACATGTTTTTCTGTGCACACTGCTCGCTTTCCATTATGGCAGTAATGATTACATTCTGCCAAAAATAAATTGAGAAAATCACTACAAAATGTTTTCGAAATTCCAGGATGTTATCAATTAGGATTAGGTCCCAAACATTTATCCAAATTAAATCTTGAATTCTGGTGTTAACCCTGGAATGCGAGCTTTCAGATTTTTCGACGAACGAAAATTTAATTTGGTTTTTTCTCATCTCTGTAAATTGTGATTATATTTAAACGTAACTTATGCTTAATAATACGGTTGTAATTAATTTTAAGATGTGTTATTGGTAGACTTTTACGATTTAACTCAGGACTTTAGTGACATATTTTTTTAATAATACCATTATTCTTGTACTATTAATTTGTCAATATTTTTAATAATTTAACTCAAATCGTATTTTAAATTAACTAAACCGATGCAATTGATTTGAGTTCTGAATATAGAATGACTTTTAACACAGGTTTGATCAATTAGAAGTTCTTCTTAATCATTAAAATACATTTAAATAAAGGAGATGCACTATATGTGATTAATTATAGCATAGATTAAATACTAATTAAGAGCTTACATTGAAAATTATTCAACCAAATAAAATCTTTTATGGAAATCTGTAATATTTGAACATGATCAAAATAAATAAATATTTTTAATTATTAAGAAGAACACATTCTTAATGTGAAGTTGTAATTATTACAACTTCACAATAAGTCTGTGATATTTTAAATACTATTTAAATGTATTGATTAGAAAGATATACATATAAAATCAATTTTATCGAAAAATATTGAAATTTCTACTAGAATTCGAACCTAGATATTTTTCTAATCCGGAGAAAGTTTATTAACCGTCTATGCTACAGCACACAGTACTTTTGACGACGTATATAGATGTATTAATTTGTGACATATGGGTTCGAAAATTTATCGTCAACAGTACTGTCTGCTGTAGCATAGTCGCTTAATGCACTTTTCCCGGATTGGAAAGAGATCCAGGTTCGAATTCCGGTAGCAACAACAATATTTTTCGATAAAACTGATTTCATATGTATATCTTTCTAATTAATACATTTAATTAGTTTTTAAAATATTTTTAACATAATATACACATCTTTATTGAATTTTTAACATAATTTATTATAATATTAAGTAGATAATTAAACATCTAATTAATCTAGCATTTAACAAAAAAAAATATGGTTCATAAAGAACTGGTTATTAATTCGTACGAGCATTTCGTGGCAAGCGCTTTAGGATTCACAATGCATGCACACTCAGGTCACGAAAAGGAATATTGCGCTGCTAAACCAATTCCACGCAATTAATTATCGCAATAATACAATCACGATAAAGATCATCCACTGTGTATGTTTATTCTGCCCAGCATCCACTATCTGGCCGTCTGAATCGTGCGAGATGAGTGCAGTTCATTTATCAGCTGGGTCACGGCTACCGATACTTATCTGATGATTGTCAGTAGCACATAACCCTAAAAACATTTCTCACCAGCTTCTTACTTTCGAAATAAAGTGTACTTGAGTAGATAGAGACTTCCTTCTCTGTACCAGGTGCACCGATTGTAAAATGTAACTGGGAAAGAATTTTTACTGATTCAATAAATATAAATAAATTGATATTTTTCATATTTTTATTATATAATACATATATTTAGTTTATTTTAAAGTTAGCAATAATAATTTTTAAAAATCATTTAAATGTGATAATATAATTAACGTTAGCAGAATTAATTAACTAGACCTTGATGTATTTGATTTATAATGGTTGCAAGAAATCTATTAATGGGTTTGGGCAATTTAAAAGATTAAATTGAAAGTACAAATATAAAAAATCTGACGACACCTAAACGTTCTACTTCAACGAGCCCTGCTTGCCACTGATGCGTTAGTTCTTAGATCTTAGTGATTTTTGAGGAACTCTTGTAGTCTAGATAATGTTTGCATCCTTGAGCTGGATAATCAGGAAAGGTATATAGTTTGTAAGAACAATAAAGTTTAAATTTGAATTGAAAAACCTTAAATACAGGGTGAATATTATGTTTTAGGCCGATTCTAATTTAGTAGTCGTAGAGATTAGTTGATTATAATTTATTATGGAGCATCTAACGCCTCAACAACGTGCTGAAGTCATGAAAACATTTTATCTGAATAATAATGGCAATGCTGTAACCATTAATGGTGATCGCTATCGTCAAATGTTGGAATTCTTCTTGGTGGCCGAATTAAGTCGATTGGGCCTGCAACACATGTAGTTTCAATAAAACAATGCTACCTCATACACAGGCCGAGCTACGCTTGAAGTTTTGCGAGAAATTTTTCCCGGCCGCATAATGCCAAAAAGTGGTGATATCGACTGGCCTCCTCGATTACCTGATTTGACGGCTCCCGACTATTTTCTGTGAATATACTTGAAAGGAAAGGTCTATGCCAATAAGCTTACAACAATTCCGATGCTACAGGACAATATTCGAAATGAAATTGCTGAAATAACACGCGAAGTGTGCGAGAAATATGATTAAAAGAGCACGCATTTGTGCCGCTGCCAGGGGCGGCCACTTGGCCAATGCCATATTGCATACATAATTGTAATAAACCAAATAATTGATATACAAACTAAAAAATTATGTTTCGTTTCCTAGTTATTCAAAAACAACATATTTTGAAACATCAAATTTAACAATAGCGTAATAGCGTACCTTGACGTCCGTTGGACTCTATTAGTCTGCGTGAGACGATGGATATGTAGCACCCAGATTTATAAAAGCAATTGAGGTGGGTAGCACTTCTTTTGGTGGACTATTACTACGCTTCATTTTCACATGATATAACCATTCTTTTTCATGTTTTTTTTTTGCCTACCGTTAGCATCTGGTGATATACTGATCTGTCTTCACCGAAATCTACTCATTTTTCTATATTAATATGAAATTTATTTATTTGACACCCTTGAAGCGTGTACTATGTAGTAAATTACTAATCCAGATTATTGCATGTATTTATTATTATTAGGATAACATATTCTTATTGTGATGTTGTAATTATTCAGAACATAGGTCTGTGATATTTTAAATATGAATTAAATATATTAATTAGAAAAATATACATATAAAATCAATTTTATCGAAAAATATTGTTGTTGCGCCATATTGTTCAAATAATGGAACAATTAAATGTATTAATATCAAAAAGGTAACATATAGATGTCGCTAAAAATATTGTCGCTGTAGCATAGTTGAATAATGTACCTTCCCCGGTTAGGAAAGAGATCCAGGTTCGAATCCCGGTGGCGCAACAACAATATTTTTCGATAAAATTGATTTTATATGTATATCTGTCTAATTAATATATTTAATTCATATTTACTTATTATTATAATATGTGACAGAAAAAGTGATGGAACTTGATATAAAATTGAATTTATGTATTTTTCGCTTCAGCACTCGTAGCTACAATACTCATAATGCTTGTTAATAAATAATGTTAATAACATGATGTGAGGTAACATTATAAGTCTCAGCTTTGACATAATTAAAGTTCTCAATCACTCCTCTAGATTAAAACGATTTTTTTCATATAAGAAAGACATTGCAATGTCATCGCATATTAAAACATTTATATTGAATAAAATGTGACTTCACCGTCATAATAAAAATAGTACGACAATAAAAAGTGTATTTAAATATAAGATCAAGGGTGTTCTTACGAGAGAACCTCCACAAATCACATTTGTTTAGTTAATTAAACGTCATGTAAATTTGAGAGCAAGGGCTTTTAGCTTTAATATGACTTTTAATTAACATGCGGCTCATAAAAGGTCCATCTCGAAACAATAAGACTAGAGCCGGTATGTATAGAAAGAATACACGTACGTTGTACGTGGGTACTTTTTACTTATTTTTATTTATGATCTTACGGAATTCTAAAGTCTATCCGTGGACCTGGATCCGTTGTGGTCCAATCATTACCTTTTAGAGATATGTATTAATATTTTCCGTCTTTTTAATATATGGAAATAATGTAATATCTTGAAACTTTATATTGTCATGTAGAAAATTCTTGACCTTAACATAAAAAAATATGAGAAATATTTGAATATGTCCAAGAACACACAATTACTGGATTTTTACCAACAAAGGCATTGTTATTAATCAAATATCAGATATCTCATAGAGACAAAGTTATTTTTTATTATATTTAATGGAAAATATATGGAAGTATGGGGTAATTACAGGGCTTACGACCTGTCTTCGGCTGGCTTAAGTGATCACTTTATATAACGTTCACCAATTGTCACCCCTCAATCTCCATATTTATCAAATTTTTGAAAGTTGTATATATGTTAGTATGTGGATTCGCTTCCAGCACCACTACACCATCGCCATCTATGGACCAAATTTGATAATTCGTTTTTTTAAAACAGCATATATGTCATCACTATGAGTGGGTATATATATATATATAAACTGATCTCTTAAGCCAGCCGAAGACAGGTCGTAAGCCCTGTAATTACCCCATACTTCCATATATTTTTCATTAAATATAATAAAAAATCGCTTTGTCTCTATGATATATCTAACATTTGATTAAAAAAATATGATTTATTCTGCATTACTTTGGTGTTTGAATACCTAATTATGGTTTTAATTGCCTGACAAAACAAAGATTTGTTTTCAGAAGCTATTCAATAATCATATACCTACACCCTGAAGAAGGAGGGAATTGCGAATATAAAACGTTAACTATACATATGAGATTATTTGTAATGTATTATTTTAGTATCGAGTATTCATAAATTGATATTAAGGTATTGAAAAAAATGAAGAATTATAAATTTTCAATTATGTTCGAAATTTTAATAAATTAAAATAACTTTAGTGTATTCATAGGTGACACTGGATTACCTGCACAACCCCTGTTTTTAGCACACATTAGTATTATGACTTAGCGTTACCAACCCTACCTCGTCAAGATACAAATATTACAGTGTAAAAACATTCGTCAAAATACGATATTGTGAATTTTATTATCTTAACAAAGAAAAATGGCATGGAATTAAGTTAGGTTAGGTAAAGACTTAACAAATCAGAATTTAATCTTAGGCATGGAATGTAGGTTTATTTTAGGTCCAATAATAATTTAGAAAAATACTATGTACGTATATATGTATATATACATACCTATACAAGACATTGCAAAAATATCTACTTAATCTTGAAGCTGTAAGGGAGGTTGGTACGAAAGTACTGGACGAAGACTGTAGAAATTTGTAAATCATCTGCAACTGAAAGAGTAGACTAAATAAGGGATATGAGCTAGTATAAAATTATATAACAAAGTATTAGAAGACACATAACAAAAAGGAATTTAAGAAACTGTTACACACGATTGTATATTATAGTCTTTACTTTACAGACGATAGGCTGAATATTATCAGCAATGTATTAGATGTTATTGAATTTTAAACTCATTCAAATTATTTCCAGAAATATTACATAATCGCACGAGGGCAAGTCAAAAAAAATTTAATTTCGCCATAACACTTCAAGGTTGTCATACTGATTTCTGCGCATGCATGCTTAGAGTTGGTACGACTGCGGTCACGTGTGCGAAATTTGATCCCGATTGCCTTATTTGCCTTCCGGCTATTACTGCATATCAATTTATCCACGAGTCCGTGTAATTTATCCGTGTAAAGTCTGTGTAAATAAATTGTAAAACAAATAATGTAGATAATTTTTGACTTGTCCTTGTACAATATAATGCGTAAAAAAATTACTACTGTAATAGAAAACCGGTTACATATATTAAATCATTTCTAGATATAATATATCTAATGGCTCTCTCTGATCCGTTTTCAATGTTAAAAATAATCTTTATTAATAATCATTATATTTAATTGTTTCTGATAGAAAGTTACCGGGCAGTTAGGAGATGAAAACCATTAGTTTATTTGTAAATAGTCTTCTCAATAATTATTTTTAAAGTCTTTTTTTTTACATGGAAAATTTTCGTTTCTGAAGTGATTCGGTTTAGCAGTATAATAGCTTTTCCACTATTCATGACTCTATATTAGGATGATAATATACATTGGGAAATATAATAGCTTACATCGAAGTTGCCGAATATACCTACCATAGTTGGCCATAAAGAGTTACGGTGAGCTGGACGTAGTTCTGACAGCACCGGATAAAGCAGCATCAAACCTGCCACACGCACAGTACTGAATGCAGCATCACCAGCCGGTTGGGCGATTTGCCTCAAATTACCACTTTACTGTCGTTCCTAAGCCAATCAACAGCGCTTAGTTTCGACCTCTGTATTAGCATTCCATCGCATAAATATTATTCTCGTAGTATTATGAATTATTGTAAAACGTACTTCAATAAACTCAGTGCTTTTTCATATAAGTATCAAATACTAATTTAATGTATTAATTATAAATATATACATATAAGATCAATTTTGTCGAAAAATATTGTTATTGCGCTACCGGGATGAATGTATTCTCCTTAATCATATAAGTATCTTAATCATATACATATATTTTTTTTTGAATGAATGAATGATGGAACGATTAAATGTATTGATTTCAAAAAGGTAACATATAGGGTCGAAAAATTGTCGCTAAAAATAATGCTGCTGTAGCTTAGTTGGATAAAGCACCTCCCCCGGTTAGGGAAGAGATCCAGGTTCGAATCCCGGTAGCGCAACAACAATATTTTTCGATAAAATTATATGTATGTATATCTTTATAATTAATATATTTAATTCATATTTAAAATTTCATATAAGTATCGTTTGTTTCACTGTCTGAACACTCTTCCATGCAGGAATTAACGACTATACCGAAGAAATCAGAAAAAATAAAGAGCATGATACAATTCTTACTCTATACTAGCCTATAGTCTAACGCTAAGTACACCCATGATGATATCGGTAAAATTTAATCAACGAAAATAACCATTTTCTCTCAGATACTAGATCTTAGAAATATATTCTGCACTCTCTTCAACGTGTCACGTGACATGTATTACTTATATCAGTCGAAAACCCGTCTATGTTACAAATAAAAGTCTTTCAATACTTTATTATCAAAGCAACTTGTACGTAATTACAATTCTACTAACATATTTATCTATGTAGTAAATATTTTTCAAATTTATGAGGTTTGCGACAAAATTCGCGTCAGATTATTACCTCCTTCTCATTTAATATAGAAATGGCGTTTAACGGATGCTGCATGCTGTGGCCACTTTATCTTAACGTGTCGCACGCGAATTGATTTCGGCGAAAAGATATCACAAATAATCTGAAGAGAGCCATTCATTATCCTTAACTTGTCATGTATCTTATGCTTAATTGGTCGCTATCTCCTGCGGCGTTTAGGGGGTGTATGATACATAATTCCGAACATATTAGCGAGGAATAAGACCTATTTTAACAACCCGTTCGTAAGCACGCAATTCTCTTTAATTTAGTACACGAAGAAAACTCAAATAAGACCACTGGTCGCTTATGGTTATGAAACTTGGTGCTAAACTCAAATCGAAGAAAATAAATTAGCAATATATTCTGAGCGCAAAATATAAAGAAACAATTATGGATCTACACTAGAAAATGGAACTAGCAGAATAAAAATAAATCATTAGCCCGAAAACTTAATTGAGCAAGAAACGATTGTAAAATTTTGTAGATTACAAATACTGCGATGTACTGGCCACGTTGAAAGAATTCCAGATGACCGGACACTAAAGATTATGACTAGGTAGATAGCCCACTGAATGCGACCTAGAGGCAGATCAAGGAAGAGATTTATTTTTACGTATATCTATTCTAAGTACGTCTTGAGTGTACACCACGTAATTGTTGAAGGTCCAAGTAAAACTCTTTGTGACAATTATACGTTTATTATAGTATGATACAATTCAGATACAAGGTATATTACTAGTACAAGTCAAACGATAAAGCAGATGAGCACGCAGAGAGAGAGCGCGCCTGGTGCGCGTTGCCCTTTATATCCCCGCACGCACGCACGCACACAAATACGTATCCCGCCCCAGCGATGCGGTGCTCACACACACACACACTCATATCTATACAATTCAAATTATTTTATTTATATTTTATTTTATTTTATTTGGAAAACAAACAGTTGATCCATATAAACAAAAATCATAATAAAAATATAACACAAATGTAACCAATTACATGTTTTCTCTGAAATAAAAATATATTTGATACAGTGAAGACAGTTATTGATAAATAGCTAATTAAGACTTTATAATAAGAAACGAATTTTACGCTGCAAAAAAAAAATAGAAAAGGAAGAAAACTTACTCCTCTATTGCAGAAATACAAAAAGTTAACAGTAAAATTAAGAGAAGTGAGAGAAAAAGTAGAAAATAAAAATGTGAACAGAAGAGAAATAAAAGATATAAATAAGAAAATGTACTAAGGGAAAATCTATTATAGATTAGAAAAGAGATGGGCTGACTGTGTGGAAAAATACTGGAGCAGGATGAGAAAGAGAAAGAACGGAGAAAAATAGCCAGAGATAGGACTCGTTGGAGAGCACTTGTAGAAGAGGACAAATTCTATCCATGGACGTAGTGCCGTGGAAGAAGAAGAAGAACATGAAGATACATAGATATGTGTGTGCAATCTTTCAAAATCTTAAACTACATACCAAATTTTATTTAAAAAACTAGCCACTTGAATAAAGTTATTAAAATAACATTATCCATTTATAAAAAAACACCAAGGTGAAACAATGACAGATGGAGGATATCATTTTAAATAATATATGTACGAGTATAGAGAATGAAGTAGCCTTATACGAGTACTATAAATATATATATACTGTCAACGTATATTATTTTATTAATTTACGGTACTCGCCCACCTACTTTACGAAGGTGAATTTAGTTAACAGTATACTAAGATTTCATCAAATTTGATTCATATTATCTATATTTTTTATGCTGTAAGAGAACTAATACGCTTATGCGATAATTTAAATAAAATATATTTTTTAATAGAATATATCATTTGCAAAATGAATTTTAGTCCTTATTTTCTTGATTGTACGGCCACTTAAGAGACAGTAGGAGTAGTGCGAAGTATGTTTGATTAAAATGGAAAGTTTGAGAATGATATCGAAAGGAGGGTGGTTGCAGAGAATAAAGTGAACGGCGCTCTGAATGGAATTATATCTAACGGGAATTTGTCAATCGAGGCAAGACTAGCGGTGCACAATGGAGTCCTGGTATCGACACTGATGTATAGAAGTGAGGCTTGGAGCTGGCAGAAGAGGAACGAAAGCAGATTGAATGCAGGGAAATTATATCACTTTGGCGTATATGTGGAAAATCTATTTATGACAGAGTAAAGAATGAAGAAATAAGGAAATAATGTAAAACTGATGTTAGTATAGTGAGTAAGATTAAGAAAAGATCACTTAGGTGTTTTTTTCATATGCAACGGATGAATGAAGAGAGAATGGTAAGAAAGATATATGATGCAAGTGTTGCTGGCACCACAAATAGAAGACGTCCGCGGAAGGTAAACCACGATAAGGCACGACCAGGTAAACCAGATAACGGAGGATGGTTCTGTTAGAAGCCTCAACAATCGGCGAGCTTGTATGAGAATATGTATGAATGTGGATTAGGCGAGAATTGTGTCAGGACAAAGGAGTGTGGCGCTCTGTCTTTTCTGCCTATCCCCGCGAAGAAACGGCGTGATGGTAAGTAAGTAAGGTCAAATTATACTTTTTCCATTATACAACCCTTTTTTAATTAAGTTGGAGTAATTTTAGTAACATTATTAGCCTCGGAAAAAGATGTTCCATAATACAATACATACAGGTTACTTGTTCAAAATACGTATTTTGGTTTTAGTTCATTTAAAATAATATCTGGATATATTTATTTTAAATTTCTCAACAAGATCAGTAAGATAATTTTTTTTAAATGTAATGAAAGAATTACTCATTAGGTATGGCTTAATTCACTGAAAAAAAACTTCAATATCTAATATTTTGAGTTTGCCACTAATCTATCTACTTTTAAATACTAATTAAATGAGAATGTGTTCTTAATATCTACTTTCAATATATATATTAATATAAATATAATATACATTTTAATGCAATGATATAAAAATGCAACAAATACATTTCTTTTATTATAACATTACAATGAAACATTGCGTGTAATAGACAATAGTTGGCAACACCAGAAGACGTGCGAGGAAGATGCTACGCCCAGAAAGGTCCAGGTGTACGCGAGCTCGATGACGTGTTAGATCCTTAATTGCTCTTAATTAACTCTCAAGAGGTCAGTGAAGAGCGTGTTCTGCCGTTTCCAGAAGTCGACTTTATTCACTACATTCAACAAACGTTAGCTTTCCATTTCAGTTAAAAATATATGGCATTATTTTATTAAATATACATTTTTCTTCTATATTTTTAAAGAATGATTACGATGTTTCATAATGGCACCATTTTATTTGAGCTACTATTGAGCTCAAGGATTAAGATAAAATCGACATGATACATGATGTATGCATTCGTTACGCCATTTATGTAAGTCTCGACAGTGTATTTACATAATAAATCTTAATACAGCAAAAATATTTAGCTTATAACATATTAAATTAATGTTGTTGAGAATGATGCAATTATTTATTGATATTTATAGTAATGTTGACAGTGCATAATAATTTAATTAATTTGTAAGAAGGTTTAACATGGAAAGGATAGTCAAATAATATTTTTTTTATGTCTGCCACTGCCCAGGATTTAGATGTAGTTTATCATCATCATATTTTCGTCCACTTATCGTAAGAGAGTGGAAAACTTAAATTCTCGATAAGTCGCTTTTATCTTCCCCTGTCTTTCGCATCTTCAGTACTTGTCGATCAATCAAGATCTAAACTAAATATTTTGAGTATGTCCAAATCTTTGTAGGAACCAATTACTGAAATTTATCTCCTGAGGGATTATCATTAAGATATAGATGTCTCACAGATACGAAGTTATTATTTTTCATTAATTGTTTCATTAATTTCATTGTTTATTGTTTCAACATGATAACACATATACAACTTCAACAAATTTGATAGATGTGGTAACATGAGTAAATAGGTGAACGTTTTATTGTGTAAAGTGATCACTTAAGCCAGCCGATGACAGGTCGTAAGCTCTGTAATGCTCAAGACATGGAAGTCTTGGGCATTACAGGGCTTACTTGAGCGCGTAAATAAATAGTAGCTTCGTTTCTGTGAGACATTTAAGATCTAAACTGTCTCCATGCAGTCTTTCTTTAGAAGTTACAATCATTTCTCTGGCATTCTCAATATGTATCCAAGCCATCTATTTGGGACTTTTAATTATGTATGATCAGGGGCATGCACTGCATACAAGTAAAAAAGCTGTGCATTACTAAAGATTCTAGACAATAAAAATATTTTTTTATCTTATGAAAAGATCCTATAGAATATATATACATAATATACATCAGTACGTACAGACATACATTTTAATTAATAGTATAAATTCAATCTGTTTCTGTTTTTATGAATTAGTTTTTAGTTAGTTAAATGTAAGTTTTAGTGAAAGTAGAAATACAATTATTCGTCATAATGAAAGATTAGATAGAAACCGTAATATTTTGCAACGTCTAATTGATATAACTTGTTTTCTTGCAATTCAGAAATTATCCTTTCGAGGGCATAATGAATCTGAGAATGGTGGTAATTTCATCGAATGCGTGAGTTTATTAGCTAAATATGACGGGGTGCAGAGTGATACTAAATCATTATCAACGTTTAGTGAATTTTCTAATAGGATTCAAAATGATCTTATTTCTAACATTAGTTAATTGATTTTGAGAAAAATTTGATTAGAAATAGATAAAGCCAATTTTGTTGCTGTAATAATAGACGGAACGTTAGATGTCAGCGGCTCGGAGCAATTGTAATTAATTAAATTAAATATTTGTAATTAAATTAAAATATTTTAATTGTACTAGGAATTAATAGCACAAACTTACGATGTTTCCGCTTCCGGTTTCCGTATAGTTACGTAAACGTCGTCTATAACAGCATAACCTAAGTTTAAGCTTACTGCATACCATTGTGTATGATATACCTTGAACTAACTAATGTTCAGTGCTTCTCACCTTCCCTTCCATCCCCCGCCGCAAGCGAGCGGTCAGTCAATTAGCTATCTTGAATCGGAACGGTTAAACACTGTTATCAACCTCGAAGACTTCGTGAGTCTATGTGTCGACCTTTGGTGAAATAGTGTTATAATTCCTTACAGTCCACTGCATCCGGAAGTGATTGAGAGACCCAGGAAAAGCGGAATTTGGTTAGTCCCTATTTCTGTATCTGTGTTTTTGGATTCCACCTGCGATTCCACCACCATCTTAATTGAGATTTTTCTATATATAAAACTAGGGGTTCTTTCTCACTCGGTATTAATGATACTCTCACTACTCCCCTCACTCGGACTCACCCTAAATTCTTGGTCTCACTCTCTCCATATTTAGTGATCATATGTTAAAGTACGCCATTACATCAGTTTACTATCGCTTTAAAATCAGTGGTTATGATAATGATTTAAAATAGAAAGATGCAATGTTGGCATTTAATAAAATAAAAATTCTAGGCTATTTCATAACTCATTAACTGTTACCTAGAGTGCAATTGAGAAACATTTGGAAGTGATGAAATTGAATATAATGCACATTTCTAATGGAGGGTGGGGGGAGGTGTCTGTATTCTGCGCTACATCCTAAAGATTAACTATGTAATGCTAACCTAGTTTAGATTGACAAAAGAGTGTAGGAATATATAGAGAACAGACAGAAATACATACATTCAATTTAATTAATGTAGACAATATCTTTTACGACGATAATTCTTACCTACTCATTATTTTATAAAAATAAAAAAAAACCTTTCCAGATTTAGTAATATGCTTGATATTAGTAGGAATCAATAAATATTTTTAAACATTCTTGAATTTTAATTTGAGCACGTGTAATGCTTAGGTGTTTGGAAAAATATAATTTCGCATCTGAAAGTATTATCAACAGTAAAACATGAACTTACTTCTTTGATATTTTAAATTTCTTTTTAGAACACATTCTTATTGTGAAGATGTAATTATTCAGAACATAGGTCTATGATATTTTAAATATGAATTAAATATATTAATTAGAAAGATATACATATAAATTCAATTTTATCGAAAAATATTGTTGTTGCGCCACCGGGATTCAAACCTGGATCTCTTTCCTAACCGGGGAAGGTGCATTATCCAACTATGCTACAGCGACTATATTTTTAGCGACAATTTTCGAACCTATATGTTACCTTTTTGATATTAATACATTTAATCGTTCCATTATTTGACAGATTTAATAAAAATGAATTGATAATTCTGGCGTCTGCTATCAGTTCACTCAAAGGTATTTGAGATTCTGTAAAAATAAGGTAGATGGCTCTGTCAAATAATGGAACGATTAAATGTATTAATGTCAAAAAGGTAACATATAGGTTCGAAAATTATCGCTCTAGCATAGTTGGATAATGCACCTTCTCCGGTTAGGAAAAAGATCCAGGTTCGAATCCCGGTAACGCAACAACAATATTTTTTGATAAAATTGATTTTATATGTATATCTTTATAATAAATATATTTAATTCATATTTAAATTTATTTTTACTGTTTATTTTTTTTTAAATACGGTCTAATATCTTATTCTATGTGATACTCAGTTATAGTATGATGATTTTTTCTTTATTAGCAATAAAACATTACTTAGACCTGAGGTTCACTTGTCACAGATGTTTGGTCTACTTGGTCTACTAGCTTGGTTTTACTTAATCTTAGAAATCCTGGAAGAATACACTGTGTAACATGCTTAAAGCGATGTTTGGTCTCTCCTAGTATACAAATCTCACAATAACGGTTAACATAATGTTTTTTTTTTAAATAGCTTAAGCTCATCGTTATTCCAAACAGCCCCATCTTACGGTGTGTGCCAATGTTAGTTTGCATGCATCACGATCTCATGCAGTAATTTAAAGCGTAGATAACACATAAAGCTGATTTAATTTGTGGATCATAATTTTGGGTGTCGATAAGCACTCGGCATTATCTCTCATTACTCGACACCTCGACTCTTATCACGGACTGCACTCGGATTAAATATTCGATCATCGACTGCAGCAAGCCTGAATGCACTTTCCATGTCATCCGTTGCTCTTTTACTGCGGCGATCGCTACCGGCGATAATAATCGCGATAGGGAGATGATTAATATCTCCGATTCGAGAGGCTGGAGATTAAAGATGAAATGATCTCACACACGGGACTATAGTTCTTCAACCAGTCACGCGATGACTCGAGAAAGCGAGGGAGTAATGACGAAGTTGCAATTCTTTCTGTGGTAATCTTTTTTTTCGTCACGTGCCGTCTTCTATTGAAGGTTGGCAACCAACAGTAGGATGCTATTGTATCCTGTGCAAGATGTGTAAGATCATTGAAGATATTGAACCACTTTCTGAGATTCTTCTATGTACACCTCTGCTGCCTTATCTTCCCTGCATAGTGAATTCTAAGAGATCATCTGTGATAATACTTAACTAAATAAGATTGCCCTTTTTTCAATTCAAATATATTATAACAGTCGAATCGAACTTTGAATGGTTTGTTCACCGACATTGATATATTTTCTGTTTTATTACCATTATTTAAAAACATAATTAACAATATTCTTCGATGCAATATGTAAATGATTTTTCCTTGTTTTTGTGTTCATAACTTTTATATCGTATTATCCTTATTTCGTGTCGTTTTCTTGTCTATGTGAAATATGTTAGGATGTAAGTAATTTGTCACTCTTTTTTTCTATGGTCAATGCCCATATTATCTAGAATGAGAATTGGTCATTGCCAGGTGGCCTCTCATTAGTTCAGATTGAACTTGATAGATTCCCCAATATGTGAGTGTGATGCCGAGGAGGAAACCCTTGACCGTGTCTTTTTTGCCTGTCCATTGCGGAACACAGGTTTTTTATACAGTGGTCTCGTCAATGGTAATTTTCAGCTCCCGGTTAACTTCTTTTAATATAATCTATATACTAGCAAGTTTTTTGAACGACAATGATATCGACTTGTAATATAGTATTTCCTATTCTATAATATTATTGTACTTCTATTTATAAAACAAAGTTTTTAACTAGATTAATGGCACAAATCACTTTTGAATGGTAGATTGCCTATTTAAAAGAAGAATGTCCGTACATGTATTATATTTACAATAAAAAATTAAATAAAATAGTAATAAATAATAAATAAAAGTCAGCAAATACAAGCAGATTAGTCCAGAAAACTGTACATAGGAGAACCTAATAATTATTCAGACATTTAATAAATTCCCAATTTCAAAGTCTTCACCCTCTCTCTCGCAAGAAATTATGGTCTCGCCCCTGCCCGAGAATAAATTTATTTTCTATAACGATCGATTTAATGAATTAGTGTTCATTTGTCTAGAGGAAGACGCAGATGAATTAAAATAGGTCGACACTTATTCAGTGTGATTTAATACCTGTTTGCTTGTTTATGTTAATAGGAGTATTTATATCTATCTAGCCACAACATTAAACATATATTTTTTAAATTCCATTCTCATTCAGCATTATCGTTGTTGACCCCCAATCGCCTGCTGTGGCAACCTTGTTCCAATATTTAAATCCTATGATTGCAATTTTTTTTTGCTATTTTCGGACTTTATTATTCACATTTTTTATTTATTTAATCAATAAAACATAAAAGCCCCGGGAGGGTTATAAAAAGTACGTGCACATAGGTAGATAAAACGAAATCAAATAATCACATAGACCTTTACATCAATTTTAGTTGTTCTGGCAGTAGATCGATAAATCAAGCCTTTTGACTTTTTTGAAATGTGAAGAACATAAGGAAGACTGCAAATAGTTATGTATTAATTTTGCGTGATCAATTGTACAATATCGAAAAATAAAACGACACATTCAACGTCCTACACTGAATAAGATACGTCCGTTCCCTTACTGAATCTAAATTTAACCTTGTTGAATCGATGCGATAAATGTAGGTTCTTTAGTTTTGTATTTAAATTTCAGTAGATATGTACATATAATTTTATTCTCATATATTTTGTATAAAAAATAAAGAATTTATTTCAATAATTTAAAAATAACAGAGCATGCAAAATCAGTCATGTATTTTTTTATTTATTTATCGAAGCATATAGGTAAGTATATATAAAAATAGCGGTGGGAATTAACATTTTTATTTTAGCTATTAAAACTAAAATTAATTAAAGTCAAACACTATAATAATGGTTTAGTAAGAGATCTTAAAGAGAAGTAGGAGAAAAAGTAAATAAGTATTTAAAATAATAAAAATTCGAAAACTTTAATATCTCGGACATGTAATGAGACATCCGAAGAAGTGTGAGATCTTACACCTCATAATGCAGCAGAGAAAGATTACATGAAATCTGGGCCCTGGAAGAAGGAGAACATCATGGCTGAAGAACCTGATGCAATGGTTGAAGCAATGGCAATGGAATGCCCGAGAAAAAAGAAGACGAAATACTCTCAAGGAATTATCGGATATTTACATCAAACAGATATTAAACTTCAAAGTTTTGAATATTAAATTTTTGATTCCTTCGGAGTTTGGTTCATCGCCCGTGAAGTGATTTTTAGGCATATATAATACTGTTAACTGGTTCCTGATTTCGGGCACGTTCTATATAAAAACTTATACATTTTATTTGTATTCAAATTAACAGATAAATTATTCTAAAAAATATTACATATGCTTTTAAATATAAATATATATCTAAGAACTTATTAGAACACATTATTATTGTGAAGTTGTAATTATTTAGAATATAGGTCTGTGATATTTTAAATACTAATTAAATGTATTAATTAGAAAGAAAAACATATAAAATCAATTTTATCAATGTTTGTATGACAGTTTTAAAGAGAAAAATTTGACACAAATTGACAAAATCATTCTGAATTTTGACACAAAAATGTACATTTTTACCAAAATTTCAGATTGTCACCTTATTTTTTTATTTTATTTATATTTTAGTAAAGAAAATGCGTCTACGTTTGACGTATTATTAAGGCATTTCAAAAACAATTAAAACTACGAAAACTATATAAGACAATCAAATATTATAAATTATTAAGGAGAACACATTATTATTATGAAGTAGCAGTTTTTCAGAACATAGTTCTCCGGATAGAAAGGATTCTTGCTTCGAATCGCGGTGGCAACAAAATATTTTGTCGGTAAATTGATTTTATCTGTATATCTTTCTTATTGATACATTAAATTTGTATTAAAAATATTATTAACATTGTATAAGAATATAGAATGCAGAAGTATCCCTTATACAAAGAGAAAACTAAGATGGTTGACGGGTGAACAATATTAACCTTTCAAAAGTCCAGAAAATATGTGTTGACGATCATGAGTTCATATATATATATATACTCTTAATTGGGGCAGCCGCTTATTAGGGCCAAATCTCAAGGAACAGAAATTAAACTATGGAACTAATAGTAATTTACATCGCTTAATTGGGACGACATTCCGCATAATTGGGATAGTTAATTTAAGATTACAATACATAAGTTTAAAATTTCCACAAAATCCAGAGAGTTAGTGCAAAAATTTCCTTTTTGCTAACAGTTGGCCAGCTATAAAAACCAACACCATATAAAATTTTTAAACCTTTATTTTTCCAGAATTTTAAGCAGTGAGGGAAATGAGGACATGTTAGAGTTTTCGACAATAGATAACAATGTTACGATGAAAATAAAGTGGATGCAATTGTTGAAGCATTAAATCGAAACATAAAAAATTAGATGAAGAAGACGTTGATGATTAATATCTAACTATGCCTGTAAGTAAACAGAAGAAAAAAAATTATAACCTGGTTACAGCGTTATTTTATGCAGGAAAGAAATGTGAAGGGAGGCTTGCGAATTTAAAGATAAATATTCATCATTTAATTTTAAGCTCGCTTCGGTTAATTGAGGAAGCCGCTTAATTGGGCCAAACTTCCTGGTCCCCATGTGACCCAATCAAGCGAAATCAACTGTATATATGCAGGAGACAGTCAAGACTAATTATATATACATGTATATGTAATTATTAAAATAAGTTTCATGTTTTTTACAATACCAAAAACATTCAATTTCAAAATAAATTATCCTCTTTATAATACGTATATATTATATAGAATTATTTGAAACCCGGTCTATTTATTAGAAATGGTGTATCAGCCGCAAAGTAGACTTGTATAATACAAGATAAATAAGGATAAAAAAACAAGCATTTAGAAAAATATGCTCATTTCTGATATTTGCATTCGTAAATTACAACAATGTTTTAAATTGAACACATAATTATTTCGAACGGTCCGTATTTCTGCCAGTCTATGGCAGGGAAAGCTTTACGTGATTAATTAATGAGCAAGAAATGGTTTCAATAAAATAATAATGCATTTGATCGATTAACGTTAATCACGCACCATTACAGGAACGCCTTTTGTAGGTAGTGTAAATAGCGCAGGGTGTTTCAGATTTACTAGTCATTATGGTCGACGTCCAGTTACACGGAGCTATGCTGTCCTTAATCCTTGTAGACGATTAGAAAAATCCATCATATTTTCCATCCATGACTTTCATCATTAAATATTTAAATGATGGCGGAAACCAATATATATATAAAATCAATTTTATCGAAAAATATTGTTGTTGCACCACCAGGATTCGAACCTGGATCTCTTTCCAAACCGGGGAAGGTGTATTATTCAACTATGCTACAGCGGCAATATTTTAGCGACAAATTTTCGAACCTATATGTTATCTTTTTGATATTAATATATTTAATCGTTCCATTATGAATGATAAGGGCTGAAGACCTTGAATCCTTGGGAGGAGCCTATATCTAGCAGTCAAGAGACAAACTGATGATGATAGTCATGTTGATAATTAGTGATTTATCTTTAATAGATATAATACAAAATAAAAAAAACACATTTAATAATTAAATTAGACGTGCTTGTGGTCTTGCGGTTATGATACGCGCCTAGTAATCTAGTGGTCGGGGGTTTTGTCTTATTTTCACAGCATAAGAGTTTAACTTAGTTTAAAAATCGTAAAAATATTGATATGGCATGTATTCCGTGTACGCATCTCTATTTTTAAAAAAATCTATAGGTTCAGTTTTTGCCCTCACTTGTTTTACAAAATTTGTTTACTATTTTAAGGTCTAAGGTTTACAAATCTAATGCCAATGAATTATTTTTGAAGGTTTATAATGTAGTCGAAAGGCCAGAATCACTACCGGCCAGATCAAATATCACTACCGGCCTTTAGGCATATTTTATTGACCAAAAAAACTAATAATATTTTGATTACACTGTTTACCAAGAAAAATTGATCCAAATCACGTTAGTGTAGTTTAGCCGAACTGGAGCAGTGTTATGTTAATTCGGCAACCGCGTGGGCTTGGTGAAGTATAATCATTACAGTTGCTTCATAATTTAGTCAAATCGTGTTTTACTGATGATTTTCTAGGTATTGACATACATACATAATTAAATTTTCTTACTATTTTTTATTTTAAATGATGTTAAAAAAAGTACCGATAATGAAAGGATATTTGCATAATAATTTATTTAATTAAATTAAAATAATTCTAAGAATCGTTTTCAGAAAAAAGTTTGATATTTTATTACGCAATTTTAATTTTAAATTTATTAAGTATAAATATATATAATAAAAAACTATGTAGGTACTGATTATTGTTATTGTGGCACGCTCAAAATTTTCTGTCTCACATTTGAATCTCATATAAAAATCTTGGATATTGATTTTATGTTTTAATTACACTCTTGATAAGTTTTTAATCATAAATAATAAAGTGATATGACCTACCAGTTGAGAAATATTCATCAACTAACGTATATCGTAAGTAAAAAAGGGGCAAAATAAAAAAAATATTTTAATAAAATATTCTGATATCATTTTATACAACAAATTTTTATATGATACAATGACACTATTAAAAGAATATAAATGAATGGAAATAGTATATATTTTGTTAAATTATAATTGACATATTATGTAGGCTTATTGCTTTAACAATATAAATAAAATGTTAGTCAACAAAAAATTATATGAATTAATTAAAAGGATATGAACGCGGAACTGATTTATTTAATTTGTTTTAAATATCAAAGAACTGTATTCTAAAATGTTCATATTAATCGTTTTAAAAAATATATTACAAAATTTATTAAAGGTTCTTTAAGTCCAAATGTACATACAGTAACTACTACAATTTTTAAGAGTAAAACTCGCGGTGACTTACTGGCCATTAGATTTATATTAACATACATATATAGTTTAAATAATTCTTAAAAAATTTAATATTAACAAGTTAATACAATATTTGTTTTTTCTCCACTTATACTTGTGTAGTTAAAGTCAAATAATTTAGATATTATAAATAAATTTAACATGACTAAGTATTTTTTTGTTACAAGTTCTTATTGACAGTTTGATAATGAAGTGTTTGTCACAAATAATATTCATCTAAACTAATTTACTATTTGTTTTTTTATACCTGTAATTTTTTTATAATGCTTGTTCAAATACTAACTATCTTTACTTGGGAAATCGTTGCCAATTTGATCGTTTAATTAAAACCCCGTCAACAAGACAGAAAATGATTAGTTGCGCTATGATTAATGCCTCATAATATTTCGTTATTTTCTACGCTTAAAATATCTTTACGACGTGTGGATTAGTATTATATATAACATAAATAAATGCATACTTGTAACCTCATTAAATTATTCAGGTTATGCGCCTTAAATCATTATTATTAAAGACAAGCCATAACCGTTGGGTCGGAATAGACTACCGGACTTGCCGCAATAAACCACATTTCAACATCTACTCTGACGAAATTTACTTTGAATTTCTACGAATTTTGAAGATGAATAATTACTCACGTACACTAGGTATCTACGCCGATACAATTATAAGAAATTAAAAAAAAAACCTTTACAAGTGGTGCAGATTTATCGTCGCCTGCGTTCTAGGTGACGTTCAGCTACAATGAAAGCGATGATGTAGCGCATAACTATTCTGAAAATATTATGATATCTAATTTTATCAAACATACCTTAGACTACATTGATGAATGAGTGACATTAAGCATTTGACTAATATTTTGAAGTAACCACAAAGAGTTCCAAAAGCTGACAAATCATTCTGTAGCCAGTCAAGCCGTAGAACATTAGGTTCAATAGATTTACATATGGGTAAAATGAATCAATCGAACACGTTTTTCCGCGAGCAGTATAGAAAAGTATCTATTAGCATATCTGATTTGATATTTTTTATTCTCTTTTTCATACGATATCACTATGTTGTCAAAAAGACGATTCATCCCCTGTTGAATCATTATACTAGATGACTCATTCGAACTCTATAATCGGTGTATTTATAATTTATAGAGTATCAAATAGTACACTAATACAATAATTAGATCATCTAGTGTTTCTGTAAAGGAGAGTGAGAGAGTGAAATTTGTGAGGTCATCATTATTTGCCTTGGCTTAGATGAATCCTCGATTTTTTTTCGAAAGAGTATTATCTAATAGTAAAGATTTATATATTATGTACATGAATTATTGATTTTACATTAGAAATTTTTAAGTCAATATTTTTAAAAATAAAGTGACAGAAGACGAAACAGCAGCATGCAAAATTTTTATTCATAATTCTTTATTGTTAATTCATCGTGATACTGCGGGAAGTGAAGTCGGTTGTGTGGGTCTCATAGCCCCCAAAAATATTTTTTCTACTCTACAGTTACTTTCATATTGTATCTCCAGGCTAGAAAAAGGCTAAAAAATAATAAAAATGAATAATTTAACAATAATAATTGATGGGTATTTCTACAGTATTCAAAATGTTTCACAATAAAATGGGTATTTATTATTTTAACGAGGAATTTATAGTTTAACGTGTTTTACATCGCATAGACCTTTTACAAGTAAATATATATACACTTATATGTAGTCATTGCACAGGTGACCAAGCGATCCGTGCGGTCATGTACGCGCCCATAGAAGCCAAACTCTGAATGTAAGAGTTTTGTAACACGCATATTGTAAAACTACCCTTACCTGTTACAGGGGAGTTGGATTTTGTTTTTGTTGTAATTGTTTTAAGACATTTCATTTATTTCTTTCTTTCCAAAATTCTTTCACAAACTCCTTTTTTTAACAAATGAATTTAACAGACCATCATTAAAGTTGCGTATTAAAATTTTGGATCTCCTTGCGAACATTTTTGCATAAGAAACTTTCCTTCAAGATTCTTCTATGGTAGGCAAACCTGACAAATATGTTATAGCAAGAGGCTGTGTTTTTTTATGCTATGCATATTTTTTATGCTAATAATACTGTTAAATTAAGATGAATAAGATTTTAATAGGATATTTATAATAGAAACATACATAATCTATTCACAATTCATAATGCAAGAGATGTTCACTCTCTCCTTAACAAGACCGAAGTCTGTGCGAAGGAGACAGGTTCACGATATTATCTAACAATACAAATATGACCCATACTCTCAATCTAAACCATACATATTAAATAATTGAATAAAAAAAGCGATGCAATAATTCAAATAACATTTTTTTATTATATATACAAATTAAATAAATCAACTATAAAAACATACAGAAAAAATCTATATCGAAAAAATATTTAGTTACTACTGGGATTTGAACCTGGGGCTCTTCCTGTCCGGGGAAGCGCGTTCTCCGATTTCGCTACAGCAACCGAGTACATTTTAGACAAATTTTGAACATATAATCTGTAATATTTCTAATTGCACATCTACTATTCCATTAATTAAAGCAATCCACTTTATATTACAAAGAATCTCAAAAACCTTTAAGTTAAACCCGATATCGATTTGTATATCTTTCTAGTTGATTTATTTAATTTGTATTAAAATACCACAGAACTATGTTCTGAAAATGAAACTTCACAGCAAAAATGTGTTCTCCTTTAGTTTTATTATTATTTAAATAAAAATATTCTCACCTGCCCAATGAAACAATACAAAGAATCGAATTTGAAAGAAACTCTCGGAGATCTAAGTCTCATTGAGAGATTATTGCGCACACGGGTGTCCACATTTGTAACAGATAAACGAGAGATACCCCTTCGATAAAATCAAGAATATCTCAAGGCGAGATAATACGCAAGAAAGTTTTTATAACATGTGTTAAATAAATGAGTAATAGCACGTTGAAAAGCGATTTGAACGAAATTACCCGTCAACTCGGGCCGAAAGTGATCATTACCCCGAAAGGTGTAATTATGGACGCCGGTCGTGCGGGGCTGGACATAACAACATTGTTAGTAAACAAATATTAAATTTAGTAAACATTTGAGCTACCAATTACGATTCTGGCCACATTTGAATAATAATTCATTGATAAAAGATAGTCCCTAATCCGATTATGAATAGTTTCAAATTCCAATCAATCTCAAAGGGATCTAAATTGTCTATACCGCGAGGTGTATAATTTGATTTTTTCAGCGTCAGAAAGACGCGGAAGACTGATCGATCCCCTGCTCTGATATCGAGGGGAACGGGCTCCGAATTTAAAGTGGCTGCTTAGATGGATAATAATTAGAGCTATCCCGGCGGCAAGCAGCGTACTGTTTTAGGAGGAACATTTGATGATGGCATAAATCAAGACTCCGGGTTCATGATTATACCTTCTCCATTTTTCTGATTACTGGCATTTTGGTCTTGTGACTTTTAAAATAATGCATTTTTTAAGACCAGAAGTGTGTCAAGTGTTCTTTTGAAAAATCTCTTTCGAGAATTATTTACCTCAGTAATCAGGTTTCGGTAGGAGTGAGCCTATAATCCTCGACATGACTGATTTCACATATTCATAATAAAACGTATAATATCGGACATGTTCATGTAGTTAAACTATTAAGGGTTTAAGTTATGTACAGCGCGTAGTAAGATTTTAGTTATTAGGTGTAACATGTTTAAAGCTATGTAATTATCTTAATAAAATTGTGATTCATAGACAAGATTTTTTTCCCAATCTATTATTTTAAAATTTTATTGTCATTTAAAACATAGTGAATTACAACATTTTGTCTGCTCTCACGTACTTGGAATGTGTACTGGAATAAAAAAAATGGGTGATATAATATTAAAAGAAAGTGGGTTTTGTGATCAGTTGTAAAAAACGTTTGCGGGTTGTTCGTGCGTCAAATATATTACTGTCAAAGTCAATTCCGCTTAATAGTGTGGGAAGGTGAATAATCATCAAATACCTGCGAATTTTTCCAAAATTGATATTTTTTAACCATTGGCATAATATACAATTGTGTGCTTTATCAATGGCTTTATTCACCCCTGCATTCGAATTCTGTCACTCTACTGGCGAAAAATCTTCGGTGATATAAATTAAACAGCTTAATCATTATTGGACGAATTCTCATCACCCAAATGGCGGGATACTGAATGATTTCTTGTGATATACTGCAACTTTCAATGGATCGATGTGGCAGATGACATTTGAAACAGCTGTGAAGAGTCCGCCATTTTTAACTAACGACTGACGGTTTTACCATCGGACATCGGAGAGTAAAATTAAGTGCAACCATTGTATATATCGTAACTTCAAAGCATATTTTTGATTTATAATAAAATATATATATACAGGGTGCGCCGTTAGAATTCAGACAAAATTGTATTTAAAGTTCCCGCTATATTTGAATTCAGGGTTAGGTTATAGTTAGTGCTAAAGTCAGATAAATATGTCAGTAAGACTTTCATAACCTCAAAATGGCCAAGCCTGTCAACCCAAGCATGGAGTACGATAGAAGAGCGGCGATTATAGAAAGCCTTTGTGCTGAAAGAACTCCTACCGAAATTATTCAATTCTTCCCACAACCCCAAGGACGTCCCGTGGTGGGCAAGATCAAGTTTCCGGCCAATATCCACGTCCTGAGTGTCGTCTCAAGTGAGGGTGATGTCATGCCGCCGCACTTCTTCCAGAAGAGCGAAACAGTCACGAAGGAGGTTGGTTTATTTAGAGGTCCTGAGGACAGTGGTAAAGCCGCGGATAGAGACTGGACTCTAGGAGACCGTACATTTATAAACATGGCAATGGCAAGAATAAAAATTATTTAAAAAAAATCCCTTCCGGCATTAGTAACAATAATCAGATTTTGTCTCTTTGCGCAAGTATGTTTTCTTACTTTTTTCTCTAGGTTCAATATTAATGAAGTTTAAAATTTTTAAGGTTTTTGAAATATTTGATTGAAATCTGACAAGTATTTTAATTTTCACAAATACATTTTGTACTACACACACGATGGGTTGTTGTCACTGATATAGTTTCGAAAGGTGCAGTCCCTCTCAACATCAAGTGATTTTTTAAATTTCTCCTGGTCATGTTCGAAAAAAGTGCATTAAAATTTTGCAGATTTTACATCAAAAGACTCGCTGCGAAAGGCAGTATTTCGGTCTAAATATACTACATCTTTCAAAATAACTTTAGATAACTATACATGTTCCAAAAAATGGGCTCGTTTTTCTTTATATATAATAACTTCATCAATATCGATTTTTAAAATTCCCGAACAACGCCGGGTGATGTCGGTAAGTGTTACTGTAAATTGGTCGAGACAAAGATTAGAGCATTGCTATTTATAGATTGATTGCAAGTGGTGGGCAGGTTGAAGTAAACCAACAGTATTGGTACTTGTCCATAACCAAGTTTTCTGGTAACCTACTTCTAATTTATTCTAACCGATGCTTGATATATTTATTACAAAAAAACTTAATTGGCCAAATTACTATAAAATATTTATTAATTTTTTTTTCAGTTAACAATTTAGATTCAAAAATATTTATCGCAATATTAAAAATTAAAATAAAAACCATCACGACTATTAAACAAATGATACGCGATGGTTAGTTTCGCTTAAATATATACTTCTTTCTTTCTTCTTTCAAATAGGCAATCCACCCTTCAAGAGTGACTTGTAAATTTAAATATATACAATTTTAATAACACGGTAAAAATAAATGCCACATCCCTGACTAGCCCTGGGTTGAACTCAAATTGAATCCAGACATAGTAGGCAGTCATCCCACTCGTTAACCCTTTCTTTGACGCCTTAACTTTTTCCTATTTCGCAATTCCCTAATATTTGCTTTACGCGCATCTCGGCCTTTCATGAGTTATTTTAATTTTTTTTCTTTTACAGTTTTACTTTAATACCATTTTCAAAACAGATGGAAAACTCAACGATTTTATTTCTGCATATATATTTTTTAAATAACACATACCATACCATACATATTAAATCAGACGAAGTTTATGAGATTTAAAATAAATTATTGATCGCTTTTTTATAGAACTCCATAATCACATGTGTGAAAATAAGACACTTGTGTTTTTATTCTACTCGTTTAGATTACTCAAAACGCGCCTTTCAAGGGCATTATCAATCTAAAAAATTGTATTTATAACTGTAATGGGGGACAGCTATACAGTTTTATTTGCATGAGATGAAAAGGGACAACATTATATGTGGTAGATATATTCTTCGAATCGTATATTATTAGAAAAATCAGTTAAACATCCGCATATTCCTTGGATCTAGAAGATGGAGATGCTTTGTAAGGATCGGCTGAAGGTCTCGAGAGCATCAAAGCTCAGACCTATTCAGTAGAGAGTGAAGAAGGTAAAAAAATATAATAGAAGAAAGACAATAAAAACATAGATATACTTGAATCAGTGCAATGCAGAAAGATCTGAATATGATGAACTTTAAACAGAAAATATATTTCAATGTAATCGTATTCATTTATAAAATCCTCACTAAGAAAATATCGGCAGAATTTATAAGAAAAAAAGATGCAAATCAACATGAGCACGAACATCATACAACAGGAAAAAATAGTCTGAGACTGCCATTCAGGAAGAAAACTAAATCACAGAAATCGATGATGTTCATGCTTCGAGTATCGGCTCTCCAGCAGCCGAGGCCGGTCTCCGGCAGTCGAGAGCGACGACACTTCGGCCTCTGACACTACCGCCGTCTCGCGATATCCACAGTGTTTAATGTTTCTACAGTGCGATGAAGATTTTTAATGAAATGCCAGAAAACATAAGTGTGAGAACTGTCACTTTGTGTGTACGTATGCGTGTGTGTCAGGAGAGTGAGTAGAGGAGTGGTGGGGGTAAATCATTTTAAGAAGCCGTCTCTGGGGGAACGGGTATCTTCCATCACGGATCCTCCTGAGTAACTAGTCTATCACTGAAGTATGTAATTTATAATTACTGTGAATACGTTATTGTAATAAACTGAATATTGTTACCCAAATATACGGAGTGTCACTTACAAGAAATCGGGACTAAGAAATTAGTTCTTAATCAGGTTACATGGTATACCTCTCAAAGTTACCACATTGGCGTAGCCGATTACCACATTGGCGCAGCCAAAGTTGCCACAGTAAAAAAGATCCACAGGATTTTGATCTTGTTTATATCAGAGCATATATACAAATACTTATGTATGCACTATTTTAAGAATAAACAATTGCTGCAACATTTTCTTTACTTAACTTCATTTTCTTTCCTGTTTCATGTCAGATTTTTTCGATCCAGAATTGTACCCAGGATAATCTCCATTTATAAGTTATCTATTTGACGTGTGACCGAAGAATTAGAAAAATCTTTTGTTCATGGCTTACTGTGGTTGGGTTGCATGATTTGTGCGTCATGCTATCAAATGATACAGAGCGTGCTTCTCCATCAATACATTTCGAAGGCTTCTATTTTATTTTTAGCTTATCGTTATTGCGTACTGTCCAATTCTCTATTGTGTACATGAAGATTGGAGAAATATGAGTGTGAACCAACATAATTTTAGTTGCTTGCTTGATGTCACTATCTTATTATCAAGTTTGTTGTGGTGCATTAGCACTATCCACAATCAGTATTTTTTATTTTATTGAGAAAAAAAAAGTTTATCTGTAAAAACAAAAATTACAAATGAAAGTAAAATAATAATTTAAGCAGTTACATGTTTTCTATTGAAATACAGATTACTTTAAACACTGAGGACAATTTAAAAAAGACTATAGAATGAGAAAACAAGTTGAAAATAAGATTATAAAAATAAAAGGTATAAAGAAGAAACTATCTCTGAGGAACAAGAGGGTGAGGGAAAAGGAAAAGGAAAATAGGATACGGAATAAAATCTGTGTGATAAAAATAAAATGAAGACTATTAAAGTTTATGTATTAAATTTAGATTTAATTGGGGTAACTGAAGTATTGAAAATGTCTAGTTCGTTTAGGTGTGAGTTGAAATAAAGGGGGTTCGGTACAAAAATGTGTTCTGTTTGGCATTGGTGTTGCAATGTGGAATGTTAAATATAAGATTAGTTCTGGTTGACCTGGCTGACTCGAATGGATACGCGTCTGAGTAAATCAGGACACTACTTTAGAGTTGGCTATTTTGTATAGGAAAATGACATCGGACATGTCTCTTCGAATTTGATGGAACTTTGAAAATGACAGATGTCTCAGGAGTACTGGTTAAGGTTCGATAATTACGATGGTAAAGATATTTCAGGAAGCTATTCTGTATTTTTAAAATTATATTGATGTATGTGATATATCTTGGATTACAGACTTGGGAGGCGTATTCGATGATACTTCGGACATATTTTTGTTCTAGTCCGATTTATATCCATTGCTGGATATACGCTTTCTCAAGTGAGTTCCTATCTTCTCTGTCCATTGTTATTCGCTATCTTTCCGCAGAATTTTATGATTTCGTCAGTACAGCGGGTTTTGGGGCAGCCTATTAGCCTCGTAATTCTCCTCGTTACGTTGTAACCAGTTTGGTTGACTGAATTCGTCCAAAGATAACCTGTGTTTCGAGCGATGTTGTCTGCTCATTGCTATTTTATTTTCTTGGCACATTTAATAATATCAACTATTGTTATCTATCCTAGTGTATTCTTATCCACACGAATTTTTTCCTGTCTCTTTGCGTGATGCCCAGACATATCTTTTTTAGATAATCTATGTTTCGCAACCATACGTGATCACTGGAAGTATGCATTGATTGAACACTTTTCGCTTTAAACACAACACACGATCGCTATTACTGAACGATTTTCAATTAGTGGTCTGTGTACAGTTTAGATACTAAGAACAGTATGATGATGAGGTATCCACAATACGTATTTAGAAATGCACTTAATAAATTTCGCCTTAATCGATATTTAAAATAAAATCAATTGGATAGCATAACTGTTAAACAATTTCTAAAAATAATTAATCTTCAATCATGTCAATTACCATGAAATACTTTTTGTTTTTACTCTATCACACAATAAACCATTAGTTAATATTGTCTGCAGCTTGTAATTAAATTAAAAGCCAACATTTAGATCAAGATTTCAAATATTATTCCTTGAAGTGAAATATCTTTGGCGCCGAGCGAGGCAATACAGTATTGAATTTCATGCTTTTCAATTCTCTATCTCGTATCTATCTAAATGAGCAGACAGACAAATATTCTATCGACAAAACATAAATTTACGAGAAAAACAATAAATTTCTTGACAATGGTACAAGCTTTGCAGTCGTGTCTGATAGCTGATTATTTGGTTATTCTGAAATAAAATAAATCAGATCGATAAGTCTACGCAATAAAAAAGATTTCGCTGTATTTTTAAAAATAAAATCAATAAATTTTAAGTAACCTTTAATATAAAGTTGCCGTAAACAAGTTCTAATAAGAACAGATACAAACTAAATACAGATTTCTAAATTTATGATAATTTTTGCGATTTCGAAGGAGAGCTAGAATTTTCAATGTTGTAAAAATAATTTTAGACTGTTTATAGTTTTCGCCAACCTAACTCTTTTAGTAAGAAATCAAAAATATCTTCAAGTAAAGTCATACTTCACTGTACTGAGGACTAACTGATAGTGATGTGCTTCCTTAATAACGACGCTGCTTTAAAATTGGCTTGACGATTTCTTCACCTCCAATTAAATGGACTTATTCAAGCGTGGAATCTAAAAACTGCCAATTAATAAACAATTTAGGAGAATATATTATTGGTTAGTTTATGTACAAGGTGTCCCAAAAGTCTTTTTCATAATAAAAATTCTATAATAAAATAATGGATGAGTTTAATAAGAAAATGTTTATATTGCATTTAAGTACAATCCCTGGGAATTTATTTATTAAAAATTATGTTTTCTAAATGTGATCGCTGCCAGAATTTCGTTTTCTAAATGTGAACGCTGAAATTTTTGAGAACTGATCGGCACGTATTTTCTGTGATCGCTGCCATTTCTACTCTGATATTTTCTTTTAATTGGTCCAGAGAGCGAGAATTGTTATTGTATACCTTTGACTTAAGGTAGCCTAATAGGAAAAAGGCCACCGGTGTCAAGTCGAAGCAACGTGGAGGCCAGTTTATGTCACTCCTTCCGGATATCAATTTTCCAGGGAATATTTCACGAACAACTCATGAAGACACGCTCCATAGCGACTGAATTCCTAAGAACGCGGCAAGCGATCGGCATACCCCTCGCCCGTCTTCTGCTCATTGCGTTGGTGCAGTGAATGAACCAAAATGAAAGAGACTTTTGGGATACACTGTATTTTGTTTATTTAAAAAAATATATTTATTATACCACAATGAACTTATGCATCGACCCAATATATTCCGCTCTTCGACACTTAGCGATTTGGAATTTGCCAATGACGATGTCCTCCTTAATACAAAAAGTTATTGACAGACTTAAAAAACTGTTTATAAGTGGGTTCAAAAATAAATTTAAGAAAAGCTCAAGTATTGTACAACAGAGAATGCAGTGATAGTCCCTAACCCTCAGTATTCACAGAACAGTGTCGGCAGTTTGAATTATCTGAGAGTGCACATCTCGGACTATAGCGTCCAAAAGATCTGTCAGTATATGTTGGACAAGCAGGAGCAGTGTTCAATACCATTTAGAGCTAGTAGTTATATTCGAAACAAAATGCCGCATTGTCAAAGATTACATTCTACCAGTTTCAGTGTATGGTTAAATCCTGAAACAGTTGCATTAAGAATTTTGAGAACAGACCCTTGTCGAGAATTACTGAATAATGAAATAAGAGAACAAACGCAACAGTTTAATCTTAACCATGTCAGAGATATAAGCATTTCAAAAATTGTAAATATGCGACCATTTCGATTAATTGAAATATTTTATTGATTCCAAATTATTTATTGAATACAAATTTTTTTTTGTTAGATGATTTAAGGCCTAAAGTAAGGATTAGATTAATAATGGATAAATTTTGTAAATATTTATTTCAATGAACGCACATTTAAAGGCTTAACATAATTTTGAAAAAAATCTAACAATAATATATTTTTTTTTTTAGGAGAACACATTCTTATAGTGAAGTTGTAATTATTCAAAACATAGGTCTGTGATATTTTAAATATGAATTAAATATATTAATTATAAAGATATACATATAAAATCAATTTTATCGAAAAATATTGTTGTTGCGCTACCGCTATCCCGGTAGCGCAACAATTTTCGATAAAATTGATTTTATATGTATATCTTTATAATTAATATATTTAATTCATATTTAATAATATTTTCAAACAAATATCAGATTTCTCATAGAGACAAAGATATTTTTTATTATATTTAATGAAAAATATATGGAAGTATGGAGTAATTACAGCGCTTACGACCTATCTTCGGCTGGCTTAAATGATCTCTTTACATATATATATAACGTTCACCAATTCTCACCCAAAAAATTTGATAAATGTGGAGTTTCAAATTTTTGAAAGTTGTTTATATGTTAGTATATATATATATATATATATATATAAAGTGATCACTTAAGCCAGTCGAAGACAGGTCGTAAACCTTATAATTACACCATATTTATATATATTTTCCATTAAATATAATAAAATATAGCTATATATGTCTCAATGAGACATCTGATATTTTTTTTAAATAGTGCTTTTGTAGGTAAAAATCCAGTAATTGTGTGATCTTGGACGTATTCAAATATTACTAAAATAATATTTTCCGTAACGGTGCAGAATTTTCACATTTCATCTCGTAATTTAGTCAAGTGTCCACACATAAAATATTGTAGACTAGGTCTGTTACACTCTGTACATATTAGTTTGAAACTCAAAAAATGTATTGAAGTATTTCAATACTATTAATTAAAAATAAATCTATCATTATTCATTATCTATCATCTAATAAATGACAGATAATGGAATTTATTCTAAATTATTCTGCTGTGTATTTGTTTCAGTTGTAAGTGATGTTTCATGACATATTTCTGTGGCAATCAGCAGGGCTGATGGGATATGACACCATTTGTCATTTTTAATCCTTCCCTGTTCATCAGCGTCTACTGAACTATCACTTATTACATTACCTCTTAATACCCGTAAGTCTTGACCCTATTTTCCACATCATTTTTAATCCCTTTTTACTCCCACAATTATTGTTGTTTGTAGTATTCTTGCAAAACTTTGAGCTCATTATTTTAAAACAATGACGTTATGCACATTTCACATATATGAAAAATTATTCATCTAGTCTTCTTTAGTTTGATAAAAATTTCTATCTCTCTAAATATATAATATAGTTTTGCAGTAAATGAGATGATATATACATACGTAAACGTTAAATGTTCTTTATTATACTAGAAGTATCTAGTGGGCTTATTATATTAGTAGATATATCTACTATGTATAAGTACTTTTGACTATTGCTATGAGTCTTTTATAAAATACAGTTGTATTTGCTTAGGGTCCATAGGTCCAAATTTTTTTCTTCATAAATGCGTATTTCACTCTTTCTTTTCGCGATTGTCACCATGACAGATTACAAATTAGAGTCGCCATCTGTTACTGTCGCCAATTTGTAACAGTTGTCATGCTTGCGTGATGATGAGCCGACAATAAACCGGCATCCCAATTCTCAATTTATATATTACATCTTTTACGTATTCTAATATTTTTGACTTCTCCATATAAGAAGGGTATTTTTTTAGCTTTAAAGTAATTTAATAAAAATAATATACATTATTAGCTATAATTTAAAATTCATTTAATAATGAAAACCCATCGATATGACATCTGTATTTCTTTGACAGATTCAAGGTAACAAATAGTAATAACGTACTATCTGAAAGCTTCAATCTGAGCTGGGTTCCGAGTGCTGACTGAACTGTTTATTGATCTTGTAAACATTGTAATTATAAGACCAATAAAAGTGTTATTGTCTGAGAAACACAAAAATGCTTTGATCGATAGTGTTGGAAAATGGATAGTATAAATTAATTCCTAATTACACAGTGCCATAAACTTTAAAAGCTTTTAAATTCTAGTAATATACTGGCACCGCGTCATTTTATATGCAGCCTTTCACAACTTCATAGGGAAAAGTTAATAAAGTCATAAAGATTTACTAAAAGATCCCTACAATCGTATTTCTTCACCACTTCAAACATGCGGTTGGTCTTAGGAAAGAGCTTACGGCAATGTTCACAAGCGCAGTCAGCGTCAGAGACAACCAATTTGACTCAGTCCTCACGATTCAAGTTCCTGAAGACACGGAGTGAAAGAATCTTGCAATTCATTCTAGAATTGTTGCGAGTCGAAACAGAGAAGCGAAACTTTTGACATATGTTGGATAAATGGATAAATAATGAATATATTGCGGATCGGTCTTGCCCGTTAAATGCCAACGGAAAAATGGCGGTTAATGTGTGGTGTTAGCGTTTCCGCCTCGGGGCCTGGGCGGGACTTTTGAATCGAGAAAGAATTCGCGATAATTTCCGGCTCTTACCGCTCATTTGACTAATGGCGCAACTGCAGTAAGAACATGTAATTGCAATCGATGACTGAAGCAATTTTTTATGCGTACACACGCAATTTATTAGTAAATAATTTTCGTAGCTTTTTACATTTAATAGTATGGTGTTTAGAGCGCTTGTAGTCTGATCATAGGGCTGATAGTTTGTTCCTGTCGATGGCAAATAAAATTAGATGTAATTTTATTTTGATGATCGATGGTGTGCGTATCTATAGTCAGGGATGACGGAGGCTTTTAAACAAACCTGTCAAAAAGTATTGCTCCATAGATCTGTATGGAATCAAAACATGGACCCTGAAAAAGGAAAAATGGAACATGCTCGACGGCTTCGAGATGTGTTGGCGTCATATGCCGCGTATACCATGGACTGAAGCAAATTAATGTTTCTATTATTTGGTTCCAATTGAAGAAAAACTCTCTACAATATGGAGGAAAATAATTATTTCATAGAGAACGAGATGTTGATATCTAATACGATAAACAGACCAAGTCCGAGATATGACCGGAGCGTCGATACACGTTGCACTAAACGAGGCCTAAGAACGCGAAGAGTGGAGGAAAGTAGTTCGCTCTGTGGAAGCAGAATAGAGGACCGAGAGAAAAAGTATCAAATTTACTATATTTTACATGGAACATAGTTTATATTGTAATTTCAGTAGTGACTAGCCTGCCTGAAGTAGCTACCAAATGGTAGCAAACGTTCCCTGCATAGATGCAGTACTCTGTTGTTAATCTCGAGATAAAAAAAAAATATTCTCTAGTATACTTTGATAAAAATATAAAAAATGTGTTGATAGAAAAATAACAAGAAGAAAAAGAGTAAATGATAAAAATCTATATGCAATACACGTTTATCTATCACCAGAACTTTTAAATTTAAATATGGAACATAAACTGATTAAGAAAAGCTTAAAAAACAAATGTGATTGGATGCAAGCCATTTTTCTGTAAAGAATGAAATTATTTGTAAATTCAAAGACGCATTTTAAAATAATTTCAATAGTAAAAATATACATTTAAAATAATTCCTTAATATTACTGATTCCCTTAATATTGTAGAAAACTAAAACAGCAGACATGGAAATGAATGAAGTATTCAGTTTGATGCAAACTATATTCAAACGTATCAATTTATTTATTAGAACAAGTTACAAAGTTATAATACGCCACTGGTTGCTGAAACATCTAGGCAAGTGTCTATATTCCAGCAGCTTCTAGTTAAAATTAAAATCTACTTTAAAAGTTAATCACAATTTTTCATGATTACATATTTATTATATTGACCGAGAGATCAATATAACTAGTAAGAGAGTAATCAGTATAATTAGTGTGTTATGAATTTACGTTATTTCTTATAATTAACTCTAAAAAAGTGATCAATAACTATTATTACTGTTTACATGTTTGGGCTCACATATTGAGATAATGACGTCCCGGGAGCTGAGATTCATCATCAGCTTGTGTATCTCAATTGTTGGATATTGGCCTTCTCAAAGCATGTTATCTAAATCCTTTCTAACTTTAGCTCTTACCCATCAAATTTGTTACCCATCATCTGAAGACTCCGCCAAAGCACTGGAAATTCTTAATGTTTTAGCTCAGTTAAGTTTGAATTAAAATAATATTTTAAGGTGTTTTGTACTCTATGTACCCACCTACATTAAAATACAAATATATTTGTAACACGTATAAAAATGGGTAGGTACGACAGATTATCACAAAATATTATAATATTAAAACTTTAATAACTATAATATAATAACTTTAATAAGTTAATGCGCTGATAATTAAATTAATAATTTTATGCTTAACTATTTAAATGATATTGCGTTTACAATTTTTTTTCATAATTAATAATCAAATAAATACATTTTTATTTACATTTTATTTTAGCTTCTAAATTAGTCATATTTAACCCTTTGGCGAACACAGAGACACTTTTTATTATTTTATTTACTGTGTTTACATATATTTTAAATGTTCCATTTGTAAACAAAGTTAATATTGTGCAATTATGCTAGATAAATTCACGAAGGTTCAAATGAAAATTAATTGGTAACTTTTCAAGGAAGTAATGTGCTTTTGAAAGTTCGATTCTCACAATACATTCTAAAGGTCAACATTAAATAATCACGATTACGGAAAAAAATAATGCCAAAAAATATGGACAGTTTTTAAATTATCTTTTTTTATTAAAATCATAATCAATGAAAATCAGTGTTGTATTATAATAAATAGCCATATGTGAAACAATGTGTGTCTCAAAAAGCTCGTCATAAAATGAACAGTTCAGGGAAAGCGACCAAGAAGACGGCCTCCTGCAAAATGACAGACTGCTGCACGCTGCCATCAATATGGCTCGAGACCGGGAGGAATGAAGAAGTATTGTGCACCATGTTCAGAGTTGTTTGCATTCAGTCATTATTAACATTATCATCATAATACCACCATAGATTGGCTCCGGTATCATCGCACCAGAGCCATACCTGTACAATTTGATGTGAGACTCGTTAGCATTCTGAAGGCAGCTAGAAAGAAACTATAGAAATCATACACCCCCAAAAGGGGAGGGTAGACGTCACATTTATGTGTTGCTGTCGCAGAACTCGGTCACAGTCCGGCAGAAATTCACCCTGTCCAGGTCGCAAGAGGTGCGAGGGAGAGCCAGTAGAATACTCCGTTAGGTCTCTCTAGCCACTGCTTTTCCCGGCATCGTCCATCCCAGCAACCCCCAGCGAGAGACCCACACCCTAATAAATTCCTGGAAATGTCCGAGATTCCTTTAATTTCTTAATAGGTCATCATTCCGGGAGATCTGATGACCTATTCCTTCTATCCGCAATCATGATCTCACGTGCATCATTCATAATCACACGAAAAAAAACGGGTTGTTTGATCGTTAGTAAAAAATAAATACTTCTCGAAAATACATCCCGTAGTCCATAGATAATGCATAAAATAAAGCATATTTCATGATTTTATCTCGCGCCTATAGACATTTCCATCTATGCTTTGACAGTAGTAAAATTGAGCAAAGGATTTTTACTACGGACGTTAATAAAAAGTTACCATAGTAAAATGTTACTACTGATCACATAACCGGCCCTTACTCTTTACCACTGTGCTAAATTACCTTCACACCTACAATTCTAAATGTCAAACGCTAGCGAGGGAACACTAACATATTATGCTAATATATAAGTTTTTTATTAACATGTTTAACGGATAACTGCATACTTTGTAAGATCTGTTGTTACTCTATGAATGGTACAAGTACCTTCTAAGATAATTAAAATCACGTATTAGCCTCCTTACTGTACTTACTTTAAGTGCAGCTGATGCTGATCGCTTGTCCGAATCCAGATCTATTAGGTGCACAATAGCTAAATACAATAAGACCACGATAGGACGATACGTGATATGGGTGTTCTGTAGATAAAATTTATTTTCATTATTAAACATATTTAGAAATGCGATCTAATATATTGTGTGAAACTATGTATTATGTGTGGCCAACTAGAAACACTTATTCTTAAAATAATAATAATATTGTATCGTGAGATAAGCATTCATAAAACAAAGGAATAACAAAAAATAAGTTAAAATGATACATTAACCGATTATGCTACAGCACACAGTACATTGATGACAAATTTTTGAACCTATACGAGTATATTACAGTTTTAAAATTGATATATCTATCGTTCCATTATTTGAAAGCCATCTACTTTATTTTTACGGAATCTCAAATACCTTTGAGAAATCCTATAGGAGACACCAGAATTAAAAATACATTTTTATTAAATTTTGGACACATTGATACAACTTATACATTATTAAGGAGACCAGACCACATTCTTATTGTGAAGTTGTAATTATTCAGAACATGTACGTATAATACAAATTAAATGTATTAATTAGAAAGATATACATATAAAATCATTTTTATCGATAAATAACAACTTTTTACCGAAAAATAACCTATGTTCTGAATAATTACAACTTCACAATAAGAATGTGTTCTCCTTAATAAAATGATACATACATAAAGTATAGAAACATAGATGAATATGCATGTGTTTATTGTGTATATGTATAAATGTACAATATATGTAAAGGAGAGTGTTCAATAGTGTTGAATATATTAGACCTTCCATCAACTTCATTGTCTGCCCGCTCCGTTCAGTGTGCCCCACTTAATCACCCTTTTAGGCTATCTGTAGTCCTCTCATCGCACCAGAAGCCCCGTCCACTGCCGTTTCAGTTATTCTACCCGGTGTCCTGCTATTCGTCCAATGTGTGGATCGGACCTCTAAATTACTCATATAGTCGTTTTATGACTGAATCAGTGAAAGCGTGACTGCTGAGATGGAACACTTCTACGATTACGTCGTTAAATTGGTTGTTAACGTGTTGACGAGACAAGCGATGAGAAGAACATGATGTACATTGTATAGTTTGAAATCACTAACGATACATAAAAAAATATATCAGTAACGTACAGTTGGTAAACTTAAGTTATGCTGTTACCAATGATATTGTACATTATGTTAAGCACTTAGGATTATAAAGATTAGTTTACACGACCCCACCATTTATTTATATGTAATTTTTGAGAAATATTTATAGTGCGTTTATATTTTAAATTTTAAGAGACGAGAGATGAAGCACGATTCTTTAATTTTATGAAAACTATTAATCTACAATTATAATTGAAGCAAAATATATATTTTTTAAGAATTAATATTTGTATTTAATTTTTGAGTAATATTTTTATGAAGTAAAAATATAATGCTAATATGGACATTTCCATATCAAGTGTTTCTATGTTAAATTCATTGCAAAATATGGGAAGTAGATCTAAATGAATGCAAATGATTGGTATGTAAAAGAACACAATTAAATTTTGATTAAATAAATCCATTATAATAAAAAATACTACTACTACATAGTACTAGGGCGTAATAATCTCACCTGATCTATGCTCCACGCATTACATTTATAAAAGTTAGAGAATTAGTAAAATATAAAGTATTAACTTCAATGATAAGTATTATACGAAGTTCTAAGTCAAATTGAAAACTAGTAATAAGCATGAAAGACTTGGACAAAGGAATATTTTTCATTTCAGTAGGTAGCAATTGTATGGCTTGAGTAAAACGATAGATTAAAAATAGCTAGCAAGTAAGAATTGAAGAACCCAGCTCAGCGTTTTTCGGGATGGCAGTGACAGGCTTCAGAACTAAACAACAAAAGATTTCAGCCGTAATCCGGTGCCGGTGAAATATCGATTATTTAATTTGTATTTTTATTTATTATCTTTGTTTTATTAACCACTAAAATGAGTTTAAATACATCTACCGGTTTCGAAAAATACCATTTTCTTCTTCAAGATGTCATAACTAACTAAAACATATATTGTTTCTTTGACAGAATCTATTTTAAAAAAAAATTTTTTTTTTTTTTTAGTACCTAACTCAAATCATTACTTAATACAAATTTACTCGAATAATTTTTAGGAAAAATTTTTAGAATGGGACTCGTAGTTAAATTTAGTTGGTTGTTTATGATTTTTTGATTAGTTTTACACGCTTTATTTATCTCCAACGATTCCAAATTATTTAATTTGTGACCGTTTATATGCAAAATTGACAATAATAATCATGACCATTTTCTATCAAATGGTTAGAAAATTCTGAAAACCCACTATTGTTCAAACATCTCAAATGCTCCCTTACTCTTTTATTAAAATTTCTACCCGTTTTACCAATATAAAATGCAGCACAATCCTTGCAACTAAGTTTATAGACACCAGAATTGTTAAATTTATCATCTTAGTAGTATTTAATTTGTATTCGTTTTTCAGAATTTTTAATAATGCACAGTTTTTTTGCTTGCGTGTGGTGCACGCCACTGTAACATATCCCTTGGCTTCGCGCCATAATCATCACCCCGACCGGTAGATAGTAGGTTAAGGGCTATATGTTATGCAGCTTCTTATTATGAACGATAAATTTATATTATCAATTATATATTTGAATATAATTGATCGATGTTGTGTTGTACGCCGTGTTGGGTAAAAACACAAACACTATTCAGTTAGCCACTTCTATAAAAGGAGTCAATTGAGAATGGTCATATTTTATTACGGCAATAAAACGGCTTCAGCTCCGTTTTAAATGTCAATCCTATTCTAGTTATATTTCCTGATGTAGGATAGTTATAGATACTACAGATCTTGGGAGGCGGGTTGTCAACAGTGATTTTCACAACAACACAATTTCTTTCAAATGGCACAAATCCAAGTGGTTCGATTAGACTCAATAATGACAAACTAAAATTATAACTATTATTTACAAAGAAGAATGAATTTGAGGTTTCCGTAAGGAATCGTGTATGTATTAATAGGTATCACTTCTAGGTTTGGTCTCACTTAAAGAATATAAAAGAATAATGTTATTTACTTCAAGGGGAGATATTTTTAGAATTGTACATGAAAATGTTAAATTTCTTAAATAAACAACATTATAAACATGTATAAAAATATTTTTATGTGTAAAGCATAAAAATGTTGTCTTAAATTCATCATTGAGCCATAATATAATATGTCTATAGTTTTAAATCGAGACAGAGCAAAATAATCCAGAAGAATCTCTAAATATAGGTATTATACAATATTTTTACATACGTGAGCAGTATGTTTATATTTATAATAATTGGAACCGTCTTTTAAACTCTTACTTACATCGTCATGCCAGATCTTCTGTCGTCCTCTATATCTGGTGTCACCAATTGTATATAAAGCATCGCGTCCTCACCAACATTTTCTCAGACATATCGCACACCTAGATCAAAACCAAGACAACTCAAAAAAACAAGATTTTGAGTTATTATCGTATTCGGATACTCTGTCATATGCGCAACTAACTTAGCCCCAGATCTCGATTAATGTCATTTTAGGATATATTTGTGACCTAAATTAATATTTAGTTTCATAACTTTAGTAACAAAAAATGGAGAAAAATGTTTTTGTTTTTTTGTCTACTGAAAAAAATACTTTTTGAGTTGTCTTAGTTTTGATTTAGGCATGCGATATGTTCCCCCTACATAAACGATCCATTCTTTAGTTAATAATTTTGCGCCATATATTCCAATCTGCAATATTCCTGAGCGCTATTGTTTGTTGAATTCATCAGACCTGTCCACCACATTGAAGATCATCCACGATGGTGAGATCTCTCGATCGCGATATGAATTATACTGTAGTCAAAACTGCATTCATTCCAAATTTATGAATTCTTCACAGTACCTTAAATATACGTATCATATGTATACTTCAAGTCCTCTACACGACTTATTTCATTATTTACAATACGCTTAACTAATAATATAATAAATATGAATTAAATATATTAATTAGAAAAATATACTTTATTAAGGAGAACACATTCTTATTATGAAGTTGTTATTATTCAAAACACAGGTCTGTGATGTTTTAAATGCTAATTTAATGTACAATGATGTAAAAAAATAATGGAAAGACAGATGTATTTAATTTGAAAAAAAAAAAGTGTAACATATAGGTTCGAAAATTTGTCATGAAAAATACTGGCGCTATAACACAATTGGTAGTGTACTTCCCCGGATTGGAAATAGAGATCCATGTTCGAATCCCGCTAGCGCAAAAACAATATTTTTAGATAAAATTGATTTTATATGTATGTATTTATAATTAATACATTAAATTAGTATTTAGAAAGATATACATATAAAATCAATTTTAACGAAAAATATTCTTGCGGCACCGGGATTCGAACCTGAATCACTTTCTAAACTGGTATATATTTCTAATTAATATATTTAATTCATATTTAAAATATCACTGACCTATATTCTGAATAATTACAACTTCACAATAAAAATGTGTTCTCCTAATAATAAAGTTGTATCAATGTGTCCATAATTTAATAAAAATGAATTGATAATTCTGGCATCTGTTATCAGATTACTCAAAGGTATTTGAGATTCCGTAAAAATAAGGTAGATGGCTCTTTCAAATAATGGAACGATTAAATGTATTAATATCAAAAAGGTAACATATAGGTTCGAAAATATGTCGTTAAAAATATCGTCGATGTAGCATAGTTGAATAATGCACCTTTACCGGTTTAGAAAGAGATCCAGTTTCGAATCCCGGTGGCTGGATATTTTTTGATAAAATTGATTTTATATGTATATCTTTCAAATTAATATATTTAATTCATATTTAAAATATTACAGACCTATATAAGAATGTGTTCTCCTAATAATAATATAATAACTTAATATTTCATAATAATATTTACTCACTAGATGCATCGAATCCAAGAATCATTGATCACCATAGTAAACGAATCTGAGAATCTGTTAACACCAGATGTACCGAATCCAAGAAATAGTTAACACCCATCGAGGAATCGGGGTCGGCAATATTTATTACAGAGGAAGTGAATATTTAAGATGATTGAATTTACGTCATCACTACAACTACATTGTCCTACATTCAGTGGTCGTAAACCATGAAACGCGTTAAACTATGTTTCGATTCAGTTTCTATAATAAGTGTCTACGCTAGCACAAAACAAAGTCTTGCTATTAGAATGTAAACGTTATCTTGAATAAATTTATTATAAAGCATTCTTCTCCCCAAAAAATTTCATCCACTTATAATCTTCTATTAAATTTTATTATTCTACATCTCACGGTGTATGAAATGTTGTAAATATTTCGTTAAAAAAGATTAAATAAGACTATTTTATCTCAAAATTTTCTGTGTTTTTGAATAACTAAGAAATCAAACAGATTTTTTTTAATTTCGTTTTCATTTATCAATTACTTGATTTATTACAATTATGCATAAATACGACATCGGTCAAGTGTCCGCCATTGGCAGCGGTACAAATGTATGCTCTTTCAACCATATTTTTCATAATATTCTCGCAAACTTCGTTATTTCAGCAATTTTATTTAGAATATTATCCTATAGCATCGGAATTGTTGCTGGTTTATTGACATAAACCTTTTCTTTCAAGTACCTCCAAAGAAAATAGTCGGGAGCCGTCAAATCCAGAGGCCAGTCAATGAATGTCACCACTTTTTGATATAATACGGCTGGGAAAAAATTCTCGCAAAATTTTAAGCGTAACTCGGGCTGTGTGTGAGATGGCACCATCCTGTTGAAACCATATGTGGTGCAGGCCCAATTGACTCCATTTGGTCCAGTTTTACAATATGTGACGATAGCGATCACCATTATTGGTTAAAGACTTGCCATTATTATATAGATAAAATGTTTTAATAACTTCAACTCGTTGTTGAGGCATTAGATGCTCGATAATAAATTGTAGTCAATAACTTTTTACGACTATCAAATATAAACTAAAAATTATAAGCCTAACCAAAATGGCGGCCAAACAAAATCAGCTTGGAACGTAATGTTCATCCTGTATATTTTCTTAATGCACCCCACCCCGTCTCTTTTGAATATTCTCATGTAGTATGTCTTGTATTACTTCATATTATTTTTATTGTTTTTGCCTATCATGATACTTAAATTCTGTATTCTAGTTGTGGTCGGTACTTTTAATTATTTATTCGGTTATTTCAATATGTTTTCGTTTCGCACTTTGTCCATCTAGGAGATTTATAAAAACCTACTTTAGCACCACATTTCAAAATCCTCCACATTGTTTGTGGTGGTTTGGGTTTAATTACTATGTTTCGATCCCATTAAATAAGTATTAGGAATATATTTAAATGTGTATTTGAAAAACAGGTTTTGTATGTGAAAATTTTAATATTGATAATTAAAATAGTTTAATGATAAAATTTCTTTTTGTTAAAACTTTAAAGTAAAATTATAAGAACGTGCCGTAGAACTGGTTAAATAATAATATTTCGTACCTGTAAAGTACTTTAAATTTAAAAATTTAACTGTATTATGTAGCTCTTACTGTAGTATTTAAGCAACGGAGATAAATATAATGTATATTAATATTGGATTCGTAATACGGGTAGAGCTTGTATTGGTGCACTCACCCAAAAAAAACGATAGATAATATTTATATAAGGTAACTCTTAATTTCGGTCTGATACTTGTCAACTAATTTATTGCACAATTATTTGTAAACTACAATTATTTGTCTCAACACAGAATTTCTCTAGTGAGACGAACACTGTTCAAACATTTTATACATATGTATTATAGTTTATAATAAATAAATAAATGAAAAATAATAAATATATATATAATTTTTGAATATGAAATAAAAATATCAAGTATGTACACAGTAAATTTATAATCACAAATAGGTACTTGCAATATCACCCGGATGTCCAAGCCGTATCCACCGGTAAATGAAGCTGTTTTCTTTTATATCTCTGACGATATGTTAATTTGGTCACGCAAAGAATATTACAGTATTAATTAAATGACAAAAAATATTAATAAATGTTAACTGCAACAGAGTTGGCGTGGAACAAAATGTATTTATATTCAGCAAAATACATTAAATAAATAGTATACACTTAATAATATTATTACTCTAAAATATCGGTGATACATAATACGAAAATATGTGTGGCGCAGCCGTACTGAGTATATTAAAATAATTTTGTATATACCCCGCGACCGACCTTTTTTTATGATTATAAAAGAATGATTGCCTACTGTGAGTAATTGTTAACGAATCACTGGTTTTCTACATATTCATTATACTTCGTAAAAAGGCCTCTGAGCCGAAACACGTAGCACCTAGTGTAGTAATTTCTAAATCGTCCAACTAATCCATCACACCCAGCCATAAATCAGAGACCCTTGGCCCTTGAAGTGGTGGCAGTGAGCCACGAGCAATGAAATCAAATTGGCCAAAGCCAAACTTGAAAACTTGACGATAAAAAAATAAATGTATGTACATGCATTGTTTCAGAATTGAGTAACTACTTACGTTTATTTATTATTTTATGTGAGAGTTACGAGAATGAATCGGAAAGCTCACGATGCAATTATTTTTGTTTTTTGTTTTGTTGGCTGCGTTACTAGTTGCGCGCGCAATTGTCTCTGTTAGTAACTTGAACGTGCGGCGTGTTATCGCATCCAGTGCTGTATCTTGAGTTCAGAAAATTCGATAGTCATTCTTTTTGTCAAATATTGCGAAATCACTAAAAAAAAATGTACTGTCAAAAGCTTTACAATATATCAAGATCATAAAAATCAAATAACAATATAATTTCAAAAACTGCCTCAGGACTTGGCCGTACACATACAAATAAATAGAAAATAAAGTTGCAGCGGTGAAACTTTTTTTTAAATACACGGATTACATCAATATTCTTACTATTTTCGAAACGCCTGAAACTTGATAGCTTCCTGGAACGAGGCTTGAATTCCCGATCACTAAATCATTAGGCGAGTATTGTAACCAATAGACGACATGCACGTCACTTTGTTAATCATCGTTATGTTTAAAGGTATATAGAGAGGATAGAACGCCACAATGCTCTCATGGAAATTCGTCGATTATTAACAGAGTCGTCCTCATTGTACATTGGTCCAATTGATCATGTCAAAACCTTCGCGGATGCACAATGTTCCTGCTGCCTTCCATACATATTAGCGATCCTTTCTTAAATCTATCAACTATGTTATAAACAGATCTACATACATTCGTTCCTTATTAACAATAGATTATTATTATTAACTAAGAGATTCAAATACTTGAATAATGCATAATATTTTAATTTTATTAATAACATGATGTCTTAAATACGAATTAAATGTATTAATTATAAAGATATACATGTAAGATAAATTTTATCGAAAGATATTATTGTTGCGCACCGTAATTCGTATTTAAAACATCACAGACCTATGTTCTGAATAATTACAAATTTACAATAAGAATGTTCTCTTTAATAATAATATGTTTTTTATATGCTGCCTTTCGTTTCCTGGATACGGCCCTGAAGGCGCAGACGCGCGGTGGGGGAATAAAAATAAGTGGGGAGTTTAGTAGTCCTCCCACTTACATCCCATTTTTTCTTTTCATCTGATTGATTTATAGATGTTAGAGCGTGAGTTGAGCGCGTGCCGAGACCGGGGAAGAGCCTTAACCCTCTGTAACCTCAACAACCTACAATATACTTCTTTATAACGTAAAAACTATCAAACGAGGAGGAACTTAAAATTTTGATTTATTGCTTTATTTAAAGATTTCAAAATTTAAAATAAATTTATTGCTTTATTTAAAGAACACGTGCTACTATTTAAATGTTATAAATTATTTTTTGTCTTATGAGTGACATCATTTAATGTTGGACATTGTAAATGCAGAAATAGAAATTAAAATTGTTATTTTTAAAAATCTCATTGAAACTTTTGTCTCGAGTACTTTCTAGTGGAGTGACTAACTATCTCACTATCACGTATTTTTCCACGGGGGTGGGCAGAAAGGGTAGAACGCCACACTTTCCAGTTTTGACACATAATTCTCGCCTTATCCCATATTAATATACATTCTTATGCTAGCTCGTCGTTTATTGTGGCTTCTAATAGGACCATCTACTAGTATATGGTTTACTTGGTTAGTTGCGCCAAGTCTTCTGCGGACGTCTTCTATATCTGGTGCTCTCGATACTTTCGTCATATATCTTTCTTAACATTTTTTCCTCATTCATTCGTTCAACATGACCAAACCATCTGTTTACGCATTTTTATAGTTTGATAGGTAGGTCTGGTATAAAGTTTGAATATGTGCATTATATTTGTGTGAATTTGAATGAACAGCAAACAAAAGCGAAATTGCTACTAGTGAGAGACAGTTTCGGAATCGGAAGGAATCCAGTTTCACAAAGGTTGGTGTATTTTTATTTGCATGGATTGAATTAATATATTCAACAATACCAATAGAAAACCCAGGACTGGCTATCGAACGGTAATTACAGCAATACCATCCAAGCGATCCTTTTTTATTAATAAAATAATACATAATGTAATAGTGTATGGTAATTATCACCGATTTCTTCATAGTATGCTCGGTAACTACAATTTGAGGAATTAACATAATAAGTGTCACGCTAGGTAACTATGTCGATTGATACTGAATATGTTGTTGTTATTTACGCTGTTATGATGAGCATATATTTTCATGACGGTATCGCCAACAAAAGCTGTGTGCAATATATCTGCTATAAGTTAATTTCAATCAAATTGAATTGCTATTAAGTTACTGAACTGACACAATGAACGAAAACATTTTATCTCCTGACTGATCGATGATTTTCTTCAGACAATATTGGGTAATTTTTTTGGATACTAAAATATGCATGCCTTAATTTTGATAACAAAATTTTGTTATTTTTTAGTAAATAAATTGATATATATGTATACCAACGATTTTATCTTCGTTTTACTCTCAGAAGAGCAGTCGACTGAATATTTTGGATGACAACGTGAATGATCTGTCGCCACCTATTCCGGTGTGTGGCATATCTTGTGCGGTCCAGAAGTGGGCTCTGCATACACGTTTTAATCAGATCGTTCCAGTTTGTTAGACACCTTTTACGAGATTCGATTCCTTTCACGTTCCCTTGACTCATCAATTTTTCATAGCCAAAATGCCTGTGTATGATAGACGCTGTTACAACGAGATAATCTATTCCATCAGACGATGTCTACAGGGTGGATATTATGTTCCAGGCCGATGTTGTTTTTAAATAACTATAAAATGAAACACAATTTTTTAATTTAGTTTTTATTTATCGATTACTTAATTTATTACAATTTATTAAAATATGACATTGGCTAAGTAGCCTTCTCTGGCAGCGGCACAAATGTATGCTTTTTTAACCACAGTTTTCATAACATTCCCGCACATTTCGCTTATTATTTCTGCAATTGTTTTTTGCTCATTTTTTGTTAGAATTAAGGAGCACTTGAGATGTATAAATAAGAACAACTATTCAGAATTTTCTAATTTCCTTTTGGAAACAAACCATTATTTTATTATTAACAAGAGTTTAGAAATTATACATACAAATACTAGAGGTTTATAGTTAGATAAACTTGAAATTTTAGAAGTGGTAATATTAGGCTAAATATTATAAATAACCAAATCCTCTTTGTAAATAGTCACTTATTAAGTTTGTTTTCATATTAGTTCGTATTTATTCACCACTTTATTGTTTTGTTTTTATCTATGCTTGTATTTTTAATTTTAGTGTACATTGTTTCCTGAGGAAGATACCATAGGTATCGAAACATGTTGAATAATCAGTAAATAGTGGTTTAAACAAATTATTTTGTCTAATTATTTAGATAATGGTATTAACTTGTAATATTTCCTATTCTTGATTTTTAAGTTACATAAATAAGAATATGTCTGATAGAATATTTGTACTCCTTGTATATAACCTAACCTAACCTAACCTAACCTAACCTAACCAGTAATAAAAATTCTTTTACTGGTTTAGGTGGTTAGGTGGTAGAGCACATCTCTTTTTTGATAATAAATTATATTTTTAGGCAGAAAACTAACTAAATTACTATCAGACCATTTCCCCGCCGGGGTAGGCAGAGAGGATAAAGTGCCACACATACGAGCTCGTCGATTATTTAGGCTTCTAACAGGACCAATTTCCAGTATCTGGTTTATCTGGTGGTACCAAGTCTTCCGCGGACGTTTTCTATTTCTGATGCCAACAAATATTTTTCTTACTATTCTCTCCACATTCATCCATTCCATAATTTTTTTTGCACCTATATTGCGTCACCAGCACCATATTTTCAGAGCATCTGCCCTATTGTGTTACTTATACCCACGAGTCACTTGGTAATCGAGACGTATGTTTTTTCTTACATAACCTTGTTCCGCGCTTAAAAAATGACGAATGTGACGTCATTTCAACGGTCCTTCATATATTATTAAAGAAATGGTTTTATTAACTTTCTGACTAATTATATATGATGGTGTTATGAACATCTTCTTTAAAACATTATACACCTAATTTACATTAACAATGTTCCATCCAAATATTAATATTCAAATATCCATCATACATTTTGATTGAAATTAATGATTTAAAAATTGTCAGCATTCATAATCCGAATGGATGCAAAGTCACATTTCCAAAAAAATTTATTGCATCAAAAAAAATATTAGCCATAGAATCCAAAGTCGATAAACATGCGCGCGTGTGCACTTAATTTTTTGTCGCATTTTTTATGAATAAAAAATACCTCAAAACAATGGGCATGAATGAATATATGAAATCAGATTGACATGAAATAGAAAGAGAGGGCATATAAACGTGGCAGCCGGTTCGATAGAGACAGAAGTAAGTTTATTAAATAAAATATCCCGTTGGGCGCTCGCGACTCGCCCACGAGAGGCACGGGCCAAAAGTTCGTATTACATGATCAAATTTTTTTATTAATTAACTTAATACTTTTTTTTTACTAATCTACTTAGTTTAATAACCTAACTCATAATTACAATGGTAGATAATTTGAGGTTAGATATATATTTTTTAAATTGTTATCAAATCTTCGAATAAAACTAATGATTACGATGATCAATCTATGCTTTTTTAATCATTTATTCCGTTGGTTTTGGATTTGTGTCTATAATTTGCACTCCTACTATATTTTTTTTAAGTAAAGTAGGTAAGTTATAAATCCGAAATATGATTCGAAAAATATAATCAAATTTATTAGATTTCCTCGTGTTCAAACGTAACATTGTTAATCTGTTACGCTTATGTGAGCATTACATTACTTTATTTTATATACTTGCTTGATAAGTACTTCTCAAGCAAGTATATAAAATTAAAATCAATTAAAAATTCTTATGTGACAATTATAATCCTTATTACACGAATAATACCATTTTATGACACAAAGTATACAACTAGTCACGTAGCCAAACGGTAGCGAAAAGAGGCCGTGCCCCGCGCGCGTCATCCATTTAAGCCCGCCACACTCACCCATATACATCTCCCACCAGCGATGCTGGCGCGTTGACATACACATATATATATAATACAAACATACATAATAATAAAATAAAAACATTTTAAGGAAGTACATGTTTATAAAAATACACGCATAGCAAAAGATACATAGTAAAAATCTATCAGCCGAAAAAATAAAGTACGGAATCACCGGGATGTTCTATTGTCAGAGAGCTTTAACCGATTATGCAATGATTTCCTTTACCAAAATTCATCAACACACTTGTGTGATTAGTAGTAACTTTTTATTAACGCCCGTAGTAAAAATCATTTGCGGGTTGTTGATACATCAAATTTACTATTGTTGTTTATAGGTGCGACAAATAATCATGAAATATGCGAATGAATTTTTTCGCCCAGACGTTCGATATCTGTCACTTTGGTGATGAAATTTTTTCATATTATGTGTAATAATGTGTATTAAACAACGAGATCATCGTCAAACGAACTTTCATCACTAAAATAGCGGGATATTGAATGATTAATTGTCGTATACTGTAACTTTCAAAGTATCAATGTGTCAGATGACTTTTGAAACAGCTGTGAAAAGTCCGTCGTATTTAACTACCGATTCTTGTTTATAGTATCGTATATCGCAGAGTAAAATGAGTTTACTACGGGATGTAGTTTTAAATTTTTTTACTAACGTTCAAACAAAAAAGTTACTACTGATCACACTATCGGCCCTAAGTGAGACAACTATTTTTCTCTGTAGAAAGTGATCTCCTTAAAAATCTTTCTGTAGAACCTGATACTTTTTTTGATAGATATTTTTTTCCTGTAAATCTACTTAAATCTGTCGTAATACTTTAAAAATAAAATGTAGATAACTTCATCATAACTAACTAACTTAGTTAGCAGAGAGAGTAGAAAGTTACATTTTCATGTGTTTTCTCATGCAAACTTGTCGGATGATGATTTTAACTTCTATGATATATCTTTTTCTTTTTTTTTTTTAAACCAGCATATTTTATATATTTAACATATTTTTAAATAAATCATTTTGCAAAAGCTCCTTTTCCATTAGCTTATTTAATACTTTATGTATTTTATTAAAGTCAACATATTGAAATAAAAAGGTTTAATCAACCAGCGAGTGAAAGGATGTCCCTCGTTAAATAATACATGTCCATATAATATATTGAAATGAATGTTTAATGGAAATATATGTTTAACAGTTTAATATGGGCAAGAAAATGCTGTATCATGTTCGCGTCCACGGCACATCGGGACAACCGAACACCGGAAATATTAAATGAATATATGTTACGAACGCTACCACGATATAGACATATTTTTTACAACGGCCGCATTTTTTGTTAGTATTTTTTTATATTAAAAGTAATTAGATGGGCGACCGTAAGAGAATGGTGTTTGAATGATATAGTAACAATAATTATAGTAATGTACGCATAAAAATATCGCATACTTTTTTACTATTTAGGACATTATCATTTTCAATACGAATTATGACTATAATAATTATTGTTTTTATTAAATTTGGCTTAATAAAATACTGACATGAAATGTAAGCATATTTTTAAATACTTTTAGTTACAGGATGGTACAAATGACGTGTCTTTTATTTTGATCTTTTTACATATAGTGATAATAAACCGTTACGTAATTGTGATTGTGTCAATGGTTGGTAACTAACATTTAACGATGATTGGTAACTAAGATTTAACTATCGGAAGCTTACTTTCTAGTGTACCAGTCATTGCTCGAAGAATTAGATTAATCAGTTATCAATCATCGTTACAATTATTACAATAACGGTTAAAATAACGATGTTACTATCACTATCACTGATGTATGTGTAACAGTCGCAAAACATGTAATACATACATTATTTTATCACACTTTTATATCACTAAAATTCTACTAGAACAAGATTCTTTGCGCGATGCGGGGCGCTGGCCACTTTATAACGTTGTTTTGTCCAGTCTTAACCTTTACCATACCATGACATAAAATACCCGAACGCAGCCATGCTGTCAACTCGTGTTACCGTAAATAACAGTTAGAAAAAATGATTTTATTAGCTTAAATGGCACGAATTTACTCTAAATATTGAGCATTCAATTTTGAAAAAATATTAATAACATAATTTAGAGCATTCATTAAGTCGTATACAACGTGTCCTTTCTTCTAATCTCTCTTCATTTAATTTGTGAGAAATATACAGTTATATTTGTATGTATGTTGTTCTTTTCACTGTGAAAATAGTGTGTGATCTCTGTTTTTCATAACACAAATTGTATTTTTACCAACGTATTAACTTTACAACGGATTGAATGGGAAAAATAATTGTTTTTGTACGATTCCCTTTTCATAATTAGTTTTTCACTAGTCATTCCTGAGCGCTAATATTTTCTTTAGGATTATCTAAAATATGAATTTTATGTTGCATGTATTTACCGAAATATTACATGTTTAATTATGATGGTAGACCTGTTTACAGCATGGTTTGGGAAGGGTTAATATACAAATGTTCATTGTATTGTGGAGGTCTATCGCCGTCCACATCACCGTCCCGCGATATTTAACTCACCTTGTAAATACCGTGGCGTGAAACAAAACTCCTAGCAGCCGTAAACACACCCAGTGCCGACGCCATGTAGCAATGTTAATGCGGCCAGTAACCGTCTGGAAGGCCGTCTCACTCTTTCTGCCATCGCATTCCAGACATCAGCTTTGGGAATCGTCTCCGTAAAATATTCGCGCGTAATAACTATTTAACTTAACTTTTCCATATTAGTAAACTGTGCGTAACAATACATTAAGTGTCAATAGTAAGTAGTTTATCATTCTCATAACCTGCTCTGGCCACATACACATCTACACAATAAATATAGTGACTATCTAACGGACACGAGGGTAATAGCAATGGTAATAATAGTAATAGTAAAAATATATTTATTTTTTGATTCGTGGTACAGTGAGTTATATTTTTATAATCGAATAACATTGCAGCAAAGTAAGACATATATTTCAGTACCCTGTCTGCTACACTAGTATTTTCCTGTATAGACAGTGCTTTACCGGTATAGTAGTAAACAAAGTGTAATGTTCAATATACAAAAAAAAAAAAATTATATATAAGGAGTAAAATAAGATGCGATTAGGTAGCATATAAATACATCGTAAAACGTAAAGTAACTGCATTGTTCAATGTATAAATATATACATATACAGAGTAAAACAAGATGCAATTAGATAACATATAAATACAACGTAAAACTTAAAGTAAATGCAATATTCAATGTATCAAAAATAAAAAAGAGTAAGTAAAGTAAGAGTAAATAAGTAAATAACATACAAATATGAAGTGAACTTACGTAAAATTGAAATGTTTAATATAAAAAGTTTAGTTAAATATGATAAAATAAGTTAAATAAGAGAGGAGTGGATGAATATTTGGGCATTTACTACTCTCACATCTCACCATTTCACATAACCTGCAGAGCCCTTCTAATTGAAGTTAACATAACATATACCCACACGTACACTTCTACATAATCAATTCATTAACAACATTCCTTCCCATACTATAAATACATAGCTTCATATTATAAATACAATATGTATAGTCAATATGTATAGCCTGCCCGTTGCTCACTACGGGGAGCAAATACGTAAAAAAAGTGAAGAGTAAGAATATCAATTTTACTAGATCAATCTAATCAGAAATGGAGCTTAAACTCAATGCATAAATCATAAATTCTGTTTTTCCATATAAAGAAGACGAAGACGATATTATGCAGTACACTTGTAAATCTCTAGATCTTGTTTATTTAATATGTCTAATTTACTTTAAGGCTTGGCACGACTAGGTAAATCGGATAATGGAGGATGCTTCTGTTAGAAGCTTCAACAATTGGCGAGCTTGTATGAGAAGATGTATGAATGTGAATGAGGCGAGAATTGTGTGTCAGGATAGAGGAGTGTGGCGCTCTAATTAGTTAGTTTTACTTAATACTTGTTGGTCTAACTTTGTTTTGTTAGATTTAATTATCTTATATCAATATTATTTCATAAATATATTTTAAATTATGTAATATATAAAAAAAATATTTTTTATAACCGTTATGTTAATAAAAAGAATCATCTATAATATTTATTTAATTTCAGATGAGAGAGCCTAAAGATTTTGAAAATTAGTTTAAAAGCGCCAGGAACTATGTTATTTTGTGTTAATATATTAGAAAATTTATTTTTTATTATATATAAAAGAAACGTCGCATATCATAGTATAAGTACCTAGTTAGATACAATAACCTATATTTGCAATTTATTTAATTTTAGTATAATAATAGTAATTTCAATATCAAATAAGAGTATCTCATTCTTATTATTACCGATAATTATTATTAAAATGATTAGTTTCTGAAATAATATTCATTAATAAATAAAGTAAAATAAATAAATAATACCAGCATACTACATTTCATTGGCGTTAGGCAAAAATAAATTTAGGTAGGTACTAATTATACTTTAATCGCAATATTAAAAAATAACAACGATGACGGAGTCATCAAAATCAAAAACCTTTGAAGACATTAATTTCAATTCAAGTGTTATTAAAACATATTTGATTAATAAACTAACAGATTTATTACTTCGCCCGGCTTCTGGGCATTATTAATAATATTTCAACATTATCAGTCTTTTTACAAACATCCTTTATAATTAGTTAATTTTTCGTGAAGTATTGGCATCATTATTCAATGATGGCTTCAAATGCTGTTATAACGTTTTGTGCCCGAATACACGGATGATGAGATACATTTTCAATGCAACGCTTGACCCAGTTCTACCAGACGTCCTCAATCTTAATTCGTGCATTGCTGTCTTTTAAAGTACAATAGATTCATTGCAGTTTGATTTTTATATAATTTTTGACCTTCACCAATAATACTAAAAGCTGCTTCTGTGCAGGCATTGAGGTAGGTTACGTAACTTGAGATTTCATACAGCCATGAAAACTAGTACCTATATAATTTTCAGTGAGCTCGACATTGTGATTATTCGTAAGCTTTATCTATCTTTGAGGATCATCTATTTAACCTTAGAGCACTTACACGCGTTTACTTTTCCCATTCATAAACTTAGGAAAAGTACGTAATTATATAATACATCAAGACTCGAAATAGACCTGAACAAATCGTAATACCAGTTTATGGATTCATAAGTCATTCTAGTTATATTAGATTCAATAAAAATAATTAAAAAGTTTAAATAGTTTAGCATATGCAATGTTGCGTATACGCAATGGTTTACTCCATCAATTGACTCACTACATGTAACAATAGAGACATTCACATAGTATGGCCATCTTGCAGTGAGTGGTTTAAATCTTCAAGACAATAGATCAGCCCGCCGACTGTGAGATATGGTCTGTGATTCGTTTCTGGAATGCACGAAACGTGAAACTAGCTGACATTCATCACCAAGTGTGTCTTGTTTTGTCCTGATTTGGCGCCAAGTGACTTCCATATTTTCCTTCATCTGAAGTAGTTCCTTGGCGGCAAGCGTTTTGATGACGGTGATGACTCAAAGACGAAGTACAGACATGGTTTTCATCTCAGGCGACATCGTTCTGTGATGATGGTATATAAAAATTGGTGCCCCTTTATGACAAGTGCCCTAATAATGGCAGCGAATATGTTGAGAAGTAGTTTAAGGTGTTTAGCGTTCGAAGAAAGTAAAGTGTTGTAAAAATGATGTGTTTCATTATAAAATAATCCGGTACTTACTTAAAAACGCGCCTTGTACATCGGTACAGTAATGGTATAGTATCTTCTTCTTCTTTAAAATAGGCAATCAACCTTTCAAGAGTGATTTGTGCCATTAAACAAGTTTAAACATTATTTCATAGAAAGCAGTACAACAATATTATAGAATAGAGAATATTGCGTTACAAGTTAATACCATTGACGTTCAAGAAATTTGCTATTATATAGCTTAAATGTGGCGAGTTGAGGAAAAGAAGATGACACAAGTTAACCGGGAGTTGAAAATTACCATTGACAAGATTATTGTAAAAAAAACCTGTGATCCGCAATGGACAGGCAAATGGTATAGCATCAGTGCCTACAAAATAAGCAGTATTGGTGTAACGTTTTGACGTTTCCCAAAAACTGTGAATAAATATGTCGTCTTCTAAGACGATCTGCAGTAGTTATTATGAGAGGTCTACACCGGACTACATATGAATTATTTATTATTTTTTCGATTATGCACAATTCAATTTGCAACCCTCTTGAAAACAACTCTCTTGACAAGCTCTCTTGAAAAATTTATGATAACTAATAAAATAATAACTGAATGAAATCTATAAAGCACTATGTGACGATAACGATTCACATTATTGACGTATGCTCATTGTGTTCAGTTGTCATCAAATATTTGAATTAGTTGATTATTACTTTTATTTCCATATTATCATTATTGTCTCTCTCCAAAAGTTTAATCAGATATAAAGATTATATTTTTCAATTCATACACGTTTAAATCAAATTTAATATGATAATATTATGTGTATTTTAATACAAGTAACGAAAATGGGCGCCATGTTAAATCTCTAAACTTATTGGTTATTGATGATGATGATGGCTGTCACTGCCGTTATCTGCGCATGTGCGAAAAGCGCATGGGTATCGATTCAAATTATTCAATTAGAATCCAAATTTAGATTTAATTCGTGTATAACATGAATTTATCATAAATACTTTTACAAGATTATAGATTTTACTATATATAAGAATATTATTGCAAAATGACTTAAGAGTGAGGAAGATATCGCTCCTACAGCCACACAAATGATCTATTATATTTTGAACAATCGGATGGATATGAAGGACTATTGAGTTTTAATTACATTTGCTGCCCACGCGTTAAAATCACATTCGATCGAGTTCGTTGAATCCATCACATCTTGATATACGCAGTAATAGTATTAAAGGCGCTGAAATTTTTTTTTTATTAATATGGTATAGAGAAAATCTTATGCTAACCACACCAAATTTATACAATATTTTCACTTACCCTTTAATTCTTCAACTTGAATTCCTTCATTCTTTGAAAGGAGAAAGATTAACCAACACCTAGACCGTTCCTGGAGAAATATAATTTACATTCCAGTTCAGGCATTACGGACAAACAGCTACCAGCCAGAGGAATGAGGATGCCTGATCTCTAAATCAGATAAGTCAATAATGTGTTGACTATCAAATACCTCTGTAAGGAAGGGTGTCTTCGGACGATGGCCACGGCTGATACGAACATGAGCATTTCGTCAGGCATGAACAAAAGAAGTGGTTTTGAATTGGGAGATTGTTCTATGTTGTCTATCTATAGTTCTTGTAGATTTAATAATTGTTGTTACAAACAAGTTTTACCACTGTAAAATCGACTACTATGGGTAATGCAGCTTCAACATACCTTTAACAAAGTGAATGTTGGATTAATACAAACATTTGACGACAATTGCATGCAGTGTATACGTCAATATTGTGATTCATTATAAGTCACACAGTGCACGTCGAATGTGAAATGTAATAAATATAATCATATCTTTAATATTGTTTGTGACTATGCGTAAGTAAACTTAATGTACATGGAGACTGCGATTTTTAAGTCGGATAAATATGAATATTTTACATTTATTAATCATTAAAATAATAGTTGATATATATTGTGAGGTGTTGCCCACCACGACTTGGAAGCGCCATTGTGAGGCGTGTGCTGGCGGACTATCCTTCACCGAGTAGTAACAGGGGAGAGCATGAATTTGTGAGTACGTGAATCAGAAGCTACCTACTTACCATAATTTCGAGATCCACCTTGCCATCTTCTGGGAAATAAACTTTACTAAAATAAAACAGTAAAAGAGAGTCAACAAATTTTACGTTAAATTTTATTACAAAAATTAAAATGAACTGAAAACTACTATAATTATTTATTGATAAAAAATAATAATAATTTTGGACCTACTTAACAGGCGACGACGACAATAATAATTTTACAAATAATACGTCGACCTGGGGCAATTCCTCTTGCTCCTGCGGTAAAAAATTAACATCTTCTTGCATTAGTCCCTCTTGATGTCCAGGCAGCAGCATCCACCGCTGTTTCCGAATGCCTAGCAATTGGTCAGAACACTCCTTCTACCGGCGGCTCATGCACGAATCTTCTTCTCCCAGGTGGACCGTGATAAGAAATTGTCGACGGGTGATGGGAAGAAGACGTAATTTTAAGTAGTAAAGAAGTAAATAATGAAGGGGATAAAGAAGGAAATCAAATAATGAATAAAAGAAAGAAGGGTAATTATATTATTTCCTGCAACAATAGAATTTTTTACGATACAATTAGAATTCATAATGCTAGAAATGAGTGCGTTATGAGATCGATCAATTATATGGATTTTACCCTTCAATTATTATCTTCGGCGCGACGTCCAAACGCCTCTCTGGCGTTGGCTTTGTACTTGGATCCTGTATGGGCTCCATCTTCAGCGTATCTTCAAATATGAATTATACAATATGGCAGGAATGGCCAACACCCGCCCGCAGGGCGAACCTTCATGGCTCGAAGCGCGAATGGAAGTGTACGTACCTGCTAACGCCGGCCCGTCACTCGAATCGATGGACGCGATCCTAGCGGCAAATATCAAAATCAGTACTAGGCGTTTCGAACTGCGCATGAAATTAACTAACCAGGGTGATCGTTATTTTAGTTAGGTGCACTAACGTTACGTTTTTTCTTATACTAAGAATTCGTAACATTATAATATATTGTGAAAAAGTGCTAAAAATGAGAAAAAACATTGGTCATACGGAACGACAGCACAAAGACGCACGAGATACGTTTAACTCCGCCAGCGAACGCTCTCGCTCTGCCACTAACTAAAGCATTCCGCGCTCCGCGCATTACGTCTTCCGCACCACCCCACACGTACACATGCAAATCACGTCAGGTTCTTCGAGAAAACATTTTTTATTGTTGGGTATGGTAAATACTTATATATTGTAATTATTTTATCATATACTTAAATATATTGCGGAGGAATACCTAAAATGTGTACTCTGTATTTAGTATATTTACAGAGATATTCACATAATTAGATGCAACGTCAACTCAGTTTACATCATCGGAGAGGAAAGGTTCAACATGATTTATCACAAATTTTTAACAGAGCCTTGTACGTTAGCAGGTGAATTTTTATGAGTAGAAAAGTGTTTTAAGAGTATCAGCGTTTCTAAAAAAATATAATATAATCAAATGTTTTGTTGTAATCATTTCTTTATATTTATCAATTAAGAGTTTGGTTTGAAATGATGAGTACGTCAAAACCCTTACATTAAATTTTAAACGCAATTAATATGTTATTTAATTTATGGCTTTAGACTAGTTTTTATGAATTTCTAGAAAATGTAATCGAGAACATTTTGATATTTTCATTAGTACAAAATTTAGTTTTCAAATAATTAGTTGATAAAGTGCAATACAATGAGGTAGTGAAGTTATTTTTTTTAAATATTCTCCAAAATATCTCATTTAAAACGATTCTTTCTTCGCAAATTCTTCGATATCTTGAAAAATGACTAAGTTACAGATGTTTAAAGTTGTGTGATTTAAAATCAATCGGTTTACACCGTTTTATCGTGTGACATCACATCTTCCGAGTCGATAAGTCGGCACTCGACACATCGTACTAATATTGTTAGTATTGGCCGGTACGTACGAGAAATGTGACGTCACATGGTGGTTATAGATAATCCGAGTGTTACTCAACAAACCCAACTTTGAATGCCAATATCTCCGAAAGTATTGCACATTTTGAAAAAATTCAAAAGGCATGGTAATCTAATTTTTTTTAACATATTACAAAAGCTCATTACTGACATGCTCCAATACCTCATTGGGCAATGAAACATTTAATATTTTATGCCATGATTAATATTTAATAAACATTTCCCAATGTCGTTCATGAACATCATAAATATATACTAGTACAATATATACAATATAATGATAATTAATGCTGAAATATGTAGGTATACGTCATGCAACAATAAAATCAAACTAAAATGTTGCGTATCTTTTGCATATAGTTCTTATATTAAATACATCGACCGGTTTCGAAAAATATCATTTTCTTCTTCAGGATGTCATCAACTAACCAAAAACATGTTATATTGTTTCTTTAAAATAATCTATATATAAAATTTTTGATTTTTACTTAAATTGTTACTTGATGATACAAAATAATTAGAATATATTTTTTTGGTAAAAAAAAATCGAAAAAATGGATTTTAACCACAAAGTTGATTTAGAAAATATATATTTTTTTATATTTTATGAGGTTATTGTTGATGCGGGTACAAACTCTTTTATTAGTAATATGTTTATTGTATTTTAAATATTTTTTTTATATTATTGAGATGTTTTACAGAAAAAACGTAAATATTATTGATCTAAAATGTTCGTTGACTTTAATGAAATGAATTGTTACGAGGAGTACGAATCTGTTACCATACCATGTCCATACCAAGTCCACGTTAGCACAATGACTTTTTAAAAACACGTTTCAATGGCCTATGGTTAACGATTGCCTGGTGCGATCACAAATCAGCATTGATCTCGAAGGGCAGAGTATGTTGATTGTGTTTCATTGTTATATTTCAACAGTTTACTGACATTACTGATGTAGTGGGCTATCCCAAATACTAGAAAAATGATGATATATGAAATGTGTTAGTTTTAGTAGTTTAAACTATGTAGTGTAAATATATAAATTATTTTTAATATTAACCTATTATAAGAGTTACATTTATACAATATACATTTATGAACGATAATATGCAAATATGTATCTAGAAAGGAACGTTTAATAGCTAGATCCACAAATAAGCTTTGTGGATCTTGCGATTAACCTTTTTCTTCATCTTTTGCTAGAAGTCTTGTAGTACACAAATTCAAGTTCTTGGCTCACCTCCTCTCCTTTTGCGTACACCATGTTACCTGTAAATGTCCTCTACTTCTTGTTTCAGCCAGGATAATGAGTGGAATCTTCTTAATTAACCAATTAACCATGTGGTTTTTATTTTTTAATTTTTTTTATTTACGCCCTATCCCGAATAGTTTTAATAGTTGTTTACTCTCGTTTCAATTCGTTATAATTATATATTTTTTATTTAATTACATTCAGTCATTATTAAAATTATCATCATAATACCATCAAAGGTTGGTCATACTTTAAAATTATGTGGTTATACCACTTGAGCTTGACCTACAGGTGAATATTATATTCCAGGCCGATTTTTTTTGTTTGCAATTTTGGTTTGGCAGACATTAGTCAGTTCGCATTTGGTACTTAATTAAAATTTATTATGGAGCATCTAAATAATAATGGCAATGCGGTAACCATTCATAGTGATCGCTAACGTCAGATGTTGGAAAACTTCTTGATGGCCGAATCGGGTCTGTTAAGCCTGCAACACATGTGATTTCAATAGGATGGTGCCACCTCACACACAACCCGAGGTACGCTTGAAATTTTACGAGAAATTTTTCCCAGCCGCACAATATTTAAAAGTGGCCTCCTCGATCACCTGATTTGAGGGCTCCCGACAATTTTCAGTGGCGGTACTTAAAAAGAAAAGTTTACGCCAATAAGCTAATAACAATTCCGATCTACAAAACAGTAATCGTAATAAAATTACTGAAATAACACGCGAAGTGTGAGAGAATGTTATGAAAAATATGGTTAAAAGAGTATGCATTTGTGTCGCTGCTAGAAACGGCCACTTGGCCGATGTCATATTTTATACATAATTGTAATAAACCAAATAATTAATAAATAAAAACTACATTAAAAACAATTAAAAAATTTCTTGTTATTCAAAAACATTATCAGTCTGGAACATAATATTCAGCCTGTATTAAGGTTTGTCCATTATGGGCTATCTTAAAGCTACTTCTGATATTCTTCTAACGGTCTAACCATGTTGTACTCCAGGCCCATCTTAATACTTCGTTCTTGTCCAGCGATTAAGCACAAGGAAATATTAATAAATAAATAAATATATCTTTGTCAATAAATTATTTGTACTTTTCATGGAAACACACCGACATCTAGCGACCAGCATGCATAACATGTCACGGAGTGGGAAAGCGGGCTACGCCTTCGCAGCAACCCGCTCCTTGCACCCGTTTTCTTTTCTGCCTAGCGCCAGCTAAACAACAACTTTCATTTTAATCCTCCACTGCTTCGTTAATTGTAACTGAGCATTTTTTAAACCTATATTATATGTATAGACTCCGATTACTCGATATCATCCACTACTCGAGTATTGAGTAGTAAAATCCTAAAATTTTCGAGTACTCGAGTAGTTTTCAATGCACCAAAATACCTATTAATAATTCAAATTCATACACATATAATAATTAAATATAAAACAAATGAGAGAGTAAACTTAATTTGGACATTAATTTTAATTTAAAAAACAATAAAGAATTAAATGACTCATATTCAATATCTGTGTGTAGTTTTGTTTTAATAATTCCCGCTCTTGAGAAAACTCTCTCGGTTGCAGTTGACCTCGGTCTTATTATTAACAGTGAGTTAAATAATAAATGTAGTTTTTCGGTCCGCTTTTTAAACGTATCCAATTTCTTGAAAGCGTACAATGTGCAGATATTTTAGTTTATAATTTGCACTGACGGATTAGTACAAATTCAAATATTTAACATAATTTACTGGTTTTACAATATTTTACGTCATTACATTTACATCCATCAGTCGGCAAATCTAAAAGATTTTTTAAAATATTTTATATAATTTGTTGCCGTTGATAAAATAAGTCAGGAGGACACGAAGACAAAAAAAATTGCAACTAAATTGAAACTATGCAAAAAATCAAACGTGACAGTGACCGCTCTAACCCGGCCAGTAAATGGCGAACGCTGGATGCAGATATTCATAATTTATAATTTTAAAATACTCGATTATCGAGTATCGAGTACTCGAATTGGAGACTCTAATTGTAAGGTAACGTGTACTGAATACATCAAGTACTCTTAAGTAAGTGAGTCGCGTGATCTTAATTTCGCCATGTAGCCAAGGTAGATGTCGAATATGAAAATATGGAGTCGGACAATCATTATCATCACACGTCCTTCTGATCGTAACATTTAGTACAACACATCAAAATAATTGAGTAGCACACTATTATTGTGGGACCCTGTAGAACCCGCGCGGTTTGAATGTACAAGAATAATTTTAAATTGATTCTCTTGACATAATATTGTGACTGCCATGAGAATATGACAAATCGAAAATCATTCATATCTATTATACTCGCGATGAAACCGCTTCTCTATCAGATGAGGGCACATCTCATTGTCACGGGATACAATACTGCTGAATAAATAATATTGAGATGTTGATATTGAAATTGCTCTTACTGATTTTTTCCATTGATATATTTAATAGGCGCTTGCAAGTGACCATACGCTTGTCAAAATAAGAAAAACTGAAAAGTTTATCGTGACCTATAATCAGGGTCAGCAGTTACTTAAAACCTCGGCATATATATGTAAGGTATTCATAAAATAAATTGTAATAACGTAATATTTGTTTCTTAATTTTATTCTGTTATTATCTCATATTTTTATATATTTTTTTATCTATATTAATTGAGTTCTATCGAATATAAAATAATCATGAAGATTTAAAATAAATCTGTCGTCTAACGTTGTTACAATCTAATATAAAATACATCCCTCGAACTTTGAAGTGAATTCAATTTACCTATATAGCGAGGCAGCGACATTCCACAAGCACCGATGTCTTCGTGCAAGAGACATTTGTGCGTTGAGCTGTTATAAAATGAAGTCGGAGAGCTAAAAATTTCCGACAAGCTTTCAGACAATGTACTTTATTAATATAATATGTATTATCTTTATAGCGAATCGGAAGATCGGAAAGAAATTAAAATACTCTGGTACATTTTAAAACAAAATTAAATAATTTATAAAAAGCTATTTTTAGGAGGATAAATAATCTGCATTTATTATATTATTTGTCTTCTCTTGAATTTGTAAAAATGTTAAGACATTTTGTGCTAATGACAGTTAAACAACTACAATTTTGACTTTTACCAACAATAATGTATGATAATAATGGCATATTATCCTTGATATTTCCAACAGTCAATTTTAGCATTAAGGGAATGTTGTATTGTTAATCATATAATGTATAATACCCAACTTTGTAACAAAATGAGTATATAAACTCGCCACACTGTTCTATGTTTTACCAGTTGATGGCCTAGACAGCCGAAACGATCATCCAATTAATTGTAAAAATTAAATACAGAACTAAAAAAAATCGTGTTTGATTTATTGTTTTGATTAATCTCCAAGATATTCGTTCTACTACTCTCTTTTGGTGCACGTATCTACCTACCTCAGTAAATAGTTAACATTATGTATGTTTTATACCACGTAAAGCGCTTATTTATCAAAAATCATCATCTTTGAATTAAAGTCTTAATTAATTTATATTTATTTCGAAAGTGGTTGTGGGGCGGCTTTATTAAAAAGATCTCGGGTAAATCTCATTTTGGAAATGGTAATTATTTTAGGAATAAACACTCGACGCAATGGCTCGTGTATCACTCGCGTGGATATGAAGTCGGCCAGGAGGAAGAGAATTAATTACAAAATCAAGTTGGGAAGCAAATTTGGAAGGCCTAACGAGTCTCTTGACGATTGTAAGCTTTATTAATGATCACTCGTCGAAGCCGAAGTAGATTAAAGAATTATTTGAATAAAAAAAAACGAAATACTTTTGTGATAATAATAAAAATAATTTTCGCAGTACGTACTTATATTGAAAAATCAGGCGAAGGAAGTACAGGGTGAATATTATGTTCCAGACCGATTTTGTTAAGAGGATATTTTAGTTTTGCAAACATTTGTTAGTTCGCATTTGGTAATCGTAGATAATAGTTTAATACAATTTATTATAGAGCATATATCGCCTTAACAACGTGTGAAAGTAATTAAAACATTTTAACTAAATAATAATGGCAATGCTGTAACCATTAATGGTGATCGCTATCGTCACATGTTTAAAATCTTCTTTGTGGCTGAATTGGGTTGATTGGGCCTGCAACGCATGTGTTTTTAAGGGAACGATGCCATCTCATACACAGTTCGAGCAACGCTTGAAATTTTACAAGAATTTTTTCCCGACAGCATAATATCAAAAAAGTGGTGATGTTGACTGGCCTCCTCGATCACCTGATTTGACAGCTCCCGACAATTTTCTATGAGATTACTTGGAAGAAAAGATCTGCACCAATAAACCAAGAAAAATTCCTATGCTACAGAATAATATTCGAAATTAAATTGCTGAAATAACACGCGAAGTGTGCGAGAATGTTATGAAAAATATGGTTGAAGGAGCACGGATTTGTGCTGCTGCCAGAGGCCACCATTTAGCCAATGTCATATTTCATACATAATTGTAATAAATCTAATAATTGATAAATAAAAACCAAATTTAAAAGTTATGTTTTATTTCTTAGTTATTCAAAAACAGCATCGGCCTGAATCGTAATATTCAGCCTGTATGTATCAAAATTCGCTGAGACAGTTTCAGTGTGAAGTGACTGAAGATCGATTTGAGAAATTCTCAATTAATTTTTTTTTTAATAACCACATATCGAATATGCTTGCATTTCAGAAATATAAAGCAAATAAATAAATAAATTAAAACTATGGAAACATGAAATTTATGTCACATTCTTCTGTCCTGCACACCATTCTCATCCTTGTCCACTTTCATATATCTTCTCATGTACGCTTTTCGGTTATTAAAGCTTTTAATCGTCCTTCAGTACCGGTTTATCTGGTCATGCCAGGTCTTTCACGGGCATCATCCGTTCCCGATGCCGTCAATGCGGGTCTTATATATTTCTTTACTATTCTCTCTTCGCTCATATGTTTCATCTGACCAAACCATCTAAGCGACCTTTTCTTTGTTGATCTTTATTTATTTCTACCAATGCGTCAGTAACTTTTAACTAACGCCCCTAGTAAAAATCCTTCTTTTAATTAACGCCCCTAGTAAAAATCTTTTGAAAGGAGTTGATAGATCAAATTTATTACTGTAAAAGCATAGACGGAGATGTGTATAGGTGCAACAAATAATCATGAAATATGCTTAAATTTATTCATTATCTGTTCCTTAGATAGCTGGTTCCCAGGTTTCCGATTAACAATAAGCACACACATGATATATGAACCGCACTAACCTCTTCAATCTTGCTGTCTTTCTGCTCCAATGTTGTTGTTATTTTAGTTGGGTTGTCTTCTTTACACTTCGACCGACCGAAGCGCACACTAGTGGTTTATTTGGATCGCTAGACTGGTCAAAGCATGATGACTGTCAGCTACCGTCTTATTAGCTTCCGAAAAAAGGCGGCAATACACACACACACACACACATGTACATTATAATAAACCAGGAAATTCAGTGGTGCCAATCTTTTTCTGTCAAATCTGTCACTGTGGTGGTGAAATTTTTTCGTATTATGTGTTAATGTATATTAAACAACGGACGAACTTTCATCACTAAAATAGTGGGATGTTGAATGATTAATTGTCATATACTGCAATTTTCAAAATCATAATGTGTTAATTGGCTTTTGGAACAGCTGTAAAAAGTTCGTCACATTTAACTATCGGCTCTGGTTTCGGAGAGTAAAATGAGTTTTTACTATGGGAAACACTTTAGAAAAGTAAATATTTTTTTACTATAGTACAAAGTTACTACTGATCACACATTCGGCCCTTATACTATTTATGAACATTGATGATGAGATATGAGAATACTATAGCTCCAAATTATAATACTAAAATATCATAATTACACCAATAAAAGGGAATTAATTAAATTGGTTACAACTCAATAATATCTAAGACGAAAGCTGTGATAAGTGCCAATAAAACTATTATCCGTATGGTTTATCAAACGGGTATTTCAAAACACGCTATTTTACGGCACTTGTTCCCTTAACGACGCCGTACTTGTTTCGATAGACGAGACGTCTCACTTACTCATGGGATTATCAGCTCTACTAACAGAGGTACATTGCTTCAGCTGTTCTCATACTGTTTTATCAAAGCCCACACATCGTATCATAAGACTCATATGAATATTAAGTTGTAAATGTGTGGGTTGAATAGATAATATTATAGTCTCAGGGTCTAAAAACATGGTTCTGAAAATAAAAATCAAAGTTTTTATTTTAAATTGATCTCAATAAGGCTGTGTAATGGTGGAGATAATGTTCCGAAAAACGATATAATGAGGACTATTTTTTCATTATTTACTTTAATTTATCATAATACTGATATGAGCAGGCTAGTTTGTCTCGTAGAATGTCGTTCCATGTCATGGAACGAATAATTGAATCTGCAAAACAATTTTTTTTAAGTTGAATGTCAAGTGTCAGGACTACAGATCCCAACCCGAATATTTCGGTACTCGAATAATTGTGCAGCCATTTGAATAGTTGTCATACTAATTTCTAAGGATGGATTATTAAATAATTCTCAAGATTCTGATTCAGACATAGAAAAAATACCTGTTGCTTGTTCGAAGAGTTCATCGACGTCCGAATTGCAGACTGAATTAAGAAACACTATTTTATTTCCCTTAGAAACTACAACTGTTTGTTCAAATAATCTAAAAAAAGATTTTAGATATTTGGACAATTTATAAAACGTTACAAAATGTTACACCTACTATTTAAAACACTCTTAACAGTTAAGCCAACGTCAACCACTACTGAGCGGGTATTTTCAACTGCAGCGACGATAAAAAGAAAATTAAGAACAAATTTGTAATACGAAACGTTCAATGCGTTGTTATTTTTAAAATATGTATATTTTTAAAACTACAATAAATAAACAGTTTTTAGTAAATTAGGTCGTTTTATTATAAATGTTAATGTACTTACGTATAATACGATTTATTTGAAATGTTCTAAATTAATTTCGTACTGTTGTCATACTTTAGAAACTATTCGAATACTTTTAGTGTTACTATTCGATAGTCAAATAGATGGAATGGAATCAGGACATGCATGTATTGTATTTGTGATTTTCAAGATTGTTCAAGATTAAAGCACTTTATTCTAGAATTTTGTTCTGAGATCATTAAAAAATGGCACACATTTGTTTGTATCAGAGATAGATTATAGTTGTTGGGAATTTTTGCAACATGATTTTGTCTTTCATAAACTTGATGTGTAGAGAGTATAACAGTTTTGTGCGCCAACTTCTGAATGTCAAATAACAATAATAGTGTGTAAAAGAGGACGTAAAAGAAGTTCAAAATAACGCGAGAAAAGAAATGTATAGATGTGGAAATGCGAACATACATCACAACCAATCCCTCTAATTCATTCAAAATCATTTGTGCAATTTTAAGGATCAATGCTATTATTAGTTCGCTGAGGGATAAAATAATAAAAACATTACCAAACCACTATAAGGCTACTGGTAAGGCTTAAATTCATTACATTTTTAATGAAGATATATTAAAATAAATTAAAATTACACCTGCTAAGGAATGCAATAAAATATATGATCCAAATTAAATGTATTAATTAGAAAGATATACATATAAAATCAATTTTATCGAAAAATATTGTTGCTGCTACCGAGATTCGAGCCTGAATCTCTTCCAATCCGGGAAACGTGCATTAAACGATTATGCACACAGTACATTTTTACACGACAAATTTTTGAACCTATATGTTACACTTTTCAAATTAACACATCTATCGTTCCATTATTTGAAAGCCATCTACTTTATTTTTATTGAAAGAGATCCAGGTTCGAATCCCAGTGACAACAATAATATTTTTCGATAAAATTGATTTTATATATATATCTTTCTAATTAATAAATTTAATTTGTATATAAAATATCACAAACCTATGTTCTGAATAATTATAACTTTACAATAATAATGTGTTCTCCTTGATAAAATATATGATCTTTACAAGTCATTATGCAGGAGAGAAAGAAATTATCTTGGCTATGTGACCTTAGAAAGTGATTACAGGTGGCACGTGAAGAAGTCTCGTTAAAAATTGTGCGCGCGCACACTCGCGTCTTAAAGGAGACATTGGTCACGGCACAGAAAATCGCATGGATATAAATCCCGTTTCTGACGTTGCATAATGTTAGTAAACATTAAATTATTTATTATCATAGAACAGCCTTTATTAGGAAAAACTATTTTGATGAATAAATAAATAAATAATCACGGACAATTGAAACAAAGGATCTTAGTTTGAGAATTGCACTTTGAGTTCTAACTTAACATTGTAGAAGATTTTCTTCGGCACAATATTATGAATCTGAAATTATTGATAAAGCGACGTTTATTGTAGACAGGTATAAAATTGTATGTCCCTCGTAATATGATAAGGGAAATTATTTACACTTCCCCGATACCCAGAATGGCCGTCTTCCAATTTTATGGCATCCTCAATGCCAAGTATAACGATGGGTAAGCGAGAAAATTATGTATACCAACACAATAAAGAAGTGTACAAATTAATATAATGGTTTCAAAATCGGCCATAAACACGACGTCTGCGTGCAGGACTATGAGTTGTGAAGAACTTCAGTTTACTTTCAGTTTAAAATTTTGTAGAATTACATATATCATCAGACACATTTATGACCTAATGTGGATTGTGCGTGGTGTGGGGTCTGAGACGGTTAGTGTCGTTCTATCTGCTGCTTTCAAGGTCACATTAACAGTCACATTATTGGGGCTCTAGGGAAGATGTTAAGGGTTCCTTTTCAAAACCAATCAATTTTTTCGTATTTTTTACAAATATGTGTACTTTTATCATTTATTTATATCAGAATTCATACACTGGATTATATATATTTTTAACTCATTAAACATACATATATGACCTTTACACTAATGTAAAATTAATAAACGGGATATTATTGATAATGTCCTGACAATGCGAAACGCGTCTCAAGTAAATTAAACGAGTACAATAAAAAAAAATGTACTTTTAAAATTTAGCTATATCAACTTTGTGGTTAAAATTCATATATTAAAATATATGTTTTAGTTGGTAATGACATCTTGAAGAAGAAAATGGTGATTTTCGAAACCGGTAGATGTATTTAAACTCAATTAAGTGGTTAATAAAACAAAGATAAACAATAAAAATATTTTTTAAAAAGTGTTTTATTTTCACATATGTGATTAATTGAATTGTTCGACTCTGTATCGCTCGAACCCTGGGCGGGTTTCCATATCATAATCCAACCCTGGTATTTTTTCGGACCAGTAGAGGGTTAGCATTTAAATCATAATCCATCGTTGGGAAAGCGTGTAAGACAAATAATGTTGATATAAATCTTACCATATTCGTATGTAGTATTCATTATAGTAAAATAGAATTCAATTTATAAAAAACTGTAAGTTAAAAACGTATAGATTAATTAGAGGACAGTGTAGGGTAAGAGTATTCTTGTCCTCATTGATAAAACTGCATCTAATTTTCAAAAGTTGAGTTATTAGAAATTATACGTTTAATAGTATTTCTATATCGAATTCAATTTAAAAAGTGATTTCAAAATTTCAATAAAAAAAATTCTCGGAGTTGTATAATATGTAGTGTACCATTACTATTATTGCCAATTGTGTTTTCGGACACGAGTAACTGCATACATATATTATTATCGAGATAATAGATTGTACATCATATAAAAAAATCTGAAACAAAAGATGACCATTCTTCCATTGTCTACATTTTATTTTATTAAATGACCATCTTGCCAAAAAAATATTACCATGTACAATATTATTGAAAATGCGTGATATATAAGTGTGTGTGTGTATCACATGTCTTTATTGTAGTATTTTTTACAGCTTTTAATTTTTTTTAAATATGTTTGGTTCTCAAATAATTGACTCCATATTATTAACAAACCGTATTCACCTACATTTTCATATTTATCCCTAGTTGCTAGACCCTGTGAGATCGTCATGGAAATAAATAAAACAGTAAACAGGACCAATTGTGTTTTATCCTGTATCTCTTGTGTAATGAATGATCAGTGAAAAATTTGCGAAACAGTAAATAAGTAATACCAAAAAAAATTACATCTAAGATTATGTTCATTCAATTTCAAATCCATTATATTAGTATCACCAAAAAAAAAATCAAATAAAACTGAATATCAGCTTGATTTATAATAGATCACGTTCTTGGGATTATAAGGTATAACAAATTGGCTAAAAATTCAATTTTTCCATCAAAATTTTAACTACTATTAATTTTTTCTTTGAAACTGTATTACAAACGAGACTAGAAATATTGTTCGCCCACAATTCTTTTAGGCCGCAATCTTTAGTTGTCCACAATTGTTACGCCAGAATTATTTGCCTGGAAAATTAATCGATTATTACTGAAAAAAAAAATGTATGTGTATTTATATGTAACTTATTAATTTATATAAAAGTTATCACAACAATATGTTGTATGAAATAATGCACTTATTAATAAAACGAATTTCAAATTATAATAAATTATCAAACCACACATAACTACTTTTAAAAGAAAAAGCAGAACTGTACACGAAACACCTTTTTACAAATGTAAAACAGTCCGTTCTATATTAAAAAACAAAAAATGCAAAAATTCCATTATATTGTAAATAAAAACAGTCACATTTCCAGGTGAAGAATTGTGGGATAACAAATGTGGGTGAACAAAATTATGGGTTACGAACATGTCAATTTTCCTAGTAGTTTAGAAGATTTCAAACATTTCTAACTTTTAATGATTGGCTGTGCATCGCGCGTGTGATGGTGAGAATAAAAATAATGATATAATTTGTATTTATCAGATACATTATGAATTTTCTATCAAAATACTAATTCCTGTGCACTTTCAAAAATTTCCATACAAAATCATTGCAATCTTACTGGAAAATGAAATGAAGATCAATATAAAAAGGGATGTTACTACAATCTAATCGATCATGGAACCGATTCCCAACAGCTAATAAAATAAAAAATCGGTTGGATCCAACGCAACTGTCTTTGTTATGTTTGAAAATGGCCGGTATAACGGGATAAAAATAAAATTCTGTTATATTGAAATAAATATTTATTTTCATGTATCAAAATAAATAATAAAAAATTGAACGCATTATATAATATACTATATGAAGTACATTAATATTTCTGATAACATAAAAAGTTTCCACTAGCTGAGAGTTGACGTTTGATCAAATCACGTACAGGTCTACTCAATAAACACTAGCGACCCAAAGTAATCAAAATATTAAACAAGTTTGTAACTAGCTTCGTACAATTTCCAGATAGTGGTGCTGCAGAGAAAGATGTCCAGCTCCCGCGTTATCTTTTTGATTTAGTTTATACCTGGATCGGCTGCTGGAGACACTCCATCATGGCGACACCAGATGTGACGATAACTGTACGGGCACACTGCATCGCTACCGTCGATAGTCATCTCTCATGACTAGCAGCATTTGTCAATTAAAATCATTTTGAAATATGGTAAAAGTGTGATGTTCATTTGTTATTATTACCTTTTCCAAGAAAAAGTATACCTGTTCCTCAGAGGCGGAGTGGCTCCACCCATGTCTGCAATATCTTGAAGCTGAATTCAAATATTCAAGTTGTATAATATTTCATCATCATGTTCGTACATTTAGGGCCGGTTGTGCGATTGGTAGTAAATTTTAACCACGGTAAGTTTATACTGTAGTAACTTTTTACTATCGCCCATAGTAAAAATCGTTAGCGGGTTGTTTGAACGTCAAATTTATTATTATCAAAGCATAGATGAGAAGTCTCGCCAATAAATATGCTTTATCTATGAATTTATTCGCCTCTGCATTTGAAACCTATCACTTTGGTAGTGATTTTTTTTCGGATTATGTGCTAATGTAAATTAAGCAACGAGATCATCATCGGACAAACTCTTATCACTTAAATAGCGGGATATTGAATGATTAATTGTCGTATACTGCGACTTTCAAATGCCTTTTTTTTATTTAACCATCGATTTTCGTTTTTACTATCGGAGAAAGATTAGTTTACTACGGGATGTACTTGCGAGAAGTAAATATTTTTTTACCAACGATCAAACAACCCGTTTTTAAAGTAAAAAGTTACTACTGATAAGCGCCCTTGAGGTGAAAGTTTTTACGAAAATGGCGCTATACAAATTATCACACAACCGGCTCTTATCCTCGAAGAGTGGGGGGGGTCAAAGATTCGATAAAGCGCTTGCGCCGTTTTGGCACTTGTTGACCAATTTGTCTTTATACTGTTTATATTCTGTTTGCTGTCCTTCCGGAGTTGCCTAGTTGATGTCATTCCTCTGGCATTCGCAAGATCAATATTTTATAATATTTAATAAGTTTTTTAATAACTAATTTGAATATTATCGATGTATCCAAAATCAACCGAGTTTTATTTATTTTTAACAATGTTTAAAGTGCACTCGTATATTATGATATACCTGCATAGTAAAATATAAAAAATTCTATTAATGATTCAGATATTAACCATTTTAAAAAATATATCTCGTATTTAACATTTACCATACCATGCTAAAAATACCCAACGCAGCCATGCTGTAAACTTATGTTACTGTAAGATATTTGAGTTTTTTTAACACTTTAAATGAGAATAAAATGCTTTTACAAGCTTAAATGACTTATAGTTACTTTTAAATATGAATTAAATATATTAATTAGTAAGATATACATATAAAATCAATTTTATCGAAAAATATTGTTGTAGCATAGTTGGATAATGCACCTCCCCCGCTTAGGAAAGAGATCCAGGTTCGAATCCCGGTAACGCAACAACAATATTTTTCGATAAAATTGATTTTATATGTATATCTTTCTAATTAATATATTTAATTCATATTTGAAATATCACAGACCTATGTTCTGAATAATTACAACTTCACAATAAGAATGTGTTCTCTTAATAACTTATAGTTACAATAAATATAATAAGAAATGATAAATTTAATTCGTTCATTTTTTTCTCAAACGTTATTCTTGTAATGCATTCGCCAAAAGACCCATCTAACATGATGTTAATTTTTTATTTCTTATTATTTAAATTAATTTGTGATCTTTTTCACGTGGTTCAAGTGGTATTTTTAAAGCAGATAGCATGCAACGCATCAATTTTATATAGTATCGAATTCAAAAGTGATTATTTTTATTATGATTCGCTTTACATAATTGGTTTTCTACTAGTCATTTCTAAGTGCAAATGATTTTTACAGGGCAAAAAATCCTTAGACAAACATAAATCAAATAATATGAAGAATGTTAGAAATAATTATAAATAAATTATTAATTATGTACAAATTGTTACGCTATATATATATATATTTAGTTATTGACTTCTCTAATAATTAATACTTTGTTTTATAAACCACTACAAGTTGTTTGTTTTCAACTTATCTACCTTTACCTTCATACCACTACCTTTATCTTCATCGAGATGATAAAAAAAGATGATAAATTTTCATTGATATTTTTGTGAGTATCGATATCTGCCGTGCCCTGTGGCGCCAGCTATATTATGCTGCACCAGTTGTTATAACGCTTTTTCAATGAATATTGGTTGAGATTGTGACGTGACTAATACTCGATTATACCAACATGTGACAATTTTGAATTTATTCACGATCAAAATATTACAATAAATTCTCAGTTCTATCTATGTTGGAAGTCGTAGAACAAAAGAGACTGTTCTCTCGCGATCCGTCATACTTAAACATTCTCCCTGATCTACCACTCCGTACGCACACATACACACATAACCTTTCGTCCCGTACGCGCGTGCGCCTGTTATCCGTTCTTATTCCATAGATATCACAATATCTTTTCCAACTTTATTTATGATCCATAGCAATTAATGGAATTATAAAATTGTTTCTAATGTATATTAAGAAAACACGTGAAAACATTATCGATGTTATATATACATCAGCTTTAAATTTCAAGTATTTATAAATGTCTAAGAACAGTATGTTTTTTTTCATGAAACTGTGAATATTATTTATTTATTCTTATTATAGTGCATACATAAGTATTTTTATATATACTCTAATATAAACAAGATCAAAATCGTTCCTTTTTACTACAACTTATCTTTTATATATTTGCTTAGTTTCATTCTGAATCTATGTAGTTTCTCCACCTTTTTTATGTTTTCTGGAATTTCATTAAAAAAATTTATCGCATTGTACATCATCGATTAATGTTGTCCAAAGGTAGGGCACTTGCCCTTACTAATTAATCTTCTGATCCCCGGCAGAAGTAAGATTTTTTAGCAATCTTTTGTTACATGAGACTAGAAACTAATTTTGTTCTAACTATTTATCGGATAAACCACGCAGTACTTGTATTAATATATTTTATACACAATACTTATTTATACTGGACACTATAACAATTTTATTTTAGATTGTTTTATTAACCACTATTAATATTAATTAAATACATCTACGGTTTCGAAAAATATCATTTTATTATCAGGATGTCATTAACTAATCAAAAACATATGTTGTATTGTTTTTTTTTGTCAGAATCTATTTTGAAAAAAAAAAAATTTAGTACCTAACTTAAATGGTTACTTGATGATACAAAATTATTAGAATAGTTTTTAGGAAAAGATTTTAGAATGGGACTTGTGGTTGGTTGTTCATAATATTTTTTTTAGTTTTACACGATTTATTTATTTCTAATGATTCAAAATTATTTCACTAACACCTTTTACATGTAAAATAGACAATCCCAATTTTTTTATCAAAAATATGATCATTTTCTAACAAATGAATAGAAATTCTGAAAAACCACTATTATTCAAATATCTAGTGTTTAAATATCTATAATAATGCATTTATCGATAAAGCCATTTAGGTACTAACCCATAATATACACTTAAAATTTCGTATTTGGATAGTAATTGGTTCAATTTTTAACACTCGCAAGAGTTTTTATTGGTCGCGAAAAGTACGACAGCGTTCAAAGTTTTCTAGAATTATTATACGATTTTATGGTTTATTTCTGCATGTTTTAGTTAGAACCCGTCCACATTAAAATTGTATGAAGACATGGCGCCGAGTCAATCAGGAATGTAAATCAACATTTATTTCTAGTACCTGCCTTCTAAGAACATTCTTCCTTATTATTGAGTAACATTGTTGAGTTATGAAAATAACTTTGTAATGTCAACATTAATTATTTATGCAAATATACTATAATAGAAAAATTTCACCGAACACATATTTTTAGTTTTACGTCTTTACAGTTTTGTTAAATTATTTATCATAAAATATATTTTTTAATAAAAACTACAACGTTTCAATCAGTGATCTATTCTCCATTGTTCTTCAGGACTTCATCCCATTTTTAAACCAATTCGTCGATGCCTTTTTTATAAAGTTCGGGTGGTTTGTTATCGAGCCAATTTCTGAGGTGATCTCAAGTATATGTCGAAAATGTTCGATTTTCTCAACTTGACATTCCATTATTTAAGCCCAAAAATTAAGAAATACTATAAGATATAGGAAAACAGCAACACTGATATTTTAAAGCAGAAAAAATGCTATCGAGTAGTATCTATTTCATTTTTTGTCCCAAAAAAAAAATCTGGAAAATAACATTTAAAAAAAAAGTAAAAACTTATTAGATGATCCTATATTTAGTCAACCAAAAGAAGTTACCTCAATTCGATACTTTAGTGTGAAGGGGTATATTATTCTTTATATTATATAATAAAAACAAAGTCCCTGAGATTTTCAATTACTGTTTAAGCATGTAAAACGTATGAATGAGAAGAGGATGATAACAGGCGAGAGTTGAAGGTAACAGGAACAGAAAACGTCCGCGAAAGACCTGGCACGATCAGATAAACTAGGACGGCGCTTATGTTAGAAGCTTCAACGACCGACAAGCGCGCATGAGACGATGTATGAAAGTGAAGGACGCAAGATATGTCAAGACAGAAGAGCGTAGCGTCTGCTAGTTATCTGCCTACGCCTGCGGTGAAACGGCGTGATGTAAATTAGTTTATTACAAATGGAGATGTTATGGAACCACATCATTTGCATATATTGTAAATAAAGAGTAAATAATTTTTTTAATGAAAATGGATTTTTGTTGTGAAATTGAAATTTCAGAACACAGTTGTATGGTATTTTTAAAACAAATTAAACGCATCAACTAGAAAGATGTCTAGTATACCTTTGTATCTGTATTTTATGAGTACAGAACATTATTAATATTAACATCGCAATATAAAATTTTGTCAATAATGTTGATCATGTATAGGTTCGTTAATAAGAATATCAAGGAATAATGCGTTGCATTTGCATTAAATTTGCATTGCGATTAATATAAACTTTCCTTAAAGAAACGGAATGATCTCTTCATCACGTACACATGTAACACGGGCGATTAGAAGTATTGATTATTCCAACTGCCTTCAATATCGGCATTAATACAGGCACTGGGAGAAATATGCTTAGGTCCCGTGCGCAGACCCCGCAATATTTACTGCGCCGGTGGTTGTACACAGCACACTTAACAGGGCAAATAACATTTCCTCAGCCGCGATTATGAGACAAGTGAATACATTAAAATAAAATTACACTTAAAACCCGCCCTCTAATGGGTGCGATTAAAATTCGATAGCCGACTGGTCGAAGCCAGTTCCCGCTCGCATCACGCAACGCTTTCTGGACTCGGCCCCTTCGGGACTCATCAACACATCATTTCGGTCACGTGACGGACATTTAAATGAGCGTTTAATGACGCAGAATTGGCCACGGTGTAGTTGTTAAGGTGGTGATTGAAAAATTAAGTAGAATTGGCGTGTCGTGTGAAAGATTATTAAAAAACTCTAATATATTCATGTTTCTTGCCGTGATGAGATTGCGACGTACGAAACCCAAATATAAAAAGACTTCATTGAATAACTGAAAAGTGAAACTGAGAAAAACATCTGCTAGGGATGGTTTTATTTGGCATATAATGCATTCTATACTTTTCTTAAGCTGCGTGACCGCGCACCTCAAGAAATGTTGCCACACACTGCTTGAATAAGGTCAGCCTCTATTTCTGTAGCAGGAAGGGTCGTAGAACCAATCAGCCATTTGCCGGCGACTTGACTGACCAAGACTTATTTAGTGTATAGACATTTGAGACCGCAACTACAACTGTGTGGACCCTTTTGCCTTCCGTAATAAGGAATACTGCTTCAGAGATTTAATTTTCAAAAATACCGAAAACGCAGTTTTTCACAAAATCATATAACAATTTAATTTCAGTTTAATTTTAAATACCAGTATAGAACTAAACAGTTTATATGTGAAGCGACCTCTAAGTGACTTCTTTATGAAAAAAGTGTATTGTATTATTATTATTGTCTAAGTATTATTATTCGTTTCTTTAATATGTACTTTACAAATAGTGAAGTCATTTTCTTATAAAATATAAAGAAATCTGAACTAAAAACACTAACATCGGAAAAACAATTTTACAGTGATGCAGCTAAGGTGGTAGATACGTTAATATACATTTTAGCTTGTCAGGTATAATTGTGGTTCTTGTAGCATTTGATCTGTAAGTGATATCGATTGGTTTATGTCTCGGCAACACTCATGAAACAAGCTCACCTATCGAGGTAACGTTCACCACCGTAATATTGACTGTCTTCATGACGAAACAAAAACAATAAAATGTACCTGCCCTGAGTACCGTGCTGTCCAAATAATGCAGTTTTCACTTAGCACAATACAGAATGCGTCGAATCGATTTAAATATTTTTTTTCATATTATTTATTCATTCTGAAGATTGTTTTATAAACTAATAAAATGTTATTATTAGGAGAACACATTCTTATTGTGAAGTTGTAATTATTCAGAACATAGATCGGAAATTTGTCGCTAAAAATATTATCCCGGTGGTGCAACAACAATATTTTTCGATAAAATTGATTTTATATGTATATATTTAAAATTTATATATTTAATTCATATTTAAAATAAAATTTTATCCTGTAGCAATCTATCTATTTTAATGAGTAAAATATGAATACTGTCATTGGCTCTACTTTTGTAATTCTGTTATCCTCGGTGCTAAGAACTAGTTTATGATAGACAATTTCTGGAATACCAACTTAAAAGACCCAGTAACCACGCTCCAGATACATGAGAACGAATCTTTATTCTTAGATTTAGTAATTTCTATCTCATATTGTAATGATAACTACACAAAAGCCCTTTCATGATTGACCCTGCCCTAGTAGCAATAGCAAAATATTATTATGATTTTCACTAGTGAAATATATTCTCAATACTAATTAAATGTATTAATTAGAAAGATATACAATTAGAAAGATAAATCAATTTGATCGAAAAATGCGTTGCGTTACCGGGATTCGAACGTGGATCTCTTTCCAAACCGGGGGAGGTGTATTATCTAACTATGCTACAGCGACACAGTACTTTTGACGACAAATTTTCGAACCCATATGTTACACTTTTTCAAATTAATACATCTATCGTTCCATTATTTGAAAGGTTTACTCAAAGGATTTTGAGATTCATAGTTGTATAGTTGGATAATGCACCTTCATCGGTTTGGAAAAAGTAGCGCAACAAGAATATTTTTCGATAAAATTGATTCTATATGTATATTTTTCTAATTAATACATTTAATTAGTATTTAACATATGTTCTGAATAATTACGTCGCAATAAAAGTGTCTTCTCCTTAATAAAATATATTCTCTTTGATTCACAAACATAATGTGATAATGACGGAACATGGAGTATGGATTATATGAAACTGATTTAGTGTAATTGGCAAGTATTATATATTAAGCCCATCGCAGAAAAAATCTAGTGCTAGTTTTTGAATCCAATCGAACAGTAATCATCCATGATATTCATGAACCCCGCCCTCTTGACTATGCTTCTTCACTTTTTTCGGCATCCTGCAGATCTTAGCGCTGTCACAAGAGAAGTGCTTATTGCCTTTTCCATTTGGTCAATCCAACGTGTGGGGGAATTTCTTCTTCGTGGCCTGCCACAAGAAGCTTTTTCGAGCTATTTTCCCTTCTTTTAAGATGCTCAAAAAATTAAAGGATTCTTTTCAGGCAAATGGTTGTGAATCTGTTCTTGATGTTTAGTTCCTGCAGAATGAAGACATTCGTGCGTCTCGCCGTCCATGGTATGCGCAAAATTGTCTTCAGCACCACATCTCAAAAGCATCTGAATAATCAAAATCAAATATTATAAATAAAAACGCTTTTGTTTCCACCTCGTTATCTTTACACCTAAAGGTATATATAATTTTTACACTTGCGAGTGTAAATAATACACTTTATCGAGATAATATTTATCATATATGCCCTTCAACATGTACATACACATTTTGTAGATTTTTCAAATAAAGAATAAGACTTTTCGTGTAAAAATCTGACATCTATTATTATTATTTTGTTAATTATGAGGGCTGATACATTATTACAGAAAACCATCAAATTATTAACACAAAAATCAGCAGTGAAAATTTACGACAATCTTTAAACATTAAAAATGAGTGTATTTTCAGAACACATTTTTGCAGAATAACTTGAAAGGAATAAAAATAACTTGATAATGATTCACCATTGTTTAAATTAATTGACATTTCTATAGCGTTTCATCCAAAATAGACATTTTAAAATTAAATTAAGATTGTATCGGTACAAATTTAACATTATGTAATATGCGTAAAATTTTAATACCATGACACACTAGCGTTGTTTATAGTGGAAATTTAAAACAATAAGAATGCTTACGACTTTATTGCAATGTTAACCACACAAGAAGATTATTTAAATTAACATAATATGTATTTTTGGATATCAATATAATATATGCAAAATAAAGTCGCCGAGATGATTATATTGTCAATTTTTAATTGTGTTGTAAGATAAAGATGATATGATAAACAGAATATTACGTACCTCTTCGACTTACGTCATCGTCATCAACATAATGCCTGTTCACTGCTCCCCCAAGGATCGTCAATTCTCCGTCTTCAGCCCTTGTTATTCATTGCAGTTTTTCAAAACATAGTTGTGTGATATTTTTAATACAAATAAAATTAATCAATTAGAAAGATATACAGATAAAATCAATTTATCAAAAAAATATTTTTTTGCCACCGGGATCCTAACTAGGAACCCCTCCTATCCAGTAAAGTACTCTTGCTCTTATACCATGTCAGTATATTGTGTTGTCATATATGTCATAGTAAATTGATGAAAAATGTCAATCTAGTTCATATTTACGGAGAATCTCAAATAATTAATATTAATATTAAATCCTCCTCCGTAAATATCAATTTAAAAGTGAAACATATGGTGTAATTGTCAGCACACTTACCCGGATATGAAGGGTTCCTGGTTCGAATCCCGGTGACAACAAAATATTTTTTCGATAAATTGATTTTGTCTGTGTGTCTTTCTAATTGATACATTTAATTTGTATCAAAGATGTAAATATATTTCCTTGATTTTCTGGCGATTTTGTTATCTGACCTCTCATAGATATTCCAATATTTTTTTCCATTGCACATCGGGCGATATTGAAATACTATTGCTAAATAAGTAATGTTTCAATGACACTAGACTACTACTAATTTCCATTAAATACTAGAACACAACCTAATTCTTCTGATCTGATAGTTAGGCCAATGTTGAAAATTACAAGAATTTTCTATTAAATAATTACCTAAAAAATATTAATTCTAATGTACATATTTTGAATTATATGTACGCCGATATATTTTTTTATCGTTGAGATAAATTTACAAACCTCGCCGGTGCGTTATAACATGTTATAATACTAGTTTATTTTAAAATTTTGGGTCATTCCATTAAAAATAAAAGGTTTAAAATGCGGGCAATCCGTTTGGCCGAAATAAAAAGGAGTAAAAATACGAAACCGAACATGGGACCTTTCTCTCGGCGTCCGATGTCTATTTATTTTAAGTGGTTAATTAATGTTTAACATTATCCCGCTTTTGGAAAATAAACCAGGCAGAAGGATTTTATTTTTATCCACTGGTGTTAATCGGGCGACAGTATCGTGGCTTCCGTCCGAGGTATGTGTCCAGGACCTTTTTTCACCATCCTTACGCCATTTCACGCCTGTATTTTTATTTTATTTTAAAAAATAAATAAAAGTGTATTTATTAATACAGTAACAAAAATAAAAAGTATTTATTTAATCAATTTATCGTGTGTGGGGTGCTTTTTATATATTTATTTTATCCGTACAAGATCAATATTAACAATTAATGTTTGAGAAGAGAACGAGGGTGTAATTAAGTATATAAATATTTTTAAATAGCTCTAAAAGTACATAATCGGTAATAATTATAACAATTTATATTTTTATATGATTTCTTCTTCTTTGATGACTATCCACGAATGGATAATTGTAATCATGCTAGCTATAATGTTGGATGATTTTAACCGCTGCCTGGAAGACTGATTTGGATGTTTGGCAGAAACACTAAGGTTTTTAAGCCAAGAGGTTTTTCTTCTGTCAGAAACTAGTCGACAGTTGATTTATTTTTATATGACAAGGTGTAGTATATCATAAATCTTAAGGCGGCATAACATGTCTAAATTAATACAATAATTTAGCATTGCCTATAGGTACAAATATTCACATTATTTTAGCTTTGGAATAAAAAGTTTATTTGTAGTTTTATGAGTAGTTTAAGAAATAAAGTTTAGCTGAGTTAAATTAGACTTTATCTCGTAAACATATGAATAATAATTTTGAAGGCTGACAGTAAAAGATGTGTAAATGTTGCGAAAAATTTCCGAGCTAATGTGCGATTATTCTGTTATCTAATATGATTTTTTTAAATAATTCGTTGTAATTGTATAAAAACCTTAGGTGGTTTGGTCATACTTATTCTAATGTAAATTCCCACTTCATTGATATATATTTATATACAACATTAAGCCATATATTTACGAAGTCCATATTCACTTTAAATTATACAAAAATGCATTCAGTAAATTTACATTTAGTTAAAATTCCAATTAGAATTATTGTTATCTGTTTTTAAAATTATTGACAATTTTCAAAATGCATTCAAATTCTTCACGTGCTTCTTTGGTCTATTTTATTAAATTATATTAGCAAGATATTTGTATTGTACCAAAGTGGTTGAGGGTTTCAGTCTCAGACTGTCGAGTTAGTCCTACTATTATAGCTTATTTAAATAAAGGGATTATGGAGGGCTATCATCTCCACACTCATCATCACCACTCGGTGACGTTGAACGTACCTAGTAAGTTCCGGTGCGCGAAACGCAACTCCCATCAGCTTTAAAGACACGAGTACCAATGGCCAACCCAAGAGCTTCATTATTCCTATCGAGTAACTTCTTTGTACCGTTAAGTTTTGTATATTTGTAAACCTTGAATTCAATAAATTCAGTGCAAAAAGTCGGTAGTTTCTGTTCTCATAACCTACTGCCTGCCACATACACACACACACACACACACATGCACACATATCTACATACTTTTCTACACATAAAGTGATGGTGACATAAAGCAAGCAACTATTGCGAATAGTCAAAAGTAAAATAGTTGCCTTCGAAATATATTGCTGGAGAACGCATCCCGTGGATACCACGACACACAAACGCATCAATCAAATACGCACCACAATACACTCCGCGATATTAAGCGAACACGAGAGTATGTGGGTGATATTTTGGGCATCTACGATTCTCACACTAATTATATCATCTCATTCTTTCTAATTCGAGTCAAAATACATCGACATTCGTTAACACACACATATATTCGCTAAACCTAATAATTGTGGAAATACATATGTACATCCCTTACTGACAGATGAAGATTATGGCACCAGAAGTAGAGGATGGCCCTGTTTGAAGTCTCAACAATCGGCGAGCTTGTATGAGAACATGTATGAATGTGGATGAGGCGAGAATAGTGTGTCAAGACAGAAGGGTGTGGCGCTCTATTCTCTCTGCCTACCCCGGAGGGGAGACGGCGTGATTAAAAACATTCTTGATTTTTTAGCTTATAGGTAGGTATACAATGTAGTAAGTCTGTTAAAAATCTTTAAACAAATAAGAATCTCGATTTAACTAAGGTAGGACTATATAAAAATCCAATTCCAATCACTGTCCTAACATCTCCAAATTATTAATCGAATTCGGCATTTCACAACCCGGCCGAGCAGTGAGTCTATTGATCCGGTCCACCCGTGTTTTGTTTTCAAAATGAATGAATCCGCGTCCGCCCGCTGACAGGCGTTGAGTCGTTATCTAAATTTTTCAACTCGCCCGTTTCCAGAAGCGGCTCCTGCTGGACTAATTGAAGAACTCTAACACGGTTCACCTGCATAGGCAACCACCTGAAATACGTAAATGAGCCGAAACACGTTTAGATTCTATAAAAATCCTTAATTGAGTTATTAAATACGTATAAAGTGCCATTCTATCGATTGGATTATGTGCCTTTACGCGACACGCCGCGATGATCCGAAAAAAAAAAAAATTTACCGGGTTCCTTTGAATCTGGCGGTTTATTTTTCATCTCGTTTAATTTTTAAAGCTTTTTTTTAAGAAACTCGCTTAGTTAAATACCTTCCACAAAGTTTCTAAAAACTAATATAGTAAAATTATCAGAATGTATACAGATGCCTTTTGTGGGATCGAAGATTCTCGATCTTTTGATTTTTTATGGATGTTTTCACTCAAATACCAACGATACCACTTCATTTAATGGATTGACAAAGGTCGAGAGTTCAAATCTCAATTGAGTCGCTTTAGCGTGTGCCATTTTTACATAGCAGAATATAATGAGATACGATTCAGTGTTTAAATCTTTGCTTGTTTAATAAATAGGCCTTGACTCAATTAATTTTTTCTCGTGTATTTTTTGATTGTGAATAAACTAGTATTATTATATAGAAAAGAGGTTGCATGCGCTCGGGGACAGTGAAGTGAATATAAAAATAAATTTGTATCATAAAAGGGTTGATTTGTTATGCGGATCTGACATGGAGGGGTACTAGCTCTCTGAATACTTTCTTCGAAAGAGGGATGGGGACAATTCACTGTATAACTGTCACAAACATATAAGAACTCTTATATTACATTAAATTTAATATAAATACATTTACTAATATAAGAATCCATAACGTACTTTCGATAGTAGTAGCCGTTAATCTAAAAGTTAAGACACTGGCCTAGAGATCTAGTGGTCGGAGGTTTGCGCCTCGTTCCAGAAGACCAGCAAGTTAGTCCTAATTTTATAGTACAAGTTTAAAAATAGTAAAAATATTGATGACATATATTTTGTGTATGCATCTCTATTAAAAAAAATTCTCTAATCAAAGTAATATTATAATGATGATTGGTAGTTGGACGTATCATATCAAGAGATCATTTGTAACAAAAATAATCTAATGACTTAATCGATGGTTCTGTTAATTACTTACAAATTATTATTTATTATTATATACAAATATCACCCACCGTTCGTACGTTTTTAACAGTCCTGAAAAAAATTACAAAATTTTGACAATTTATTTATTGAAAAAACAATAAGCAACTGTTACCTGGATTTCAAGTAAAACAATTAAATAAAACAAAAGTTTTAATAATTAGTTTCCACCGGGATTCGAATCTGGATCTCTGTCCAAACCGGGGAAGGTGCATTGTCCAACTATTCTACAGCAACATTATTTTTGACAAAAAAATTTCGAACCTATATGTTACACCTTTTTAAATTAATACATTTATCGTTCCATTATTTGAAAGAGCCATCTATTTTGTTTTTCGAATCCAGGTGGCGCAACAACAATATTTTTCGATTAAATTATTTGTATATGTATATCTTTTTAATTAATACATTTAATTAATAATTAAAATATCACAGACTTATGTTCTGAATAATTACAACTTCACAATAAGAATGTGTTCTCCTAATAATTAGTTTCCTTTTAGATATATTGGGCAATGAACGGGTCCAGTGCCTTGCACCTGCATGTGCCATTCGTGAGTATTTTTCCTAATTTTTACGTACTACATAAAATTTACTAATACCTAAAAAACTGTCAAATTTAATAGACTTTCAAATAAGGTACTGTATAATTTTGTGGGTCTTGAATATAAATTATTATTTTGTAACACATGTTTGGGTCCCTACCTGGAAAGAAGGTCAACGCCCCACGAGATTAAGTAGATGATATCTTTTGCATTTTTGATCTCTATGTCATCTTATATTATAATTATGTGATGGAAAATTTATTTGACACATGTTATGTTAAGTATATATATGCCAAAATGTTAAAATAAATGTTTTTCACTCTGGTATGTTAAAATTTACATAATGTCGTTTTGACCTTAACCTTTCTAGTGTTATTGTGTATAAATAGAAGCTTTGTGAGTATAAGGCTTTATTTTTGTAAGTAAATTTGAAACAAAACTGCTTTATTGCATCGAAGCAAAGTGTCAATTTATTTAAAAATACAAATTAGATAGGCATGTAACCTTTTCGTTCTGATAGTACATTTCTAAAATAGAAAACGAACGATTTATTGAACAAATTTTAAAATTTGATAAATTATAAATTTTTGTTAGTATTATTATTATTAACAGTGAATTGAAATTAATATATTTTTTTAAAGGTCGATTAACTTATTAAAAATATTGCTTTACAGAAATTCTTTATCAATTAAAATTTAGAACAATTCGACATCCGGTGAGCAGATAAACAACCGTTAAAATTTTGTGATACTTTACTTAAGATAAAATTTGAAGGATAATCTAACTGAAAATCGTATCTTTAGAAAATCAATAGCTTGGTAATATGCAATTGATATGCAAATAAATGGTTCGAGAGGCCAGACCAATTTTCGTTAGATGATTTAGAGTCTGAAGCGAAGATATATAATAATAATGAATCAGTTTAAATAAAACATAATCACTTTTTATAAAACCACAAATTTAAACTGGTTTCACTCAGCTCAAGCTTCGTCAGGGCGTATTTAAAACTAACAATACAAAAAAGTGCACTTATATATACATAAAGAGGGAGACATAATGTAAAATTGTATGAAAAAGAGAAAAATACAATACATATACGATTAAACAGAACATCAAGGGAGACAGAATATAAAATTACATGCGAAAGAGTCAGACATAATACATATACAGTTAGACAGAACATCAAGGGAGGGGAAAGTAAAACTCTTTAGCATGTAATTTTATATTCTGTCTCCCTTTTTTATGTATGTATAAGTGCAATATTTTATTTAATCTAATATGTCAAACTACAGGGTGATTGTTTTCTACGAAAATATAATGATGGATCAATTTCGCAAATATTTATTTCGAAGCTAAATATCATTTTGTAAAAATAACGTACAATAATAATTTGCATAATGATTCAGAATTTATGCATACTCCTTGAACATTATAGAGTCGCAATTAGGTGAGGTATCTATCCATTAAATAGTGTGGTTTATGACACCCTGTATATGTAAAGTTAGCGTACTAACTCCGGTCAGGTGAAATGTATACTGCTTGTGCCGTCCTCGGTTGTTGGAAGCGACCATGTTTTAGAGTAAACAAAATTATAAATGGTTTCGATGCATGTTTATATAATACATTATGTATTGTACATACATATCAGAAACCTTGGAAAAGCATTTTGTAAATTGTCTGTTGTGGCAGGATGAACAAATCAGACTTTGAGATGGAATCGGTGCAATAAAATGTCAAAAAGCGCGTCATTTTCATATCAATGTCAGGTTTACGACTTAAATCCTTAGTTAGGCGATGTCCAATTCCACTGCCTCGCGTGTCTTGTTTGTGAACGTGTTTATGCTCTTGATCCGGTCAACTGGCTTATTTTTTGTTAAATTAAACACTTTGATTGGACAACACCGCTGTCAACATTTTACACATTTCTAGGATGTTGTTAAAATGTATCAATTCAAAACTCTTTACATTCATTTATTTATATTTGTTTGTTTTATTTAAATTAACTGTGGACAACTAAAATTTCTCTAAAAAAATCTACGCTTAAATATTTATCTAATAACATTATTTAACAGCTTAATTATTACAACATTAACTTGTATTGTATTGTAACATTACTCGCCAATAATAACAGGAAAAATTTACATTTTCAAATTCACGTAGAACAGTTGGAAGGTTTATTGAATTAAATTATTATTGAACACATTGGTAGTTGGTACCTACTTATATCAGATGCGCAAACCTCTTTCAATATATTTTAATGTCCAGACAAATGACAAAGTTCCAAACAACATAATTATTATATTTCAAAAAATGCACGCGAATGAATTACGTTATTAAAAGTGTAAGTGTATTATTTTAATGGTGTTTATATAATAGTAAATTTTATCAAATAATTGATGTATTTCCCTAAAAATCTAGTTATTTACAGCTTATTTGATTGTATAGACTGCGTGTTCATGCTCCCACTGGAATACTCTCAAATCGAAAGTAACTATTTTTCAGTTGTTTCGGTTATAAATATATACAAATATTTTTTATGCTTGTATTTTTTCCCCTAATAAGGGGACCATTTGTCTTGAAACATGTTGATAAATCAATAAATAGTGGTTTAAACAAAGTGTTTTTTTTAAAAATTATTTATATAATATATTGCTACAAAGTTATTTTGCAAATATTGACGAAATAGATATATATATATGTGTGTGTGAAATAAACTTTGTATGAAACCACGAAATATAATGTACGTCAACCGGTTTCGTTTATCTCAAGCTTCATCAGGACGTATTTAAAACTAATCATAAATACAAAAAGAGTGCACATAAAGTGTGAGACAGAATATGAAACATGTGAAAGAGAAACAGAATAAATATATAGTTATCAAGGGAGACAGAATATAAAATTATATGCGAAAGAGAAAAACAGAATACATATATAAACGTAATATTAAGGGATGGGAAAATATAGTGCTGATAGATATTAAATTGATTTTAAAGGAAACATACCTAATATGGGGCTAATGGATTAAATAATTTAGTTATTAAAAATTGGCGTACCACTATTTATTACCTTTTTTATTTCAAGGGCTTCTAAATTGTCCAACCGGAGGCCAAACCCATTTTTATGGAGGATATTGACATCTGTAGTATTATTAAAATAATGTTTTTTTTCAATAATACGGTTGGAAAATTCTGAGAAACCATTACTGTTTAAATATTTAAGATGTTCTTTGACACGAATATTGACCTTACGAGCAGTTTTGCCTATATATAATGAGGGAAAATTATTGCAAGTTATGTGTATGTATAAGTGCACTCTTTATGTATATATAAGTGCACTCTTTTTTACTTGAGCAGTATCCATCACTGGTGCTACTTGTTAATTTGCGTATGGTTCGGGTCATAATGGTTGATAGGTGAGCCCTTACATGGCCATGTCTACGGGCGCGTGTAGGGTAACCACAATCTTGTGAATTTAATATTGAATAATTGGAGTAGAGACATGGACACTGAAGCAAGCAAGAGAGTGCTGGAGGCGATTGCTGGGTTTTCTTTGGATAGTTATGTCTTAATTTTGGAACAATTAAGAGTTTAAGATATTATTTATGATATCGCAGAGAAGATGATGACATAGTAAAACTGATAGTGGCTAAAAATATGGAAGGACAGAATGCAGAGACATATCTCATGATGTTTTAGGTGAAACCATCAATAATAATAGCCGACTCCGACTAATGGGTGCCGAGTACAATGTATTATTAGGGTAAAAAACAACGTTTTTTGGACTTATTTTATATATCCTTTCCTTTTTTTCTCAGTGATTATCCTCTGGCAAACGGGACTCCTCCCAATTGCGACTAAATCCGCCACTTAATATTAATTTTATTAAAATTTTTAAAGAAGAATAATTATTATCGAGTATTAACTAAAAAAATTGTGTCATATACGTATATTGTCTTGATAATTATTTATTCATGAATATTTCACTTTTTTTTCATTTAACAAATATTGTATACTCATAATATTGTTTTGAATTTTCATTAATTTGATGTTTGTTAATAATAAATAAAAATAATGAACCTGCATAAAAGACATGAATAGACATGATATGAAGTGTATAATATATATAGGAGTGGGGTTTGGAACATTATTTGTAGGGCGACTGGCATTCTACACAGATATATCCAACGAAATGACACATTTATGCAACAGTAAAAGTATTTACTCTTCGAAAATTAAATCTTTGTGTAAACAAGACATATTTTTTACATAAATGCATATATGTCAGCGTTTAAATTTTCGCTCCAACCGAGTCATATTTATAAAAAAAGTCGCAGAGCTCTTTAATTGCGTGTGTGCCACCAAAATAAACATTTTGCGACAGAGAACTTGCGTTAGTTCATGTCTATTTATTTGGTAATCTGTGAGTAAGATGCTTTGTGAATCTAGTTTTTTTAAATGTGATTTAAAAAAATAACGGTTTTGTCGAGAATAAAAATTAAAACAATAATTAAACGCTTGAAATTCTGTACTACCCTTGACCTACGAATAATTATTCACCTCTTGTATCAACATTTTCGTTAATGTACCTGTAATTATTATTTAATATATCTACGTGTAAATCCATTTTATAATTATGACAAAGCCGAACCCGAGTATAAAGGAGGAGGCCGACTGGACTAGAATTATTTATACCCCTCTCATTTATTGAAGGTTTTATCTAACGCATTCATTGCAGCGACAGCGGCGCACATCAAAGAATTTAATTCTCATTTGGGCTACTTCAAGGATCCAATCTAACCTCGAGCGACTTGATTAAAAAGTCGTTTCAATACGTGCTATTAAAATATTATCAAACAGTATTAGGTTACTTTTTTTTGCTACGTGGCCTGATATTGTTAGCAACCCTTAAATAGTGGGGTCGGTGTAAGGCACCGCGCTTGATTTCAGTTCGCGGGTAATTTTTCTCATACCCCAGGTTTCGTTACACTTTATTTTAGGTGTCAAAAATTCGGTAGAGAGGCGGACATTCCGTGCATTTTTATTCGTCTGATATTTTATTAGCTATCAATTCTTTCTTGGAAAGTTCGATTAAACGTGTGGAGGTTGGAGATGAGTTTTATGTGCATTTATGTACACAATATGTGGGCGTCCGCGAGGAATACCCTATTTTATCGATTCGGAGATATTGATTATTTTATGGAATAATTGTGAAAATTAACGGATTTTATTATTTTCCAGAATGGAAAACTATCGTTTATTGTAGCTGATTATAATCATCGTTATTGTTGTTATTTTTGCCTCCAAAATTTAATAAAATTTCGATTGTTATCCAGATACATACATATGTGTCTGAAATATGGGTACTGGCTTAAAATAATGAGTGCACACGGTACTTTTTGAGGCGTACCTTCGAGCCAGTCTTAGGCGTAGACGCTACAACAATGAATTTTATACTCTATGCTCAATCTTCGCAACATTACGGTGGACACACACAATTTATTAAAGTGTATAAATTAGTGTTTAAATTCATTTTCTTGCGTATTCATTCATGCACGTTATCTTATTTATTGTTGTCATCTTTTCTTCCAGTCCATCCTCAATCCCAGTTTACCTTTCGGCTCGGTGTGTAGCTATCGGATTTTTGGAAAAACGCCGAGATCGAAGTGGAATTTCGTACTCATTGCGAACATTAAAAGTGAATTTATCAAAGTAATAGAGTCGTTGTTGAATATGTATTTGTGACCAGCGTTATTATCGGGTGAGTCCAGCTATCCTTCCGTGTCCCGTAAGTTCACACACGTGGTCCATTAAATATCGAAAAATTCGTAATTAACGCACTTACTCATCCACCCATTCCATATATTTTCCATCATTTCCTTCTTTTCTCATGACGGCAATTCTTTGTGTTATGCAGAGGCGTGCAGTGCATACAAGCAAAAAAGCTGAATATTACTAAATATTCTAGAAAATAAATATAAATTAAATAATTGGATTAACATAAACGGAATTTTCTTAGTTCTAAATACTACCACGATAACTCACCGCTGTGACTATGGCGCTCTTGTGTATTCGCTGCCTTGAGCTATTCAAATCACTCTGTTCTATATTTATGATAGTGAATTACTCAAGTCATTTAATTAGCTATTTACTCTTCGAATCTAGTACTCTGGAATTAGCTGTGAGGGATTCGGGACCGAGATTTATGGTGGTGCATTACATGCCGTGTCTCATATGATTGATGCCATTATATGTCAATTCTGACACGAAAAAAGAAATAAAAAGTTGCATAATTTACAAAATATAAAAATATTCCATTAACTGCAAATTAGGTATCAGTATATTTCCGAGTAATAATAATAACAATGAGTATTTGCATGAATTAACTATTTACGAGAAATAACAAAAATAGTGCCACATTCTCTTATTCCGACAGTTAATATGCATACAGTTTATTAATTAAAAGCTACAATTGTTATCGTTAAATATTATAAATTTCTGAGAAATTGAAACGCCACTGAATTTCCAATGCAATGAATTAACAATGACATTGTGCGAACAGTAAACAATTTCTACACTGCGTGTCTCATCTAATTCCAAAATGCCATTATGCCATCATTCGCCTTCACATTCACATTAATAAAATTTTTAATAATAATTTATAATTCAAATGAGTTAACTGTTTTTGTTTACGCGTTTTATACTTCGATGGGTAGGCCTGATATTATAGTTTGAACATGTGCATTCTATTTGTGTGGATATAAAAACAAAAACAAAACCGAAATTGCTTCTGTTCGGAGACGTTTTCGGAATCGGTCATATATTTTTACTACGGTGATATAAAACATTTTGTGAGTTGTATTTTTCGGTTATTGGTTGTGTAAAATTTTGGACGCTAGACAGCCGAGTTAGCATAAAATTCAAGATAGCAGGGAGAGCAACCATCGGTAGAAGAATCGGCAAATAAGAGCCCAGTTTCGCAAAGGTCTTTTCATTTACATAGGTTGAATGAATATATTCAACAAACCAATTAGAAAACCCAAGACTAGCTATCGAAGGTAATTATGTCAACAGTTTTTAATCGTCCATATAGAGACAAAACTCATAAAGTGCACATTTGGTATGAAAAGAGAATTTTATACCAAAACGTTTATTCTTCAACATCTTTGCCAGGGAGAAACATTAATTCATAATTTTTATTAAATTCTTAGATACTCTAGAGTAAAACTCATATTTAACAATATATGTTATAGATATTGATTTTAAAGTTTAAACCTTATTATCTAGGAAGTATAAAAATACTACTTAGTGAGTTTTATCATATCTCTAAACGGACTTAATAATTGTAATTTTTGAATAAATATTACATTTTTGCACCATGTATTTTAGGTTTTTGTAAGTACAGCATACTAGTACGAGTATTTTTATACTTTAGCTATATTTGTATCTATGAGCTGCTTTATTTTGTGATTAAGAATTTGGACTACAAATATGTTACACTTTCGAGTGTCACTATTATTTAATAATTGATTATAAAGTAATTAAATAATTTGTTAATCACCATTAAGTTCATTTACCATTTATAGTAAGTATTCAAAATCTTTTTCTAGAATCTAAAATGTCTATAAAATTATTCACTTACAGACATCCTAATGCGTGATGAAGGACACATATACAGGGTGTAACAGACCTAGTCCATAATATTTTATAGGTGAATACCTGACTAAATTACAAGACGAAAATTTTCAAGGGCCAAATCTCAACCATGTCAGAGATATAAGCATTTAAAAAAAAATCGTAATTACGCGATTATTTCGATTGATTGAGATATGTTGATGATTCCAAATTATATATGAATACAAATAGTGAAATGTCATCGAATTCCAAGCGGCTAGACTATTTTTTGTTGGATGATTTCGGGCCTGAAGCAAAGATATAGATTAATAATAGAACAATTTCGCAAATATATAGACGACGACTTCAATCTTAACACAATTTTGTGAAAAATTAAAACAATAATATTGTCTATAACATTGAAGAATTTGAAGATTTTTGACTCATAATTATTGTGGACTAGGCCTGTTACGCCCTGTATATGCGGTTAGAACTAATCGCTTAAAAAAGATAAATAACTACTAATTACATATCTAATGTGGGCACCTAGCTGCGTATACTCATTTTATCTGAGAGCCAGTTTTAATATATTTTGTTACGTAAACGTACGTATCTTTTTGAAAAATATAACCCTACCGTGAAGACGAAATCGTATCAAATCCAAAACGTCAGTAGAGGAACATGATACAGCACTTTGGGTCCGTCCTTATAAAATTCATTAATCAGTTGAGCGTCTTACCACCTAGTTATAAAGTGAAATAAAACGGTTTGTGCCAGTATTATAAATCTTGCGTTTGTTACTAATTAGCTATATTTTACTTGGTTGTGAATGGTGTGCGTTGCGCGCTGGGCGATACCCGAGGCGGGTGAAGATAATCATATGGGCACAAAATTAAATATCCTCAGTCTGTCTATGATATGAAAATTATTAATGAAACCTTTTTGAAAGTTGATATGAAGTTTTGTCAGAACATTTATTCTTTCATTGATACAGTGTCCGTAGATATAATTAATTAGTCATGACCTTAAATGTGAACAAATTTGATTAAAATGCTTTTATATCCTTCGCTGTTAATGTGACGATACATAAAAAAAACTAATACTAGTGCTTGAAATTTACCGTCAAATTGCAATAACCGGTAAACGGTAAATAATTCTTCCCATTACCGGTTTACCGGTTATTTACCGGTAAATGAAAAAAAAATAGACGTAGATTAGATGATTTAAGTATAACTGTATGTGGCTACCTTTACTAAAAACGGTATCCTAGATTAAAACCTAAATAATTTCAAAAACGTTTCAGGTGAAAAATGTCATATGAATACATACATATGTATATGCTGTCTTTTTTATTTTTACTGAGATAAGATAATCACTTATGTATATGTCGCATCGAGCTTGGTTAATTTGAATTACGACTGCATAATACTTGGTTTACTTTTCTGTGAGGAGTTAATATTATTAACTTGTTAGTTTATCCATTAACTTATTGATATATGTAAAACATACATTAGGTGTATGAATACATACTTCGTATGCGCCTAATAATAAAATAATATTACAACTAAATGTATTTATTGAATTTATTAAAAAAGTATTAATTTTTTGGGTATAATAATTTTACAGAATTATAATATGCTCTCATGAAACATATTTTGTACATATTTATCCAGCAGATGAAAATGCGCGTTCTGATTCAATACTTGTTGGTCGGTAATTCATCACATTTTGAAATGCAAGATTTTTCTCGAATTCTCAATATGACGTTTTTCTCTGAATAACAGTGAAATAATTCCCGCTAATTACCAGTAAATTTTACAATATACTGTGCCTATGGTGCGTTTTGGTTGGTTTACCGGTTTATCGGTAAACCGGTAATGCAAGCCCTACCTAATATTTACACAAAGATGCAATTGACAATAATAATCAGATCTATATATTATTTTATTATACGCAATTCATAAACGTTTACAAAATGATGTTTTATATGCAAACAATTTTCAATAAAATACATTATATCGATTTACGGTGTGAGCTCGTAGTATTTTACATTTGATCTAAATGCAGGTACAGCTTTTAAAAAAAAATCAGTTTTTTATTTTGGATAAAACCAAATGCTCTAAAATCAATAAATATAAATATTGTGTGATTTTAGTTATTCCATTTGTGTTTATAATCTAATATGTTGTACATTACTTTCGTCCCATTATTTTTCTGTTATATTTTGACCATATAAAAATAAATGAAAACTGTATTCGATGTACCTGCGAAATAAATATCCACAAATATGCGACTCTATTTTTTTGTTTAATCGATATCGATTCATTATGTTATCAATCGGCAATTATTGCTATTAGAAAAATAGGCCAAATAGCGTAACGGTACAGACTTGCTAAATGCGCGACTTAGTGAACATGTATTTATAGTGATGAAAGCTCTGGTGAGCATTTACTTTGCGTACAAAATACAATATATAACGAATGACGTCTCACTCGACACTCAACACTGGTTTGTACTGATGATCTATAATAAGAATAGAATAGAGACATGTATCATACATTGTTTCTAGACTATATATTTACAACCAACTGACGACTTTTTTTTTATAACAAAAGTAAATTTAGAAAAAAGAGATCCTACGAGTAAAATGTGAATGGCCTATGATAAAAATAAATAAATAATATGTTATACATTTTTTTTATTCATATGCTCTAATTTGATTAATATCTCTTTGTTTTTTATACAATATTACTACTATGATCGGAGACCACCAAATATATAGACATGAACTAACGCAAATTCCTTGTTTCAATATTTTATTTTTGGAGTCACTCACGTGAACACTGTGGTACCACTTACGCAATCAAATAGCACCGCAACTTATTTAAAAAATATGACTCGATTGCAACTAAAATTTAAACACTGACAATGTAATATGCATTAATGTAAAAAATACGTCTTGTTTACACAAATATTTAATTTTCAAAGAGTAAATACTTTTACTGTTGCATAAATGTGACATGAAGTATCGGATTTATGTTTCCACCAAGAATGTGTGTATAATGCCCCTCGTCCCGCAACTAATGTTCCAAACCTCTCTCATATATGTACATTTTATTTAAAATCTATTAATTTACTGGTCTGGGACCATGATAGATTATTTTTCGTATTTTATATAAATGTCTGAGCCACCCCTATAATTCATTCTTATTTGGGGATGCATAAAAATAATGGAGCTTAAAATATAGTCTCAGTCTCAAGTCTCGTACATACATATCACATCATGTCATGCATATATGTAGTATGTTTTTGTTTACATATGTATATGTAATTCAGTAATGTTTTAAGTTGACTTATCCGAAAAATAAATGTCATGTATCTATGGAACGAATACGAGACGCGCGCTAGGTTGGCAAGAATGACGCGCGTGAAAGAGATAAAGGAATATATAATATTGACTTGTACAGAATTGTATAGAGACTTAAGATTAAATACTATTGTTACAGTACTAGTATGCATCTCTATTTGCTTGTTTACATAAATAAATAAAATTTGATTTTATTAATAATTTTAGAGTCGTAAAAAAGTGAATAAGATAAAATCAGCGTATTATTATTTTTTTAACAGCGGCGCAACAATGCCAAAAATAACGACAATAAGTTTACGATATTGGAATGTTTTCCTATTTCAGTCGGTAACGCCACAGATCCCCGATATTATAGTTTCAATATGGGACCGGTCCGTAAAAGTCATCATAATTCGTGTGAAGTTATTACAGTATTGTGTGACCAATAAAAGATGCGACCGCTTCTGTAAATATTTACACGACCGCTCACGTGGTTGGTGCATAGATTTTAGCTTTTTATGAGCCACCGAATACGCTTTTAAGATATTTGATATATTTATGGATGTTTTCCTTTAAGTTTATGGGTGAAATATTTTTATTAGCGCTTAAAAATATAAAGTTATTAGATATATCTATTAATTTTATCTTATTGAGTGAGGCAGGTGAATCGTACGGTATGCAAAGATAGAACATTTATAGTTGGTGTTCTTTTTCATATTATATGTGATACGAATATCTAGTAATAACATGTTTTTTCTTTCATATAAGATGAAACGTATATTTATGTATTGCAAACAAATTCTACTACATATTCTAGTTGATATCTCGAATAAATTTATTTAACATAAACTGCTAAACAAACAGATTTTCTACGATTTAAAAACACTGATTTGTGTAAAAATATCAACTGTGATATAAAATGAGCATTTTGTTTTGTAAACTGAAAAAATGTAATATAAAATATGTATTAATTTTCATTTTGTGTTTTTAATTTGTCATATAAGACATCAACTATGGTTAGACAATATTAGATATGTTACTTATTATCTGAAAATTATTTTAAAAAATAATTAAAATGTAATATAATATTAGACACCAAATTTTCATTTGTATGTCTAACTAACTAATTAACTAAATAACTAACAATTATGCCATTTTCCGTGTAGGCATAGAGTTTTGACCGACTTAAGAACACTAAAAAAATTGTAAGCATATTTATTTTACTATTAGTATTTGTTTTATATTACATAGTTCAGCCATCGTGACTTTTAAAACTAATATTGATTTATACACGAAAACCTAAGTAAATGTTTTATATATTATACTATACATATATATTATTCAACAGGAACGAATTTGTTTATTTTATATAAATTTGGAAATAAAAATTAACGTTTTTCTCGGAAAAAGGGTATTTTTCTAAATATCTACATACGAATTCGTTTCATACAGTCGCCTTAACGAATTCGGATAATTCATTTTTGGAATAAATGTAAATTTAGCAGCGTTACTAGGAGTTTTATATAAATAATAAATACAATTTTGTATAAATAGTATATAAATAAGGCAAGCATTATTTAGTTAGGCAAACAGAGTAAGATTTTTGCTAAATAAATAATAATATACATTTTTAATAAATCATATTATGACGTTGCGATAAAACGTGACATTATAAATTATATCTTATATACATGTACTTATTGCATATGTAAATTATATGAAGGGACACAAGTTGCACAATTTTATGAAGGTTAGTTAGTTATTCTTTTTAGCGGCCCTTGGGTTGATGGTAGACCACCAGGGTGGACAGCCCATCGGGAAATTCCTAGCGCACCTAGTTCAAGGCTGAACTCCACCCATCTAGCACATGCGACATGAAAATAATAGCACAAAACGTGGATAAAATATTCCTCCATAGTATTCTTATATTTATCGTCTTATCAAAAATAAATATCATCCTGATTTTATTTTTTAAATATAATTTGTTGTAAAATTTATCAAAGAACAGACAATAACGGAACAAAGTATTACACCATTTTTATTATTTATTTATCACTATTTAAGATTGATTATAAAGATGATTTTGGATGTGCGATTGAAATATGCCTTTTTGACTAGAAAAATAGGTGTTCTTACGAATTTGTGTGAGAGTTTCAAATTTTAAAAACAAGATTTAATAATAATTTTGTAGGTAACGATACACATTCATTAAATGTATGATTTTTTAGTCTACTATATAAATGAACGTTGTACGAGTATATTTAAAATACAGTGAATAATAAATGTGTAGTTATAACTGAGAAATTATGTGTTTGGTTTTCGTAACAATATGTAGATAGATACACTGGTAATTAAAAATAATGTTACTCTAGAGGTCAATCGTCTTCATAATCATCATCACCGCCGACGGCCCTGAACGTACCTGGATGTAAAACTAAGCTCTCATCAGCCTCAAAAACACGCAACTTCTCTCGTGGCTGCCTTCCCGTCAAGATCTCTAGAAAATAATTCTCGTTATAGACTTTTTATTGCATATTTTTTTTATTTATTTGACATTTTTAACAATTTTTTTATAGCGTGAATAAAGTATTTTACATTTTTTTTAAATTACATGTTTTTTCTTTCGCTTATATTGTAATTGTGCTCAAGCAATAATAAACTTCTGTCAACTGTAAATAGTTTATCTTGTTCAACCTGCTCTGGTCACACAAATACATACGCTCCACTATCATATTAAAAATAAAAAAACACGCGAGCGTTGGGTGGAATATATGGGGCCACTAGGCTCTCACACACATAACCTAATAATTCGTACAACACATGTACCGATCCATAACTTAAATCTTTATTTTATAACGTAATTCATATCCTTTATATTACATAAAAAAATGTTTCTAACGTTCCTCGCCTCATACGCTCGATTTATGCCAGTTGTAATTTGGTGAGCCCGTCGATTGCTTACGACAACTCGAGTACAGATTATACTGGATATATTTCATAGTTGACCTATTCGTCTATTTTAAGCTGAATCATGTATATTGTGTATTGTGTTATGCTTACAGAGAACATTTAGACCATCTCACAACTGTTCCATTACCAAGCTGAGACCATTTCACCTATCAAGTAAGTTGGCGTTCCTTACATCCGATTCTAACATTTCAGTACATATATTATATTGTATAACGGACGTAATAAAAATTAAAGTTTATATGATTCTACTACATTAGCTAGCTACCTTTGTTAGTAAAATCACATGATCATTATTCAGCGAGTCAGGCGTGTAAAAATGTGCTACTATTGGTACATAAATATACATGAATACATGGGCTTTAAATAAGCCGATGATTTAATGAGACTTAGATGAACTTAATTAAACTACATTAAATAAAATCTAGATCGCGTGTCACAATCGCATTAATAATAACACACAATCACCAAAAATAAAATACCAACGATATAAACACCAAACCGAGTGTTATATAAGATACTTATAGCTCAGTTGTGTTTGTATTTGTTGAACAAACAATGTAATAATAGAGAATTTCTAATACTATTTTGTTTTTGTTATAATACAATAAATTATGTATGTATAACGTAAATATAATAAACTTTCGCATGAAGCAAACACATTGTGGTTAGACATAATTATAATTTAAATAAAAACTCTTTTATTTTAATAACACTTTATTTGAATATATAAACCATCTAGTTTCGGCTCAGGCTTGAACCTTCATCAGGGTTGAAAAGATATATATATATAAACAGTATATATTTGTTCAATCCTGGGCTGAAACTAGTTGGTTTATAAATTCAAATAAAGTGGCGTTAAAACACAATAATTATTTTTATTTAAATGTAAATATTAATTATTAAGGAGATCACATTCTGATTGTGAAGTTGTAATTATTCAGAACATAGGTCTGTGATGTTTTAAATACTAATTTAATGTATTAATTATATGCATATATTTATAATTAATACATTAAATTAGTATTTAAATGTAAAGATAATGTTTAATTAAGATTTTTATGAAATTAAAACATTATTTATTATAAATTATATCAATATCGTGAGAAAAAGTAAAAAATAATTAGCTCACCATCGTGGCATTTCTCCGCGAGGGTAGACATAGAGGATAAAGCGCCACACTCTTTTATCCTGACACATATTTCTCACACATTCATAATATATCTTGTCATGCAAGCTCGTCGATTATTGGGGAATCTTCTAGAAACATATTCCAGAATCTAGTTTACCTAGTCATGTCAGGTCTTCCGTGGATATCCTCTGTTTATGTATAACTATTCGCTCCTCATTCATTCGTTCCATATGACCAAACCACCAAAGTGATTCTTTTTTAATTCTATTGACTATGCTAATATCAACTTTACATTCTCTCCTAATTTGTTTATTCTTAACTCTATCATTAATAGATCTGCCACATATAAGTGATTCTATGTCTACTGCATTCGGTCAACTTTCGTTTTTCTTCTGCCACCTCTAGGCTTCACTTCCATATATCAGTGTCGACTTCATACCAGGACTCCATTTTGTATCGCTAATCTTGTCTCGCTTTTCATATATTAAGTAAGTATAGCTAGTAAAAGCTATACTCGATATATTGATAAATGTTCAAGTAAAAAGCCAGTTTACTGACTACTGACTTTAAAGACTAAATAGATTAATACAAATTAAATGTGTCTATTAAAAAAATATACAGATAAAGTAAATTTATTGAAAAAATATTTTTGTTGCCACCCGGACTGTGTTCTAAACAACTACAATTTCACGATAATAATATGTTCTCTATATATATATATATGTATATATTATTTATGAATTGTCCACCTGAAGACTACTAAGAACGTATGGCTTGAGGAGTCAAATCATTATTAGTACCGCATGTGACTCGCAATAAGACGTAAATTCTGATGATGAGAGTATAAGCTACTTATGAGTTCCTAATTCGAATCTAGGTGGCAACAAAAATATTTAATCTTTAATTGTAAAATTTTCTTATAAGATACATATAATTTGTATTAAAAATATCACAGAGCTATGTTTTCAAAAAACTGCAATTTCACAATATTAATGTATTCTCCTTAATAATATATAAGTTGTATTAATGTTTCCAAAATTTAATAAAAATAAATTAATTCATTTAATTCTGGCGTCTCCTATCGGATTTTATTCAAACTTGTTTGAGATTTTTCGTAAATATAAAGTAGATTGTTTTCAAATAATGGAATAACAGATGTATCAATTTGAAAGTGCAATATATAAGTTCGAAAATTAGTCGTTAACTTGCAATATTGATGTGGTATAATAAGTCAGCGCACTTCTCCGGATATGAACGGTTCCTTGCTTGAGTCCAGGTGCAAAAAAAAATTTATATTATAAAATAAAATATATTTTTTAATTATACAATAAAATACTGATAGTAATATTATATTTATATATAATAAAATATCCGAAAAATACTGAAAAATAGTGTTTCGAGAAATTTTTGTACTATGTCATAAGATAAGTTAGTTTACCATAACTTATAAAGCTGTATTTCTACCGTAAAACAGGTTTTTTACGTAACGGGAGCATGATTACTTAGTGACCTCTTTGGTGATGTTGGGCTTGTCATCATTGTTAGCTGTGACCCGAACCATTCTGTCACAGTATGAACAGGTTAATCAACAGATGGTGTCATTGATTTCTCTTCCCATCAAAACGGAGCCAGTGACCGCGGTCCATAAAGGTTCATTCCGACACCTGCAATTAGTGCGTTCAGCTATAACGCACGTGATAAAAGGGTCAAAACATAAATTTTAAATAAGTCAACATCTATATTAATCTTTGAGTCATTTTTGTTTGAGGGTGGTGTTTAGATGACCTTCTGAATGTCTTTTAGGAGGATTCCGGAGCGAGTTAACATATGGCTTTTGAGCATATGGGTGACACAGGCTATCTTCCACTTTCCTCTCTTCAAGGGATTTGAAGGTACTTGTACGATGATCTTCACGCGCTTTTGCTGCGATCGGATGCTTTAATAAAATTAAATATATTCAACCCTGTAATACTATCAATTCAATAAATTAGTAAATCAAAACTTCTTAAATAGTTCAAACGGAAATTTTTCTTATTAATGACCTCATGAATTAACAGTTAATTAAAAGTTATAAGCGTTTTAAAATAATTTAAAAATAATATTATTATAATATATAAATTATATAGTTATCAAATTACTACAGTTGATATTAAAATATACACATATGGATTCGGATTCCGATTATAACATTAGAATATGCATTACATTACAGAAAAAAAAAATTATTTGACTATGCAAACATTTTGAATTATAGAGATACTCGGTTATAACGACTGCGGACACAGCGTTAAAGCTGCTATAACGTCACACAACGTTGCAATAGTCTCAAAAATCTTGACGCTATTTTGGTTTCCAACCTTTAATACGCTCAATATATTCATTAAATTAAACCAAATTTGTAGTATAACATTTATATATTTTGATTCATTGATAAGAAAAGAATTTCTGTGACTATTTATTTTAATGTTGTCCACGTATCTGGTGGCCATATATTACATAGCCTACTCAAAATGTATCCGGGGATGTATTTATTTATAATTACGAACAGTTTCGATTATTCCGTTGCACTAAAAAGTCGCATTTTTACACCCCTGTTTAGAATGAATGATAAACGAAAAGTTATAATATAGTATTTTATTATTTTATATGTTCTATGTACCGTGTTACAACTTTATTTACATCTAGAAAATATATCCAGCATTTCATAGGAAAGTGTTATAAGTCAAAAAGAGAAAAATTTACAGAAGACATTGAACCATTTTTCATGTCTGATAACTGTTTTTTGACTAAAGATCTTCAATTTTATTTATTGACAAATATAAATAAATGATACACTTATGAACAGAATCAACACGTGTTAGCGCACATAGGAATTTTCCTGTTTACTGCGGAAAATATTCAATAAATGGTCTGGTTACAAAGAAACACTAAGAACCGTTCACAGAGATGGAGTAAACTATCTTTAAAAAGGTATTCATGGGATACGAATAAAATTTTGACTTACTGCACCTTTTACTGGATATGTAATTTATCTCTTCAATAACGTAGTAACCAAGATTTAATGTACAGTTACGTGCAAAAAAATTAAACCACTGTCTAAGATGTGTTTAAATTTAAATACGTTGAAAAGAGACACGTCCTGACTAGTGATGAAATAAACTGTGATTCTGTGATTATTATTTGTAACGAAATTGTGATTTATGGGTTTAGTTTACAGTATACTGATGACTGCTGGCTGAATTAATAATAACCATAGTTACCAATCATCGTCAAATCAAACATAATTACAGTTTATCTTCAGGAGAACACATTTTTGTTGTGAAGTTGCATATTCAGAACATATTTCTGTGGTATTTTAATTAATACAAATTAAATTAATCAACTAGAAAGATATACAGAAAAAAATCTATCAATTGAAAAAATATGATATCCCGATATAATCCCGGAAGCAACTAAATATATTTTTTTTGTATATCTTTCTAGTTGATTAATTTAATTTGTATTAGAGTTTATTCCGTCACTATCCCGGACTCGCTTCGACCACTGTGCTACAGCCCGCGTCGGGCGCGAATAGCACCGCATAATTTATTTGTTTACCTCCCCCTGGCGGGTAATTAAAACAAAAAATCGTCGCAGCGATCCAATTTTGAACTCGTTGCAATTGTTTCGGCCGCGGCGTCGACGGCCGAGCGAAGCGCGCCGAAATGTCATCAGAGGCGACGGATATCTGTCGAAAAATGCAACATGTGTTGGCGTGCGCGCGATTCGAAAAAATGTATTCAAATTTTTTAAGTCCGGCCGACATTACACGCGCATGTATATGACGGAGGAGGCTCGGGCCACGCGGCGGGCAGCAAGTATCGGGATGGGACGCGCGCCCGTCGCTTGGCCCTTTCACTCTACTTTATGGTCCTTCGAGCTGTGAGCTGGTGCGCGCGTGTGTGTGCTGCATATTCACTCCTCTTTACCATCTTCAATAATTAATATAATAAACACCCAAGTCTGTCTGAAATGAAAACAAAAATATTACAATATGTAGAAAATATTAAAACAAATGTCACCCTAACTAATAACGCATTATTGTCGATTAATAATATAGAGAGTTATGAATAATTATTAAATGTATTAATTACAAAGATATACTTTTAAATCAATTTCATCGAAAAATACTGTCGTAGCCCTACCGGGATTCGAGCCATCTCTATCCAAACCGGGGAAGACCTATGTTCTGAATAATTACAACTTCACAATAAGAATGTGTTCTCCTTAATAAGATATTTGTGGTATCTAATAATGACAGATTTTGTATAATTGTTACATTTGTATGTTTAATGAAGCGCGCGCTGTAATAATATAATTACAAAATTTAAATTATTTTATTTCACGTAATACATAATTGTTATGATATTCAGCAGGCATTCATTTGACATATAGTATTGTTATATTTAATGCGGTTTTTATTTAAAAAAAATTATATGAATTGTGTTTGAAACTCCGAAACTGTGCATGACACGGATTAATAATTTAGTTTAACAAATTAACTTCTGTTGGCGAGCTTAATTTGTTCGAGAAAAGATCCACGTTTTTAAAAAGCATTCAATGTATTATTTGACCTGATGTTTGTATTGATGACCTTAAAAATAATAATAAGAATACAATGACCTAATAATTTCAACCGGTAAATAGTTCTTAATAAATAATTAATTTTTTCATCATTTCAACACTTAATTATGAATGAAAAACATACTAAAACGTGCTCAGGTATATAAATAAATAGTTAAAGTAATAATAATTCTTAAAATTTGTACATATATTGTTAACCATGTTTGATTAATAAATGATACCTCTTTATACAATAAAATATTTCCAATAAATAAATAGGAAATTAGAAATTATAGAAAAGGAGTTAAAAAATTATTTGTATAAATCATTAAATTGTACATATATTTGGTGACGTGATATTAATCACAAAAAATAATTGGACTTATATAATGTATAGTTGGTACCCAACACACGCAAAGTGTTATACACGGTTACAACCTCTTGACCAAGTGTTCAGCCCAACGATCCCGTACAGACGCATGTAATGTCTTTGAATGGCTCTATCTTTTATGAATATTTATTTTTATCTTTTCGAAAATAATGCACGTTGTTTTATTATTGTTGTGAGGTCGGTCGCTTCTTGATCGAGGTCGGTCCTTCGGAATTTTATTTTATTCCACGTTAATCCGCTTCGATCCTATATCACCGAGAGGATTCCACAACGGAACCAACAATCTTGTCATTTTTCCGAAATGTAGACGACCTCAAAAGCGAACGCATTCGATAAATTTCATTTGGGCATAATTTTTCTTGAGAAATTCAACATGAGAGGTATCGTATTTCTTTGCTAGATTGTTTTTCAAAGATATCTTAAATGACGTTGCTTCAAAGCTTGTAAATTAATATAATAACTCTTTAATCACCCAACGAAATCAGTTGTAATTTGAGCTGGTGACAATGGTTTGGAGTTTTTATATTTATTAATATCTCGTAATCATCTAATGAATAAAAGAGGCACAATTCTCATGACATAAACGTGTAGAACACTAACACATGACAGGCTGTGGTTGGTTCAATTAATAACGAACAGACAATCGGTTCTTGGAAAAATGAATTCGAGGAATACCAGTGCAAAATATTATTTTGATAGAATCAACGTAGTGGTTTAATTCAAACATACTTACCAGTAGGTATTTACAATCACCAGGTTCGATTCCCGATTTTTTGATAAATTGATTTTTTTTGTATATTTCACAATTTATACATTTAATTTATATTAAAATACCACAGCACTATGTTCTGAAAAACTGCATCTTCAAAATTATGGTGTATTCCCTTATCATATAAATATTTTATATATTTCTGAATATGCTTTTCTCACCCATTAATTTCATTTTGCCAAACTAAGTATTTCGAAAAAAACAATTTTTCGAAAAAATTGATTTTATATTTATTTCTTTCTAATTAATACATTTAATTAATATTTGAAATATCGCAGGCCTTTTTTTAAATAATTACCAATTCATAATCAGAATGTGTCCTCCTTAAAAATATATAAGTTGTATCAATGTGTCTAAAATTTAATAAAAATTAATTGTTAATTCTGGCGTCTGCTATCGTAAAAACAAAGTAGATGGCTTTCAAATAATGAAACGATAGATGTATTAATTTAAAAAGTGTAATACATAGGTTCGAAAATTTGTCGTCAAAAGTACTGTCGCTGTAGCATAGTTGGATAATGCACCTTCCCCGGTTTGGAAAGAGATCCAGGTTCGTATTCCAGTAGCGCAATAACAATATTTTTTGATAAATTGATTTTATATGTATACCTTTCTAATTAATACATTTAACTAGTATTTAAAATATCACAGACCTATGTTCTGAATATTTACAACTTCACAATAAGAATGTGTTCTTGTTAATTATACTATTTATTCTAACTAAGTCCATAACGAGATCTAACGTATTAAAGTGTTGCTTGCCTAAACGACGAAAGGTGTACTGGGAATATATATTTTTTCTTTCCTTCTTCATATTAGTATTGATATGTAGTGGCCTCAGATGAGACTCGGCTCGCATTGCACTAATGCACTTTCATACGACTGGTCCTGGATTGCCCTTACAGCTGACTCTAGAGTCTCCAGCTAGATGTAACGTTGTGGCACTGTTTCAGGGTTTCTTCGGCCCAAAGATGTGTCCAGAATAATCTCCTTTTTTAAGCAGTAATTTTGATGCGTAATGAATGAATGAAAAATTGGAATAATCTTTTATTTACTGCTGTAAAGGGCTTGTTGTGGTTGGATTTTTTGCAGAATTAAGTTATTCGTGCGTCCTGATGTCAACGGAATAGGTAACATCCTTCTTCAGAATGCAACTTACAATAGAACTTGTCACTATCGCGGACTGTCTATTGAGAATAAGAATCGGTAGAAAAGAAGAAGAATATAATGAATTAAATAAGGAATAAGAGAAACATGAAAGAATAACGGTTGAAGATGGGTGTGTTGGAAAATGGTGGTAGAATGAAAATAGAGGAATAAATGAGAAATAGAATATAATAAATTTAATCATATGAAATATGACACAGACTTTTTGTATTATATATAACTAATAATTATATATATCCCATTTATGATCAGCTACACCGTTGAAACTAATAAAAAAAACTAACGACACCTAATTTAATCAATACTTGAAAGATTTTATTACATTTCAGATTCATTATTGTTCTGTGAATGTCATATCTTAATGTTTACAGAGTTTAATTAGCCTCTTAGAACTAACTTTCATATTTTAAACATTAAATATAAATATAAATATAAATATAAATATAAATATAAATATAAATATAAATATAAATATAAATATAAATATAAATATAAATATAAATATAAATATAAATATAAATATAAATATAAATATAAATATAAATATAAATATAAATATAAATATAAATATAAATATAAATATAAATATAAATATAAATATAAATATAAATATAAATATAAATATAAATATAAATATAAATATAAATATAAATATAAATATAAACATAAAGCGTATAATTTAAATATTAAAGAAAAACACAAATGTTTCAAAACCTATTACCCTTTCTTTAGGGAACAATGTATACTAAAATTAAAAATGCAAGCATAGACAAAATAAAAATATAAGCGGTGGGTATCTAATTAGGAACTACTACGAAAACAAATTTTAAAGGTGTCTATTTGCAAAAAGGATTTGATTATTTATAATATTTAATTTGCTATTAAAAACTTTTTCTTATTTTTAAGTTATCAAATTTACATATTTCTAAACCCTCGTTAATGTAAATAAATATGGTTTATTTCCAAAAGATGAACAAAGTGTATTTTCTTATTATTTATATAAGTATAAAAGTAATTTTACAAATATTAAAAAAATAATATATAATAGATTCAAAACAGTAGGAAAATGGTGCGAAATAGTGAACATTGAAGGAAAGCTATTGAGAAGACCAAAACGACCAAACCAAAAACGACGAAGATGATGATGACTTATTACAATATATACATTTTATTGGAATCTTTAGTCAGTAGTTAAAGAAGAGAAGTATTAAATCTCATTTTGAGACATAATATAAGTATTTAACTCTATTAATTTTAACACAATTTAAGTGTATCAATTAGAGAGATATACAGATAAAATCAATTTATCGAAAAAATATTTTGATGCTACCGGAATTCGAACCAGGAACCCTTTCTATCTGGGGAAATGCGCTGACCTATATGCCATGTCAATATAGTAAGTTAACGAAAATTTTTCGAATCTATATGTTTAATAAGTTCTTTTTTTAAATACTAATTAAATGTATTAATTAGAAAGATATACATATATAATAAATTTTATCGAAAAATATATTGTTTTAAATATATTAATTAAAAAGATATACATATAAAATCAATTTTATCGAAAAATATTGTTGTTGCGCCACCGGGATTCGAACCTGGATCTCTTTCCTAACCGGGGAAGGTGCATTATCCAACTATGCTACAGCGACAATATTTTTAGCGACAATTTTCGAACCCATATGTTACCTTTTTGATATCAATACATTTAATCGTTCCATTATTTGAAAGAGCCATCAACCTTATTTTTACAGAATCTCAAATACCTTTAAGTAAACTGATAACAGACGCCAGAATTATTAATTCATTTTTATTAAATTTTAGACACATTACCAACCGGCGAAGACCTATGTTCTGAATAATTACAACTTCACAATAAGAATGTGTTCTTAATAATAATTAGTTCTGATAATTTTAAAATTATATCGTAATTAATATGGTATTTTGGAGAAATGTATTTATTTTGTTATTATTATTGTGTGGCTATTCCCGCGCGAATAATACGTGAATCTAATATCGCCTAATCAAATCGCCGGCAATTTGAGCTGTCGACGATGGCTGTGGAGTATTTTTTTTCCTTTAATTTTATTGATGGCTCGCATTATAATCCGGTTATTTTTCCTAATGTCAGGGCACGCGTGCTGAGGCCAGGGCCTGGGCCGCGCGCCGGATAGGATGGTCGAGAATTACACGTCCGTAAATATATAATGCCGGGTAATAAAACTAAAAACTATAATACACGGAATTCTAATGTTCCGCGCAATATTCTCGTGGCCAATTGATGTTTATGTCCGTCGATGTGGACTAACGACATTACTGAGCCGCGGTACACGGACGAAATAAATATGTTCACCATAAACATATTAATATCCGTGATAAATTTGATTTCAATAAATTCCGATTTCATTTCAATATTTGTACGCATTGATATTTTTGATATGTACATGTGTACGTGGTGTGTAATACCTCGCACTATCTGCCAAAACATTTCTTAGTAAATTATGTAACGAAAATGTTATCAACAAATATGTCATACTCGCTACTATATCATGACATTAGAACAAGATGATATAGAACCACAGGATTAGTTAGTTATAAGGCGAGAATAAATAAACAAAAATGATGAAAAATGTTAAGAAATAACTGGGTTTTTTGGATTTTGTGATTCATTTAAACGATTAATTAATCATTTAACAAATATCAGATATCTCATAGAGACAAAGCTATTTTTTATTGCTTTAAAATAATTTAAAAAAAATCAGATTCTCACAGTGATGACATATATACTGTTTAAAAAAAGGGAAAAATAAATTATTAAATTTGGTCCATGGTGTAGTGGTACTCAAAACGAGTTCACATACTAACATATATACAACTTTCAAAAATTTGATAAATATGGAGATTGAGGGGTGAGAATTGATGAACGTTATATATATATATATAAAGTGATTACTTAGCCAGCCGAAGATAGATCTTAAGCCCTGTAATTACCCTATACTTCCTCAGTTTCTTTGTAGGTAAAAATCCAGTAATTGTGTATTCTTGAACATATTCAAATATTGCTGATTAAATTAACAATTTATGCATTTCATACCAATAATAGATACATTATTAATTCAAATTAAATTAATAAACTAAGATATACATTCAAAATTATCCAGTATAGTGTATCCATCTTTATTACTGACTATGACCGATTAACAATAATGATGGAACAATTCTGAAAATGGTAAGATGACGTTTTTGAGGGGCCAACAAAATAATAATATAACAAAATGACAATATGGTGAAATGACTAAATGACAATATGGCGAAATGACTATATGACAAAATAACTATATGAAAATATGACAAAATGACAATATAACAAAATAATATGATTAAATGACAATATGACAAAATGACAATATGACACAATATTTCAATATTGCAGACAAACAAAAAACCGGACAAGATTTTGACAATGGTTCAGAAAGTCTGACGGAGAGTTTCCGGAGCAAGGAAAAGCACCAGAGAGAGGAAGATTTTGATGTTTCCGGAAAGACAGACAGTTGGTAGATTTCAAACAAAATGTGAATTTTGAATGTGGTTAATTAAGTAAGTCATATAGGATTAAGGGAATCATTCTTTCGACATCGATTGTTTTAAACTCCTCGATTCTCGGTCCCTGGTGCCCAGAGTCCCATATCAATCATAATTTATTTACGCCTGCTTACGAGCTTACACGCATTAGGTGGTGACAAATCCATTGACATCTTCATTTCTGTTCTGTTGTCAAAAATCAAAGTCCAACCTAAAGCGATTAGCTTGGCTCAATTAAACCCATGTCTAGAATTAATCACCTGTATATTAATTACTGGTGACCTTTTCCAGCTCATTAAATTTTGGTTGGATTTATTGGATACATATACATATATCATTATAAACATTTCTGCATAGTGGTTGTGATAGTATGTAAAATAGTTTCTGTTGTTTTGTGGAAAAAAGTGTATGAACATCGTGGAAGTCCTAATAATTAAACATGTTTACTTCAACAGCGTACACAAATGACAAAATATGACTTTTGAGGACAATTTAAATGAGTAATATTTTAAATAAAATGCGCACTATTAAATGCATTTTATAAAATATAGGTATGTCAATTTAAAAATATATATATATATTGGTGATAGATAAAATGTGATAGGTTAAGTATTTTTTAAATATGAATTAAATGTATTAATTATGAAGATATACATACAAAATCAATATTATCGAAAAATAAAAACATTGTTGTTGCGCTACCGGGATTCGAACCTGGATCTCTTCCCTAACCGGGGGAGGTGCTTTATCCAATTTAAATTAAATTTAATTTAATTTAATATAAAATGTATTGATATCAAAAAAAGGTAACATATAAGGTCGAAAAATTGTCGATAAAAATAGTGCCGTTGTAGCTTAGTTGGATAAAGCACCTCCCCCGGTTAGGGAAGAGATCCAGGTTCGAATCCCGGTAGCGCAACAAAAATGTTTTTATTTTTCGATAATATTGATTTTGTATGTATATCTTCATAATTAATACATTTAATTCATATTTAAAATATCACAGAACTATGTTCTGAATAATTACAACTTCACAATAAGAATGTGTTCTCCTAAAAAAAATAAGTATTTTTTATTAAACAATGATATATTAATTTTTTATTATTGTAATGCACAAATTATTCATTTTATGGAACAAAATATTTATTTTAACGCACATATATATTAAACTTAATTCCCTGTTAAATCGTATCCTTTATGTTTTATAGTTATACAGAAAATAATATAACATACTTATTTATATTTTTTCATTATGCATATGTGTATTTTTAACAAATCGAATAAATTATATGTAATTTTAGCATATTTTTTAACCATATTCAAAATTTATGTTTTAAATAGTTAATCGTTTTTTTTTTTCTTAAACACAACCACAAACTGGTTAGTATTTTTTTCCGATTAATTGGATACCCTAGTAAGGTTAATAAAGAGGCAAATGCAAGATTAACGCCTCTGGGGTCGACTCTGGAGTTCTGAGATAGCCACAGTGTGTTTCGTTGTTTGAGAAGTTAGCATTAGTGTTGAACCATGTTAATCTTTGATTTAATATTACCTGGGTTTGGTCACCAAGGATATTTTTGTGAATAAAACCATATATTTATTAAAATGTTTTTTTTTATGGATCGAGACCTCAGATAAGAATTTACGTATTTCATGAACGATGGGAAAAATGTATTAAAAATATGAATGACTTCATATTCAAATCAGCATTGGAACCATATTATTATTGACCGAACATAAAACTCTCTGTAAAATAATAACAAACAAGCACATGTTAATATTTGTATCTACAATAGTTAACTCCACAGAGTAGGGTAGAGAATAAAATGCCACACTATTTTGTCCTGGCATATTACTCTCAATTTATCCACGTTTATATCTCATATATGCTCTCCAACTGTCAAGGCTTCTAACGGGACCATCTTCTTGAAACATTGCAGACATCTTCTATTTATAGTGTCGTATATCTTTGATTTTTTTTTATCATCCTCTCATTATTCATCCGTTTCAAGTGGTAAAACCATCTTTCTTAATCCTATTCACAATGCTCAGTTTAACATTATATTCACTCAATATCTATCCGTCTGTCTATGTCTCATGTGAGATACTTGCAGATAAATATTAGCATGCGCTGAGTTTGACGAATACTTAATTGAGCAAGAAACAATCGTAAGATTCTGTAAATCTCAAAAACTGCGATGAGCTGGCCGTGTTGAAAGAATGCCAGATGACAGAACACCAAAAATTATGAGCAAGGAAATACACAAGTAGAAGCGCGACCAAGGAAAACTTGGACTAACTGTGTGGAAGAAGATTGGAGCAGGATGGGAGAGTCCGGGAACTGAAGAAGAAAAGCCAGCGATAGAAGTCGGTGGAGAGTACTTGTGAAGGAGACCAAATCCCATCCTGGGATGTAGTGCCATGAAAGAAGAAGAATAGTTTGATTTTATTTATAAGACTTTTTTGACATACGTGTTTTTGTTGTAACAGAAGTGAATATATTATAATATAACATGATAAACATAAGATATTGCAATTAAGTAGGTATTCGTAGTTTATTGTGTGGTATGGAGTAGACTCCACCTCTGATACATACATCATAGTCTTGGCTACTTTGCTAGACTGCAATATGTTGTTTTTTTTGCTGTTGTGGTATTATTTAATTCAAGATAGATAAATATTCAACACGAATAAACACAAAAATAGAGAAAAAAAAAGGAAAAGAAAATATGTAGTGGGAGTGTTGTAAAACTAGTGAATTATTAATGTGGGCAGATAAATTTGTGATAAAATAATAGTAAAATAATACATTAAATAAAATGAAATTTCACCAATATGAAGCAAGAACTGTATATAATTAGACTTATATAAAAAGAAAACGAATAATTTTCTAATATTGAAGACATTGATGCGTGAATGAGTCAAATATACAATGACATACCGGAAAATATTCAAAATGAGAAATCTATTAAATCATTTAAAATAAAATTAATAACATGGACAACGTAAAAGTTTTGAAAGAAAATCGTGTGTAATATAATTATATAATTTAATTTAAGTGTACATAAGTATGATCCGCATTAATAAAAGGATTTGTAATTATTATCAATAACCGTTCTTTTACATACACTTGCCTTCAAACATTGACTTCACGACTGTCTAGAAAATTCCATTTGACGGTGACTTATCCATCGTTTGTTTAATTTTGATCATAATCTGTAAGGTCACACATAAATTAGATTTGATGAGCCGACCTCATCCCAGCTGACATGAGCATAGAGCGCACATCCACTGACAATACCTCAATTTATCAAACGTTGGGAAGCATATTTCAATCAGACAATCTGCCCAGACATGCATGGGCTGAAGGCATAAACACTGAATTTTAAAATCACTGTTATTGACTCCGAAAAACTAACATAAATTACCAAAAGCTTTGAAAGATAGCTGAAGCCAGTAATTCAATCGTACCCAGCATAACACAGACACCGATATAACTTTCATATTCATTAAATAATATTTTATTATGTATCCTATTGATACAAATGTAAATGATAATAAATATAGTATATAACAAACGATACTATTAGGAGAACACATTCTTATTATGAAGTTGTAATTATTCAGAACATAGGTATGTGATATTTTAAATATGAATTAAATAAAAGATATACATATAAAATCAATGTTATCGAAAAATATTGCTGTTGCGCCACCGGGATTCGAACCTGGATCTCTTTCCAAATCGGGGAAGGTGAATTATCTAACTATGCTAGAGCGACGATATTTTTAGCGACAAATTTTTGAATCTATATGTTACACTTTTTTAAATTAATACATCTATCGTTCCATTATTTGAAAGCCATCTACTTTGTTTTTACGAAATTTCCAAAATTTAATAAAAATGAATTGTTAATTCTGGCATCTGCTATCGGTTTAATTTTATCGGTTAGGTATTTATAAATAAGTTAGCTAATTAACTTATCATCATGCGGTTTCCTCGTGGGGGTGGGCAGATAGGATAGAGCGCCACACTCTTCTGTCCTAAATGTATTAATTAGAAAGATATACAAAAAATTCAATTTATCGACAAAATTTAGATTGCCACCGGGATTCGCACCGGGAATATTTCCTATCTGGGGAAATACGCTAACCATTACACCATGTCAACCTTGTAAGTTAACGACAAATTTTAGAACCAATATGCTGCAGCTCTTTAAAATTGATACATCTGTTATTCTATTTTTTAAAGCTATCACCCTTTATTGCAACATATCTCAAATATCTTCGAGTAATATACGCTGTAATAAAATTTAATTTATCTATGGCCAACTAGGTTAACGTGGTGTAATGGTTAGCGCATTTCATCAAATAGAAAAAGTTCCTGGTTCGAATCCCGGTGACAACCAAAATATTTTTTCGACTGATTAATTTTAACTGTATATCTTTCTAATTGATACAATTAATTTTTCTTAAAATATCACAGAACTAGGTTCTGAAAAAACTGTAACTTCACAATGACAATATGTTCGCCTTAAAAATATATAAGTTGTGCGTATTCATGTTTCAAAACATTGTAATCGAAACGTAATGAAATTTAAGTAACATTTTTAAACACACTTTTATATATTGTGTATTATTAATGATATTAATCTAGATCAAAATTTACAGTGTTACATGTATACAGAATATAATTGCTTCGCAATATACTTTAACGACTTTTGAGACAAATTTTATGGTATGCAAATATTAATCGAACGTGTAGTACTAAGAATATTTGAATATTGGGATTTGTTGAGATAGAGACCGATTGTGTTTATAGGAATTTCATAGCGCTCTGGTTCAAATTCGGGTATCCAAAAATATTGGAACTTAATTTATAAAACTATTTTGAATTACTTTCTTTCTATGATCTCAAATATAAGGTGACGTAAAATATGTCCTCTGACCTCTTAGAATTTTGCAAGTAACTACCTATTTTCTAGAGAATGCAAATCAGTAACTTCACTGCTGAGGCTTCTAACAGGACTATCTTTCAGTATCTAGTTTACTTGGTCATGCCAAATTTTCCGAGAACGTCTAGTTAACACTTCCGACATACATCTTTCATACCGTTTTCTCCTTATTCATTCTTGTTCTCGAATTATATGATAGGGGTAAATAATACATTATTTAAATAACATTGTAAAACATATTGTTATCATTATGTATTAAATGCGTTAAATTTCGTAGTACCGTAAATATTCGAGAAAGCAGTTTGATACCGAATTCGGTTCTCGTGGTCAGTTATTAATTATTATGGATTCGAAGCGGTCGGACGATGTTGTGTACTGCCCCGGGGTGCGAACCCTGACCCCGGCTCAGTGTCGGCCAGGAAGGTCCTGGACAGGGGTCTTCAAATCGTTTAGGGTCGAATCGTGAAATATCCTCACTATAATCAAAATATCATAATGGTGTTCTTGGTAGGAGTAAATCTCGTTTCTTTCAATGCCCGATTCGCTCTCTGCTTATCATTGAATCAAAACCGATAATCTAATTAAGATACTGAAATTCATCATAGCAGCAAGGATTTAGGAAAAATAGATCTACAACTGGTGCTATTTTTATTATAAGGCAAATTAAAGAAAATACACTACAATATACAATGATTAGACAGTATACATAATCGTTTTAGTTTTATTAAGGCATTTGATAGAGTAAAATGAAAAAAATATACTGGGCACACTCACTACAAAAGGATAACTGCCATAAGAATTATTAATGCAAACAGTAGCACTAAAATTAAATATATTAAGGAAAACACATTCTTATTATGAAGTTGTAATTATTCAGAACACAGACCTGTGATATTTATTAAAAATACCAATTAAATGTATTAACTAGAAAGTTATACATATAAAATCATTTTTATCAAAAAATATTGTCATTGCTACCGAGATATGAACCTGGATCTCTTCCTATTCGGGATAAAGATATTTGAGATTCCGTAAAAATAAAAAAGATGGCTTTCAAATAATGGAACGATAGATGTATCAATTTGAAAAGTGTAACATGTAGGTTCGAAAATTTGTCATCAATACACTGTGTTGGTGTAGCATAATCGGTTAATGCATTTTCCTCGGATAGCAAGAGATCCAGGTTCAAACCCCGGTAGCAACAACAATATCTTTAGATAAAATTGATTTTATATGTTTATCCTTTTAAGTATTACATTTAATTTGTATTAAAAAAAAATATGACAGATCTATGTTCTGAATAATTACAACTTCACAAAAAGGATGTGTTCTTCTTAATAATTTAAGTATTTTGATTGAAAATAACATTATTGTTATGGATGTAATTGGTGTCTGAACAAAGGACGTAGATCTTTTATTTTATTTGAACATTTCATAACAAACCGGTTGAATGATTCCATTACTATTAAATATGTAATAAAACATTATTGTTCGTATATCGTAATAGTTTTGATTATTCCATATTGAATTTATTACGATTATTTTGTGTAATCAAACATAATTTAAAAAATACATTGAAATGATAACATGAGCTTTGAGTTTTGAAACATGAGTATACTAGTTGCAATATCAGCAGCGTCCATATTTTTTATTTGGTGAAAAACATTATACACTAATAAGAAAAATATACTTATTAAAGTATTTATTATTATGAATTATAATCAGTACAGTCTAGTTTAAAACACAAAATAAATGCAACACTTTATTTTAAAAACAAGCTAGATTTCATACTGGCAGTCATTTAAAATTCAGAGATGTAAAGACTGCTGTCAGTCAAATCTTAATATTACAGCGGAGGGCAAAATCAACTTCAAAGCAACAACAACAAAAAAAACTTTAAACTGTCTCACACACCCAACACGTTAAATAATCTATTATTACCAAATTGTGACAAAACAAATTACTTAAAAAATCGTTTTATGGACCCGCTCTGTCAAAATGTAATATCGTAAGTTCTTCTAATAATTTAGACATTTTCAACGATAAATTACTTCCCTTTAAAATTAAACCACGTTAATATTTTAATAACTATTGATTAACATAAATTGTGTATACAGGCATGTATGTATGCGTATGTATTATGACGTTATATCTGGTACCTATCGCGCACGAGATGTGACAGGACTTGACATTTACAAAATGGCAACACTGCACCGCGTGAGAAAAAGTTTCTCTGTGGTATTTCTTGTTTTTTTTAACGGCTAATGCGCACGAAATAGCTGCTATCGCTACCGTCAAGAAAATGTGATTTCATGTTAGATTTAGAAAGGGTGAGAATGATCAAATATATTGGGCATCTGTGTTATCCTGCACCATATTGAGAGATGTGTTTTCTATTTTACTTGTATGTTTGCAGGATGTGAATCATCCCTTCCTTACTTGATAGCAGAGATGTCATGTAGATGACAATACTATAGGACGTGGATACGATTTGGTTTCCTCTGCTTCTTTATTTCACTACTGAACTTGTTTTACAATAGAAGAGGATGCAAGGATTCCATGTGAGTTCAAACGGAAGAAGATGACCCAGCCTTCCCGACGTTTTGATAAGTAAAGAGATACAAGTATTACGGGTGCCTCGGAACATCAACTCTGAACAAAGACTGGGGATCGCTGCCAAAGAACGAAGACACCTTGCGTTTAAATGGTTGTAAAACGAATGTCGATGTAAATTATTAATATTTGAAGTATCGTAGTTTTTATTCTTACCTTTTTAATTTCAAATAATAACTTGCTAATCTTGTTAATCACAATTGGACGAAAGTCCATTCTTTTACTAAAGAAAGCATACTAAATTAATCTTTATTTGTGATCACATTTCTTTAACACGATTTTTGCTATATTTGACCTGACAAACTTATCAGGGCATTTAAATTGTTGTAATATAATTACCTAGGTGAAGATTTTAATATCGAATGAATCTAACTGTTTTATCCCACCATTAGTTTTAGATAATAACTTGTTGATTTAGATGTTCACACGTTAGAATGAACTCTATTATTTTATTAAGGCAAGACTTGCCAATCAATCTTTCTATGTAGTCACATTCAAGTGACAAGGTTCTTACTACATTCTACCTACATTCATATATTTTCGTATGTGAGTGAACCATTAAATTATGTTTTCATAAAAATTTGAAACTAATTTTATTTTCTCTGAGAATGACAGCTGATGTGAATGGGTGGCGACATAGTGAATTATGTGCATCAGAACCAGGCACCTCATGCAATACCCTGAGTGAGCCGGAAGACCGATGAAATACGACGTCACAGTATATATATGAGTAAAGGAATATAATAATAAAAGTATTATTTTTAATGCAACAAGCAACATCTCATCCCTTTTCTATTTTCTTCTCCATCTTCTACTCCTTAAACAGTGTAAAAACACATTTTAAAAATCTTTTTATTAGTATGTACTATTTTTTAGTTAAGTAATTTGTATAATATTTTCACTTTATCCAGCTAAGAAGAAACTTTACTGGTCTTATTTATATGTAATGTCATGAGTTATTAAAAAATGTTACTGTTTGTTTTTCACAAATAAATAAAATAAAAACTGACTTTGCAGCTAACACCAATTTTGAATAACTAATTTACATAAAAGCGAGTTATGATTGATTGTTAATAAATTAACACAACTACCGTAATCAGCAACACCACCTGAATGCATCCTGCATGTACATGGGTGTAAAACTAGGCTCTTAACAGCCTCAAATTCAGCCGCAAATACAATGCGCCCGTATCTGGGTCTGAGTGTGCCACTTCTCTCGCAGCTGCCTTTTTGACAAAATCTCTAGCAAACGCTCCTCAGTGTAGACTTCTTCTTACATATTTTTAATTCTTATCCAGTTGAATTTATATGAAAAGAAAACTGAATTAAAAGTTTTTTTTTTTAAAGTGGAGATTGCTGACTTTGAAACTAGTACTCGCATGTTGTGATTATTCGCGAGTGCTTAAATAAATGAATGTGTCAGTGCTTCATTCGTGAAAATTATCATAAATTCTTCAGAATGCCTTCAGATCCAGCCAGCCTCGATATATTTGCATACATTGTTCGAACATTATCAATTATTAATGTCGACGTGGCTTTGTCTCATGTGTTAACATAATATTTTTAATTGGCGTTGCGAACGTAACGCCCTCGCCCTAATAACCATAATATCATAATCATCAATTAAGTTGCGCAAACTGCAACACGGCTTACAACCATATCATATCGAGATACTCGAGTCAATTATACATGTCTTATTTTTATTTGTTAACTTTGTTTTATTAACCACTTATTGAGTTTACCGGTTTCGAAAAATACAATTTTCTTCTTAAGGATGTCAATACTAATCGAAATATATCGTTTCTTTACCAGAATCTATTTTTAAAAAACAATAATTATTTAAAAAATAAATTTAGTGCCTAACTCAAATTGTTACTTAATACAAATTTACTCGAATAAGTTTTAGGATTATTTTTTAGAATTGGACTCGTAGTTAAATTTAATCGGTTGTTTATAATTTTTTGAATAGTTTTACATGCTTTATTTATCTCCAACGATTCCAAATTATTTCATTTATGACCAACACCATTTACATGCAAAATTGACAATCGAAATTTTTTATCAAAACCATGACCATTTTCTATCAAATGATTAGAAAATTCTGAAAACCCACTATTGTTCAAACATCTCAAATGCTCTTTTACTTTTATATTAAAATTTCTACCCGTTTTACTATAAACCAAAATTGTTAAATTTATCATCTTTGTCTTAAGAATTTAAATTAACTATTTTATTATTTGTATAAAATGCCGGTCTAATGTTTTGTGGTAGGTGTTAATGCCAATTATATTTAAAATTTTAATATAAATCCACAATTAACATACCTAGTAAATATAAAATTAAACACAAAATTGTCACAATTTAATTTGAGTAGCTTATTGGTGTAGTACTTAAGACGCTGGCCTAGTGATCGGAGGTTCGCGCTTCGTTCCAGGACACCAGCAAGTTAGTTCTATTTTCATAGTACAAGCGTTCAGAGTTTGAAAATTGTAAGAATATTGATGTGACGTTATATGTAAGCATATGACGTGACGACATATGTAAGCATAACACTCGAATTTGTCAAACTTGTTTTATGGCAAATCTTTACGTGGCGCCCTATCCTGTCTACGTATTCCCGAGGAGAAATGGCGCGATAGTAAGTTAATTACTTCTTAATAAATTTTCTAAAATAATTTCAAATATAGATTTAATTTCCGAAAAATGTTTTTTTAAAATATATTTCTGGGAATCAAATACGTGACGTTACAAACTTTAGGCTCTCTCGTTGGACGAAATGCTCAAAAAATTTTAATATATAAATCGTAAAAGTTTATGTGATTTTTAAAGTACGTTGAAAAAAAACCGAACACTTGAGAAAACAAAAAAAAAGTTTAATGAAACCACCAAGTGCCTACATATGGATACAATTTTCAACGGTTCAAATGGTGATCGGCCCGTGGCGGTGGGATCTTAATACGTGGCGCCTGGCTATCAAGTCTCTTTGATCTTAAGTTTACTCCTTTTTTTAAATAATGAATATTAAGATAAAAATGTGGTCAATAATAATCGAACGGAGTACGAGATTATAGTAATAACATCTCGAAAAAGGTTTCGACGGTAATTATGAGGCTGGATAATATTGGTCCACCTATAATTTAACAACGTCATTGTTCACACAATGGGGAGGGGTTAGCCGAAGTCGCATAGAAATTTATAATCCAAGCAAATCCTTATTTAGCAATTCTTAGTCATTTGGTTCCCATAGAAAAGGATTCGTCGAGGTGGGCCTTTGTGGTTTCTAATTATTACATTTTTTAAATGTTTGAAATGAAATTGCTTTCTCTACAAGAGGTTGGTCAGGTTATTAGTTAAGAGGACAAATATTAATAGATACCAAGGTTGGTTATTTTTGACTGCTGGCGGATAATTTAAATGTTAGGCAATATTATTAGCTTCACTCCGTTTAAGTAGCAGAACCATTCGTATGAATTGAGAGATAACAGCTTTGAAGAATCACACATTCAATATTTCTTCCTGTAAAATTTCCTGGAGGTGAAACTCTCATAGCTGTATACTATAATTCAGTATCATAATCATGTACTGAATACTGCTGGTTCATTTTTAATTTTATTATTCAGTTACGTACTTCTTAAATGTCATTTAAAAGTAATCGCTGTCCACCTCACTCATTGCGTATTTTAAATATAAAGTGATTTTATTTTATTTTATATTCATATCTCTTAGCGCAAGGTTTATTTATCATGATAATATTAATGCCTTTTTTAAGCTATTGCATAAAAAACGACGCGTGAAAGTGTCGTTGATCAAAATAAATGTAATTTTTTTTGGCCAGTGTACACGATGATCTCTTAATGAAACAGATCTCTGAGAGGCATCCAGTACACGCGTACCTTTACTAACTCTCAGAGATCATTGTCTCATTGAGAGATCAGAGATTTCAGAGAGAGGACTTAGAGATATTTTCATAACTTCCAAAACAGTGAGATGGGAGTAATATTTTTAATGTGAATTTTTGTACCCTTCGCAAGGTTCAATATCATGTCTTATGCCGTAGATGCATTCATCTTGTGTTTAGTAGAATAGTATTGATGTTGATGCTGACGCACCGCTTGTGTTTTTGTTGTATGTATTACTTACACATTGTGTCTTTGAATAAATTTCGCAACGTTTCATGAATGAACACAAATGCATCAACAATATGATGATGATATCAGCCAAGGTTTCCGTAACATCAGCAGAGGTTAGGTACATGCGGTATAGAACCCCAGAAAAATATATGTATAAGATTTTGAATGAAGGTGAATATTAAAAAAATAATTGATTGTATATTTATTATATTTATGGTACCAATTCTAACACATGTTTTTAGAAGAAATAAAAGTTCTTAATAATTTCATTATTTTTCTAGACTTTTGTAACAGAATTTGATTAAATAATAACGCTTACGCGAATTATAGAAAAAGATCGGTTGCAACTGAGTTGGTACATATACGTTTAAATTATATAATTTTGAAAATTTTATGGCGCATCTCTACGTTAGATATCAACGCGTGATTAGACGAAATAACTTTTCTAATAATTAACAATCAACATTCATTCAGCTTTAATTAATGTTTGATGTTTACAGCGTATTCAATAAAGATATAGAAAGCCTGAAAATGAGAGAGGAGATTGATCGCCTATAAAATGAACCATGTTCGAGAAGTGCCGTGCAGTTCAGACAGTAGTAGAAGGCTATATAAAAAAACCACGATGCTCTGACTCGGGTGTAAATTATACAACCTATGATTTAGATATTTAACTCAAAATACATATAGGTGTGGTAAAAAAAACTCCAATCAATATAATTAATTAGTTTTATTTCGGCGAGTGGGCGATCGCGTGCTGGAGAGCGCGTGTCTACCTATCCAAATATTGCCTTTACCCTATCATGCTTTATTCAGATTGTTGGATTACTACATCAAATATTTATGATAATTCACCTAATTGTTATACATATATTTGTAGACCAATTGATTTTTTAAAAATGATTAATTATCAATATACAAATTAAATGTATTAATTAGTATTTAAAATATCACATATCTATGTTCTGAATAATTACAACTTCACAATAAGAATGTGTTCTCCTCAATAATATACAAATTGTTCGAATTTTTGTTTAAAAAAATTATCACTGTAGAAAATTTTAGCTTTTCCTTAAAGATACAAAAACGTTGAACTTATTTATTGCCAGTAATAATTTATCAAAAATAATACACTGCTTTAGTTTGCGCCATCAACTTTCAAACATCAGTGCATCATTTAAACTAACCGTACAGATCATCTTACAAAATGACTTCGCCCCTCGGGAAGCTGGGCTGCCAACCGAGAGGATTACAGAGGATGTAATGTATTTATGTTTGGTCCATCTGTGATCTGATGGTGCTTTACGGCTCCGCGCGGTGGCATAAATAATGCTCCGTGATCACAAACCGCGGGGTACAACGGAGAGAACAATCTACACAACGAAAAATATAGGCGTTTGTAAAACTGGCCGCTTTTTTCAAGACTGCATACGCTGTCGTATACGTCTTCGAGTGCACACGGTGTCGAAGAAGAATAATAATGATTGTGTGTCTTGACCCGTGTGCTTAGATTTATTGAGAATATTTGTTCATGTTTTTTTGTGTCCACCAAGGTTCTGAAATGGGCCTGATACTAAAAATGTACGAATTATTTGGCAATTTTTATCCAAATTATTTATTATATCGTGTAAAAATTGTAATAAAAATGCTAAAAATTATGCATAATGTGGGGTAGTCTATAAATAATCGCGTATATAACAATAATATAGGAAAATAACAAAAATTAAATGAGCTCATATAAAATATTTATTTAATACTAATTTAATGTATTAATTATAAATATATATTCAAATAAAATCAATTTTGAATAATAAGAATGAGTTCTCCTTAATAATATAAATTGTATCAATGTGTCCAAAATTTAATAAAATTGAATTGATAATTCTGGCGTCTGCAGTCGGTTTACTCAAAGGTATTTGAGGTTCGAATTCCGGTAGCGCAAAAACAATATTTTTCGACAAAATTGATTTTATATGTGTATATTTATAATTAATACATTAAATTAGTATTTAAAACATCACAAACCTATGTTTTGAATAATTACAACTTCACAATAAAATAAATAAGAAAGAGAACTTCACAAGAAAATAAATAAAATAAGAATAATCCTTAATAAAATATTTATAAAAATAAGTCAGCCGATCTCTTCTTTGGTCTGCCTTTAGGCCACTTTGGCTGGCGTTTTCGTTTGGTCATGATCTTTGGTGTTGGAAAGAGTAAAAAATTAAAACAAAAATGTATGTTTCGAATTCGTAAACACACAATCCGACACAATCATGCATCCAAATTCCCATCCATACATTTCCTCATGCTCATCTTGTCAGTGTGAATTGTGACCTTGACACCAGTAAACATCAACTTGAGCGATATCTCGACATCGCAATATCATTCGCGTTGTGGACTTTTCAGTACCAGTGCACCAGCACAGTATTTTGCGATATTGTGTTTTGATCACGTATGTTGTTTGTATTCCGTGGATGAACTTTGACATCACCGTATTTAATTGGGATCGGAGATCAGCTCATCCGCGTGCCATTTTGTGTGATCTCGGCGGTGACTGTAGGGATTACGGAGGCATCATATGCAAGGTAAGGCGAGCAGTCCTTCCGAATCCCGGTTACCGAGATCACTGGTCCTTCATCTACAACCCATATTCCCTCACCGATCTCATCCTGTACTACTACTTTGTTGATTCCGATTTCCGCGGAATGGAATACGACAACTCGCGTGACCCGGAGTTTGCGCAATTCATTTAGATCTTATCGATCCGGATTTACAGTTCGAATTATATGTGTCTTACACCAAAAATACTTGAATAATGTATGGAATCTATTGAAAGCATTGAATCTATTCTTAGGTCTATTAAAATAATAGTATCATCAATTAATATGATTACATGGGGAATTTTCTTATATTGTAAAAATTAAATAATAATAAATAATTAGTTTCTTATATATTGAATTAATTTTTGCTATTTCTTGGAAAACTAGTAAAAATATTAAATTACAAAAATATTAATAAATCAGAAAAAATTAAATATGTATATTTTTGTATTAAATAAAATACTCACTTTGTATGAAACCATGAAATTTATTATACGTCTACCGGTTTTGCTTATCTCAAGTTTCATCAAGACGTATTTGAAACTAATCATAAATACAAAAAGAGTGCACTTTTGAATACATAAAGAAGGAGATGACATTAGTTCTGTTCTGTGTTATTATAGTCATCTGGGAGGGAACATCTTCCTTCTGTCTCTCTCTTTCACATATAATTTTATATTCTATCTCCTTCTTTATGTATACATAAGTACACTCTTTTTGTATTTATGATTAGTTTTAAATACGGTCTGATGAAGCTTGAGATAAGCGAAACCATTTTATGTATAATGAATTTCGTGTTTTCATACAAAGTGATTGTATTTCATTTTATTTAATATGTCAAACCAGAAAGTGATTGCTTTCTACGAAAATATATATTTTTTTATTTAAAATTACACTTCGACCAATGGTTTCTGATATATGGACTCGATTTAATCAAAAGCTACAGGTGAATATCCATTTGTCCATTATGTAATCAAGCCAATGGGCATTTGTTGATCGTACTTCAGATATTCTGTTCGCAGTAAAGTATACTGAACCTACTGGGCACCCAGTACCAATATACCTTCTTGCTATACATATGTATGCAGCTTCGAGCAATATCATCACAATAAATTATTATTCATATACAGAGACGAATGTTAAAGATTCCACGTATTGTTAGGTCGAATTTATGAATTTAAATATTTTACATACTTCATATTGGTTACATTTTTAAATCGGGAGTAAAATATTAGATAATGTTTTTTTAATAGTCTATAAAAACATTTTATATTTTATTAACCTTTACCATACCATGATATAAAATACCCGTACGCAGCCATACTGTCAAGTCGTGTTATCGTAAGAAGTTATAGTTCTATTAGCCTTTAAAATGTGAAAAAAATGCTTTTGAAAAAATGGTTAATGCCATAAATTTACTATAAATATTGAGCATTAAATATTTAAAAAACATATGTACATTGTAATTCGGAGCATTCACCAAGTTTCATTCATTCTTTTTTATCTATCTATCTTTAATTAGTGAAAAAGAGACACCATTATATTTGTATGTTTGTTATTATTTTCACTGTGAAATTAATATGTGATTTCTTTTTGTCTTGACACAAATGGTATTATTGTTAACGTATTAATTTTACAGCGGATTGAATTGAAAGACAATTATTTTTGTAGGATTCGCCTTACATACGTTATTTTTTACTAGTCATTTCTAACAGTAAATATTTTCCCTCAATTTAACTAAAATATGAATTGCATGTTTCGTCTATTTACCGAAATATTATAGGTTTAATAAGAGCGGTAATAATATAAATATAATATAATATAATTTTTTTTGGCAAATTTTTTAATATTTTAAATGTGAAGTAATAATATAGTTATTTAATTAGATATAAGGAAAAATAATAAAAATGTATTAATCGAAAAAAATTTAAATAATAGTTACCACCGAAACTCGAACCTGGAAATTTCTCTTACTAGAAGAGTGTATTCCATTGCAAATAAACAGACGACAGTTTTTAATTGGAAATAATAGATTTCTTATTTACTATAAGGTATAACATATAAGTTCAAAATTCGACGACAATGTAAATTGTTCCACTAGTGTAAACGGAAACCTATTCTACGAGATTAATTTATTTACTGTTTCTGAGGTAAATTTGCAGAACTCCATAATCACATATAAGAAAATAAAATATTTATTTTTTGGATATATTAGAATATGTACACGAACACACAACTACTGGATTTGCACATACAAAGGCATTGTTATTAAACAAATAATAGATATCTCATAGAGACGAAGCTATATTTTTATTATATTTAATGGAAAAATATGGAAGCATGGGTAATTACAGGGTTTACAACCTGTCTTCGGCTAGTTTAAGTGATCACTTTACACAATGTAATTGGCTTGTTTTTTTGATTTTACTCATTTAATTTACTTGAGACGTATTTCACCTTGCATGGGCATTATTAATATTGGCTTTGATCTTGTTCTTGCAAGGTTAAACTCATCTCAAGTAAATTAAACGAGTAGAATAAAAAATTCAAGTGTTTTATTTTCACGTATGTGAGACTGTTTAATGTGCTCTCTTTTATGAATAGATTGATTTTTTCTATTTATCCTTATAGGTGATTCATTTAATATTTAGACCGTTGGTCAGTATCTTTTTCAAAAGTAGTGTTATTAAGTAGAACACATTCTTATTGTGAAGTTGTAATTATACAGAATACAGGTCTGTGATGTTTTAAATATTAATTAAATGTATTAATTATAAATATATAGATATAAAATCAATTTTATCGAAAAATATTGTTATTGCACTACTGGGGTAATAAAATTGTAATAATAAATTTAAATGCTTTCGTAATCATTCAGATACCTTAATTATGAATTAGAATTAGTTTAAAATATTTTGTGCAACTTCGTGTATTTCTTTTTGTATTAAAAATCTTCAAAGCATTTCACTGAAGTAGACTTAATAAAGGTCATCGCATTTTCCAAAACACCGCCGTTGGTGACTTCAGCCACGTTGTCAAATTCTTACAAGACAATTTCAGAGCATGTAGATAAATCTTAAGGTCAGTAAATGTGGAGACTGTTGCATGAAATTTTTTTTAATTAATATCGTTGTATCGTGCTTTCTTTATTTTTAATCCGGAACTCATTGGCGGCCGTCAGCTTGCGAGTTGTAAATCCCGCTGCACAGCGATCATTACAAACAATGTGCCGGTATCTTAGCCCCTGGTACACTATGCTCTGCTCCCCTGCGAGATGAGATCTGAAACACAATTAATTAATAAAGTTACCCTCCTGAGAGATCAACGCGCTCAGCTTGTTTGATGAGGCCATCACACGATGCGACGCTATCATAAATATTACATCTTAGCACTGTTGCAACGTTTATGCGTGTGAAGATTTTTTTATTGTTGACAATAAGTATTTTTATAAATAACATTCAGATTTCAGACAGTTAATCTACAAGAATAGATTTTAAAATGTTCATTTTAGATGGGTGCCAAAATATAATACGTATGTACAGGGTGGCCCAAAAAAAGTGAGAACATCTCGTAACACACGAGTTATTTCAAACATAATATAATTAATTATAATTCTTAAAGTAGTTTTTTTTGGACAATATTTAGCTAATCAGAAATCATCAAAATACCCCATATTGCATAATATACTGGGTTTAAATCTGGGCTGTTCGGTGGCCACATGCCTGGCTCGATGAAGTTAACATTCTCACGACGAAGAAAGTTGATTGTATGAGATGGAGCTCCATCCTCCTGTAATGTCCAGTTATGCTGTAATATCTAGCTATAACCCAGGATTTGTTTTGAAACTCTTTGATCATTTTCTTAGTACCCCAAGGTTTTTCAATTTCCAAATTTTTGATCAGAATACGGTCTTCTGTAGTGATTTTGTGTCATTCTGGGCAACAATTTGAAAAAACCAAATATAAACAACGGGAAAATTAATAATCAAAGGTGGCGACCGGAAATTGTCAAAATAAAATGTAATATAGGTAAATATATAAGTAAGTAAATTAGTAAACTATTTAAGCTATTTTTGATATAGTTAAACTAATTATGAAATGTTCTCATTTTTTTTGGGCCACTCTGCATGTATGAATGCTCCCAATGTAACTAAAACAGTTTTTAAATAAATACATTTTACAGTATAACATTCTAGTTGATTAATTTAAAAATACTACAGAACTATGTTCTCAAATTCCAACATCACAACAAAAATGTGTTCTTAAAAACATATCTACTGATAAACGTATGTTTATAAGTGAAAGAATTCGCAAGAAATGCAATTTATATTATTTTACACCTATATTACGCACAAGTGTGGTTCTAATAATAGCAAAAAGTAGTCACCCAGTTATGTTATACGCTAGAATACTTAGATGTCAATGAACGCACTGAAAAGTGCGGGTTAGTCCAAGTGCTCCAAGTTAGCAGGTGGTAGTACTCCGATTTGCTTTTATTCGTGGTCTGGTGCAAAAAGTGGCGAGTCGATATAAGTCCAAGAGTGCAGCCACTCTCTTCTCCAAAAGATTCACCCATCAATGGCCCAACATAAAAATGTTTGGTAAAAACATTCCTTGGACCCGTGACATCAATTATCTTGGTGTCACGCTGGACTCCCGAATCACGTGGCGCAAACATATTCACGAAAAAGAAAGCGCAGCATCACGGTGCACTCTCTTCACTTTATCCACTTCTAGGCAGAAATAGCAAGCTCGCCACCGATAACAGGCTTCCTTTACTTTACAAGGCTATTCTCAGACCTATACTCACCTGTGCAGCCCCCATATGGGGTCACGCAGCCAAATCAAACATGAGCAGACTACAGATCTTCCAGAAAAGAGTCCTCAGGCTAGCACTGGAGGCCACGCGATGGATACGGATCACACAATTCCGCCACAACTCGGGGATTTCTCCCATAAAGGAATTCATCAAACAACTCGCCAAACATTTTTATGCTGGGATTCTTCAGCACCAAAATCCATCAATAAACGTCCTCGCCGCGTATGATGTAAACATCTCCGAAATTTAATACTGCCAAAGTGGCAGCACCTGCACCATTTTTCGCAGCTAATAAAAATAATAAAACATCCCCATTCTTAAACAGCCCATAAGGCACACATGAGATGAAAGAGTAGTACTCTGTAGACAGTAGACCAAAGTCCAAAGTCAAAGCTTTTATTCGTAGCGAAGGCTCAGGAAGGTGATGTGTGCGGGAGAGAAGTAAAACTCAGAGAGATGTTAACTCACGCAGGTCGCGGAGTCTCATAAGAAGCTGCCTACTGAGTCAGTCGTGAGGTGGAATCATATATGCAACAACCCGTAAAAGTACATACAAACAATAATGCATCAACAACATAACTGTTATATTTGTATTTTGGTTGATGCAGGGGTCTCCATAAAATCACACATATTTTGGTTCACAAGACTTTTATTAATGACAGTACTCCTAGCACAAACGGCTCCTAATTATCGTCCAACTCGAACGCTAATTCTCCAACGCCCCGCTGCAAAAAGGCCTCGCTGCTCGCGCGCGTATTTGACACGAAAGTATCAGCCTCACAATAACTATACTTGTATGTACTTCTAAATGCACTACAGTGTAACATGTTGCAATAAGGACAGAACTATTTATTTTCACAAAAACATGTTTTGTTAAAAAACACCTATTTTTGAAAACATAATTATTTTTAATTTTTTTGAACGTTCGTAAATAAGTTAAATAGAGTAAACTTACATTTTTATTTTTTAAACAACATTTTTAATATGTTTCAGAAAATGTGGGTACATGTGGGTTGTTTAGTAAATGAAGGCAAACAGTGATTAGGAAAAAACTGTTCTGGTTGTGAAATATCTTGAAGTGCACCAGTCTGTTCCAGACTTTCAAAAAGTCACCACATTATATAAATAGTGGATACTATCTACGATCCTTCAACTAGATTTCACACAATTATTTAATTTCTGTATGTATGTAGAAGCAAAATAAGTTTAAAATAATAACCCTACAATTTAAATTGTATACTTGATCTGCGGATAAAGAGAAAGTATAAGAACGCGATCACGGAGATTAGAGTCACGTCGGTCTTGTGTTTCGTGCCCCGATCTTCCCTGTGCCTCTGTCCTGGTCACGGACTCGTTAGTGATCCTTGCTGGACCTGAGCGACCGATTGATTTATTTGATTTATTACGCATATAGAGCGGATCCTGCGCACAAAGGAATATTGAAAAAACGTGTAGCGAAAAGTTAATTACATTGTTTCGTTGACAAAGAATCTTAATTTGCTTCAGGCGGGTCTTGTGAGCTCTAGAACAAAGCTTTGATTACAAACTTGGTTCGAGAAGTATAAATTTCTCCTGAAAAATTTCATGCTTTCGGTCGGGGTTGAATTTATTGAAATTGAAACAGATTAACATAAATTATTTAACTGTTGTGGATGGAAGAAATTGATTTATGCTGAGTCAATTAACGTTTCGGTCATATACCAACTACTCTCCACGTAAGAAAGTATTTGTGTGTTGTCAAATTGTAAATCATGTAGGTATTTATAAGAATTTTGATGAACATATTATTGTTATAACATTGGATTTTGTATGTTTTGACATCAAATTGTTAATTTTATACACAATTATCAAACAAAACATATTTGTAACCACAATTGGGAGTTAAAATGTAGTACCTGGCTCCACTCAAGTTAGGTAAAGCTTTAAAAATAAATATACGTATTTAACTTATGTACATATTTTGTTCTAAGAAATATACGAGATATATATGTATATTTGTTTTAATCTTTTTCATGAATAATATACGTACAAGAAAGTTACCCCGTTTTAGGGTGCAGTCATTTCACCTACTGAATGGATTATAAAAATAAGTCAGCAAATTGCTACTCATCCGAAAAATTGCATACGATTTTTATAAACGATTCAAACCTCGTGCAAATTACATTATTTCCTCAACGTAGTTACCATTGAAATGCTATTTAAAATAAATAGGATATATAAGTAAATATATTTTATTTTGTACCTACTGATATTGAAAATTATCTGTCCATAAAGATTGCCAACGAATCTTACGTAACTATAACAATTTTACGGGTTTTACAATACAATTTTACACATAAGAGTAATATTAAATATTTATGCTTAATAATAATCATCATATGATATTCTGGCCTGTCTTATAATTCTTGCCACGTCATTGCAAAAAATCTACAAATGATGTTTGGTCAAAATGATCGTCCCAGACGTACTTTATTACTGTTACTTTTAGCCTTCTCCCTACCCACTCTTGTCCGCAAGTTCAAACCACCTAAGCGAGCCAATCTTAATCTTGACAATGATCTCGAATCAGCTTTGCATTCACTCCTAATTTGTTCATTCTTCAATCTACCGTATATGGGTTTTGCACACATGCCTGAGAGATTATTTATACAGCATTCAGAATACTCGTATTTAAAATGTTCGTCTACAGCTTTAAGGCTTTGTTTTCTTTATTCAGTATTATTTCAGAATTGTGTTGTATAATGTACTAAAAGTACTTGTCAAACGGTGGTACGCGTATGATAAGAGGTACGCAAAAAAATCTGGGGTTCATCACCCTTGATATATTGAAATACACAATACAGAGTATACGTCAAAGGAAGATATTATGAAGACAAATTATAGATATCTCATAGAGACTAAGCAATTTATATCATATTATATGGGAAAATATAGAAGTATTAATAAATATAGAAGTACAAGGCTGGCTTAAGTAATCACTTTACACAATGCAACGTTCACCAATTCTACCTACAATAAACTTCCACATCTATCAAATTTTTGGAAGTTATATATATGTTACTATGTATTTAGTATTTTACTACAATTTCGCTGTCGTCATCTATGGTTTAAAATTTTATATTCATTTCCCTGAAACAACACAGATGGTTCTAAGTAGGATCTTATTTTTTAGATATATGAAAGCTATATTCTTTATCTGTATACATAACGAATGATTAACTTATTATACTAGAATACGCCTTGAAAGTCAATTTTCAATTTTACATATTTCTTATTTAGACCAGTATATTATATTAACAATTTTTGAGTATGGCCAAGGACACACAATTACTGGATTTTTACCTCCAAAGGTATTGTTATTAAGACAAATTATAGATATCTCATAGAGACGAAGCTATTTATGATATATTATCTGGAAAGTATGGAAGATATTATAATAAAGTTTGGGTCATTCATTTATTTAATTAGGTATAATGCAATTTTTTTTTGTAAAGAAGTATAAAATAGACACTAGTTCATGTAATATATGTCACATCGATATTATTACTATTTTAAAAACAAATGGTTTATGCCATGTAAAGTAGAACTAACTTAGTATTCTCCAGGACGAGGAAAGCAACAAACTTTTGACCCCTTGGTCACTAACTGAGTATGTTAGCAAATAAGCACGTAATCGTTAGTTGTTCAAAGTTATGTATAGGGTGTCCAGTGGAAAAATTTCAAGATTAAATTGTAATTGCTCGTAAACCATCAAGGTGAGGTAAGTGGGAGGGGTATTGTTCTACGAGCGCGATTTTCTGATTTGCCAGTCGCAATGAGTCACTGATCGGGAGCGCACCGCTCGTTCGCGGTTGATCAATATTTAAAGTGCAGTGATTCATTGGTTCATGCGCGTCGCGCTTTTGTACTCATTTTAATATTCCACGAGTAAGTGATGGGCCGAGCACGCAAATTATCTGGTGTTGGGTTCAAAAGTTTAGACAAGAAGGGACAATAGTTAACCAAACTCTTCTGGGACCATCAACGTCAGCAGCAACGTCAGAACATGTGGCTCAAGTGCGACGTGAAATTATGCGCAATCTGCGTAAATCGATAAGAAAGATTGCAGCTTGTACTGGAATAAAAAATCAACAGTGCACATTATTTTGAAAAAGAAACTACAGTTTCACCCATACAAACTGCAAATCGTGCAGTTTCCCAACGAAAAACGTAAAATCCACATCGTTAAATTCCATTTTGTATAAATAAAATATGAGAATAACATTGTAGTTTTTTTAAATTATTTAATATTAAACTTAAAAATTTTCTGCTGGACATCTTTTAGAATAACGAATATCATATTTCAAATGTAAAATAATAATACAGGATATTTCTTAAAAAAATGTTTGAGAAACACTGAGCACTTCGTTTGTCATCATACCTATCTGCAAGGATTACGTCCAAATAAATGATTACTTTATTTATTCCTTTTGACGTCATTCATTGACAGTAGCGTAGATGGACATTTAAAAAAAATAATGTTGTAATAAATTATTTTTTTTATATACATAAATATAAAACCTGTTCACTATATTGGTAGAAAAAAAAAGAAAAAAAAATATGTACAGATTATAGTATTATTATATTAATAATGATATCATTATTGTGATCATCATTGGCATCAGAACTCTATTAGGTTCTCCGCCAACTTTTGCCATGTCACTCCCACTGCTCCGATAATTTTGTCGGCTAAATAAAAATCAATCTAAAGAACGGAAGTAGTCAAAATTATTAGCGTAATAATTTATATAATAAATACGTAATTATTTTCTTATTAAATTACCTACCGTCTGCATTCCTAGAAAAGTGCTCCCTAACACCTGCATACATTATTATACTTGATTTAAACATTAATTATTTACAAATTATCTTATCACATCGTGTTATAATTTTATCATTGGTTCACCTTCCATAATACATCGTAAATACATTCTTGACAGTTTAACATAATTTTATTCATAGCGTGTCGTCAAGTGGACGATCAAAATGTATTATGAGAGTGATTTAAAAGTGAGGGGAAAAAAGATTTTGATGTCTTTTTGGAGTATAATTTCAGTACTAGTGTTTATAAGGATGTATGCACGAGTATACTGTACACCAGGGGCGGATTTATTATGAAACTTTAGCTTTAAGGCCTCTAATTCCGGATAGGACCCTCAATCTTTAGTCTACATTTTAAATATATTGTATTAGAATTTAAAAAAAAAATAATGTCAATAATTCAATCAGAAATATTTATATTTTAAAAACATTTTTTCCAACTGTCTATTTGGCAAACGTTGATAGGAGAAACAAAAATAAGAAATACTCGTAAAATGCACTTCGTGTAATATGTGAGAGGGGATATCAAAGATTTAGCGGCACTCACTTTAGCAAAATATTGTTATGTAAATGCCTCTTTGGTTTCAGTTGGTTACCCAAAATATTATAATTTTGAATTAATAATTATTTTTATCCCAGCGGGGAAAGATCAATTATTGCTGAGAGTCATTTAATTTGCTCCATATAGTGAGGTATAACGGGATACCTCGCGGAGTAATATAGTACAGTTACTTTTAATGTGTTTAAATGAAGCCAGCCAATTTGGTATACATGTTTATATATTTAATGAGTTAAATATTTAAATCATAAATCATTTTATTGATTTTAAACTATTTTTTTTATCATTGCGACTTTTAATATTAGAAAATATAATACATTTTATAATTATAAGTAGGATATATATATATTTCATTTAATATTTATTTCTTCTCTATGAGAGTAGGACTCGTGTATAGAAAAGGAGTATATACGAGATAATTTATGTTTCGTATATATTTTTGTTATGTATATATATTTTTTTACTTCAGATACAAAGTCTGTAATTGTTCTAATTGTGATGGAATATAGTGATTTTGGGTTGCGGTATATTTTAGTTTTGGAATATCAATTTGGTCTCTAAATTTTGTAGATCAGAATTAGCTTCTAAAGTTTAATTGATTTTAAATTTTGAAAATTTGGATTATTACATTTTTTTTGTATATGTCTATTATTTTTGGTACTTCTAAATCTGTGAAAAGTATTATACTTTGATAGTCTTTTATTTTTTTTAGAATAAGTTTTATTATCATTTTTTGAGTGATTTCTAATTGTGACATTGACGTTTTATATCCTCTTTCCCATCCAATAATACCGTATTGCAAATGTGACTGTACAAACGCGTAATATATTATTTTCAAATTTGTAAGTGATAGGATATTTCTGAGTCTTAAAAATATGTAGGGAGTTTTTATTATTTTGTTTATAAGTTTAGTAATATGTTCTTTGTATTTTAGTTTGTTATCTATTATGATTCCTAGATACTTCATACAGTATTTTTCTTCAATTGATGAACATTGGTCACAAGAGTCTCCTTGAGTACAGGCTTTAGTGTGAATAATATTAATTTCAGTGTTATCATTCTGTTGAATAGCAAATCGTAGAAAGTATGTTTTATTAGTATTAATTGATAGTAAGTTATCATCCGTCCATTTTTTTATGGGATTAACATCCTCATTTGCAGATATATTAGCGTCAGTCCAAGTTTTTTCATTAATTATTAGTACTGTATCGTCTGCATAAGATATTATTTTACCATGTAATTTAAGTTTAAATATATCATTAGAGTATAAAATAAATAACAATAGTCCAAGTACCGTACCTTGTGGTACGCCAAAAGCAGATATTTCAGTATAATTGAGAGAATACATCTACTATATAATACGGGTAATAAGGTGGTTGACATAGCTATTGGCCGTGCTATAGTAATTGGTCATTTCAATTTCAAACCTCAAAAATGTTCTGCCATCTTTACCTAATAGTTTTAGAGAAAATTCGGTTATTGGTTCCCCTCTTTCTTTCTCTCCTTATTCATACAAACCGTGATGCGTACACGGAATACACGTCACATCAATATTCTTACTATTTTCAAACTAAGCTAAACGCTTGTGCTGTGAAAATTATAAAAATTCGACTCGTAAAATACCTCGAGAGTAATAAAATTATTTCTAAAAACCAGTTCGGCTTTAGGGCAAATATGGGTACAACTAAAGCTATTGACTGTGTCACGGACTTCATTACTAACAATGTGGATAAAAGCCACAAATGTATATCCATTTTCCTTGATCTCGCCAAGGTCTTTGATACAATTTTGCATTCGAGTCTAATCGAAAAACTAAAAAAAATTGGTATCTTAGGCAAAGAACTTGATATGTTTAAAAGTTACATCACGGATAGGAATCAACGAATTCGTATTAAATAAATTTCTTACTTCGGGGTCCCACAGGGTAGCATATTAGGTCCAATACTATTCTTATTATATATTAATGACCTATGCAATATCTCTTTTAACGGAAGCGTTACTTGTTTTGCGGATGACACTGTTCTTCAATTCCAAGCTCATACATGGTCAGCAGTATTTAAAAAAGCCGAGAAAGGTATAATTATTGTTAAAAAATGGCTCGGCCTAAACACCTTAACACTTAATATCAATTAAACTAAATACCTAACTTCGAGCATAAAAGAAAATGGGCAACCCTCGTATGCTTACAAAATAAAAGTTCACAATTGTTCCAACTCAGACAACGATACGTGTCAATGCAATTATATTGAACGTACTGACCAAATTAAATACTTAGAAATTATATTTGATCCTTACCTCAAATGGAATCACCATACACAACTCATTACAAATAAAAATAAAAAAACAATATATTTTTTCAGAAATATTAGAAATTTCCTTAATATAAAACTTCTTATAATGGCGTACTACGCTATCTGTCAATCAATCATAGAGCATGGTATAATTGCTTGGAGTGAAGCGATTATGTCTGCAATTAATCCAATAATAGCAGCTCAAAAAATTATATTAAAAGTTATCCTCAAATCCCCAATCACAACGAGCACTGACGAAATTTTTAATAAATTCGATGTCTTTGATATAAGACAAATACTACTCTTAAATACATATATAAATACGAACAGACACATTTTAAAACAACTCAAAATATAATTTCCACACGGACAAATACAAATAACCTACAAACCCCAAGAGTACATACAATATATGGTCAAAGGAACTACAAATATTTTGGACCTAAATTATTTAATAGAATGCTCAAAGATTTAAATCAATTGAATTGTCCCAAGAACATGAAACTATATATTAAAACTTGGATTCATAGTATAGGTAGAGCCAGTATTGGTGAACTCACCTAAACATATTGACTCATACCTATATTAATTATTGCTACAAAGTGAAACAAAAATTATGTCCATTTTAAACTTGTTCTTCATATACACCTTTTATATAGCAATAAATGTAATTCTATCTGGTGCTTGTAATTCTAATTAATTGAACAATTGCTTGTAAACTATGCCCTTCTTGACACAGAATTTCTCTAGTAAGACGGGCACAGTCCAAACAGATTTTTACATTGTATTATATAGTTACAAATAAAATAAATAAATAGGACTAACTTGCTGGTGTCATGGAACTTGGCGCGAACCACCGGCCACTGGATGACTATACCAACAAATTACTATATACTATATAATAATGCATTTAAGTATCCAAAAGTGAAATCAAATATTGGTATAGTCAGTTTTTAGACAAAATATATAGATTTTAAGTTAAAAAAATCCTTAAGCGACAAATTACTGTATCATTCACCAAACATGTAATATATTTCGTAGATTATATATTTCGTAATATATTTTCAAGAGTATTCAAAATAAAAGATTATATTGAGTGTGATATTGTCCATATTTCACCGTTAATACATCGTGCATGTACATAACATTTCCCTAATATTTATCCTCCTATAACTCGAAAACTGTAAGACATACGAAATTTTTATTCACACCAATGATTTTGATAAGTTAGATAATGCAGTATTGTAATTTTTATTATAATTGATGAGGCCCTCACAATAATAAAAGCTTCAAGGCCCCCAAATCTAGGTCCGCCACTGCTGTATAAGTGTTTAAGATCAATATATGTATGTATATGTATATACTACATCTATAATCGGTCTGCTCGCATACAAAATACATAAAATAGATTAAGTTTTAATAAATTACTTTGTTTTAACTCTATACTATCCTGTGCCTCTAGCTTGCTCGTGTTTTAAAGGAAAATTTCATTCATGAATACATCCACTTGAAGGATAAATAAAGAAAGAAAAAAATAAAGAAACAATTTACATTACAGATTTAATTTAACTTGGGATCGACAATCCCTTTACTTCTTTAACTATTAACCTTTAATTGTATTGAATTTTTTTTTTTATGTTTAATATATAATTATTTAAATCGTGTTATTTGAAGTTATGTTCACAATGTAAACAATCTCCACTCCCTAAATGCTCTAGGTATTGAATTAATTATAAAAATCTCATTTATAGTGGTCTATGAATTATTACAGCATACTTTGGATGGCGTACAAAGTTCTAGGCGTATAAATGTTTTGTCGTATATGTGCAGGCGTGTGAGTTTCCATCATACAAATGTTGGTTTGTGAATTATTACAGCATACATTGCTTGGCGTATAAATGTTTAATCGTATAGGTGCAGGCATATTTATTTATATATTTCACATGACATGTTGCAAGTACAACTGTAAGTAACAAAATATGATGCAATATTTAACCTTGAGAAATTTATAATTTACCTAAAATTTGTAAGGATAATACACATTTTAACAAGGTTAAATAATACAGTACAATTTTATCTAACACACATACACGCATGCACAGGCTGCTCACTAATTGGTGTTAGGTCTGAAGTCTTGACTCTGTATGTGTTCATATTGAAGGGGTGATTATGCTATGACCATACGTTTGGTTATGAGTTCGCATTTTTATGTTATTTTTAAATCGTGCCCTTAAAATGATAGTTCATAAATACCTATAAACACACATTTTAAACTCACAGCACGTATTTTAAATTTAGGTTCATTACGTCACATTAATTAAATTATTACTCACCAGAGGTAATTAATATTTTAACGTAATGAGAATCATTGTTTTTAAATAATGTTTTATTGCTATGCTAATACACACAGCGGGCAACATTGATGACATCAATTAAATGACATCCTTATACGTGTTTATTTTTTTAATGTTGACGCGAACAGGACAAAACAATACTTTAGCACCACAAAAGGCTAATTTTACCTGCGGTCGGAGTACTTGCGCAACACGCGACATGTGTTTTAGGTATCTCTGATGGTAATCGCCGGACGCTGCTCGCATGTTTATACGCGTCTGACCTTACTTCATAATCACAGAAAAGGTATACAACGCCAATATGTCTAACTGCTGTGGAATCCAGGAACGCGTGACAAATTATCACGTCGTTAGTCGTATTTTAAAATTAGAATTAACCCGTCAATAATGACGGGAAATTAATATTTTTAAATTAAATCTTAATTATTAATTTATTCAAAATCAATTATTAACATCTAACATTTAGATATCCATCAGATCTCATATTTAAAGAATACAATGCCCTAGATATAAGACAAATCTTTATGTTGAGACTCGTCCAATTTTTCCATGCTAACAACAACTCACCCCAAGCAATAATTCATGGACACAACACAAGACAAACAACGAACATCTATACGCCAGTTCCGAGAGCAACAACGACATTTTATGAAAGATTCTAGATATTCTTAGCTGCGAAACTGTACAACATACTCAGTACTAACTGGAAATCATTAAACCCCAATAATATGACACAAATATGGACCCAATATATGATCCAAACGGGTAGAGATCAATCAGAAGCATGTCTATCCAACATTCTAACATAATCATTATACAGTGCCTACACTAGTAATTCACTAGTTCTACAACACTCCCACTACATTTTTCAAATTTTTTTATCTCTATTTTTATTCCTGTTGAATCTTTTAATTAAATAACACCACAACAGTACGAAAAAACTGGCTACATTATCACAGACTCAGTCTAGCAAAATGGCCAGGACAACGCTGTATATCAGAGGTGGAGTCTACTCCATCCTACACAAACTACGAGTATTTAATTCCAATATAATTGTATCTTATGTTTATCATATTATATTATAATGTATTCACAACTGTTACAACAAAAATATGTATGTCAATAAAGTATAAATCTTATAAATAAAGCCCTTCTGTTTATCATAAATGAAATTAAATAGAAAATTCATAAATTCATACATTTCATTGAAAAGAAGTATCAAATCCCTTTGAAAATGTATACATGACCTTTTGATTCTAAATGTAAGTACATTTTTATCAAAAGAGTAAATAAATAAATCAACAGTCCAATATTTGAATAAATTTGAACACTGTTATGACGCAGTAAAGTGAAATTTAAATTATATAAGTAGCTCAGACCAGTAAATGAATGAACGATATAGGAGAGTGGTTCGGAACATTAGTTGCGGGACGAAGGGAATTCTACACACATTATTTGTGGAAACATAAATCGCACAGTTTATGACACATTTTTGAAATAGTAAAAGTAAATAATTAAATATTTGTGTAAACAATACGCATTTTTTACATTAATGCATATTATACTGTCGGCGTTTAAATTTTCGTTCCAATCGAGTTATTTATTTATAAAAAGTCGCGGAGCTATTTGATCGCGTAAGTGGTATTAAACTGATCACGTGAGTGACAACAAAATGAAAATATTGAAACAAATAATTTCCGTTAGTTAATGTCTATATAGCACGAAATAAATAATTATAATTGCGTCATTTGACATTGTTTATTAAAAAGTATTTGCGGTGCTTAGTTAGTTATATTTATATGGAAAACGATCTAGTTTAGAAAAGGTTACATAAAGTTGTTACTTTATATAACGTTGTTACATTAAACATTATGTAATGTTGTTACATTAAACGGAACGTGTTTGAAAAATATCGATAGAATGGTAAATCGTCACGCTCAAGAAAGATAGGAACAGCTGACGTTCTCTACCATACCAACTGTTTTGTGTACGTTGTAGGACGGGCTTTTAAACACTGGTAGCAAAATAGTTTGACGCGATAACCGCACACGTTATAAAATTGTCAGCAGATCTTGTTGTTTGACTCGGATAACTATCAATGTATGTTTAGTTTTATTATGTTGCTGAGCGATATGGATAGTGACATGGATGAACGGGCGGACGAACATGAAATAAACTATATATTATTGTAGGACGGCTTCTTCAGATGCTGAAACCGTTATTTTAACTCTACTGTAATAAATTTACGAAGTTTTATTATTATTATCATCGATGTTTAGTTATGTATATATATATATTATATTTAGAGTCAAAATCCTGTATTTAAAAATAATTCAAATGTAACCCGATACAAAAAAATGAAAAAAGTGATATTTTTGATATTATATAAAAAACGCAAAATTCAATACGTGGGTTTGATCAAAGACTGAGATGAATAATATTATTGACACTGCTAACAGGTGTAAATTACAACGGGTGGGCCATATTTCTAGATAAAATCGACTATCAAAAAATATCCTTGAACGGTATTCACGAAACTTAAAAATGACCTAGAGAATGCCTAAAGTCCCTTTAGACAGACGAAATAATTGGAGCAGTTGGAGTGTCATGCCAAAATATCGAAGAGAGTGAAATGAGGAGGCCATCATCCAGCAGTGATTTGACCATGGGTTTGATGATGATGAAGCTAATGAAAATGTCACATTATTTGCTTGTTTATTTATATAGAATACTGTATGAATCATATAGTATACATTTGGTAGATGTTTTACCATTGCTATGCTAAAAGCTCATTACATAACGTGTGATGTTAACCATGATAATACTTGTGATGATAACAATGATAACGTGTGATGATAACGATGATAACGTGTGATGATAACTATGTAACGTGTGATGATAACTATGTAACGGGAAAATAGTTAATTATTATTATTGTATGATTATTAATACCAGAAATTATAAATCTTTAGATTGGTAATTCAAAAGTTTACAGAATTCAGTGGAGCCGTGTTTTTATACTTATAGATCGTGTAATTGAATATTCATATAAATCGGTAAGTTCTGTTGAGATTCATCTCTAACGGTGAGTTTCTGCTGTCAGTAATCAAGATCAGCAATATTTTTTCAAAAACACATATAATTGAAATTAATGCTCTTACAACAAATACGAAATGAAAGAGCGCACAAATGGAAATTAAACGATTGTGGATGGACCGATCATATATGGTTCGATGATCAATACTATTAATTATTGATACAATTACAGACCACCAGGAACTGAATTAAAATAATGTCTGCTGTATGAAATGATGTTTATTTTATATATAAAATAATGAAGAAATGAACAATTTGAAAAATTATCCAGGAAAACACATTTTTTTGTGAAGTTGCATTTTCAGAACAGTTCTGTGGTGAACTATGTAAACCGGTAGCAACTAGGTAGATTTTTTCTGTATATTTTTCTAGTTGATTCATGTAATTTGTATTAAATAAATATTTAAAAAAATGTATTAATACAAATTACCTAATTCTGTGAACTGGTAATTCTTCGTATCTTTATTGTTTTAATAAAATAAATAATTTGAGACATCACATAGCAATTAACTTTTACGATATTTAACTTTCATTATTTTAAATATAATTAATTTTTAAAGTAATGCTAAAGAATAAAAATACCTACTTTTCATTAAAAAATCTCTTCTGATACCGAGTATAAGAATACAGTAGATTTTTCTAGCACTAATTAACACGGTTACATTTTTTTTAAATTGACTCCTTTTTGTCGACTTTTTGAAACAAGGCGGTTTTAAACAGGCTGACTAACGAACTTAGCCGAGATATTTTGAAGATCAAATTTTCAGAAAAGTTCGATCGAAATTTGATAAAACCTACGGAAGTTATCCTATCTACAGTTCGTTTTATCTCATATACAAGAAAGTGTATTGAAATTTTCTGAAAGAAGCATCACGATACCTTCTGCAGTTTTATTAAAATCAGCCTAGGATTTTATTTAGGAGATATTGGCAGTTTGCGGTTCAATCAGAATAAATGTAAAAATTAGTTTTCATTCTACGATACAATATTTATCGATAATTACATATTTTTAATGATAGATATGTAAATATTAAGGACATTTTATTTACTGGACGTATAATGTATCAAAAAATTTGTGACAAAAATATTATTAATTATCAATTTAATTTTAATTTATTTTAATCTATGGTAGATTCGGCTTCTACAAAGACAGAATTGTTAATGAACAAAGCGTAATGGAGTACAAATCTAGCGATTACGCAAAGGAAGCCACTGACCACTCAATTCACCTATTTGTTAACAGCACTGGGTACAAATTGTTCTGCCTCTGAGCTATGTCGGTTTCGAGAGATCTTAAATCTTTGCGGCGACGTAATCGATCCACGGTACGAGAACGGTGCCAGTAACAGATAGATGTGCCTTGATTCGGTGGCAGGCAATTAGTTATCATCAGGTGAGCTCGCGACAGCGGCTGCACAATATATTGTATACAGTGGCAAAATAACCTACAGGTGTGCGATGTCTTAAATTTTTAAATTTTAATTCTATCTTATTTTTAAACAACGAATAGATACCTCACAGAGACGAAGCAATGTTTTATGAATGGAAAAATATGAAAGTATAGGTAATTACAGGCCTTACTACCTGTTTTCGGCTGGCTTAAGTGATCTCTTTACACAATGTAACGTTCACCATCACCCAATCACCCTCCAGATTTATCAAATTTTTGAAAGTTATATACATATGTTAATATGTGGAAACACTTCGAATACTACTATACTATCGCCATCTATGGACTAAATTTGATATGTCACAATGATAATCTACTTATTCATTTATCTAATATCTTATTTTTAATGAAACAAATTATTAACAGGAAATAATTAAAATTTTCCACATTTATGAACAGTTCTATAAAAATATTTAAAAATACAATGTGGATATAGAACAGATAAAATACTACTATTACCTAAAGTGAAGCCAAACATTTAAAAGAATTCCATATTTTTTGTACACAGAATTTTTTACACTGATATTATTGCAAATTTCCACTTAGGCTAGGCTGATCTAGAAAAACCGCCTCATATTTATAAATAGTCAGATGATTAACAAACGTTGTTTAAATTTATTTAGAAACATAGTAGCATTGACAGCAAAATAATAAGAATACTAATAACACACAGGTAGCAGTAACACAAACAAAATCATCCTTCCCTTTCAAATATTACCATTAAAAGTTTAAATTTAATATATGAATAGTGAATACATGTAGCGCCTAAACCCCTAAAACGGATTTCGGATAATTTAAGTTAAATATGCAGTTTTGTAGATTTTTCACACATTGTTTCTCTCAAAAGCCACTTAAATCCATTGATATTGTATGTTTAAAATCAGGGTTACTTCCAAAATACCACAAAGCAGACAGAATATAAGTTACTATTCCCCCTAAAATGACATCAACCAATCATAATACATTTGTTGATGATCACGTGATCTAAAATCCTGTATGGCTACCAGAAATATATAGATATACAGAAAATAATAAGTTAAAGAATTGTCTCTTTAAAAAATGCTTATGTAAAAACAAACATTTTGTATATTTGCTTTCAAAATATACGTTTTCGTTTATAACTCAAAAACACATAAAGTCGTTTTAGGGGGTTTTGGAATTAGGCGCTTTATAAGACTTTCAAGATAAACGATATTGAAGTATGTGACACGCAATAATACGCGGCGTTTGGAATGGTTGCTTACGGAGAAATGCGAACTGTATGGTGAGCAACGTTCCCTCTAAAAATCTTTTGTACAATTTTAAGGACCAATGTTATACCATGTGTGCGCTAGGGAGAAAATAAGAAAATCATTGGCATTCACATTCCGGTATAAGGCTATTGTTTTTTAATCGGCGATATGTAATGAAAAAAACAATAAAAACACATATTTATTAAATTTATATAAATAGTATTAAGTAATAAAATATTGTTTTTTTTATATAAAACTTGATTTTAAATCGTAGCTGATACTTTGAAGAATGTAAGTGTATATAATAAATTATTTTAAATAATTTGTATTCACTAACACAAAGTGTTTTAAAAACGTCGAAAATTGATCATATGTATTGCAAATTGAATGGTTTATAAATCTATTAATTTTTAACATTTTGTTAATTTCTCTCAACTCAAATTTGTCTCCGTAATCTTGGGATTCAAAAATGTAAGAATATGTATTTCGTGTATCTAATAATTTTCCATATTACGGTAATTTTGTGGCACGCGGAAAATGAATTGAATGGTCGCGGTCTTTCTTATAGTGCTTGGATTTTCTAAATTATATCAAATAACATTCAGATAATTAGTTTTAAATTGGTATAACGGTCCTATATAAGTAACAGATTTAAAAAAAGTCTAATCTATTGTATAACTTCTGATATATATGAATAATGAAAACCCACATTTTTGTAAAAAACGCGAAAATTTGCATTATTTTTAAAGTTTTGTTCTCTTCAATGAAAATATGATCTTTATAACTCATTATGCTGGGTTAGATAGATGGCAGCAGAAGCGTAGAAATTACTTCAACTTCCAAAATGTTGGTGATCTTGTACATCTTGCATATTATGACAAATCAACATCCTGTAACACGGTCGCCAACCTTCAATAGAAGGCAACACATGAAGAATAAGTCTTGTTAAAAATTGTGTGCGCGCTATATTTTTTTGTGTGCGCTGTGATGCCAAATTATGTGCGCGCGCATACCCGCACACTTTAGAGGGAACATTAATGATGAGCATGTATTATACACTAGAATTGGCGTCGTACCAAGTACAATATAATTTCCTTTTTGAACAGAGCCATAAATGTGCCATAACAGTGTCATAAACAATATATCCATGTTAGCGTTTAGGATAAGATCTCGTTAAAATAATTAAGTATTCAAGACGGAGAAGATAAATAACGGAGGTGTTGTTAATCTTGTTGTAAAATAGGATCGGAGATTTCAGTTATTGGAAAGTTCAGGTCTGTTAGTGATAGTATCCAGTGTGTTATTAACAATTGTGTAAAGCATCTTAGATCGTTCATTTGAAATCTAAATATTATTATAGTTTCACCCCAACTAAATAAAAATGTATACCATTCCAGTATCACCGATAAAAGAAGCATTTTAAAAAAATTCTATAAATACAAAATATTTAATACAGAAAAAAATTATTTAATATTGATTGGATAAGAAAAAAATTTTTTTACTCATATGTTTGATGTCTTTACAGTTTCACGTCCTCTTTCTTGATCAAAAAATTTAATTTTAATATGCCCCTGTCAATAGATTAAAATAATATTTTAAAATATATAAGCCGGGAAGATATGTATACAATTTTATTGATAGTATATCAATAAATAGACTGAATTAAACTCATTAAAATTTAAATAATGTCATAGAGTTATTTATATTATGAATTAATAATTAAAAACATTTTCGTTTTACAATAATTTACAATGACAATCTCCACTTCGACAAGATCTTTTCCGAACATTTATTTCATGTCGTCTACTATTTTATTTTTTCCTCGTGTCATCGTACAATATTTTACTTCTCGTTATTAGTATCCTACCTATATGGAAGTAATAAAGAATAACCAAATTTGAATATTATGAAATATTAAACAATGTTATATCGATTAAGTAACAATAATTTCGGACCACCACCGTACTTGGCTCCTAGTGGACTTACGCGGCTGTGCTCGTTGCGTGGGCAGGAAGTGATGTAAAGCCTTTTATATTGTTTAAGATGTTGTGTATATTGTTAAGAACAATAATAGCATCTTCAGCTTCCACTCTGATATACACCAAAGCGTTATTAATTAGCGGTGCCTATTTTTCGTAATCGCTATTGGTAGAGAATATCGAAACAATTACGTTAAACGTGTGTAGTATCATGGTCTTGTCTCATTTTTGTCACACATGACTATGTGGGTGATGATGTATCGATATGGAATCCTAAATAACATTACACTTCCCCATCTATAACAATTGCTTTCTGGATGTGGCGACTTTGGATGTGGTGTCATTTATGGCTGTAAAGTACTTGCTTAAACAGCCAGGTCTGTGAGACGCAAGAGGGGCAAAAACTAACGTATTTTTAAGATTAGAATTAAAATGTTTTCTCTTTTATATATTCAATAACAATACAGTAATTTCGGGTAACATTGGACAAAATCTGAGCAAGTGGATTTTTTTTCTTTCTGTTGTCTTGTGATAGAGAGCATTCTGGAAATTGATGTCAATCATAAACCCGATTTAACTGCTATCTATAGTTAAAAAAAAAATCACCTTTAATCTGTCGAACTGTTAACATAGAAACATAGAAAAGATAACATCAGCGTTAGTGAATTTGTATATATAGTTTTTTGAACTCAGTAACTAATAATAATCAGCTAAGTTTATTGGCCAGCTTTATCTGCCATCTTGTTTTAAAAAAATTAACATTGGTATTAGAGAAAAAAGTAAAAAAAACGTGAAATATCCCTTCATTTTTCTCTCTATGATAAATCGTATTACTTCTAGAAAACAGAGTCTATCTTTTTGAATTACGGAATAAAAAGTTTATTGCTTTGCTCAAGAAAGATTATAATACTGATCTTTTTCTATCTCCGAAACTGGTGGTTAGAAACAGGACCCTGATTGATGATGCAAAAGCAAACAAGAGTAATTAATCTGAATAATGATGGTCGCTGAAACTGTGCAGGTATTCTCTGACTTTTCTGCTATCTGCGGTTAGGGATTTCAAATATTTTTTATAAATTAAAAAATACAGAGCAATCTTTACTTTAATTATTGTATAATTATGTATTATTACATATTAAAAATGATTTTCCGACTTAATTATTAATATTAATCCGACTTTTTTCAAACGAAACAAAAATAATTACAATACATACAATCAATATTTTTCAGATTTGCGTAGTGCACATAAAAGACCCCCAACTAAAAATTATTAAAATATTGACAGCCCACATCTATGCTGAAAATGAAATATTTAGGATTATGTAACAAAATTACGGTTTAATTAGGTTGATACATACTCGTATTTGTCCGCCGTTTTTTTCGCAACATTCGTGTTTTGTTTTTTTAATTGATATTTGTCATAACATAATATAAAAATGCACATCGAAAACACACACATATACGCCACATAATGCTGTACCACTTGTAGAAAGGGTGGAAATTTGGTTCATTTCGCGATCTCAACAATCTTGTCGTGATTTGCTCCCCCATCCGCCCTACTCTCCCACCCAGCCCACAACGGACTACCGCAACAACCGCTCTCTGAAAAATTTGCAAGTTTGGAAAAATGTATGACGATTTGGAGTTGATAGAGGATGTCAAATCGTGGATTGTCTTAAAAAACAGTGCTTCTTCGCCCGCAGAATCGATTGTCTTCCAAGCAAATGGGAAGCAGTAATTGACGTTGATGGTGACGACACTCCCGAATGATAACAATTGTACATAATATATTTTGGATTTGTTTTCGTCATTGGTTATGATACAATATAATTTTTTTAAAAACGGTGGATAATTATGCATCAACCTAATAATATTTTTTTATTATTTTATTTTTTTCCAATGATACGATATTCATCACACTCTACAAGTGCATCAGCGCTGATCGCTTTGACACTTTTACTAACAACTTTATTGTAATAAACATCATATCATGTGTGTTTTGTATTAATACACGAATTGGAAGGGTAAAAAATTCTGATAAAAAACCTCTAGATAATTTACTGGAAGTGAATTATTATTTGATTATCATTTCATACGTATTAGCAAAACTTGTTAAAATAAAATTGCTGAAATATCAAAGCACTTAAAGTACCGTAGCGAAATCAGAAAAATATTTGTTAATTAATTTTTATGAAGATAAGGAGATATACAATAAGGAATCAATTCTATGAATTTCACGAAATGTTCACGGCTGTCATCCTGTACCATAAACAATACCCAATAATTGCGATCAGATGATTGAAATGAGCCAATTGATATGAAACGTTAAGAATTTCACGGAGTGAGATTCAATGATATTTTTTTCACTTGATTGCATCGTGTCTAGACTTGGGCAATAAATGCTTAATGATCTGAATCAGTTCAATTAAATATCAATAAGTATGAACAACATCAAATCACGGGTGGGCGAGCCGTTTTCCTTACACTGCTATTATTATTACACACTATAGCTAAGATTATTATTCCTCCGATAAGCTTACAGAATGTTGTGAAATATTGCGAAAATTACGTTTTTTTATCCAGGAAAATTTAATTTATTTTTACATAAACTGACAAATTATAATTAAAAATCGTTTATATTTACACATTAACAACAACAAATTTAACCTGGATCTCTTTCCAATCCGGAGAAGGTGCATTAACCAACTATGTTACAGCAGACAGTACTTTTGACGACAAATTTTCCAATCCATATGTTACACTTTTCAAATTAATACATCTATCATTTCATTATTAGTTAAGTTGGTAATGTATCTTCCACGGATCGGAAAAGAGATCCAGGTTCGAATTCCGGTAGTGCAACAACAATATTTTTCGATAAAATTGATTTTATATGTATATCTTTATAATTTTTACATTTAATTTACAACTTCACAATAAGAATGTGTTCTCCTTAATAATAAAGATAATTATGAAATCAAAGCCGAATTAAATTTGCACCCATTGACCTGGTTCAGGAGACCTGAGCCTCCGAACCAATGGGTAGCATATTTTTCATAGGAGTTTTCTAAAATGATTTAATTGTAAGTACTCAATAATATATGGATTAAAATTTTCAATCGTCTTATTTAAAATAGTTGAAATTAGAATCTGTGATTTTAGAATGTTTCATTAAATTAATTTTACCAACATTATTTTTATTTTAAATTATTTAACACATCTGCATTAACATAAAAGAAATTAAAATAATGCCTGGATACACTACATAAAAGATAATCTTTTTAGAAATTTTAGAGCGAGTTAAGGTAACGCTGAAATAAGCTAATTAATATTAATAAGAGATTTTGATTGTATATCATCAAGACTGCCACGCAATATAGTCGAGGGAACTCAAAAATATATATATATATATAATGTTAAATAATATATTAACAAAAATTTAATTCTTAATGATATAGAAAGCTAATTTTGTAGTTTTACTTTTTTTAAATTGAGAAAAACACCAATAATGATATAAGTATAATGTATCTCAAGAAATAAACCTTTAATAATTATTTTATTAGCTTGTTAAAATGCTCGATCGATTTAAAAAAAATGGAGATGACATTTTCAGGTTAAAAAAAATCGCTACAAATTCGGGTCGCATTCAAATACCATCAACATTATAAATTCAGTCATAAGTAAGGAATATTTATGTCTCTGCCTCGATCTGAGTATCGTGGTCTTCTATTCTGCTTCCACAGCGAAAACTGCTTGCCTTCACTATTCGCAATCATGGGCTTTCAGTGCGACGTGTAGCGAGGCTACCGTCATGTCTTGGACTCGGTCTGTCCATTTTATTGACATTTCTCCCTCCTTACGTGTACATTAAATAATAATTTTAAAATATATTAAATTGTAAGGTGACGTTATCACAAACCAATATTATTTACTTCACTGACTTACAAATTGCAATGTTTTAAATTAAGTTAATCATAAATGTAACAATCTGTTAAATAATATCGCGCATTTCCGAGACGTCTGCAGTGATATTATCAAATATATAAAAAAAAAAATTCAAAACAGTTTGATCAGTAGGAAGAATCAGCATTTTGGTATCGTGAATGTTTAAAAAATTACGTAACATTAACGGGGCATCTTCGACGCGAGAGCGGACTGGGATTAAACGGAAAGCTGCCGACATAAATTACGAATCTTTATAACTCCGCACTTGGATACTGAATGCGGACGAAAATAAGAACCTTGTTACGTGTCAAAGCGCAAGACTTACAACTCTGTTAATAATAAAACTAGAAGTCTTAATAGACGGGGAGGGGGGCTCGGAGCCGCCGGGACCACCTCGCGGCGCGGACGCCTATTGGACATATCCGCCGGGTGCACTGGGTCCGGTCATCTTTCTTAAGTGATAAACAAAACAAAATTTTATTCAACAGGTTGGTCACAAAATAGTTTATGAACGCAGTTATTTTTAATGTGAACATTTACATGGCGGGAGCCGCTAAATTTATCGGCCTGGAGTAAAATAAAACCGTCTGGTAACTAAATTGCGACACTGTTTTAACTTTTTTCGTAATATATTATTAAAAATAGCAAAAGTTTGAAATATAACTATTGTTATTAAGGAGAATGCATTCGTATTGTGAAGTTGTAATTATCTAGTGCATAAGGTTTGTGATAGTTTAAATACCGATTAAATGTATTAATTAGAAAGATACACATATAAAATCAATTTTATCGAAAGATATTGTTGCTACTACCGTCACGGTGTCTTTCATTAAATCTAAACGTCAGAATAAGTGGTGGTGTACACTCTGTAGTGCCAGCAAGAAAAAATACCTAGTACATCTATTCAAGTACAATAATATGTTACGCGGCAGGACTGTCACCATTGGAAGGCTACATTACATATTTGGGGGTTAGGACGGTGGTTAAATGAAATTAATGTTATTGGCGTGTGAGGTTTATTATAACAATGACAATGAAAACAGATAGAATTAAAGAATGAATGAGTGAAGATGTAGAAGGTGAACGTGTTTTATGAAATGAAATAAATTGGCGGTCTTGCTCGGCGAGCGCGAGCCGGCAAGACCGCCGTTGTGAAACGATGAAACTGGAGAGACTACCTGGCGGCGAATGCTTAAGCCAGACTTGTAGCAGCAGCCGGCAACGCTGTCGCTAGCGTCGATGCCGACTGAGATGGCGGTGGATTTGAATTCCGATCGCTACACATATTTAAGTCATTTTAGGAATACGTCTAACTAGGTATTCGTAATTGTGACGTGTATACTACAACCACGAATTGGACGCAAAACTTGGGGAACCCAACAATATACAAGTTATCAAGTCAGGACGGCTGAAGTGAGCTGATCAGATCGTTATTATTTTGTTTTGTCTTTTTCTCTTTTTCGGAGGTGTGAGTTTCTCTTTTTCCTCGGCTCCCCGACTACAGCTCTATTTACCACGTTGTCTCCTTACTCTGCTTTGTTTTATGCCTGAAAAGATGTAACCTTGTCAGATTTTTATTTACCTTTTTTTAATTCAACTGTTTATTCTTCTACAGATTTGTATGTTAGTATTTCTTATGTACTATGTTTTTTATATTCAATGATTCTGTTTACACATTGTTATGTTTCCTAAAATGTATTTGTTAATTTTTCTGAATAAATTAAAAAGTTGGGTCAATGAGAGTGTTTGTGATGGCGGCTGTGCGGCTCCGTTTAAGTACTTAAGTGACGGACGGAATTGTACAGCTGCCTATTAGCATTAAAAAAATGCCAACCTGGTGGCGAAACGAACCTGGGTAAGCGGCGGGTCCACCCTCATTGATCACGTTCATCAGCGTTAAATAATAAATATATTTATTGCCGTGGGACAATGAGGGGTGTATTTTGTTTGGTAGCCGTGTATTACCGCCCTGTTATCCCTGTAGCATAGCGACGGGGCACGGTTGCCGTGAAGCATTAAAAAATTGCCAACTGGCGACGAATGAGAAGGACCGTCACTCAAGCGGTGGGCCACCTTTCACTGGTTACGTTCAACGGATAGACTATCGAAGAATGCAAAACGTATTGACTGAAGAAGTGTTGAAAGAAAAAGCTACGGTGATTAGATGGCGTCGACTCAGGATGCTCATGCAGTCGATATCGCGTTTTGAAAAGGACAGATCATAGTGACGAAAATTACTTGAAGAGGTTAGAGTCTATACCAGGCAGTTACGCCATTGATAATTGTGCGTGTTAAACACCTTCGATATCGATAAATCCTGGTTCTGGATTTTCATTTCACTCTAGTAAAACAAATCATCACTAATTTAGACTGCTGGGTTGCTGGCTAATCCTTTGCTGATTCCTGATGTTGTATGTTATTGGTCGGTCTCTACAAATTCCTCGCGTGCGCAGAATAAATTAATTTAATAATTTCCTAGAGCGTTCGTTTGATAGCAGACTGATTCCGATAGCGGTTGGATACCTTATATTACAAGTAGCAGCGTTCTGCCAATACAGAGCAAAACTGGCATACCACCAATTTAAAACCCAGAGCTACCAATCGAAGGATATCAAACACGCGCAAACAAAAATGATGATGATTTTATTGCATTATTTTATAATTGGTGCCGTCAACAAACAACCTCTTTCCAAACTTAACATTTATCAAATATTAAATAAATAATTTTCGTGAATAAAATTCCTTCGGTCCATCCTGTGCCCACAGTGTGACCTGTTGCAACTATAACTCTTCCTGCTTTGCCCGAATTAAAGCATTGTACTACACTTCTTCCCCCGATTATTAATTGCATTACGTTCAAGACTACGCCGGTGGTCGCGGACTAACCATTCATTGTGTAATCCAGGGGTGCTGAACTAATAAACAACATAACCGTTTTATTAAATTCTTTTAAATATTAATTAAATTATTAATTCAATTTATATTATATTTACATTCAGGGCCGCATTTTATAATTTCTCAACCATATTATGTTTTTACGTTGGTCATCGATATTTAAATTAATTTAAAAAAAAGAAGAATAATACGAGACATTCTATCTAGAACACGTATCAATTAGTATTTATTTTATTGTGAAATAATAATACCACAGGTGTCAATATCCTCCATAAAAACGGGTTTGGCCTCCGGTTGGACAATTTAGAAGCCCTTGAAATAAAAAAGGCAATTAATATTGGTACGCCAATTCTTAACAATCAAATTAATTTATCAATTAGCCCTGTATTAGGTATGATTTCATTAAAATCAACTTAATCAACATTATACTTTCTAATTCCTATCCCCCTTTTATCTCTAAATGTATTCTTCTCTCTCTTTCACATATAATTTTATATTCTGTCTCCCTTGATTTTCTATTTAATTATATACGTATTCTGTCTCTCTCTTTCACATGTACTTTTATATTCTATCTCTCTCTTCACGTATATATACGTGCACTCTTCCTGTATCTATTATTAGTCCTGGTGTAGCTTGAGTTAAGCGAAACCGGTCGACATCAATAAATTTCGTGGTTTCACACAAAGTGATTATTATTTTACTTAATATAATAAAAAAAAACTGCAATGTTATTCTTATATTTTATTTATACAAAATGGGGTTTAACAATACGGATTTTATGTTTTATAGACAATATTGTTTAAATGCAGTCTCTCAAGACACTTGCAGTCGTACTCTTAAATTTGCGAACACGCGAGAGCAAAGAGTTGGTTCAATGCCAGCAACTTAACGGCGAATATTTTCTTATAGGGCCTGAATTGTTCAGAAATTGTTACTGTAAACTCTCGACTTAAGGTATTCTTACAAAAAAAGTTACACGGTGTAAGGTTCAGTGACCAAAGTGCCAAGGGTATGTTTCTGTATTTACTGATTAATTTATTGGGAAAAATTTCCCTCAGCTTCTCCATTCAAACGCTAGCTGTGTGTAGAGTGGCCCCGTCTTGCTGAAATTGTGTTCTGTTGTTGAACTTTGTAAACAGCTGTAGTTGCGGTACCATAAACTCTTCGATCATTTGGCAATACACGTCAGCAGTGACTGTCTCTCGCTGGTTAAAAAAATAAGACCCAATTATCCCTCGGGCAGAAATTGCACACCACATTGTCATTTTTGGACAATGCAAACATTTTTGATAGCGTTCCATTTGATTGTCGGAGTACCAGTATCTCATGTTATATTTATTAACATAGCCATCGATATGAAAATATGCTTCGTCAGTAAACAATATGTTTTCAAGCGTTCGTGCTGTTCTAAAACGTTCCAGCATCGTTCTTGCTAAGGTTTCACGTAAAGAATAGTCATTTTCGTTGAAATACTGCACGATTTACAGTTTGTATGGGTGAAACTGTAGTTTCTTTTTCAAAATAACGTGCACTGTTGATTTTTTTATTCCACGTATTGTGCCTAATTTCACGTCGAACTTGAGCTACATGTTCTGGCGTCGCTGCTGACGTTAATGGTCCCAAAGGCGTTTGGTTAACCATTATCCCTTCTTGTCCGAATTTTTGAACCCAACACCAGATAAATTGCGCGCTCGGCCCATCACTTATTCGTCGAATATTAAAGTGAGTACAAAAAGCGCGATGCGCATGAACCAATGAATCATAGCACTTTAAATATTGCTCCCAACCAGTGACTCATTGCGATTGGCAAACCCATAAATCACGCACGTCGAACAATACCCCTCCCACTTACCTCACCCTGTAGGTTTATGAGCAATTACAATTTAATCTTGAAATTTTTCCGCTGCACACCTTTATGTATTCTGTCTCTCTCTTTATATATATATGGGTGTCCTCTTTTTGTATTTATAATTAGTTTTAAATACGTTCTGATGAAGCTTGAGATAAGTGAAATCGGTTGACGTATAATAAATTTCGTGGTTTTATACAAAGTGATTATTATTTTATTTAATAGTAATAAAGTGTGTTAAATTTGGTCAATATAGGGGGAGAATAAGATGTTCAGGGTGCTGGAGTGTAACTGAGTAAAATTTGGAATCTATGACAACATGAGATAGCCTGAGGGGAAGGGTGCCTATGTTTTGAATAGGGCTTTAAATAGTAACTGGGCAAAATATTGTTTTTCTGATTGAACAAAAGGTGTAGATTATATAGAGACCAGACATACTCTTACAATTCACTTTTATTTTATTATTTATATTCTCGTATGTACAATGTACAATAATTAATTACACATACGAGTATATATTTTTTTTAAATAGCATGTCTGCCCTACTAGATGAACGAACACCTGTTCACATTTAACTGTTGGAGTAACACGCCAAATAGATAAGTATAAATTAATTAAGGACACATTTTTTTCTGTGAAGTTACATTTTCAGAACAAAGTTCTATAGTATTTTAACACAATTTTCATAAATCAATTAGATAATATCTATCTTTCGAAAAAATATTTAGTTTTTACCGGATAAAATTGAGAATTACCTAATTTAATGTTGAAAAAGAGAAAATTTATATACCTGTATAAATTTCTTGTTTTTTTTTATATTTTGTTTTAAGTTATGAGAAAATGTAAAGCTAATCATAACATAGTGAACAAAATTATAAAACGATCGCTTAAGTGGTTTGGTCATATGGAACGGATGAATGAGGAGAAAATAATGCTAAAGATATATGACACAAGTGTTGATGGTATCAGAAATATTATATAGAACGTCTGCGAAAGACTTGGCATGACCAGGTAAACCAGATACTAGGAGATGATCCTATAAGAAGTCTCAATAATAGACAAATTTGTATAAGATGATATATGAATGTGGACGAGGCAAGAATTGTAAGTCAGGACAGAAGAGTGTGGTGCTCTATCCTCTCTGCCAACTCCCAAGGGAAACAGCGTGATGGTACGTTAGTTAGTTATGTTTTACGTTACAATATTTCTTATACTAAATTGAAATGAAGTTACAAAACAAGGTTTAATATCCCTCCTAAAATCGTTACGACGTCTTGATGTTCCTAAGCACATTGAAATGGCAATGTTGATTTATATGACAGGGCTGCACCGGTACTCCCGCTACTCCCGGTATATCGAATAAATAAAGAGGAAGTGGAATTAACTACAAAAAATGCGAAGGATTAAGGCCTCAATGCAGAACTCGGACAATCGCCAGCAATTTACAATTATAACAAACTCGTTTTAAATTATTGAAAGGCATACCATTACTGTTAAGTTTTTCTGTAGCCAGATAATATAAAGTGTTTTCTTTACATTTCGTCGATAAAATTTGATATAACGTTACTTTCTGCATTCTGAGGTAACAGAGTGTTGTTATAACATTTAGTGTGAGTTTTGCAACACTAAATCGAATATCAGCTCTCATTTCTAATTTCTTACCCGTATTATAAAATAGAATATGTTTTTTGGAGGCTAAAATGTGTCACGAAACTGAGTAGCGCGTTAAGAATGTGAATAACATTTTATAAGAGGTTCGCAATTAAAATGAAAAATTATATTAGTTACTTCAGATATCATAATCCCATACTGGGCTAACAGAATCCAATGAAACGAACCAAAAATTAAAAAGTAAAAAACAATATTTTCCACAAAACAAAATACAATAATCTGTATACGAGGTGGAGCGGGGAGAATCAGAAAAACTTATACAAAAATATAACACAGGTGTGCATGGGTGGTATGATACATGCGCCTGAGACAAGTAATGCGTATTTTTTACAGCTATCTGTGGACATCGATGTCATTAATTACTCAATCATTTCATGAAAAAAATTGACAAATAAACTAGCGATATTTCAAATCGCCGCGGAAACAATCCTTCCTCTCCGTGATGTCAAACTCATCGATATGATATCACCTTGAAATTAAATCTATCCATATTTTTGACGGAAAGAGTTGGAGAATAGTAAAGATTTCATATTTGAACTTTAACTTTAATCATGATTTTTTTTTTATTGAAAGCTTATCACCTCTTATTCTAAAGTACGAGGGCTAATCAAAAATTATGTACATTTTTCATTCTATAATTTATTTATACAGACTTTACGGAAGCCAAGCACGTTATGGATGATTTGATGGGCAGAAACTGTCACATCATACATGTATGTGTGTGTGCCATGAGAGTGAATAAATGAGTGGTGGGAGACAAACATTATAAGTGGCCATCTGTGGGGAACAGCTCTCTCCTATCACAGCTTCACCTGAATAACTAGTCTATCGCTAAAGTGTATAATTTATAATTACTGCAATACTTGTTGCAATAAACTAAATGTTGTTACATCGACATACTGAGTTTGATATTACAAGAAATTAGAACCTAAGTACTTTTACAGTAAGCAGAGGATAGAACCTAAGGGAATCTGGTGATACTTCAAAAGTCATCACACTAATGTTTAAAGATGACATTACCTCACCGATGGTAACTCGTATATTCGCTAGAACCATCTCTCAAGCTTGCTGAATCTTGTTGTCCATGGTGGAGGTTGATAGCGTTCTGCTCTTTCTTCGTGCATCACACTCGTCCGGCCACTTTTAAACTTCTCGATCCACAAAAAAATACTTTTAGGTAATAAATCATTGTCTAAATGCATTTCATTCCCTTTCAAAGATTAATTAAATCAGATCACTGCTCGTTGTTCCTCATTTATGCAAACTGCAACGGAGCGGACATGTTTACACTGTACTAGCTGGAAGGCAAACGATGCGATCAGGATCAAATTTAGCATACGTGCCTGCAATCGTGCCAACTCTAAGCGCGCATGCGCAGAAGGCAATCTTGAAGGTGTGTTATGACGAAAGTGTAGATAATTTTTGACTCGACGTATTTGAGTTTGCCTGTAATTTATTTTATTTTATTTAAACAAAATTACTACATATGTTAAAATTAATAAACTAGCATAAAACCCAGCTTTACCAGGATGTACATAGACCTTTGGATTGAATTATGAGCTATATATTGATTTGGAGATAGGTATATCCCGGAGCTTTTTCGTAGAACTACTAAACCCATAAGTCTCATTCATTTTTTCGATATATCTGTCATAGTTTAGCAGATGTATCTAATATAATTTAATTTTCGGTACGCTTGATTTTTTTCTGACTAGTTTAACATATTTGTTCACAACTTAGTCTCCTGATATCATACTATAGTGATATTTACGAGTATATAGCTTAAAATATTTACAAATAAATTTAAGATATTTAGTTACACGTCATTTTAATTTTCCTTGGTATTTCCAACATTGTCAATTTTAGCACTAACAGAATGTTATATTGGTAATCATCTTATATGTAATACCCAACTTTGTAACAAAATTAGTATATAATCTTATCACACTGTTCTATGTTTTATCAGTTGATAATGGTCTAGATAGCCGAAAAATTAAATATAGAACCAAAAAAACCGTGTTTGATTTATTGCGTTGATAAACAATCGAGTTCTATAAAATGAATACCGTTTGTATTCAAAAAATAAAATAATCAAATTTACGATACATTAAAGAAAATATTGATTCAATTAAAAATATATTTTTTAGGGTAACATGTTATCAAGTATAATAAATTAATATATTATATAAGTAAACATATCTTATCTTCGTAGTTGGGTACGCATATTTAATCAAAATACTTTTCTGTTTACATCATCAGTTACCGATTCATTGTTGGATGAAAGTCTCCCCATGATTCTGATATCATGTCAAGTTTTTTGTCAATCGGTTATGTTAGTGTCTTGAAATTTGGCCCACCCGTTATATTCACGTTTTTAGTAGTGCCAATGAGATCCTTAACTTTGTTCTGCTCTTTAATCCACCTTAAACACTAGTGATGAGCTCAAAATCACAAACCGTGAGTCAATCACTGATATCTTTGAGTCACATTCGCTATCAGTGATTGAATATCTGGGAATATCGTGATTCATTTTTATATTTTATTTATATTTGGTTGTGAACCGTGATTCGGCACATGTCCATATGAAACGAAAATATTCATGATGGAATGACTTTATAATTTGCGATAAGCGCCATCTAGTAGATACTGCCAAAACGTTTTGACCCGAAATGCTTAGAATTTGACCCGAAAAATAAACTCACATTTTTTAAGGATTTTTCATTCTCTTGGTGATGATATTAAATTAGATATGCTGAAGTATGTTTTTACGCAAATAAAGTCAAATAGAAATAACGTAAGTAAATACGATCAAAATTATGTTTATTTATTTATTTCGTATATTGTGATATGGTGCGGCGCATGCGTGTTCATTAGTAATGAAACTGTGGTCACAGTCACAGTTTTCAATCACTGATATTATCAAATACACCATATCACAATCGCACCAGTGATTCAAGAGTAGCATTTTTTCTCATCACAATTGTACACGTCACACAATCTAGCTTAAAGGGGCACTAGAAAGAAGGGACCCACCCCTGTAGAAGTTTGCAATATATTTTATCCGTTCCACACACTGTGTTACAGAAACGCGAAATCTACAATTAATAAACATAAAAAAAAAAATTTTAAGAAATTTATATTTTAGTTTGATAATCAAAAACGAATAGAGTTTTTAATTTAGACCATCCTGCGCTTTTTTAAGTGCTATCTTTATTAATTCTTAGATACAAGTATATGACAACATTACAAACAAACAGATAATCAAGTGTTACGTATAGAAAGGAAGAAACTAATGGATACAAGACAGCCATTAAAGGGCTAACTATCAAGTACACTTTCCTATGAAGGGACTTGGATAAAACAATAATATATGAGTCACGCCTTACACGATAAAGGCCAACGGAGTTACGCACGATTTTGTTTGTTTTGGGAATTTGACTTATGAAAAGTGAAGCGTCCGCGTTCTCGCTGACACGATCTTGTCATCATCTGCCCCATCTCGAAGTCCACATTTTGATGAAACCCTTGTACAGCTTGAGATTCCTTGCATTACTGATCAGGTCCGCGTTTTCAAACGGCCGATCATTGAACCCAGTTAAGCCTCCGATCATGCGATCACAAGCATCCCTCATTATCACGCAATGCTACAAGACTATAATCATTATCACCCAATCTAGTTGAAATAAATATTTTATAATCATTTAAATCTAATTTTATACATTGCGGTGTAATCTAACATTAACGTTATTGTTTCTAAATATTATACATCGGCCATTAATTCTGCATCCCAGATGAACGATTGAGAAATTCACAATATTCAAATGAGAGAATAAAAAAACGGACAAGCCGGTAGCACCGAGGACGGAGGAGAATAGAGCATCCGACTGAGATTGAATAAAACTCGGCATTTCAAATAATTTATTTGTCGGCTCGTTTCTGATAGCTCTTAATTTGCCATAAACATGTCGGTACAAAAAATAACCAGTAGCTACTTGTACCACGGGCTGAGCGTTCTTAATAAATGGTTGGAGTTATATAAATCGCCAATAATTTATACATCAGTATCTTCGGATACCGTGTGGCAACGTACTTCCAATTATCCGGGCAAATGGAAGGGATAAGACGTACGGAAAATCGAAAAGTACGGATAATATTCAATACATATTGATACAGTTTTAATTGAACTCATACCAACTGTATAATAAAGAGTGTTCAGTGGAAAAATTTCAAGATTAAATTGTAATTGCTCGTAAACCATCAGGGTGAGGTAAGTGGGTGGGGGATTTGCTGATTTGCCAGTCGCAATGAGTCACTGGACCTTGCAACGTGCGACTTTTTTTTGTGGGGATACCTTAAGTCGAGAGTTTACAGTAACAATTCTCGAATAATTCAGGCTCTACAATAAAATATCCTCCGTGAAGTTGTTGCCATTGAACCAATGCTTTGCTCTCGCGTGTTCGCAAATTTAAGAGTCCGATTGCAAGAGTGTCTTGAGAGAAATGGACAATATTTAGACAATACTGTTTATAAAACGTGAAATCCGCATCGTTAAACTTCATTTTATATAAATAAAATATGAGAATAACATTGTAGCTTTTTTGTTTATTTAATATTAAACTTGAACATTTTTCGCTGGACATCCTTTAAAAAGCAGCGTTATTCGTCTTGCAAAGCATTTCATTTGTTAAAATTCTGTGGAAAAAATGTGTGATTTAAGGACAAAGAATAAGACTTATATCATAATAGGATGAGGTGGAACTTGAAATACAATATTATATCTACTAATTAAATTATTTTGAAAACAAAAAAAAAACAAGCTGAAATTTTAAGAAAGGAAAACTGTTAAATGTGTTATTTGTATGTGGTGCGGGCATCTTCATAGAAATAACATTATCTTCAGGTTCCACAAGATAAGACAACGCCACAAACGGGCAACCTAACTAGGTCTCTATGGGAAGCCGACTCTTTTTTTTATGTGTGTGTGTTCGCGCTGTAATCCTCACCTCTGCCGACGCGACCCGTGGCGCCACCGAGCGCCATCGGCGCGCGCACCTAACACGAGTGGGTGAGCCTGTTCTGTGTCTCATTTCCACTCTACAGAAAACTTAAAGAAAAATTTTAAAAGCTTTATTATTGATTTGTATGAACAATACAAAAATAAATTCGTGATTATTCGCGGTTCATGGAAAAATGATTCATGGTTATTTAGACTCTATGAAGAAAGGCACACCACTAATTTCATCACTATATGATATATGAAACTTTGATCTCTCATCTCGGAGATTTCTTGAAAATGATTGATGTGTCTCATTTGCGAACGAAATTTAACAAAAAACAATCGTAGCGCTTAACTCTATACTGTCCTTTAAACGACTATTGAGATGAGTCTCCGACTCTCATCTGCGTTCATACATTATTAGCTATTGAAAGATGATCAATTAATCAGAGTTCAATAAGAATAGATCATATTTATTAAGGTTTATTTTATATTATTAAGATCTTACATGTTTTAGGAAAGGTTGGCATTAAAAAACAAAGAGGGAGGCTTATATCTGACAATGGATGCACTGTCAAGTCAGACTGAAGAAGAAGAAGAAGATAAATAAAATGTTAAGATTATTATAGAAAATCTCCTTGACCTTTCCTGTTATTATTTCACTGTCTTTTGCTCTCGTTCTAATATGGATGATTCATTGTTTATATAACTTACACAGTTAGGTAAGGTTAGTATAATATTTTTCATATACCTATTTCTTAAACAGTTTCAAAATTGAATAAAATAAATATTTTCTATCTAATGTGTTATTTTATATATTAATCGGTACCCAAGAAATAATGGCAGCGAAATAACAGGAAAGGTCAATTCTCCACATTTACACACAATAAATATTTTGTATTTTCAAAAACAAATATCGTGTTTGTGTACACGTGTGTGCCGGAATGAAAGATCATTAGCAAATACTTTTCACCCACGCCAGTTCACCGCGAGCCAAAAAACCGACGCGCATAATCCGCACCCGGATAATCGAGAGATCGATTTTATTCGGAAGCAATCTTTCATAAATCTAATGTCCTCCAGCCTTTTCTATGTTATCTTTTATTGTATCAAAGTGGGCATTCGATCCATTAGGATTCCTTGTGGAGCAGTTCGCCCTCGGCTAGCAATAATTACGACTTAGTGATTTATTCTAGAATATCTACGAATGCCATAGTTTATATGATTCGGGCGGTCGGATGAATTTCCCTAATGATTATTGATTGTAGCGGGTCATGCGGTGGCAGCGAAGAGGGAGACGGTACCTTATCGCGCCGTCTCGCTCAGATATTCAAAATATTTAAATATTTTTACTGCCGTCGTTTGTTCGCGGCTTTCTGAGCGCCGCGCCCGACAAGCGAGCAGGTTTTAGTAGTTTTATCAGCCGTACAATTCGTTTGATTAAGTTCCTGGAAGAAGACAATGAATTGTATGAAACGTTCTCGCGTTAATAAATACTCAAGTGATGACGCGCCATTAGAACTATTTTAATTATTATTTGTTTTTTTTAACAAAAAAGTAGAGTAGTAGTTTTAGATGTTCATTTTTTTTTAATAACTATTTACTTAATTTAAAGTATATTTATGAAAAGAAGGCGAGTTAAAATTGTATACCTAATTCATAATTGATTTCGTCCCATTATACTATTATAGGTCTTCCTAGGAAGACCAGGGGACCAAAGTCTCAATAAGGCGCTTACCCACGGGCACCAGACCATTCAAATTTATGTGGGGGTGCTATTTTGATAGTTCGTTTCCAGGCGCCAAATACCCTAACTACGCCTCTGGGTGCTCGTTCACTCACTCATTTGTCTCCATATAATCTTTGTTACTGTTTATACCATGTTAATCTACATCTGGCATTCGTAAGACACGTCCAAGCCACCTTAAATGTAATTCTTTCTATATTTAGAAGTAGGAGATGCAGAGGGTCTCCCTTATCTCGGTACTTCTCCCTCAGTCCAATAATTTGACTCCTGCTACTCCTCTAAGATAACACATTTCGACAGCCCGAATTCATAATCTCTTCGTGAGAATCTGTACTTGGTAACCATGTATTAAAGTGGGCCAATATACACATTTAAACAATCAGTTTAGTTTTGACGCCTAACTAGGATTTCGGACACTATAAAGAAAATGTAAAACACAATTATATGACAACAAATTATAGATATTTTTGAAATTCTTACAGCGTTTATCCTTAATATCCAGTACAATTTGTTTTTAACATTTGTCTATTATACCTATTAAGTACCATATAATATACCATTTGAGTAATGTGAAATAATAGAAATTCGTATCAATATATAGATAACTGATTCAAGGCAAATCATTTGATTATGTATTATCGCACATACATACGAGTAAATGGTTACCTCTTATGTCCATCCGTCCCATTTAGCAATATAAAACAAACATTTACATATATTGACAGCTTTCTGTGTCACATGACAACATAAAATAATAATAAATTTGCCTGCTTATTTTCTCAGCTTTCGCCTCGTTTATATACATACAGTTCTTTATACATATGAATTCAGAAATCTGAGAATCTAGTTGTGTCAATACATAAGATTGTGGCATTTAATTCTCTCTGCCTGCTCCCCACAAGAAGAAGGCGTGATGTTACGTTAATTATTTCATTATTAGGAGAATACATTCTTATTGTGAAGTTGTAATTATAATTGTAATTATGCTGTAGCATAGTTGGATAATGCACCTTCCCCATTTAGGAAAGAGATCCAGGTTCGAATCCCGGTGGCGCAACAAGAATATTTTTCGATAAAATTGATTTTTTATGTATATCTTTCTAATTAATATATTTAATTCAAATTTAATTATTTCATTAACTATAATACATGATATGTAAATTGCTAGATATAATCGAGAATTATTATAATTAGATTATGAACAAAATTATTATTACAATTAAAATACTTGTGTTCGATGAATTTTTGATTATATTTTACAACGTGCTCGTTTGATGTAGCTAGTGATCGTCTAGTGATCAAATGTCAGGGGTACGAGTCTCATCCCGAGAGATCACCAAGTCACTTCTATTTTCATAGCACAAGCTACTATGTAGCTATGACTATGTAGTTAAAAATGATATCTACGTGTCACTATTTTTTAAAAAGTTAAATTAATTATTATCTGATAATGTTTTTTAACAGAAAATACTGAATATTATTATATTTTGAAGTAAAATTTATTATTTATAAATAGTGATGGCTACAAATACTTTAAGAAGTACAAATAAATCAAAATAAAAGGGCATCGAAACTTTCTGGACATTAAAATATAAATTTATGACAATTTAACTGTAAAATTGTATATGTAATTTGTATATTTGCTATTTATATCTCTCTTTTTAATTAAATTGCTTATTAAAAAATGAATATTTTTAACATCGAATTAAATTATTAGACAACTTCATTTCGTTTTTAATATCAACGGATATTTAAAACACCAATGAAATTAATTATTTATTCACTTCAATTAAACACTTGCCTAGCTTTTCTAAACTTTTCAAGAGACTGACTAATCATCTGTGCACCAGCGTGAGAGTGGAGGCTGGAGCATATGGTACAGATAAATTTATGTGAAAATATATTTAACAAGTAACGTCAACATCTCCAGCAGTTCTTACAAAATGTGTACAATTAAAAATTTAATGGTCTCATTTACAAGCAGCATTCAGAAACAATTTATCCAAAGGGATATGATACCGCTGCAGTGATGTCTTACCGACCAACGGAGGGCTCATTTGGTTCAAATTTATGTTTATTTTTATACTTAGTATGTCTGATATCAAAGGAACAACAAATATCTCATCAATATAATGGACATTCATTACTCTATACTATAATTTACTGCGAAGGTTAATTATCTAAGTTAACTCTTTTTTTTAAACGTACCTATTCTATTTGTTATCTTTTTCCAAACCATGCAGTAGTACAAGTCTACCGCTTGTAATATTTCAAAAAATACACGCAACATCTAATTCAAATTTTAGTTCAATTGAAGGAAAATATTTACGCTTAGAAATGACTAGTGAAAAATCAATTATGTAAGGCGATTCCTACAAAAATAATTATCTTTCAATTCAATCCGTTGTAAAATTAATACGTTGAAAAAAACACTATTTGTGTCAATACATAAAGAAATAACATATTAATTTCACAATAAAAAGAATAACAAACATAATGGTGTCTCTATCTCACTAATTAAGAAAGATACGAGTAGATGAAAAGGAAGGTTATATTATATAATGCAACCTCCTATACAGAACTTGATTAATGCTCCGAATTATAATATATATATTTATTTATGTATATTTTATTTTAATATTTCATGCTCAATATTTATAGTAAATTTATGGCATTAACCATTTTTTCTAATTTCTTACGGTAACACGAGTTGACAGCATAGCTATGTACGAGTATTTTATATCACGGTATGTTAAAGTTATATACATTGTTATATCATCTATTTGATTAATAACTTTCACACTTGCACTTATTTACATTTCATTGCAAGATAGATACTTAAAAATATTTTTTATTATTTTTATTTCGCATGTAATATAATATTCGGTACAATAGAGGCTATTCTTCGTAAACTCATTTCATCATATTTGAAAAATTAAATTTAAAAGTCATTTTGAGAAGAAGTAAAATACAAAATAGTACGTTATCAAATCTCGTATAAATATATACAAAGTAGTAGTTAGCATTCTGTCGTAAAACACGTTTTAGGAAATAAGTTATGTTTGCTAATAATAATAATAAATATATTACCAACTGTATATACACACGAATGTACTGAATAAATACACCCATAAACAAATCTCCTACTTGGCTTTTTGATATTTACATACGTATACTTATTTTTAAATATTCCTAAATAAAACAAAAAAAAATTAAAAGTAATATATTCTAAGATACTTCATGTTTTGTCAATGTGAAAAATACACACATGTCGTACTAAAAAAATGTAAGATATACATCAAAACAGACGACAATTTATAGCTAACTGTGGTATAATTGATAAAATAGTCTACCGGCAATAGAAAATTCTGGGTTTAAGTCTCGATGGCAATTTAGATAGATTTTTGTCTGTGTGCCTTTATCAGTGGTTTATCCATTGTAATTTGTCTTAATTATTAAGGAATAATATTATAAAAAGTAGCACAAATAAAATATGATTTGATTTAAAATTAATTTAATACTACAAAGGTTATTTAAGACTCGATGTCAAGAAAATAAGTTATGATCATACAGCAAAATAAAATCTAACTTGAAAATTTATAATAATTTTTTAAACGTATGAATTGCTAGCCCATGCAGTACCCGAGCCTTTACTTCAATGAGAGTTCATAAAGTTTTATGGTGTATTAATAAATAAATGGCTACCGGTAAGGTGCAACCAAACAATGTATTCAAAAACCTCCATTTAAAATATTGTAATGCGTCTGGTATTTTCTATGTAAAATGATATCAGATACTTCTATTGTGATAGATATTCCTTAGCTTTGTGACTAAACCGAGTTCTCCAGACGCACGGCTAGAGTTATTCTCCTCTATTAGTTATGCTTCTATTGTAGCTACCGCATTATGCATTGAGCTTAATAACGGTAACGTATTTCATATTGTACGATGGTGTCGTGCCCTTAATGTCCATATATACATAAAGAGATAAAAATATCACATTTGTAAATAATATGTTTGACTTTAAATAGACTAAATTATGTTCTATGGTTGAACTCACTACACACAGCCAAGTTTCTTGTCCATTGTAGTTTTCTGTATGACAAATTCTTGCTGTTGGTGTAACCACCAAGGTACTTTATACAAATCTAAAATAACTGCATATTGTACTGGTGGTGAACGGGGGCATACAATCATTTAGTAAATTATACATATTCATATTAACACGTTTCAAGAACTCGATGTCGGGAAGATTGACAAAACTTCACGACTCGAGTGGAAGGGACATGCGATCAGGACGAGCGACGTGGACCACCAATGCGTCAGTTAGTAGGTAATTTGAGGGATAGACCGCATTGATCTCTGCTCGACCAGACCCACCCAAAACTGATGATGATCAAAAATTCTATAATTTCTGGTTTTTATTGTTGTTTTTATTTTTTGTTTTAATATTTATATATAAATATTAGGTTGAGTCGTAAGCACCCTCGTATTTTTACATAGACAATGTTTTTTTTTCTAAATTAACTCTGTTAACATATGTGTTGAATTGTTCTTTTATATTATATAAAGGAGAGTTTCTTCTGACAAATTCTTCAGTTGGTAGCCAGTGGTTGGACAAAACTAAACGAGTCCTTGTGAATTTTTAAAATGTCGAAAAAAAGTGAGTATATTCGACAATGTTTACTTTTTGAATTTAATGAACGCCATAATCTAACAGTAGCAACAAAATACATTTGTAATTTGTACGGTAGGGGTGCAATCGATGTTCGAACAAGTCAACGATGATTTTCTAAGATCAGATCTGGTAATTGATCAGTAGCTGATGAAGAACGGGCGGGGCGCCCTTTAACCACTGACGACGATGTGCTAACCGCTATAATAAAAGCTGATTCTCGTCAAAGTACCACGGACATCGCATTGAAAATGGGTATCAGTTAAACGATCGTGGTAAGACATCTGCATCGCATTGGCCTGGTTTTCAAGTACAATGTATGGGTGCTGCACGGGTGTTGTTTTTCACCACGACAATGCACGGTCTCATTCTGCAAAGATGACGCAGCACAAATTGAAGGAGCTCAACTGGGATGTTTAAAATACATCCACCCTCCATGACTCCAAACCTTGCTCCATCAGATTTTCACCTTTTTTATCTCTATAAAATTATTTGGATGGAAAAAAACGTAGGCAAACGGAGGTTAAAACGCACTTGGACATATCTTATTCTAGTTTTTATTCCGATGGAATAAACAAAATAATTGACAGATGGAAAACAGTTATTATTAATAATGTAAATTATGATATATATTTATTTAATAAAATTTATTGATAAAAAAATAAAAAATTTCATTAAAAATAAACAAATATGACTCAACCTAAATACGTCACCTCCAAAAATGTTCATAGGTTTCCACGGCCGTTCAGAATCTTCTGTACATTTTTCTTGTCTAATTTACCATGTATATGTGAAATGTATGAAACGTCGGCCAGGAAAATTAAATAACACGGCAGATTAGCCCAGAAAACTATTAATACTTAGGAAGGGCACAGAAAAAATTAAACAAATAATCATCAATATAAATTAAATGAATTAACTAGAAAGATATACGGAAAAATCTATTTATTCGATTGTTATAGCGAAAATGGTAACATTTAAACGTGTACCAAGAGGTCCAACTTCAAATCCATATGGTTAATTTGTATTGAAAATACCACACAACTATGTTCTGAAAATGGAACTTCATTGTAAAAATATAATATTCTTAAAAATAATGACGAATCTGGATATCGTAAGTCAAACCAACCAGGTATACTTTGTGTATTTGAAGACAAAAATATTTCTGGTAAAATTGATTAAGATTTTTTACATAAAATATCAAAAAATATTTAAGTTTAGAAATATTATTGTTTTATTAAAAATATTAATTTGATGATTAATCTTTATTAATTAAAACGAAATAAATATCTTTACAATATACATCTATATATATTTTAATTTATTCATTTAATTTGTATTAAAAAATATTCTAAGAACTATGTTCTGAAATTGCAACTTCATAACAAAAAAGTGTTTTCATTATTATTTAATATGCATATTGTTTACAGAGATGATTAGATTTTAATTTCCCCATGCCGAACGACTATACCATAAACAATATACTGTAAAATCGACTGATCAAAGATTTATATTAAATTAAGATTGATTGTTTGAATTAAACTCTGATTTGATATCCGGGAGTCAAATCATGGGCATTTTTTTATTCAATGAACACGCCTTTAAAATCCATTTAGGTGCGTATATTACTTGAGATAAAAACACTTAGAAAACTGGGGATTTAATACCGAATGCCTTATCGTTGGTTTTATTTTTTGTAATCATCCGCGCCATTGACCGATATTTTCGATGTTTGATGTATCACCGGCAGAATGATCACTAGAGGATTAGGGAATTAATCCCCTCTCAGACCGAAAATATCAGACGTCAATTGCTCGAGACGCTTCAGACGGTCAACCAACTGGTTGAATTAATAAAGAAGCCGAGAGGAATAAGTAAAAATTAATTTAAAACATAACAAATGTGACTTGTATTTAAATTGAATCTCACTTTCGGCGGCCAACCGCATTCGGGGTGTATCAAAAGTATTTAAATTATTCATTATCGTCAAGCAATAATGACCCTTAATATATGAAGTATGAAGTCTTATTCAGTATACAGATACATTTTTAAATGGTAACGTTTTTTTGTGATTTTGATTGGTGATATGAACTTTATTTGATGCTATCGGAATATTATGAAATGTAGTCTTACACCATTTGAACAACATTACGTTGAAAAATGAGAAGTTACTGTTGTTATTACAACAATTATATAGGTATGTAATATTTTTTTAGTTACATAACATATTATATAATTATTAGGTTTATGTACAAATATTTTGACTACACTTTAGAATTATTAACTTACGTAATAATTAATTATTTTATTATTACGCCGCTTTCGTGAGACCTTTTTGGTAATATTTTGTACATCAAAGAACGATCAATTTATAATTTGAATGTGAATGTATTTAAATGAATTAATTACCTACAATTAAAGGAATTTGATATTTTTTTTACATACTCCTGTTTTAAAAGAAATTTGCTACGTAGAGGATATTGTAATATAGGACAGAATCAGCAGATGACACATGGAGAGACGCAGACGCGATGGCGGGGACCAGACGGTGTATATCGTTGCATATCGTCAGCGGGCGATAACAGTTGACCTCCGCCAAATAATCTTACAAAAAAAAAAACTCCCAGCCCTAACAAGACTTATTATTCGATGTACACTAACAAATAATAAAAAATAGTAACAATTACATTATCATCGTTATTAGGGTGACCACTTTGGGTTGGTCTTGTCATTCTCCAAAATTACTTCTTCCTCTCATCTTGTGGTAGTTTTCTTTGAGTAATTGATCTGTGACCATCTGGCCATCAGTGCCTTCTAACTTGAAAAATGTGGAAGTGCATTCGTCTAAGAAGAGATTGTAGATGTTGTTTCTTATGCGCCAATCATTTATTTACCTTACTGAATTGGTACATATATTCTGGACAGCGCTTTCCTATCGAATACATGAGACACTAGTGCATGCTCCTTGGTAAGAGCCCCAAATTTCGAGTCGTGCTTTGCTGCTATAAACCTCCGTTATATTTCTTCACTGATGACATTTAAAGTTTTCACCATGGTCTTGAGATACACTTTTTAAACAGTACAACATTTTTACACTGTACTTTAACATTTTGGTTCAGAATTTAAGCAGGTATCACCAGACATCTTTTGTGATAAACATGATTTCCTAAAATCGACTATTTTTTAACATGAGGTAATTTAGTGAGAAATATATTACTTTTTTTACCAAATAAATAAATTGCTTCGCTATATGTTTAGTTACCCGACGTGGAAAGTAAGTTTTATTCTTTGTCTTATTTATTACAAGTATGAAATGAAAATATATTGTAATCTTAAATCAAATCTCAAGAATTCTCCCTAAGTACTTTCAAGCTAGTTTTTTCAAAGGAATGAAAAATTCAAAGGAATTTATGTTTTCTTAAACGTTAGCTACGGTAAAAGTTCACAATTTAAAAATTTATGATGCTCATTATTATAAAGAAATTTTTCAAATTTGAGAGCGTCACTCAGATTAACATGCATCAAACACTAGATCTACGATCACGCTTTGATCATTAAATCTTAAATTTTGATGTAAAAAATTACATTATTTGTATTTTTATAGTTTCATATTTTAATTTTTGCTGTAGTTCATACAAACGTTTAAGTAGTTCAATTGTATATAATATAAAGAGTGCTTTGTTATGTTAATTATTACATTAGATATGTTAAATTTGTCACTTCTAGCCACACTTGACATTGAGGACACTTGTAGCTACATGGGTCGTTTTTGCATGCGAGTTTCTTTAAATATGTATTTGAAATAAAAAATAATAATTAGTAATATATTAGTTGAGATAATTGGAAATATTTTAGGAATTTTATATATAATTATACTTGCTCGGGCAAAATAAACAATTACTTCCATGCACTATATATAATTGGTTGCTTCTATTCGACTACCTACCCTTAAAGTTTCTACAGCAAAATTGCGACCAACTGCATTTCAAAATATGATTTACCTGAACGATATTGAATGTTTCTATTTGTAATTATAAAGCAGTATTTTGTGGTTATAATATATAAAAATATTTAAGATAATTAAACTAAAATGACAATTGTTTTTTCTTCTTTTAACATTATTATTATTTTATAACTTATTTATATTATTTATATGGGACATTGGGTCTTGCACAAATAAACGCTGAAATAAAGATAATATTATTATTATAAATGTGAGAGGGTAAGTCTGTAAATTATTTTTTTAATTGTGTACCTTTTAGTGGTGAGAAAAATTGCTACTTTTTATTCACTGATGTGATTGTGATTGGTATTTGATAATATCAGTTATTGAAAACTGTGACTGTGATCACAGTTTCTGATTTCACAATACACGAAATAAATAAACAAATTTTGAGCGTATTTATTAATATTATTAAAACTTTATTTGCGTAAAAAATATATTCTAACATAAACAATTAAAATAATTAGTAGAGAATTACTGCACATAGAAATAAAATGTTTTAAAAAATATATAAACAAAATGAAGTTACCAGCAAGCTAACATAATCATTACCAACAAAAACATATTCCAATAGATGGTACTAATCAAATAACGTAAAATCTAGTAGATGGAGCTGATTCAAGTAATAATCGATTTAAACGGCGTCGTCAGAAAATCAATAGAATTTTTAACAAAAAAAAAATTGAATCATTACTTACGATATTCCGAGATATTCAATCACTGATAGTGAGTGTGACTCAAAGATATCAGTGATTGACTCACGGTTTGTGATTTTGAGCTCATCACTAGTACCTTGTACTCAAAATATTTCCAATAAACACACTTCGAACAATAATAATGTTTTTTTTTAACATTTGATGTAACAGCTCAGATTCATAGTGAAAATTTTAAAGGCTGTGAATCTTAAGATGATTAGCTTATCAAAAATAAATTTATAATATTTATAATTAGTTCTCTTCTGCTTTAACGAAAGTGTCTGAAACTATTTAGTCGGAATCAAATATGTTCCCCAAACGGTCAGATAAGAAGTTGTTAAATTATTAAAAATGTACTTCGTAGCGTTGTAGTTTGCGGTGAAGGTGAAGATCACTCATAGCAGCGCTGCTTCAACAAATGAAGTCTCTGAGAGGAGGTATTTAGACGGTAGCAATTAATATCAGAACGGTGCGGCAATTAAGTATCGAGAAATAACACGGCTATCTGTGCTGTTCACATTAATATACATTAGGGTACATCTACAAAGCGCGTTGTCAGGAATTAAAATGATTTATTCAAGTGTATGGGTTACATTACATTACTCAGCAAGAACGAGTGATGTCGAATGAAAAGCTTTTCTTCTGCTGAAATATTTCATTTTAATTGCAGAATAATTCAATGTTTCAATGGACGAATGCTGTAAAGGTGTCAACTATTTGTAAGCGAATGGAATTTAATTATTAAACAATTTACAAATTATTATATCTGTAATTAGGTAGACGGCCTTGTGAACGGTTTAATAAATTGCTTTTTAGAATAAATGATGAAAAATCACTGCTCCGCAGGATGCTGCTCAGGGATATTACGTTACATTATTATTATTGGTATATTTCAAAGCGACTCTTGTCATTCAATTTCTAAAGATGAATGTTTTACTTTATAGTTGTTATTGTAAACATTATAAATAAAACTAATAAAGTGCCTATCGAATTTGACGGGGACAAATAACATTACTAAGTGATCAACACATTTTTATAAAAAATCTTTAGAATTTTTTTTAGTTAAACAACATTGCCTTATTTTCATTTTGTTTGAGCTATTTATGACATATTATTGAAAACACGTTTTAGTCTTGTTTTTAATATTATGGGAATTTCAGGGGACTAATAGGAACAGGAAACTTTCGAAATGTGGTGATGGAGAAGAATTATGAAAATTAATTCCACAGAAAATATTTTTATCCTGCACGAACAGACGCGAAACACATTTGAATTATATCCTGAGGCACAACAAATTTGCAACAATACTGTATATCATTATTGGACAGATCTGAGTTATGAATACCACAATATATAACAATCTTCTTAGATATTGAATGGCATATTAAACATTAATATAAAACAAATAAAAAACTATTACACACCATTTCTAAGGGCCGCTTGTATGATCAGTAGTAAATTTTGACCATAGTAAGTTTTACTATAGTAACTTTTTACCATTACCCGTGGTAAACGTTTACAGGTTGTTCATACGTCAAATTTACTACTGTCAAAGCATAGATAATAAATCTTGCCTCGCCTGAGCGCTGCTACTTGTGATAGAAAGAATCCAACCGCAATCGAAATCGGTCCGCTATCAAAAAACGCTTTAAGAAGTTTTTTCGACTCACGCGATGAGTTTGTGGTGACCACAATATACGCACAATCAACATTGGCGCAAGGGCACAGAGGAAGTCTCAACTACCGAAAAGTAAAAGATTTAGTACATAATAGAGAGATATCTATAGCGATAAGTATTTTAAAACTTTTTTCTAGGATAAATCGACATTATGTGCAATATATGCAGCGCCTAATTTCAAAACCCCCTAAAACTACTTTTAGAGTTATGGATAAAAACGTATATTTTGAAAGTAAATGTTGAATGTGCTGATAAACTGGCCAAGGAGGCTAATCTTTCCGGAGTTTTCCCCCATCAATTCCATATTCCGATGTATGACAGACTCAATATGGTAAAAAAAACGTACGAATTCTATCTGGACTGCACAATAGATGGATCCAAATAATCATAAGGGTAATCGGCTTAAAATGATTCTATTCCCCGCACCCTATGGTTCACCAAAAGGAAAGTCTCCAAAATAATAATATTAAATATCTCTAGAATGAGAATTGGGCATTGCTAAGTAGCTTCACATTTATTCAGATTGAACTCAATAGATTCCCCAATGTGTGTGTGGTGCCAAGGAGAAAACCCTTGACCATATATTTTTTCCTTGTCCATTGCAGATCAGAGGTTTTTTTACAGTAATCTCGTCAATGGTAATTTTCAACTCCCGGTTAACTTGTGTCATCTTCTTTCCTTTAACTCGCCACAATAATAATAATAATAATAGCAATTTTTTGAACGACAATGGTATTAACTTGTAATGTAATATTTCCTATTCCATAATATTATAGTACTTTTTCCTATAAAATAAGGTTTTAACTTTATTAATGGCACAAATCACTCTTAAAGGGTGGATAGCCTATTTAAAGGAAGAAGAAGAAAAAGAAAGCAAATGTACAAAATATTTGTTTTTACATCAGCATTTTTTAAAGAAACAATTCTGTAATGTAAATTTTTTATTTCTGTGTAAATCGTTCTGGCAGCCATACTGGATTTTATATCACGTGATCATCAATAAGCGTTATAATTGACTGATTTAATTTTAGGGGGAATAGCTACTTGTCTGCTTTGGGGTAGTTTAGAACTAATCCTAATTTTATACATTCAATAACAATGGATTTAAGTGGCTTTTGCGAGAAACAACATTTTCTGCATGTAGCTGATAAAAAGATCTACAAAATTGCATATTTAACTTTAATTATCCCAAATCCGTTTTAGAGGGTTTTAGAATTAGGCGCTACACATGTTAAAATAATATTCTTACCATTGATATTTTAAAATTGTCATAAATTAAACGTAATATTTTATTCAATATGTAGAGATTGAATGGTATACAAATTTTTCATTTGAACTTTTTAAGTACGTACAGAAGTACAGGTCTACACCTCTCAAATGCAAAATTCATAATATTTTTTCATGTGTTCTTCACCTGAATAGATTAATTTGCAGTCGACGATAAATCAGACTCCATTGAAATGTTACAATTGTACCACAGTCCCTTATGAATAATTCATTAGCCAAATGACTGATATTTTTTTTATATTTCCAACGTAAATCAGAAGCATCTCTTGTCGGTACATGTAATGGCTCATGTATAGGAGTATGGTAAGAAGGAATGGAATATGTTGGTTGAAGACACTTTGTAGAAATATTAACCGAGAATTACATAACTATTATTATTCTTATTTATGCAGTAGGTACGTAAAAAATGTGTGTTGTGTACTCATAAATAGGGGTTTTGTTTCAAACACTTTTGATAATTATAATGAATTTGATTAATCACATAGAAAGATATACAATACATATATATGTAGTCACTACTGTGACTCGATCCCGGAACTTTCTTTTTCAAATAAGATTTTATCAAATAAGCTATTTTAACCCTATAGAATGTTAACAGATTTTATTTACTGTTTTAATGAGACATGTAATAACAACTTTTGGATATTTACAAAGCTATTAATATTTTTTTGTAAACATAATTTGTTTCTATAATTTATTAAATTTAGTATTATTGATTTATTTACATAGTTACAGGTAAAAGTTGTAATTTTACACAAAGTATTCAGATCAGACAAAGTATGAGTTAGATATAGATACCTCAAAATACTAATAATTATGTGTATACGAGGTAATTACGTGTACACAAACCCGCCAAAAACGGACGGTAAAAATTATTTAAAAATATATTCAACCAATGTTGATTCTAAAAAAACTTTGATACGAAGAGGTCAGGTCAGGTGATATGAAATAATTTAATTCATGTAACAAAGTTGTGTAACCTCAAAAAGAATATTTTTAAATTTTTATAAGTTCCTAAATTTCTTTATTTTCTTCTAAATTTTCACTTCCAAAATTTATCAATTATATTGCCATACCTTTCAATATATTATCTTCCATATATAACGCTTCATTCATTGTGCCTTTTTTATAACAATATGTTTATGTATCTACGTCAAAATATCAAAAAACTTAATATAATTTTGATTGATTACAAATATATATTCAATTCAATTATCAATTTAAGGGAATATAGAAAATTATTAAAAGAAATATAGGAATATTAATCTTTTATAAACAATATTCATCAAGACGTGGAAACCTGGCTTTATGAATCATACTCAATAAAATGCGAAGATAGCAGAATGTATGAGAGCGGAAAAAAAATTGTATATCCGGTCAAGTGATAAAGTACTATTTTTGCCAGATGATTATAGAATTATTTTATTCGAAATATGCGTGCATACGTATTAAAATTTTTAAAATTTCTAACGTTCAGATGAAGAAAATTATTTTGTGTTACATAAAATCAATCTTGCGAGGTACTACTGGAACTTGTCACGGAATTTTATCTTCGCGAGAGAATAAGCCAATAGCACTTACTTATGTTTACTACGTACTACGTAACCACGAATTTTTGAATATTTTCCCTTATATTTTTTCTTGTATTTTAGTGAATATCTATTATTCATTATTAATTTTTTATTCAATTTGTTTTAATTATCAAAGAACTGTATTCTTAAGTTACAATTTAATAATAAAAATAGATTCCATTAAAAATATAAAGACACTGTTTTAGGATATGAAATTTTCAAACAAAAATTAAAACTTAATCAATATACATTCAATTGATTAAATTGTTCCAATATTAAAATTGATTGAAACCTTTGAACTTTTTCTGAAAATCTATCCCTTTTGCATTTTCTTTGTAGGTACCCATAGAAATAACTATGCCGTTGCTAGTTGAATTTCGTTGCAGGAGCATACGTAACTGAATAAATATTAGTACTTGAATTATATTTAGTTTTTAAAATTATGTTATATTATATCTAAATAAAAATATATAATTGTTATGTAAAAGTTCACGAGGGCGTTGATAGCAATGAATAAAAAAAATAATTACATAATATATTTGAAACTGTTAAGACAGATAAATTATGACATAATAATTTTTACATACTTTACTGTATGGACTTCGAATTCCCTTTCCAACCCTGCCTTTGAATTAGTTTCATGACTTATCGACTGCAGATCAGATGAAAGATGCGATGCGAGCTACCTCAGCCGCCATGGCGGTTCCTGTGAGGTGATTCGGTTATCTCCTACCCTCGGGGCTCATTATGATTCGGTATCGAAGATCAGATCGGTCCGGCTGCTGTATTCGATTTGGTTTTATATCGCGGAGAATCTCATGACCGCTGGCGAGAAGAGAATACCATCAATATTATCTGGAGCGCCCCACATCAGCGGTGTCACTGCGCACCACCGCAAGTCCAGAACACACACCTACAAACATAATCATGCCACTTCTCTTGAGAAGTGGCATGATGGCAGTTCTGTTCTTGAACCGCCAATTGTTTGCGGTATATTAACAACGAAGTTTTGATTGCTATTATAATATATATAACATTAAACGTGTTGTCAATTATGCGATACTTAGATTTTATAATATTGAATATAACTATAGATAGATTGACATTTAATAATAAATTATAGTTTGCCCAGAAATATTCAAATAGAAATACTACACGAACATAGAGGTATACGTATATTCTTAACTTCTGACCAATATTGTTTGTTTATTATAATATTTATTTATTTTATTCTGATCATGTTCTTAATATACGTACATATTATACATTATAAATATACAAAAAAGGCGAACAAGCTTCATAATGTAAGAGATGTTCACTGTCTCCTTAACTAGACCGAAGTCTGTACTAAAGGAGATAGAATCATCCGTTGTCTATCATATAAATATAAAAACCATTACTAATATTTAAATAAAATTTTATTTATATCAAAAATATTAGGAATATATAGGAAAACAGAGTTACAAAGAATTCTAATAACATAATAAATAAGTCAAATACTCTCGCTATCCGATGATTAAAACACTATGCAAAACAGAAAAATGAATATAAAGAAATGATGTTCACTTGAAAACGGGCTATTATTGTAAACTTAAAAACTCAACATCTTTGAATTCAATTTTTTTGATATAATAAACCATTCAAATGCCTTACCAGGTTAATGTTGGAGTATAAAACCATCTCAGAATAGAATCTTGCATCATCCATACAATTCCATTAAAAATAATGTATTTTTCAATACTGATATATTTAATCTGAACTCAGACTATAAAATTAGGTCATAAATGAATTTTTGGTCACGACGAAATCAAGTTTAATTTCTTTTTCTGTTTATTTCATTTTAATTCATTTTTCTGAATAAAAAAAACTTAGTTTTTTTGTAAAATACCTATCATCTAGTTTAGAATAGAATAGTAATAGAACACGATATTTTTGCATAACTATTTTATTTCAATTGATATACATTATGTTCTTTAAAATATGGTTCCAATTGTTAATCCCAGATCTACTATGCTCACCCTGGAGTCACTCTACAACTGTATATACGTACATATATACATTTACATCTGTGATATCACACTTTAAACAAATTTCAGATATAAATTGTACAATTACAATTGTTGTAATTGTATAATTTAATGTTATAGTCGTGCAGAATACTGCCAATACAACGTAATAAGGGAGTAAAAATCACATATTAATAAGTTATAAGAATTTATGTACGGTATTTTTTTAATTGCGCGTGTTGGCATACATAGTGCATAAAAATATAAATATTATTGCTATCAACATCAATCATGTAATTTAAAATTAAAATTATTACACTTATTATTACTTTATGACACATCCTACAGTATATTTTCTCTGACACGATTTCATCACTAATGTATAGTTGTCATATATGCATATGTAACCTTTTATAATATGAACACTTAGGCAAGGGCCGTCGTGAAGTGAAATATCTATCTTTACAGTGCAGTAGCAACAAATCTTAGTACCGCAATACCTCAAGTCGTATGTCTAAATAAGTATATATATATATTTTCTTTTAGATATTTTATAAGTGTTTTTTGTTTACATTTTTGTGCTTTGTATTAAATTGTATTATTTTATAGCTACAGTAATGTGTGAGGATTGAATACCGGTTGCTCATTAATCACCAATTCACTAGACCATATCAATTATGATATATCTAACTATTTATTTATTTTTTGAACAAAATTAAAACGTCAAAAAAGTTTAAAAAAAATACTAATCATATTTAAATGCTCCAACAACAATTCTCAATGATGAATATATATAATGTGCTGACAAATTGATTATATATATATTTTTTTCTTTAAATACATTATTACAAATATTCTGGCAAATAATTAAAATACATCTTAAAAAATATATATATACATCGTATCTAAGATTTTTCATATATGATAAAAATATAGTGCAATATCAGCCTTTTTAAAAGACGACTAACTCAGTAAAAGTATATATAAAGTATATCGAAAAAAGTTGGTGTTTTAAAATGACTTATTAAGAGGTAATTATAAACAAAGTTAAATATTCTATATATAAAAAAAGTCTGTAAAGTTACGACACATCCGAGACAGAGGGTTGTAAAATATTGTATTATAGACTAGTAGACAAAATGTAAGAGAGTTCCTCTAAAGTTTCCTATTTTAACCTTTTTATGTACAAATGAATATATGCTGGTAAGCTGTTGACATATTTTTCTCATCTTTTCAATGCTCAATTTTCTAATTAAGTTAATTAATAAATCTTTATAAATCAAATCAAAAAATATAATTCGTAAAGAACAGAGTTCTTTGTAAACTAAGATGAAGAAGAGGAATGACGTGATATGATATATGTAGGTGAAAATTCGTGACACGTTCTGCTACGGGTAAAAATAAAAACTACAACCTCGCAATGTTAAAGTGTAACAAGAAACTCAAAAATGAGACTGTTCAGAATTCTAATCCCCTTAATCTTTCTTTATTGTGCAGAAATATGGATTTTGAGAGAGTGGAAACGCAAAAGGATTAATACTCTAGAAATGCGGTGCATGCCACATATCGTGCACAAAGAATAAATAAATATCAGGCGGCATCTACCCTCAACAATACGTCTCATTGAATTTATAAATATTTTGGTTTTATCACTACTGATGAATGACAATGAAGATGCCAAAAAAAATTGATGTTTTTAAAGAGATAGAAGGGGACTAATAATTAGATCACTTGGATTACATCAGAAATATCACGGAATGACCCAAGACACCATCATCAATATTTTTATGATCATAACTTCTCAATTGAGAATAAAATGAAAGAGAAGAAGAATATTTTATTTAAATATCGAGATGGGTGAACAATTATTAATTTTTTTCTTTACAACTTTATCAAAATTTACATATGCAACACGTTTAGGATCATTTCTTATATTTAAATGAAAGTAAATTTAAAAGTTTATAAACAAATAAAATGAACGCCAGAATACCGTATCGGATTACAAAGACAAAGATTATTTATAGCGGAAATGATTTATATATAAGACAGAGTGTAAATTAGACTCCGAGGCAAATTAACATATATTTGAAAGGAGTTTATACGGAGAAGGGGCGTAGCCGTGGACCCGGTTATTTATTTATTTATTCCCATATTTCGTTTTGTCCCACACAATCGACGTCATTCAATGATAATAATTGTCCTTTTCCCTACGCGCCGTGGAATTATTAAATATATAATTCTGGTTCGGAACAATGCCGCATTATAAAGCTGGCCTGTCGACGGTCTGTCGAGGACTCCTATTGTCTTAAGGCCTGAGCAACGTGGAGCAGTGGAGCAGTCTATCCGGCAGAGTAACAATAGTGTCACCCATCGATAGTCTAGTCCTGAGGTTCCACAAGTTCCCAAACTCTTGGCTGACAAAATATTTTTATTAATATTTGTTTAATTGTTAATTGTGTATTCACATCAAGCCAATAAACATTATTTAGTTATTTAAAATGTACATGTTAAGTATTTTAACATCCGACTCACTAAACTTCGTTCATGGAGAAGTAAAGATTTTACAATAATCAATCACAGTTAATCAATAATCAGTATATATACATATATAAAATAACAAAACGAAATAAATAAGGAAATGGTTATATATTTAAACATGATAAATATATGGAATAAAACATACAATTTGTAAATATAAGTAGGCACTTTTAAATTAGGTCAAAAGGTATTGCTTTGCAAGTTCAATATTAATGAACACACACACACATAATCAGGCTAATATTGTGTTACCTGGTGGATTTTATTTGAATATAAACTCACACACAGGCAGTCAACTGTCACTTGATATTTGAAGTGTGGTCCTGCCACGCCCGCTTTTGCATACGTATATTTATTGTAAAACACACTGAATATGTGTCGTGCAAGGTGGGTAAGGGTAAGGGTGTTGAAAGGTGAAAGATGAATTAATTGTCAGAAAGAGTTTTTCTTAGCATTATGAAAAGTTGGTATAAAATAATGTACAAAAATAAAAATAGAAAATATCTAAATATGAATAATAATGCTTGAAATAAATATTTTAAAACATAAAATTATCACTTAACTCGACACTAAATCTATTCATGACTAAAAATCCTAATTTGACCCTATTGAATACTTTATTCGTTGACATTAAAATTATACAAATATTTTTTCTGTTTACAAAATATTGTTAAAATAAAAAGAAAATTATCGTTTAATAGAAATAGAATATCGTCACTATATATTTTCAGTCTAGTTTTAGTTTCGTTAAGCAGTAAGATGCTCACTCAGTCACCAACGTGTGTATCGTAGCAATCAGCATTATTTTAAAGATATACAAATATTAATATGACATAAGTATATTCCTTGTACACATACTACACATTTAAATTAAATATATTATTAAAATGTATGATTTACATTCCCTTAAGAAAAATTTATTACATACTAAATGTGTGAGAAATATTTAAAAATTAATCTAAAAATGTTTCTGTCCTTGAGAAAAATAATTTACATCGTGAAGATAAATTTATTCAAAATTTTAAATAAACGTATGACGAGAGATCGCTATAAGTATGTTTATTCCGTCACAACACTGCAATATAGCGTAATACTGGTAGTGCAATAAAGCTCATACTCTGCGGTAGTGGGTCAGATTTGACACGGGTACTTGTAAAAATATGAATTATGCTATAAATATTCGTTTAATGCTGTTTTCCTTCTAGCTAATCTTTTACTAAATATTTTCAAATAGTTTGAGATACAAATAAATGTTATCGGACGAGATTCAAATGAGTTAATGATAAAAATAAAAGCGCTTACGCCTAAACATATATTGTCAACATTTTGAGAGGGTAGACAAAAGATACCAGGTATGCATCCATGTATTTGTTTTGACTTATTTTCGTCTGGCGGCCTCTAGACAATGCCAGTAATATAATTATTTGAGGGGCGTTGCGCCTACCTGTAAGTTTGATGACACTACCTGGTCGGGTCCCGACGAGAAGATCACATGCTCAGTGAATGTTTGTATTTTGGCTGTGCAAAGCGTCTGTTGATGCGTGAGAATATGTACATTATTCGGAATATTTTTAACTTTTTAGCAGAAACATTACGGCACATAATGCAATTTCATTAAACCATGTTTAAAATGAAATATCTATAAAAAATCTCTCACAAAACGGTTGAAAATCCGAAAACTTGAAGTGGATCTAAAATAACCCACCACCGCCGGACGTGTTTTTTTTTTAACCCACCGGGCTGTAAGTGATAGTATGTCACTGGCTCACACGCCATTGCGAATACTCGACCCGACCTACAAGGTTGAATACTATTACCTGAGCACCCGTTCCATGATGTATTTTTAAATAAAATATCATCAATATGCAAATAATATATATATATGTATGCTGAGTGGGTGCACAAGCTCATCTAGCTAATTGGTAAATAATGCATAATCTGTATTAGTATTTACAATATCGGTATAGGAAGCGCATAACTGAGTTTGTGTATTTAGGAAATATTTTTGATAGAAACGGAAAGACAGAGAAAGATATCGAAAGGAGGGTGACTGCAAGGAATAAAGTGAACGACATTTTGAATGAATGGACTTATAGCTACTGGGAACTTGTCAACTGAGGCAAAACTAGAAGTTCACAATGGAGTCCTGGTATCAACACTGATATATGGAAGTGAGGCCTGGAGCTGGCAGAAGAGGAACGAAAGTAGATTGAATGCGGTGGAAATGAGATCACATAGGCGTATATGTGGTAGATCCATTTATGACAGAGTAAAGAATGAAGAAATAAAGAAATAATGTAAATCTGATCGTAGTATAGTAAGTAAGATTAAGAAGGGATTAGGTGGTTTGGTCATATGGAACGGATGAATGAGGTGGGAATGGTAAGAAAGATATATGAAGCAAGTGTTGATGGCACCAGAAATAGAGGACGTCCGCGGAAGACTTGGCACGACCAGGTAAAGCAGATACTGGAGGATGGCCCTGTAGAAGCCTCAATATTTATCGATCTTGTATCAGAAGATCTATGAATGTGGATGAGGCGATAATTGTGTGTCAGTACAGAAGAATGTGGCGCTTTATCCTCTCTGTAAGTAAGCGCATAACTAGTGGTATATATGAAGTGATTAATATTGAAATAAAAAACACATTTATCATTTTCTCTATAGTTTGTATATTACCTTTAAAAAGCTAGGTCCATAATTACTGACGGAAGCTGCGATCCAGAAATCAAACGACGCGTAAGTATGGCGAAATTTTCTATGTCCAGACTTGACAAAAAATATATATATATATTCAAAACACTATAGGCTAGACTTGTACAGTCTTTTGTGCATTCTATATTTTAATGTAGTATAAAATCATGAACCATGAAGGCAAGGCAGAGAAGACGTATTGATATCTTTGAGATGTGGTGCTGGAGGCACATGTTGCGCATACGATGGATCACGAGACGCACGAATGTCTTCATTCTGCAGGAACTGAACATCGAGGATAGACTATAAACCATTTGCCTATGATGAATCCGTCAATTTTTTGGGCAACTTGCCAAAAGGGAAGATAGCTTGGAAAAACTTGTAGTGGTAGGCCACGTCGAAAACATTGGACTGACCAAACAGACACTTTTTTGGTGACATTCCTAAGATCTACAGGATGCCGAGAAAAGTGGAAGAGCATAGTCTAGAGTGCTAGAGTTTATAGAAATCACAATCCTCAGTCATGAGGAACTGACGTGGATGATGAAATATTTTGAACAGTTAAACTATTCAGCATTAAATTTAAAATATATGATTTAAAAAAGTAAATTAAGAATTCTATCATAAATTTGTTTTAAATACTAATTAAATATAAATATATACATATAAAATCAATTATATCGAAAAATATTGTTGTTGAGCTACCGGGATTCGAACCTGGATCTCTTTTCTAATCCGGGGAAGGTGCATTACCAACTATGCTACAGCGACAGTATTTTTGACGACAAATTTTCGAACCTATTTTACATTTTTTCAAATAAATACATCTATCGTTCCATTATTTGAAAGCCATCTACATTGTTTTTACTGAATCTCAAATATCTTTGAGTAAACCGATAGTAGAGGCCAGAATTAACAATTCATTTTTATTAAATTTCGGACACATTGATACAACTTGTATTAATTACTCGTATAATTATAAATAATACATTTAATTAGTATTTAAAATATCACAGACCGTCTGTTCTGAATAATTTCAACTTCACAATAAGAATGTGTTCTCCTTAATAAAATTGTTTGCTATTTATATCTAAATAACAATTAATTAATTAAAATAAAACGTTCCGCCGATTTATAACCGCTGGTCTAGTCTACGGTACAAAGCACTTGGAGAATCTTTTTTATTAACCGTACGATGCTGGTACAATAATTTGGGGATGCAGCATGTAAATTTCAGAACAAATAATTGTAAATGTCTTCATCGATACACAAAAAGTTTAAACATATCCGGTGATTTTAAGCATGAAGTATACACATATGTACGTGTTTGAAAATAACTTCATTATATTTCAATAGTCATCATTTGTTATATTTTTTTTAACCTTGGGTTATTAAAAAAATAGTTCTCGTATAAATTTTTAAAATACGTAACTGTTATTATTTTAACAATGCTTAGAGATAAATTTAGTATTATTATGTACTTCATTTATTATTTAATTATTTATATACAAATTCAATTCTAGACCTTCATTAAGCAGGTACACAATTCATTACGATTCGCGTTGCAATGCAACTTTCTCTCACCAAAGAGGATGATTAAACCGTTATTGCAACTGTGATTGTGTTAGACTATAACGATAATTATTCATAATTCTTCAAGCAATCACATAAGATACAAGTACACTAGGTACATCAGAAACTAAAACTCCAACAGTTAAATAAAAGTTACCAATCATCACATACATATATGAAAATAAAATACTTATTTTTTTATTTAATCGAGGATCTACAAATTAATTTTCAATGATTGCAATTATTTTTATATAGGTAAAACTTGCAGAAATTTTGATATTAGAATTAAGGAGCACTTGAGATGCCTAAATAACAATAATTATTCAGAATTTTCCAATCACATTTTGGAAACAAACCATTATTTTGATATTAACAAGGGTTTAGAAATTATCCATACAAATACTAGGGGTTTACAGTTAGATGAATTTGAAATTTTAGAAATAAGAATAAGTGTTTATAGCAAGCTAATTCTTATAAATAACCTAATCCTCCTTGCATATAGTCACCTATTTAAAAAAAAAATCATATAAGTTCTCACTTATTCGCTACTTTATAAACAAAGTTTTTTGTCTAATTATTAATACTTATTTTTTTGTTCTATTCGTATAACTTACATGAGATGCGTTTCGCCTTGTAAGGGCGAAAATCAAGTGATTTATTTTTACATATAAGATTATGGAATTCTACAAACTGTAAAAATTACCAACCATCGTCACAATGGACCACCATCACAGTTATATAACATTAGTAAATAATGGTTTACCATCACCATCAAAGAGATTAATACATTTCATTCTTAACACAATTATTTAATCATGGTTCGTATCATAACTTCACTCTGTCTCCCTATTCACACAGATCATTCCTTTTTAATAGCATCCATTTCACATAATATACTGCAATCATTTCATATCAGAGTTACACAGATTAAGTTGGTACCTTTTCGCGTCTGCAGATGCTTAAAGTAAATTATAAGCATCTGAGATTTATGAAAAACTTCTGGAATTCCAGTTCCGTAAAGTTTCCCGCAACAAAATTTTCACGTAAAATCTTGTTCATTACTGCAATACGTTAAAGCACAATTTATAAAAATGTTTTTCATAAAATCATCAAGTAAATATATATATATATATATATTTTTCATTTTAAAAATAATATAGATGTGTGTGAAGAGTATATAAAATATAAAGAAAATGTAAATAATATATATATATATATATTAAATACTAATTAAATATATTAATTAGAAAGATATGAAATTTATTTTATCGAAAAATATTGTTGTTGGGCTACCGGAATTCGAACCTGGATCTCTTTCCAAACATGCGTGCATTATCCAACTATGCTATGCCGGAGCAGATGCATTACGACAAATTTTCGAACCCATATGTTACAGTTTTTTAAACGAATACATCTATCGTTCCATTATCCGGTAGCGCAACAACAATATTATTATATTAATACATTTAGTTAGTATTTAAAATATCACAGATTTATGTTCTCCTTAATAATAAATATATATATAAAATAGCTGAATCATTCAAAATAAATTCAGCGATTTAAATTATGAACGACAGACACGAATCCAGATTAATTCATTCAAGAAAAGAGTACGGCCGTTGTCCACTTGTAGTGAATCTGACTTGTGACCTGTGACTTAATTGTCAACATCAAATCCTTGACCGCTGACCGTGTCACGGTTTACGATTAACTTTCGTTATATTTACGATCAATTCACTGGATGTTGTCATTGCTGGAGTGATATATTCGTCCGTGGCATCGCTAACCCGTGCCGCGCCGCCCGCCCAATAATCCTAAATCATTGTTGCCAGGATATTTAGATCATACTGCCAGACAGCGAGTGATATTACAGATGTGATTGCCGAGAGCAGCGTATGTGAGTGCGGGGCGAGTGGCGTGGCGTGGCACGCGCGCAGGAAGTGACAGCTTACGCGCCACTTGTACGGATCAATGATGTGCACCACACCTCCATTCCGAGCCAGAACACTCAGCCATATTTTTAAATTCCATGTGACTTTATTTATTATTCTGAAACGTATTTTTATTTTATTGAAATATTATAAGTACATAAAATTATTTAAATATCTGCCTCACTGGGCTTCGCCCGTGCTGAGGCAAACATTTTACACAGTTACTCAATAATCAAGAAATACATATATTAGTTAGCATCAGTAAATATAAAAAAAGAAACAATGAAAATTGATTATAATAAAAATGAAGGAACTGTTTGAACAAGAAATTTGTTCAAATGTGTTTATTTTAATTTAAAAATAAACTGCACTAAAGAAAAAGAAGCAATGAAAATTAAAGATAATAAAAAACAAGAAAATTTTTAAACACAAAATTTGTTCAAATGTGTTTTTTTTTAATTTTAAAATAAACTTCACTCAACTTATCTGACGAGATTCGAAAAAAACTCAGGATTAAAACAATTTTGCAAACTTGCACTAGTTTTTTTTAATTCTCCATTCACCGTCGCTAATGAGTCAAAGATGTCATTTTTATTTATCAGTATTTTGCAGTCCGTCAATGGGCATCATTCTCGATAATGTCGAATTCACCACTAGCTGCTCATTCCGTTCTTTCGTATTCGTAATTGTCTGTCTCATGTGTCTCTCATGGTGCATATCCACTAGCAGAATGTATATATGTTTAACACAGCAATTACTAGAGGTAATAAGAAAAATAAAGATTGTTCATTACAACTTGTTTAATAGTCTATACTAAACAAAATTAATTGTGTAATTATGAAAACGATGTGAAATCAAAGAAAAGCAACAAACTAAGTAAAGTTTTATAATATTATATACGTGTGAGTCGTCCCGAACAACGTTCAGCGCAGATGTATGCAACGTGCAGAATCAATCGCAAAGAAGCACCAGCAATCCACGTGAACGCTGCCAGTGGCACTGCGCGTTACACGCGGACCGAAATGACTACTTCATTTCCCCGATTTCCACATCGATCGCAGCATTTGGTATGAGCTCCGTTACCACCGTGAAAATTCAAACAAAAATTTCAACCAACCATATTAAGTAAATAAATTTAGTTTAAATTAATTGTATTCGTTTTTATTATATTTACCTTTTTTGTCATCACTGTATGTCATTATATCATACAATAAACAGAAAGAATTAGCGACATACTTACATGAACGTAGAATGGTAAACCATATAAGGAGGTGAATTTTCATTCGCATTTCATCCTTCTGAAATCATCCAACTCACCCATACCCTTCATAGATTCATTATTGTTATATCGTTAATATAAAAAAAACGTACAGATATATTTCCGTAAGTTTGGTCGGTAATGAAAATATATATATATAAATAAATAAAGGTGAAGTATTACGTATGTGATGTTTTTAATAAGTGTTTTCTCCGAATTTAAACTCATTTGTATTTCGACAGTTTTTTAATTGTTCATTATAAATATTAAACCTTCCCCCCTTTACTTGATGATGAGAGAGACTACATCTCTCGAAACTACAGTAATGACACAATTCAACGAGTGTGTAGTACAAACTATAGATTAGTGAAAATTAAAATAATCTTAAATAATTAATTTACGAAAATTATTAATCATTTTAGATTTTATTTAATAACGTGCATTAGTATAAATTTGTAGACGAAAAATGTATAACCCTAATAATATTATAAATCTCTTGATCAAATTGGATATTGGGAGTACTCTGATCAAGACGGTGAATATCTTGAGTACAGGGTAGCAGCACCAACGAACGCGTAGCAAATTGTTACTCGCCCATTCCAGTGCTAGATACCTATTACAATGGCCACTTCAATTAGTCGGGAATGCGACCAAGTATTCTGATTGTGATAAAAGGCTTTCACGCACGCAGTACCGGTTGGGCTGGACTCCTGGCAGCGAGGTGACGGCTGGCGACGTGAGCTGGGAGCGCGACAATTGATGAATGAATGAAAAAACGATAGCTTAATGAATGGAATACGCCTACATCTCTGCGGTACGTACTCTGTACTAACTCACAAGGTAACTTCGTTAAATATGCACCTTTCAAGTCGATTCAATTTCCTACAATATTTAAAAGATACAGGACGAATATTATGTTTCAGTCCGATATTCTTTTTGAATAACTAGGAAATTAATCACAATCATTTAATTTTAGTTATATTCAACAATTATTTGGTTTATTACAATTATGTATAAAATATGACATCGGCCAAATGGCTGCTTCCGGCAACGGCACTTTTAACCATATTTTTCATAACATTCTTGCACACTTCGCGTGTTATTTCAATCATTTAATTTTGAATTTCTTGTAGCATCGGAATTGTTGTTTGCTTATTGGTGTAGACCTTTCCTTTCATGTACCACTACAGAAAATAGTCGGGAGCCGTCAAATCAGATGATAGAGAAGGCCATTCAATATCACCTCTTTTTGGTTATGTTAGGTTATGCGGCTGGGAAAAAATTCTCGCAAAATGTTGCAAACTCATTTAGGCCACCAATAAGTTTTCCAACATGTGACGATAGCGATCACCATTAATGGTTACAGCATTGCCATTATTATTTAGATGAAATGTTTTGATAACTTAAATATGTTGGTGAGATGCTAGATGCTGCATAATAAATTGTCATCAGCTATTCACTACAACTGCTAAATGCGAACTGAGAAACATCCGCCAAACCAAAATGGCGGCCAAACAAAATCGGCGTGCAACATAATATTCATCCTGTATTTATCAAATCATATCGAAAAAAGTTTTATTATAATATATAAACGCACACGGATGTCTCCATTCTGCAGGAAATAAACATCAAGAACAGACTTTCAACCATTTGTTTGAGACGAATCCTTCAATTTTTTGGGCATCTTGCGGAAGACAGCTTGGAGAAGCGTGTGGACGAAACGGACGAAGAGGAAGAGGAAAATCCCCCACCCGCTGGACCGACCGAGTGGAAAAGGTTCATAGGGATCGCGATCCTCAGTCATGAGGGACCATAGTGGATGGTGATCGAACAGAGTTAGGACTTTAGGACATTAACATGTCAGATGCACAAATACGTAATCAAGGATTTCGATTGTATGCGGTTAATAAATGTGTTAATGCACGCAGTGCCTAGTAATATGAAAGGTTCTAAAGGTATAGTAAAGGGCATACTAGAAGTATCTTTTCATACGTTCAACTCCAATAAGATTACACAAATATGGACCCAATATAAGATCCAGTCGGGTAGAGAGCAATCAGCTAACATAATCATTATACAGTGCCTACACTAATAATTCACTAGTTCAACAACACAGTTGACTTCACTTCAACTTCAACTTCACTACATTTTTATTTAAAAAAAAAAAAAATTATCTCTTTTTTTATTTCTGTCGAATTATTATCTTAAAGAACACCAAAATAGCACGAAAAAAACTGGCAACTTTAACACAGACTTCAGTCTAGCAAGGTAGCCAGGACAACAATGTACATATCTGAGGTGGAGTCTACTCCATCCCACACAGTAAACTACGAGTATTTAATTGCAATATAATTATATCTTATGTTTATCATGTTATATGATAATATATTCACCTCTGTTACAACAAAAATATGTGTGTCAATAAAGTCTAAATAAATATAGGATAAATAGGCATATCGGTAGATTGGGGAAAGCGCGATGCTGGTGGATGCGATGGGGTTAATTTTTAGATGGTTCTCAAGTGTTTTAGATGTAAAAAATATTCTGCCCATGCAACATCGGGTATATCAACTAAAATTCATATGCAGACTGCACCAAATCACGTGAATCAAGCATAAATAAGTAATCAGACGGCTGGCAGTTTTCCTCAAATAGATTACCGCAATTCACCTGTGTATACGAATATATACATAAGAATCGGATCAAAATATCAATAATGCGTTTTACTGCATGCATATATTATATATATTTAAATTGATCGCATAAAAGAGGGATAGAAAAAAAGTTTTTTTGATCAATCCTTCATGAAAACGTTTTAGATATTCAAGATAATTTCAACATTCACCTTTTGGCAGAATCACGTTAATTGTGTAGTAAATCGTGCATGTTATTCGTATATTAATAAAAAAATCACCAAACAAACAAAAATTACATTTTTACGCCAAATATGTGACAAATATTAATTTTACTAATAATGCTTATACTTAAATGTGAAAAAAATGCTTACTTGCTCTCTGTACCACCTGCGATGTTTTTATGCATAATATATTTCACTGATTTTTTTAAATAACATCTGTCACTTTGGGATAACTTCTAAAGCCAATAACTTCATTGTATTGTTTATTAAAAAAAAATTTCATCGTCTCCGAATTCAGTACAACAACTTATACATAATACTGTTCGGATAGGCGCGTTATTGCAGCGCATCTACAATGTGTGCCGAAGGCCGTGTACATGGATTCGTTGCTTCTGAGACATGGAGTTTCTGGCGTAACGCTGCGGCTGGAGCTCACAGATATTTTTTTTTGCTTTTTTGATTCATAACATAAATAATATTTCGTAACTGAAATGTATTATATAATAAGTATTATCTTTATGGCGAATCGGGTTTTCATAAAATAAAAACCCGATCACGCTGAAATAAACGCATTATTATTATTATTATTAGTTTAAATTTACCTTGTCGCCCAATTGCGATTTTGCTTTAAGTAGGTACTTGAAGTATATGCACTATGAAGTATTGCATGAATGTTGCTAGAATTAAACTCAAGCCTTCGGGCCTAATCGCAAGAAATAATATCAAATTCACATAAGTAGGTTACTCTGTATACATTGCGACAAGTTTTAGTACACATTAATTTTAAAAGCAGGAAGGTAAGTTTTGGTGCCATATTTATGACTTATTAAAAAATTTCTTCAATTTTGTAAATTACATGTGTATATCTGACTGTTTCTATTTGTTTGCTTCATTTTCATCACATATATAACACTTACTTATTATAGTAATATAAAAAGGCAAATATTTTCTGTTCTACTTAATCTTTTTTTTCTGATTGATTAAATATTAAGTTAAAAGATAATGCAGAAACAATAATGACAAATGACAAAAAAACATATTTCCAATCCCATCTTCTGGTACCAAAACAAATTGTTATTGAATACATAGAAAGTTGGTACCTATCCTGGTTGCATTCGCGAAACTCAATAGATTCGTATGAAAGAATAGAACGTCCAAAGAGCAAAACTTTTTCATATGCAGTCATGTAACAATTTACCAATTATTTTATATTTATGTTATTTATTATAACTCACTTCACTAAAAAAATTGTGATGCCAGCATTCATAAAACAAAAAAAAAATTAACTTTTGCTACATTAGATTAACTGTGATTTACTTAAAGGAAAACCAAAATAGAAAGAAAATGATCGTATATCAACATCACCATTCCACCCTGTGAGCATTACCTCACAGACATTATCTGATCACAGTATCCGACAGTGCCAGGTCCAGTTAAAAACAATTTACATGATAATTTATGGGGTCAAATTAGACACTTCAAAGTGGTACAAGTCGGGGCGATCTGTTGCATGTCTGTCTAACTGGCAAATTAATGTGTTTATCTTTAAATAGATACATTACAAGATATGTGATTTTATGCAACAGGGTTTGGGAGTTTATAGATTTTGCAATATGTCAACGTAGACGTGAATTGTTAATATTGAAATTTAAATAATTAAATAAAGCAATGCCATCACTTGAAAAAAATAGCAGTAAATTAAATAAAGACTTCATAGTTGGAATAAAAATAAAAATATTTTTAAAAAAAAGGAATACGTTTCTCTACTTAAAAAATATATTTTTTATTTTTGTATTTTTTTTTATTTTAGCGAAAATACAATAGCAAAATAAATTCAATTTTTAAATATATGGTTACATATATACATATGGTTACATATATACATGGTTTTTCTTTTGCTTACCTCTCCAAAAAAGAAACCAGCTCTTGTGCAGTATAAATACACACTGTATGTAATGTATATATAATGTATAAAAAAAGAAGCTAAATCTTAACCAAATTTTGCAAAGTTACTTTTTAGGATCGCGCACAAAACATAAGCACTATCTCTTCTTCCCTTGGCTACTCTTTTCCCAGCTCATTATAATATATAAATGCCATTAATTACAAATTTTGCGTAATTTTTTTTAGGACACTGTAAAGTATTGGCTCTCTTCGCCCTTAACCTGTTCACCCCATCTCTACTTCCCTCTCCTAGAAAACTTTGTTCAGTACAATCCTGAAGAAAATACGTTTATCCCACCCTACTCACCTTTTCCTTATCAGGACCAAAATTTGCAAAAGTAGTAATTCGATATTTAAAAAAGGCACCCTCTTTCTGAATCTGAATCTAGCATCACGCCGAGTACTGACCACTAGTGATCAATTAAAATATTTAGATATTTACATATTTTATAAAATAAGATATACCATGTCAACTCTGAACAGAATATTTCGAAATACAAAAAATAAATGGATGCCAGCCAAATAAATACATCACCAATCTCTTTTTTTCCTCCGTCAAATTAAATAACCCATAAATTTTTTGGACCGAAACGCTTCGTAAAACATACTGGTATTGCTTGAGAAAATAATCAGGTTGTGTGAACGAATAAGTTGTGATATTTCCAGCTATTTGGATAATTGATTAAATTATAATCCGACTTTTAAAAATAATTCGACAGAACTAGTTTCGTCCCTTGCCGTGAGCAAGTGACACGATCATCTATCTTTATTTCCAGTCTAGACACTTGGCCGTAATGTGCTACAATTTTAAAACGTGCCATCTTCATTCGTGATAACTCTTTTATCATGAATCCGAGAAGTAGACCTAGTAATGCAAAAAGGTACGTATGTTTTGTGGCAACGCGAAAATACAATGTTTTATCCAGTGTCTTCAGAAATAGTTAAACATTCAAAGTATTTGATATTTTTTATGTAATTTCTATATGTTTAACAACGCCAATTAAATCAATTGAATTATTATTATTTGTGCATTGTGATGAGGATCTTATATTAGTGTAACAATGAAACATGAATACATACATCGACAATAAAAAGAAGACTATTTGACTAAAATGAATTATAAATGGTACTTTGTTCATTTTTAAATGTTCTTTAATTATTTTTATTTTCAAATGATATCTAATTTATTTAAATTAATAAGTGTAAAATTCTAAAACTATAAGTTCATTAAAATAATTTAATTACATTGACATATCAAGATATTTTTAATAAAAAGTGGACTATATATCTAAAACTTCGTTTTTATGTACAGTTCCTGCGATTTATGGTAAAAATTGCAAAGATAAAAAGTTGGTATTTTGCACACTGTGCTTTACATCGGTAGTCGATATATATGTGCACAAGGTATCTTTGATTAAAAAATAATAATGTATAAGTTTGTTACCAAATAAAATTAATATTTTCAGTACACTTGTACCAGTTTATTTCTTATAATATTATATCCTCTCGGCAGTCATTAAGTTCATGAAGTGTACACTGCTTATGGGAGGTTTTTCTATATAATATTTTTTTATTCATTGATTAATTTGAATTGGTCAAAACCATGTCTGAGATGGCTACAGGTGAAAGATCTTTTGCATTTTTGATCGTTGTCGTTTTATTATATTAAAAATATTGCATTCATAAAAAAAAAGTGAACTCCTTTCTGAAAGATTACAGTTTTCGGTTCACTCATCTTCGGCGATTAATTTAAATATCTTTTTTTTTGTCATGTATTATTATTACTAGATGAAACTCCGTCAATAATGATAGTAAAAAAATCATACTTTCAAGTGTACACAATAGTTGGTAGGTACTAACTAAAAGATGTTTTTTTAGAGGTTTGTTTTTCGAATTGGCAACACTTTTTCCATAAATAGCCAATCTGATAGCTGACAACTGATTTGTGCTCAGTTTGGTTTGCCATTTCACTATGAATAGACTTACGCCAGAACAATGCTTGCCAATTGTGTAATTTTATTTCTAAAATCGTGGTTCAGTTCGCGAAATTTAGCGTACGTTACATCCATTTTACGGTCGACATAATCGTCCATCCGAGCAAGTAATTCGAATAACCATGAATCGTTTTTGCACCACGCATACTCTAATTGATAATACGCATCCGCAGAGACGTCGTACAGTGCACACCGAAGAAGCTGTCGCTGCAGTGGAGCATAGTATTGAAGAGAACCCAAATAAGTCGATTCGCCATTGAGAACGCTATAGTCGTACAGTGCACACCGAAGAAGCTGTTGTTTCTTCAAAATTGATGCCGGCCAGAACGTTACAGTCAATGCAGAGCACTATAGATCCATAATTATTGAGTTTTTCGTTCCCCAATTGAATGACATTAATGTGAAAGAGCTGTGGCTTCAACAAGATGATGCAATATGCTACACAGCGCGCGCCACAATCAATTTATTGAAGAAAACATTCGATGAGCGCGTAATTTTGCTTAAGGGACATATGAATTGGCCTCCAAGATCGTGTGATTTAACACTTTTGTATTATTTTCTGAAATAATATGTGAAGTGGCTAGTTTACACCGATAAATCAGAGACGATAGATGACTTGGAAGCCAACATTCGTTACGTTGTTGCCTTTATACAGCCCCAGCTGCTTTAAAAAGTAGTCGAAAATTGTACTTCCAGATTGTGCTTTATTCGAGCCAGCAGCGGTGTCCATATGTGTGAAATCATATTTAAATATAAATTGCATTATATTATCTTTCCAATGAAGCCAATACCATGGCCATTACTACGATTTGTATGTATTTTATTTAATTTTAAAGTTCTACACCTCTAAAAAAACACCTTTAGATTCTGGTATCGAATTAAATTATTATTGAACAGGTGGAAATTAGGTACTTGCCTAAGTATCTACTTAAAGAAAATGTCTATAAACATAAATTATTTTGACAAATGAACTTGCTTATATTTGGGATTTTTACATTCATCACAGACTTCGCCAATAGCCCCCATTCAAAGGGTTAAGGCAGCTTCACACTTGATCAAAATGGATGCCCGTGATAAGGTAGTGAAATATTTATGTCGGAGCGTGCCGCTGATGTGCATCGCTGATAAAACATCGCCGAGGAAATTGGTTTAAATTGCTAATTCCAACAGTCCCGAGGACACTCGAGAATGTTTCCATATTATGAACACGTCATAATGTAACGAGCAATGAGTTGTACGTGACCACGACACGCACACTCTCGAAGGTGGAGCAGCACCGCTTAACGCACTATACGCCTAATCAAGAAAAATAATTTTATTATGCTTAATTATATTATTAATTAAGAGAAATGTGTTTGAAAAATTCGTAGTTAGAAGAAAAGTATACCTGCAAAAGGTTGCCGGGGGTTCTAGGTTAGATTAGGTTATAATGTTAATAAATAAAACGAAAAAAAGAAACTAATTAATTATTCAAGCATTCAAAATTGAGTGTACCTGCATGGTGCTTGAAAGTTAAACCTAAAAAAATAATACTGTCTTAATAATAGATGAGCGCTTGTAGGAAACCGCACATTTATGGAAAATGCGAAAAATAAGTATCAGTATAGATTTCTATAATCTCGCCTATGACTATTGGATTATACATATATTATATACATATTGTATATTATATACACACTTTAATTAATATTAATCTTAAAAGAATAATAAATAATAAATTTGATAAAATCCATGTCATATTTTAAGTGTTTAATTCTTTATCATATAAGTCAGTCACCACAGTAAATTACATACTGGAATCGCCATTTGCTGATTTGCAGCAACTGTTATATTTCTGGTGTGTGTGATTCAACAGAAGCAAAACAGTATACATACTCAATATATTAAATTTACAGTGAAATGAATACGCGGAAAATTTGATAGTTTTCGGGTAGTAGCCATTTTAATTTATTTTTCTAACATATCTTTTTTTTCTTGACATTATATCTAGAATTTTTTGGTATAAGTAAAAAAACTGACTTGTTACTATTAATCATTTTGATTAATTTAACGTCACCGGCTTTGATATCTTCGTCAGGACGGACGCACATAAACAAGTGTGGAATTTATTATCAGTTAGTGTGCGTCCGCCCTCAATTTTGGTCAGATTTTTAAAATTAATAATTGTGTAGGTACAACCACAAAAATAAATTTATTAAATGTTTGTTTGATTAAAATTAATTTTGTGTTTTAAACGATATTGAAATTATAGATGTATGCATTTAATTCCTTTATAATACATATTGTATTGAATCAATTTTATTTTATACTACTCTTAGTTTAAATGTGTTTTTATATTAATTATAAATAAATAACGTTCAAAAAATTATACGTGTGTTCTATGTATAACCAAGGATGCTCAATATTGCTTGTTGAATAAATGAAGATGTTCTTTATTAAAAAACGTACACAATTTAAGTTGGTTTATTAGCTGAAGTTTGGAGATAAGTTATCACTTCAAAATAGATGTTGATCCCGAGCACGTCGTGCCATTTGATTTGTCAGCGCTGTTTGATCGAGTATCTCCATTTATCCTGAATAAAAATTAGAAAAATATTTCTAAAATGAATTTAATTTTTGATTCGTTTTTCTATCAGTGATGATGTTTTGAGATTGGGAATGATTAACGAGACGACTTGACAATTATTTATGACTTACCTAATTGGTCATCGTTATACTGAGTTGATGGATAAGTTCGAAGCGTTTTTTTTTAATAAACAAAATATATAATCCAATCAGTAATATGTAGCGTCTAATTCCAAAACTCCCTAAAACGACGTTATGTGTTTTTGAGTTGTGGATGAAAACGTATAATATTTGTATTTACATCAACATTTTTTAAAGAGAATTCTGTAATGTAATTGGCTGATTTCATTTTAGGGGGAATAGCAACTTATACTTTATCTGCTTTGGGGTATTTAGGTACTAATCCTGATTTTGAACATGCAATATCAATGGATTTAAGTAGCTTTTCCGAGAAACAATATGTTCTGCATGTAGCTGACAAAAAATCTACAAAACTGCATATTAAATTATCCAAGTATGTGTTAGGGGGTTTTGAAATTAGGCATATATTATCCTGCATTGTTTACGATTGACTCTCAATGTCTGGCACTTTTTTAATTTCACCCGCCTGAAGAAAACCTGTGGGTTAGAGACGAAGAAGTCATCAAGCCAACCGAATATTGTTGAATAGAGGGAGGAAAATATAAAAATGTGTTTAAGCATGATTAAGACAATAGCGTGGATGTGAAATAATCTTCAAACCGAGATTTTGAACAGTCACATCGGTAATGCCTTAACTCATTGGTTTTAAAATCAAACAAAATAATGTCGGAAATTTTTGTTTTTTATACTTAACACTCAATTTTGTTATACTTTAATAATACAAATTCAAAACGTATTCAATAAAACAACACTATGGTATTAAAATTATTTTGAAATATATTGAAAAAAAAATATTTACAAAGTCTCTTGCCTCGGAAAACTATAACTCTACGAACTTATGCATCAATCTAATATGTTGGGTTTTCAAATTTAAATATTAGCGCAGATGCGACTTTGTATTGGAGCAGCTCACTTAATTACAGATTTCTGTCTAATTTATAACTGTAGTCTTCAATATGCCAAATAAAGGATGTCCAGCGGAAAAATTTCAATATTAAATTATAATTGTTCGTAAATCATCAGAGTGAGTAAGTGGGAGGAGTATTGTTTGATGCGCGTAATTTGCGGATTTGCCAGCCGCAATGAGTCACTGGTTGGGAGCGCACCGCGCGTTCGCGGTTGAGCAGTATTTAAAGTGCGGTGGTTCATTGGTTCGTGCGCGTTGCGTTTTTTGTACTCACTTTAATATTGGACGAGCAAGTGATGGGCCAAGCATGAAACTTATCTGGTGTTGGGTTCAAAAGTTTGAACGAGAAGGGATAATGGTTAACCAAACACCTCCGGGACCATCAACATTAGCAGCGACTCCAGAAAATGTAGTTCAAATTCGACGTGAAATTATCTACAATCCGCGTAAATTGATAAGGAAGATTACAGCCTGTACTGGAATTAAAAAATAAAATGACTATTCTTTAAGTGAAACCTTAGCTAAAACGATGCTGGAACGTTTTGGAATTGCACAAATGCTTGGAAACATATTGTTTACTGATGAAACACATTTTCATATCGATGGCTATGTTAATAAACAGAACGTGTGATACTGGTACCCCGACAACCCAAGGGAACGCACGTTTTGTATTGTCCAAAAACGACAGTGTGGTGTGCAATTTCTGCCCGATTTTAACCAGCGTGAGATAGTCACTGCTGACGTGTATTGCCGAATGATCGACGAGTTTTTGGTACCGCAACTGCAGATGTTTCCCGGTTTCAGTAACAGAACACAACCTTAGTAAGACGGGGCCACTCCACACACAGCTAGAGTTTCAATGGAGAAGCTGAGGGGAATTTTTCTCAATAAATTAATCAGCAAGTACGGAAACATACCCTGGGCACCTCAGTCACCGGACCTTACATTGTGTGACTTTTTTTTATTGGGATACCTTAAGTCAAGAGTTTACAACAACAATCCATGAACAATTCAGACCCTACAAGAAAATATCCGCCGTGAAGTTCCTGTCATTGAACCAACGCTTTGCTCTCGCGTGTTCGCAAATTTAAGAGTCCGATTGCAAGAGTGTCTTGGAAGAATGGTCGGCATTTAGACTATATTGTTTTTTCTAAAACGAAAAATTTGCATCGTTTAGCTCTATTTTGTATGAATAAAATATGAGAATAACATTGTAGTTTTTTATTTTATTTAATATTAAGCATGAAAATTTTCCGATGGACACCCTTTACCTAAGCATTTCTGTGTAATTTATAAATACAATCCTTTCTAAATAATTTTCTTAATAAAAATCAATAAAGGTATTAGAAATATATTTCTAAAATCTCAATAACTAGACTGAACTATTTTGTTGACATTCATAAATGTCACGAGATGAAGGGATTCAGATTTTAGAAAATCGGATCGTGATTTTCAATACAATGCTGTCTATTTGTTAGAAATTCATATTTATTTCAAGATTTTATGAAATTTAATTGGCGAAAGATGTTTTTGAATTTATCTGCTTCAGAAAGTTTTTCGTAACGATAAAATACATAACGCGACTATCGCAGGGATCAGGAATAGAAGACCTGACAAAATCAAGTAAGTCAGATACTGGAAAACAGCCTGATGGAAGGAAGGGCAGCCTGAGGCCTAGTGCAGAAGTACCTAGTGAAGGCCTCGTACTTATAACAGATAAATAATGAAAAAACATAAAGTTTTGCTATTTTATTTGGTCGCTGCCCAATTTATATTGACGGTCTCTGTTTGACATATGTCCCGCAAACTGTGGACGGCGAGATAAACGAATGTCACCATTCTGCAGAAGCTTAACATCGAGGAAAAACTCTCAAACATTTATAAATAATAAGAAAAAACACTTTGTTTAAACTACTATTTATTCATTTGTTGACATGTTTCAAGACCAATGGTCCCTTCATCGGGATATAATGCACACAAAAATTAAAAATACAAGCATAAACAAAAACAAAAATATGAATATAAGTGATGGGTAACTAATTAAGAACTACTAGAAATAAATTTACAATATAACTATTTTCATAAAGCATTTGGTTATTTATAATGTTTAATTTATTATTAACACTTTTTCTTATTTCTAAAATTTTTAATTTATCTAACTGTAAACCCATGATATTTGTGTGTAAAATTTCTAAACACTTACTAATGCCAAAAGAATAGTTTGTTTCCAAAGGTGATTGGAAAATTCAGAACAGTTATTGCTATTTAGACATCTCAAATGCTCCGTAATTTGCTTTAATCTCAAACATTTGCCTGAGATGAATTCTCTCATCTTTTGTGTATCTTGCGAGAAGGGAACATAGCTTGGAGAAGCTTATTTCGGTAGGCCACGTCAAAAGACGGAAATGACGAAGAAAATCCTCCATACGATGGACCGACCAAGTCCAAAGAAGAGAAGCAGCCACTTCTCTGATGGTAGCCCTCAGATTTGTAGGATGCCGAGATAAACAGAAAAGTATAGTCAAAAGGTCGGGAGTTCATATAGATCACGATCAGTTATATCAGAGACCGACGAGGATGACGTGAAAATCTACCTGAAATAAATGTTGAGTATATTTTCCATAAGACAAATAATGTGCATATTGAAATACTTTGAGGGAAGAACTCCGACTAGATGGACAGATCTAGTAAAGTCTGCAACCAGCGGCTTACTTCTTAAAGTCATCAGGAATGTTGCAGACCGCCACGGAGGGCGTCTAATAATTGTATCCATAACCAAACCTACCACTACTGCTCTGCCAAGAGCAATAAAAAGACGGAGAAAGGAGAAGAAGAATAACTGAATTCGTAAAATAAATATAAATCACGTAATTTATACTTTTATATATCTACTAGAGTATGTACATATTTTAATAACTCTACTACAAGTTACATATATTTCTATTATTTTTATTTTTATTTCGTAACTTTGTTTTATTAACCACTTACATATATTTCTGCATCCGCGACAGGCACACGAATACGTTGTTTAAATTAAAAAAATATTTATAATATCCTCACCTTAATTAAGGCTAATATCTTAATCATACTCTTACTGAAAATTTACGACGCCGCAACATCCTCAATTATCGCATCAACCTCAATTAATATTGTCAAAAATGTCCTACTGTGAAAGTATGGTACAAAATCTGTTCGCATTTATATCCACGCGGTACGCTTAACCCATAATACACCAAATTTAGATTGGCATTTGGCCCGAATTTTTCAAATAAAACATACGTCCTGACAAAAACGATTTTGTAAAAGAATCCACCGTAAAATCTCAACGCAAGTAAAAAGATTAAATGTTTATTCAGTGAGAAATTATTGATTATTTTTCTGGAGAGTGCCTTTTATTGCTTATTTGTACTTGTTTAAATGTTTTGTTCGGTCCAGATGAGAGATGTTAATATTTACCGGGATCAGTAAGAACCCTCACAATAGGCGGTCCTTGTATTTGAACAGTCTCGATTTTTTTCCTCAACCTTACGACAAACAAAAATGGGTGGCGTACCTTTGTTAAAATTATGGAGTACGTTGGAATTCACTTTATGATAATAGCTTTTTAATTTCAGCTCTACAAAGTTTATAAATAAAATTTAAAATTCTTTAAATAAATAAATAAATATCCTTTAGGAAAATCGTGGAGTGCTTCTTTGATATTCAGTATGGAATAACAATATTTAAAAAAAATATTTTATTTACAAAGGGAAATTTAAAAATAAATTAAATGAATTTGTACATCCTTCATTTGAATGTCAAAGTTTACTCTAATAAAACAGTTACTTTCATATATCATGTATTAAATATATATACTTAAATAAATAATAATATAATAAATTCAGATTACTATTAATAATCACTGTTTTGAATACAAAAGAATTGATTGTTTTCATTCTTCATCCAAAAATAGCTCTAGCATCAATTATTATATATATTTCATTTTAACGTCATAGAGTTTTACCTTTAATGGAGTAAAATATTAAACACTATTGATGTGTTATATTATGTATATAGATGCTTACCAAACTTACTTTAAAATGCGAATATTATATGAGTTTTGCTAGATAATGAACGGCTAGTTTAAAAGGTTACGTTTATTCGCGACCGCTTTTAAATAATCCAGTAGTGAATTCAAGGAGGACTCAAAATTCAACTAACTGTTTTATTTCATTTCATATTTTACGAATCAGTTAGTGTACATCCACTCTAACGAAGTAATATTAAAAGTGGTCGACTTCAAATTAATCAGATTGTTTTATATAGAGTATATTATTATTTTTAATTAACATAATTTGAATCATGTGAATTTATTAAAAATCAAATTATTAGCCATGAATATTGTTATCGATCACTTTTCAGGGTCCATTGTGAGCCGCAGTAATTAAAACATCTGCATATTTAACGACACTCATTTATTGAATAGCCTCCTGAAGGCTGCGCAGATCTCTCGGACATATTGGATGAATAAAGATTAAAAATTAAGTATATCCCAGTTTGAATCTCGTTAAATAAAAGCGTGCAACTGTTAGCTAAGAAATTAGTGGTCGGTCGCCGCCATAAATTAAGAGCGACCGCAGTTAATATGGTTACTGGTCCACACGGGTCCTGATCATCTTTTTATATTTCAACACCAACTGTGAGAGGTATCCTCGGAATTCTGGTGGAAGAATACTGCCTCGGATTGAGATGTTCAGATTCTTAAGAAGTTAGACGAATAAAATTGTTGGCTCTAAATTATAATGTACGTATACAGGTGTATGATACGTCGATAAATCAAGTAGATGCATAGTTGAAGAGACATTGAAACGAGTTATACTGCAATCAAATTTTATCGTGTATATATTTTCAGAAACTATTTTTCTATAATGATCTTTCCTTACAATGTTCCGACGTACCCAGATTTTTTTTGAATATTTATAAGCTGGTTTGATATTGTTGTGTGGCGGTAAGCTTATATGGTGCAGTCAGGGTTCATATCCAGTTTAGCAGGGTTATCTTATAGAAACTTGAATGCGTAAATTAGGCGAATATCCACTACGTACTCCCTTCCCCACTCATATATGAGCGATTCTTTTATTTTAGATTGTTAAATTTATTTTATTAACTACTTATGGAATTAAATACATCTACCGGTTTCGAAAAATATCATTTTCTTCTTCAGGATGTCATTAACTAATCAAAAACATATGTTACATTCTTTCTAAAACAATTTTTTTTTTTTTAAATTGTATCTAACTTACATTGTTACTGGAAAAATTTTAAAATAGGACTTGTGGTTAAATTTAATTGGTTGGTCATAATATTAAGGTAAGTTTTACACGTTTTATTTATTTCCAATAATTCCAAATTATTTAATTTAAGTCCAACATCGTTTACATGGAAAATAGACAGTCCCAAGTTTTTATCAAAAGTATATTTTCTAACAAATTATTAGATAATTAATTCATTAAGTTGTTAATAAAACAAAGTTAATAATCTAAAATAATGGATTTTAACCACAGAGTTGATTTTGCTAATCTTAAAAATATGATTCATTAAGTTAATTTTTTTTGCAATAAATGCATGAATTTCTAATAATAATACACATAATTTAATACAATAATTGATTCGATTCCCGTTCAACTTTCCTGTGAGAAGTAGCACCTATGACTGGTAGCTACTGATTGAATGACTGAGATTATAATGTTTTTATAAAGATACATTTACAATGATAACATAAAATGTTGTCGATAAACTATCTTATATTTATTGTTTCCGGTTCCTTAAATGTCATCATATTGTATTTAAATATAAAAATACTTTATTTTTCTGAATTATTTCATCGTTATGGTGCGCGTACACTGACAAAACTAATGGTAACGGTTAGTATGCATCAGTTGGTCATTCTATTTTGCGTACAAAATACAACAGATATTGACTGCTTGCTCAATTCTGCACTGTCCAATAGAATTTCAAGACGAGTTTTGAGACAAGTCCCATTCGTGTAAGCCGATATTATAAAATAATTTAGAATTTGATGTCGCTGCAATATTTCACACCAGTTTGCGCTATATAAGAAAACTAGCAGACTGCGATGATCAGCCATGATCACATCAACTGAGAGAGAGAGAGAAAGAGAGAGGGAGAGAGAGATCTAAATACCTAATATTTATTAACTTTTATCATTCCATGATATAAAATACCCGAACGCAGTCATGCTGTCAACTCGTGTTACCGTAAATAATAGTTATAAAAAATGTTTTTTTAGCTTAAATATCTTTAATGGCACGAATTTACTTTAAATATTGAGCATTACATTTTCAAAAATGATTTATAACATAATTTAGAGTATTCATTAAGTCCTATACAATGTGTCCTGCCTTCTTACCTCTCTTCGCTTAATTTATGAGAAAGAGACAATTATATGTATTTCTATTTGTTGTTCTTTTCACTGTGAAAATTGTGTGTCTTTCATATCACAAATGTTATTTTTACGAAAGAATTAATTTTACAATGGATTGAATGGAAAAAATAATTATTTTTGTACGATTTCCTTTTCATAATTCGTTTTTCACTAGTCATTCCTAAGCGCTAATATTTTCTTTATGATTATCTAAAATATGAATTTTATGTTGCATGTATTTACCGAAATATTACAGGTTTAATTATGATGGTTGACCTGTGTTACTGCATGGTTTGGGAAGAGTAAAACAAATTGTGTATAATTTTAAGTTCCGACACTAAATTAGTACAAATAAACTACAGCTAAAATAATTAGTATCGTACCCCGGTTGTAACCAATATATTTTTTCGATGGATAGATTCTTTCAGCATATTTTTCAAATTGTTTAATTTAATTTGTATTAAAAAATATCACAAAACTATGTTTTGATATTGCAACTTCACAACAAAAATGTCTTTTCATTAAAAATAAAAATATATGAGTATTTATTTGATCAAATACCACCATCTACCAATGATCTTAGTAGTTACAAAACAGTTCTGTAAAATATCAAAGTAGGTACCTATATTATGCAACCAGTGCAATTATTATAAGAATATCTTGCCCAGAATGACTGTATATTTTATTATAATACTCGGAATACACATCACTAAAATAAAATATCACCGAGCGGTCCACAACTTTGAACATCCCTGTTATTGCATTTTGTGTAAAATATGATTTTATATTAAATTTAACCTCTTATATTAAATTAAGATATAATAATCTTGTCTTTATAACGAGTATGGAAATTTTAATTATTGAAATAATATGTGGATAAATTCGCGTGATCTTTTTGGTGCGATGCCGATTCTGTCTGTGCATAAATTGTCTGTAAATGTAATATGAATGGGAATTTACGTCACATACTTTATAAAACCCATTTAATCTTTAATATAACTGAAAATAAAAGTACGTAAATTTATGTTCAAAGTTTAGCTGATTAAAAAAGACATGATTTATTTTAAATCGAAAAGTATTGAAAAGTTATGTTTTTTTTTTATTTGAATGTTGGTTTTTTTTTAAATATCATCATTTCATTCTGTTTCCTTTCGTTTAAGTAATTTTCATCGTCAAGTTAAATGCCTTATTTTTTTCACATTACGGAGTGGAAACGTGGATATTGGGAGTAAGTAAGAGAAAGAAACTTGCCGCTTTTGAAATGTGATGCCGGAGGAGAATGCTCAGAATTCAAAATTCCTATAATTTTCAATATTTGCTGAACTGCATAACAGTTTTTCACCACATTTCGAAGACTTTCAGTCTCTCTTGTACCTACCAGTTTTTAGATTAATATATAAAAAAAAATTAAATATTATATTTATATTTATTTTACTTCCACATAGCTATTCGTTCGTTGCTATGATATTTATTATGTTTGAATTAATACATTATTTTAAAATCTAAGACTGATCTTAAAACAAAAACAGATCTACGAACTGATGTGATGGTATAGGATCAGAACCGCATTGATATCACTTCTCTCTGTATATTATCATTTAGCTGTTTATCCAACACGTTATTAGGAATGCACCGGTATTGCACCCTTATTATTTATTGCCATCTATTACTATTTACGACCGCCCCCATATTAATCTTCACGCCTTAATTCGCTCGGCGGGCATGTTTGCTGCGGGAAGTATCTGAACTGGAACATCCAGGGATGCCGATGGGATTAAAAAAAACGCTCCAAACAATAGAGACATGAAAAGATTTCATAAAAATTCGGCTTTATTGTGAAATCAATACTGAGTATATCTATATTTGTCTGTAAAATATTAATTGAAAATAGTTATTAGGAGAACACATTCTTATTTTGAAGTTGTAATTATTCAGAACATAGGTCTGTGATATTTTAAATATGTGTTCTCCTAATAATAAAGTTGTATCAATGTATCCAAAATTTAAGAAAAATGAATTGATAATTCTGTCGTCTGCTATCAGATTGGTCAACGGTATTTGAGATTCCGTAAAAATAAGGTAGATGGGTCTTTCAAATAATGGAACGATAATGTATAAATATCAAATAGATAACATATAGGTTCGAAAGTTTGTCGCTAAAAATATTGTCGCTGTAGCATAGTTGGATAATGCACCTTCCACGGTTTGTAAAGAGATCCAGGTTCGAATCCCGGTGGCGCAACAACAATATTTTTCGATAAAATTGATTTTACATGTATATCTTTCTAATTAATACATTTAATTCACATTGAAAAAAGTTATGTATTTCTTATACACTTATTTAACTTTAACATCTTAATTATTCTTAAATAGAATAATTCTTACGTATTTTGTACCTTGTGTTATTGTTTTTCATCACAACTGACAGGGCTGGCAGGAAATCACGGCTTGTCATCATATGTTTTTCTCAAACATATATAATTATCATTCGTTTCCCTTATACCTTCCTATCTCTTATTTTCTTTAGTTGACAAACATTTCAATGTTCACACGGTTATTTAATATATTTTTGTAGGACTATCGATTATACGTCATTAACGACCTGTTGACAGTCTGTCTCAATAAAATAAAAGGAAATCTGCTATCAAATCCTCAATTAGATCTGCATAAATTATTTGGTTCACTATAATACAAATTATAAATATATCATATTGATATAATAATTACAGTATTTGAAGGGCTCAACGCCGTCATGCCTAACCCTCATTATATAAATTCTAATATATCGAGCAGTTTTCTATTCAACTTGTTTTGAAATTAAGGATAATAATATTTTGTATTTAAACAAAACGTATATAAATAAAACATTTTTATTCATAATATAAATAAATACAGTGAATTATTTTTGTACACATCATTTTTTCACAATAATAATATTATTATGGCAATATCCCACTTAGGCTAAAATCGCCTCAACTCATCTATGAAATTAAAATAAAACAATAAGTACATATTGTAAATAGAATTTGAAATAATAATATTTAAAATAATAGTTTAAATGATTTGACGTTTTAGGCATTCATTGTTTTATGTTTTAGGGTGGCTTAATCTAAAGGTTATGTTACATTTCTAACACAAAATTAAAACTTTGAGAAGCACCCTTACATAACAATCACTTTTAGCTCCTTTCATTCACTGAACTTTGTGTATTGCTCGTAAAAACACTTACCAAGCAAGAAAAAATATCTTGTCTCTGTGGGAATAGAATGCCATACTCGTCTGTACTGACGTTTACTTTACGACTCATCCATATTTATACACCTTTTCATGAATTGTTTAATGAATTTTCTAACAGGTCTCTTTCTATATCCGGTTTATCTCTAATATAAGATTTTTCGGACCTCCTCTATTTCCGGAACTATATGTATCACATCATGAGTAATGTTTACCACAATACAAATAGCTTAGCGTTGTAGATTGATTTATTTATAAATTGATTTACAAAGTATACACTTGAGTAATCTTATTTCCAGACAATGACGATACTGTCTGAATGAATTCACTCCAGTTTAACTTAAATTTATTATAAAACCGCAGCTTACTGTGACCCTAGTGCAGGTACTTCTAACAGCGATGACAGCCGTTAGAGCAGTTTATACCACAAAAGTCAAACTGAAAGCAAAAGGTCACTCAAATTATTATGTTCATTCGCAACACTCCAGGAATTCCGTGAGAATCAAACGGTGTGTATGAAATTATAATGTTTATTGTTTATAGCTACGAACAAGTATCGCCAACTCGATGGCATTAAGGAGTGAGCTTCATAAAATATTTTGTAAACGCTGTCAAGTGACAGCTAATTGTTTATATATATATATATATACATTATTATTTACATACTAGGAAAGTATCTGTGGTGAGAAACAGTAAAATCATGAGAGGTAAATTATTGGAATTATTCCAACCAAGATGTAATTAAAGTCAATTATTTTATAGCTGAGAACATGGAAGTCAAACAAGTACCTAAACTGCTTTCAAAAAATAATTTAACGCTCTAATACTACAAGGTGAATATTATGTTCCGGGCCGATGTTGTTTTTGAATAGCTAAAAAATAAAAAATAATTATGTAAAATGGTTTTTATTTATCGATTATTTTGTTTATTACAATTAATTATTATTTATTATTTGGTAGCGCCATAAATGCGTGATATTTTAATCATATTTTTCATTACATTCTCGCACGTTGAAACCACATGTGTTGCAGGTCCAATCGACCCAAATTGGCCACCAAAAAGTTTTCGAACATTTGACGACAGCGTTCACCATTAATGGTTACAGCTTTGCCTGTTGCATTCTGAAATAAATAGGCATATATGTCACATGGCGCACGATATAGTAACTCTGCATAGGTGTAAAGGACGTTGGTGTTTTTCAGTGCCCCAATAGCGGCTGTTTTGTGTATTAATAAAACCCGCTAAGTTAAAAAGAGCTTCGTCGCTCATGATAATTATTTTCCAAAAGTCGAGGTCATCGATATTGAGCTGCAAAACATGTGCTGTTACATATTGTTGAGACGTTAGATACTCTATAATAAATACCAAATGCAAATGTCTGCCTAAATGCACAAAATCGGTCTGGAATATAATACCTGTATGTACCATCATTGATAAAAATATGTTAAATTTAAAGTATATACAATTTTATATGTACCGTGTATTTTTCGCAACACGCGCAATTATAAACTCACAAGTTTAATTGTAGATTTATTTATACTTTTCAAAAGTATGTTCTTATGGTAATTTTTTTAAACTTTATCTTTTTTATTAATTAATTTATTTTCTCTTTATTTATTTTGAATCTATATTTGCCATTTCATTGAAAATCTTCATCGCACTGTACATCACCACTTTCTGAAATTTAGCCTTCTTCCTGAATTGCCTCTTCCTCTTGTATGATGTTCGTGCTCATGTTGATTTTCATCAATTTTTATTATAAATTATATTGATATTTTTTAGCGAGGATTTAAAAAATATATACCATAACGTTGAAATATATTTTCTGTTTAAAAGTCATCATATTAAGATCTTTAAGCATTGCACTGATCCGAGTATATATATTTTTTCTCAGTATTATTCTCAAAGCGTTATTTTACAGTATGAATAATAGTTGCATTTCTTCTTCATTGTTATTAATAAAATAAAATACTTCTGCAAAGTTTATGTGAGGAATAATAATAGAGTTGTATACTACTCGTTCTCAGTTCTAATGAATCTTCTGATCCTTCCCAGAAGTATTTTTTTTTTAGAATTCTTTTTAGTCACGTTTCTTATATTTTGCTAAAAGTTCAATTTTTAATCTATTATGACTCCCAAATATTTTATTTCAGTAATTTTTTTTACTAATTTCATTTATATATAGTTATACTTCTTTTATTAATGCACAGCATGTAAAAATTTACTGTTTATCTTATCACGAATTATTTACAATAAATTTTAAATACAATTTTGTATATTTATCAGCAGTCCTCTTACAGTTGTATTTAATATGAAACGTATTCAACTCAAAATGAAGTAATTACGTAAATAGATTTTTTTTTAAAGTAAGTGTATGTAATTCAGAAATATAGGCTTCCATAAAGTTTTTCAAATCTCTGTGTCTTCAACCCATTTTATCCATGTGTCATTTCGTGAATTTTGATATTGATATTGAAGGTACACGTCTTGGCTCCGTAGGTAAGTAAGTACTGACAGCATGCACTGGTTGTAAGTATAAGTTACAAATATTTGTTATTTTTAACTATTCAAATATCGAACAGTAAAAGATAAAATATTCGAATATATTTGTAAAGTTATGAAGAATCTAAAAAGGTAATTTGAATAATATAGGTACATACGTATTTCTGTTATAAAAATCAACCAAAATGACTAATATTTTGATTTAAATAAATAAGTCCATACATTTGATCGCTCTGACATGATTAACAAATTTATTCTGTTTAATACATAAGTAACTGACAAATTAGAACTAATAACATATATACATGCAAAACAATTATCACCGATTGCGGTTTCTTCAATTTGTAATCGAATGATCAAAATCTTGATTCCGTATAGGATATACAATTAAAAATCCATCGTATAGATGCGATAGAGTCGACCCTTCCTGGGTAAATGATTTAAAGCTCCGTAGGTACACCACAGATTCGCAACAAAAAAATGTGCACTCATTGCGCCGAAACATCGAGACGGAAACTCCACCATGAGAAGCGTTCTTAAATATGGTCGGAAATATGGCTTAATGAACTGTCATAAATATTTAGACAGATAATCAGGATTACCGGTTTTATTACAATACAGCTTCGAGTAAAATATTTACATATTTAGATATTAAAATTTTCTAAATATTTCACAGCAAATATGAACGAATATTTTACAAGTAGTAATAGAATTGACAAATATTCAATTATTGAATAGTTTAAAAACGGGCGAATAAATCGGTATTCAAATATTCGATTCGGAGTTTGTAGTTGTAAACTTCCACAACGAGGTGATATTTCAAAATCTCTGAAGCCTACAATCTATGAAACAATAACAGTAAAAACTAATATAGAATGATATAGATTATGAGTTACATATCAAAAGACCTTCTATATTAATTATTAACTTTTTTAAGCGTCATCGAAAAATTGGACAAATTTATCGTTACTTATCAAATTAATCATTCCAAATGCCGTGAAAAAAAGTTCATATAAAAAAAAATCTAAATGCCAAATGAACTTACAAATATAGAAATAATTAGTTTTTCATTTACAAGAACTCATCCTCTCTCATCTCTTAAACTCATCTGAACAACAGAAATACAGCATAGTGCATTTTGTCATATAACGTATCTAAAGTATTTATAACTGCTCAGCTAGGTTATTAAAGATATATAATAATTCTCGAAATCCCCCCAAATTGTTTTATGTAATTAGTACTCTTTTCTGTTGGCTATATTTAACACATCAAAAGATTTTGGCCGTAAGATGGAAATACCATTTATGTTCAGAAAATTTAAATTATTCGAGACTCGGAATCAAGGATATTTGTAATACAATTTAAATACGGTTACATTATATCATTCATTAAAATAAAATTTATACGTCGATAAACGCGTAGAGAAAAAGCCCTCTCGTCTTATGTTAAGGTAAGAAGCCGGGTATTTCTGTAAGGTATAATATTTATTCATTACTATTTTATAGATTGCAATACCTTATTAATGCACAATATTTAAAAATACATAGGTGATGGGGTAAATCTACCCATAGAAGCAAAATATATTATCTCTTTTATGAATTTGAGCATTAGTTTTTTTAAATAAATACTCATATTTTTTAAATAACTTCTATACATTATTCAAACCTTTAATATATTTTTTTAAATGAATATATTTATCCGTTTTTAATATATTTGAATTAATTATGTAATTATTCATTTTATGCAGTATAAAATAGGTTGAATGTGCAAGTTAACTAACATACAATTGAAGAACCATAAAAATGATACATAATATGGAATAAAAACAAACGAATATTAAACAATGAAAGACGTACCAAGATAAAAAAAAAATAATCAAAAAATGACAGAAACACATATTTAAAAATAATAATATTATACCTACTATTTTTTCCTAATACACAGGAATATTTTTTTTAATGCATATATCATGAGTGGCCAGAAAGAAAAAAATATATCAATTTGATATCGTGTGCACTTCAGTATTAATACATTATTCGTCCACAGATAAAGATAAGGTAATTATTATGTTTGATTCGTAATATTTGGAGTAACGACTTTGTAGTGAAAATTAAGTGGTTATATACAAAGTTATATAATATGAATTATAAGCATATTCATATAATACTATTCAAGTAAATATCTATTAAATATTCTGTGTGTTAATACATATTTAATAGTGGTGCAAAATGCACTCCTGAAATATATAGTAAACTGGATCCTATACAATAAATTGTGACAGATCTGTTAATGTCACCTGATTAAATTGCTGGGGGATCGCGAAGTAGCAAGAAATGCAGCGGTGGACGTCAGTTAGCGGTCGAACCGCGGTGAATCGGCCATTCGCCGTGCGTCGTAACCAATTGTCCACTCGGATTATTTATGAAGGTTACATTTTAATGTCTGCAATAATTACAATTATAGATGTCTTTAGCCTTGCATCTCAAATAAATTTTGAAACCAGATAAATTATGACGTTGAATATTACAAATTATATTGCAGAAAAATCTTTCATTACATCACTACAAATCTAACAGATGTATATTCTTCTATTTTTAAAATAGGTAGATTTTAATCCGCCAAATTTCAGAAAGATTGACGATGCAATTTCAGAAAATTCGTTCCCCAATAACTTTTTTATGCATCTATAAATATGTGACAAAATCCATATTCGAAGATGATAATTCCCATAGGTCTGATGATATTTCGATAAAACACTTCTGAAGAATTGACTTTCTAAGTTTTTCGGTTAAATTTGTTAGCCTCTTCGATCCGCCACCACATTTCAAAGCGATTCATATTTTTATTTATTATCTTTGTTTTATTAACCATTAAAATGAGTTTAAATACATCTACCGGTTTCGAAAAATACCATTTTCTTCTTCAGGATGTCATAACTAACTAAAACATATATTGTTTCTTTGACAGAATCTATTTTTAAAAAATCTATATTTAAATTTTTTTTTTTTTTAGTTCCTAACTCAAATCATTACTTAATACAAATTTACTCGAATAATTTTTAGGAAAAAATTTTAATAAATAAATAAAACAAAGATAATAAATAAAAATATGAATCTTAACTACAAAGATAACATTGCTGATTTTAAAAGTATCAAAGCGATTATTCGAAAGTTTAAAAATTCGTAAAAAAATGATATTACTTACCTATTAAATGGTAAATATTCTGTATTTCATATACACATGGTATATATCAAATTCTCATGGCCAGTGCCGAAAAGGATCATTTTTAAAATTATTTTTTTATTTTATTTTGAACTGTTACAACATGTTATCCTTCTCAAATAGCTTTAAATTTAATTAAAAAATAATAATTTCATTATAATACGGCTTCAATGAGTGTGTTATGTAGCTTTTTGATGTAGTGGTTAAGACGTTGGCCTAGTAATCTAACAGTAAGGGGTTCGCGCCTCGTTCCAGGACACCAACAAGATAGTAATATGTTAATAATACAAGCGTTTAGCTAAATTTAAAAATAGTAAGAATATTGATGTGACTTGTTTCCATGTACGCATCTCTATTTTTTTGAAAAAAAAATGGGGCTGCAGTTTAAACAAACCTTGACCACTTCAATATTCTGATGCTTAATTCTAATTATTTACCAGGAGCACGATCTTAGCATCCTTTTTGGAATTTTTTGAAAAAATAGAGGCGCATCTCTACGCACACGGAATACATGGCACATCAAAATTTTTACTATTTCAAACTAAGCTAAACGCTTGTGCTATGAAAATAGTACTAACTTGATGGCCTCCCAGAACGAGCCTCGAACTCCCGATCAATAGATCACAAGGCGAGTATCGTAACAACTAGACCACAAGCACGTCATATTGTCTCACCAGCGGGAGCCATAGTTTTTCAATCGGTCTTCATCCCTCTGGATTTCAATCGAGTATTTTTTTGAGATTCGTGAATCATTTTAGATTCCCTACATTGTTAAAACTGATATGCTACATTATAGTGAATTATATTGTAGTCATTTTTTTTTTAAATTCACATTTGAGATGAGTATATTTTTAATTATTGATTTGTTTATTGATTTTTCAAATATAAAGAACTCCTTTTCCAATGTCAAAAATTTTTGAAGTGGAATCTGTATTACAGCTGTAGATAATTTTTATTTATTTTTTATTTTTCACAAAACTGTCCTATATCATATATATTTTATAGAATAGTTATTAAATATTTAGCTGAGGTTACAAATTTTTCTGAAGATACATTGAGTGGTAAAATCCGTGGTAAATATGTTTAATTAGTTAGTAATCAATTATATAAACCAACTCCAAACATTACACATTTTCACACACGCACAAGCCGGGTAAAACAGAAATTTATTTTAATCAACCTACACAAGTTATTTTAACGAAATAACTATATATATTAATTTAAATCTGTATAATAAATTGTAAGCACACGCACGTGTCGATAATATAACTAAATAAATTTATTAGTGACATTATCTTTAAGAGTTTTCTATCTATTATCTGTTATCTTTTTAAAAAAAATTTTATCTGTTTTTGAAAGATTTTTATCAGTCATGTATTATTAGTTATAAATCGATTATTGAAGAGTTTTATCTTCGCGTGCATTTTTTAAATTTACATAATTTAGATTCATCAAGTAGTTGTAAAGTACATTAATGTTTAAAAAAAATCAAAGTTAAAAAATAAAATACAAGTTAGTTTAATTGAAGTAGGTAGGAAGCCAGACATATCAGGTAACCGACACACGCCACGAACAGAGACCTTTCTGGCTTCGTCTAGAACGCGCCTCAGATTATGTATGAGATACAGACTGTGGTGTCTGAGAAAATATTTATTAATTTATTTATTTAGTTTAGTAAATATTTTATATTTTTTCCATGTGCGAGATTCAAACGAGGTAGAATTTATTATACGACTTCGGTACCGAAGTATGGAGGTGCGATCTAAATATACCTGACTTTGAGTTTTTTTTAACAGACGCTTAAAATACTCTCCTCTTCAAAAATTAAACATGTTTTTAATATTTTGCAATAGCGGCCATACTGAAGTTTTTATTTAATAATTTATTTATTTTAAATCCTAAATTGACAATTGCACAGAAGATGAAAGAACTCCATAATATATTTTTAATTTGTTCCAAAGTTTACCTTGTGGATTTTATTCAATTTTTATATAGATTATTTAAAACTTTGTTTTTAACAACGATTTATGTTAGGTACTAGATTTATTTTTTAAATAATTATAATTTTTTAAATTGAATTTTTAAAACATTAGAGCAAATTGACATAAAAGGTTTTAAATAGTTAATTTGACATCCTGCTAAAGGAAATTGTATTTTCCGAAACTGGTGGTGGTTTAAAAACAAAGATTAAAATAATCTATATTAGATTTCCATAATGTTACATTCTACTTTAAGAGTCCCAATTTGAACAAAATGCGATTTTGGATATTGACAAAATTTATAGCGTAACGAGTAGAGATACAATAGAATTAAAGCATTGTCGAAAGTGATTAAAAATATGATATTCCAAACATTTTTTAAACATTCAGTAATTTTTACTAAGCGTTTATAGACATCAATGAGGATATTAGTTATGTCATCGAATCAGACTTAAAATAAATGGAGCCTCACAAATTATCTAAGATAAATCTCGCAGTGTATCTCAATATGTCAATTATTGCTGATTCGGAAATAGTTTGAATCTTTTTGGAACGTACCGATGACGAGAAGTGAATCCTTTATGTCAACATCTGACTAAAAACACAGAAGAAATCATGAAGCATAACGAACGTAACTCATATTCTCTTTATTTCTTGAGCCTGCATCAATTTAGGTGCGTCAAAAATAAATAAATAAAGTACTGCCGCACGACTCCCATTGCAAATTACAGAAAAAATAATAAAAATAAATTTGGTTTCAAACTTTCAAACTTCCTAACTAAATGAATATTCTTACCCAGGGGTATTTAATTATACACATGAATTATTTATGAAAATAATATAATTATGATTACTTTATCAGTCCTGGATCGCGTGCTAAACTCATTCCGGCATAAAAATACAAATGTAAGCTTGATATCCAAAGCCTAAAAAATATACAATTATATAATATGGAAAAATAAATCAAATCTTCAAAGAAAAGAGAGATAAATAAAAATGTACAATTGAATTATTGTGGTGGCAATTATAGTCTCGATCCTAGCACCCTGTAACTGGTTTTGGCAGTCTTTTGTCAAGGCAGTCAAGTCATGGAGATTGCTCTCAACAAAATATTTAGATCTCATATTTTGATCTCTCGGGTAAATCCCGCTTCGTTGTATAGTGTAAGGATCTTAACTCATACTTTATACTATACCATACTAACTCTAGACATTACGTTATAACTATAGCAATTAGTCATGAGCTCAAAATCACGAACCGTGAGTCAATCACTGATATCTTTGAGTCACACTCACTATCAGTGATTGAATATCTGGGAATATCATGATTCATTTTTATATTTATATTTGGTTATGAACCGTGATTCGGCGCATGTGCATATGAAACATTCATGACGATATAACTCGTGATAAGCGCCATCTAGTAGATACTGCCACAACGTTTACGCATTTGGCCCGAAATGCTGAGAATTTGATCCAAAAAATAATCTCACATTTTTTAAGGGTTTTTCAATATCTTTGTGATGATATTAAATTAGATGTATATATATGTTTTTTACGCTAATGAAGTTTGAATATGAGTTGAAGTATGAAATACGCTCAAAATTATGTTTATTTATTTATTTCATGTATTGTGATATCATGCGGCGCATGCATATTAGTAATAAAATTGTGGTCATAGTCACAGTTTTCAATCACTGATATTATCGAATATCAATCACAATCGCACCAGTGATTTAAGAGTAGCATCTTTTCTCATCACTAATAGCAATGCCTCATTATTTTTTCGATGGAAAAACATATTGTTGAGAAAGAAATTTAATAAAAGTCATGTTCAGCCACTGGGAAAACAGTAGCAAAACCTTTGCAACAAGTGTACGTGAGCGCGTGATAAATCATTAGGATGTTTATTTTTTTAATTTGTGTAATTCTACAACTTTGTGAGTCAGAATCCTGTCATGTTACACTGGTTCAACTTCATTCATGTGGTGAGTCATATTGTTTATTGTTTGCATTCTTTTTTACTTTACATATGTCGCTTATTAAAAAAGTAAATAATAATTTGGTGAGTAATATTGTTTGCATTTTTTTTTGTTCTTTATACATGGAGCTTATAAAAATTGTAATTGTGAGTCATATTGTTTATTATTAGGAAAACACAGTATTATTGTGTAGTTGTAATTATACAGAACATACTAATTAAATGTATTAATTAGAAATATATATATATATCAATTTTATCGAAAAATATTCTTGTTGCGCCACCGGGATTCGAACCTGGATCTCTTTCCAATCCGGGAAAGGTGCATTAATCAACTATGTTACCGCGACATTATTTTTGACAACAAATTTAAAATATCACAGACCTATGTTCTGTATAATTACAACTACACAATAAGAATGTGTTTTTGCAATAAAATAATACATTGTTAATTCTGGCATTTACTCAAAGGTATTTGAGATTCCGTAAAAACAAAGTAGATGACTTTCACATAATGGAATGTTAGATGTATTCATTTGAAAAAGTGTATCATATAGGTTTGAAAATTGCATTTTTTGTAGTTATACACATGTCACTTATTAAATTGGTTGTTTTATAAAATATATATTTCAGTACTATTATTTAATCAAATTATTTAATTAACATCATAATAATCATTTTATGGATCATGTGTGTAAATACTATGAAAATTGATGACTACCTTTACAATTAATAAGAAATTTATAAAAATATTTTTAGTTGTATAAAGACGCTATAAGTATAAGTAAGAGATAATATTAAAGATAAATTAATTTATAATATTATATACTCTGAAATTAATTTAAGTTTGAATATAAACATAACTGCAAAAATCAAAGGTTCGATCAATCAATATCTAATTCTTAGGAGAACACATTCTTATTGTGAAGTTGTAATTATTCAGAACAGTGATATTTTAAATATTTATATTATATTATTTATTTTATATTTAAAATATCACAGACCTATGTTCTGAATAATTACAACTTCACAAAAAGAATGTGTTCTCCTAATAATAAAGTTGTATCAATGTGTCCAAAATTTAATAAAAATGAATTGATAATTCTGGCGTCTGCTATCAGTTTACTCAAAGGTATTTGAGATTCTGTAAAAATAAGGTAGATGGCTCTTTCAAATAATGGAACGATTAAATGTATTAATATCAAAAAGGTAACATATAGGTTCGAAAATTGTCGCTAAAAATATTGTCGCTGAAGCATAGTTGGATAATGCCCCTTCCCCGGTTTGGAAAAAGATCCAGATTCGAATCCCGGTGGCACACCAACAATCTTTTTCGATAAAATTGATTTTATTTGTATATCTTTTTAATTAATATATTTAATTTAAAATATCTAATTCTAACATTAGATATTCAATAAAAAGGTCGGCAAAAATTATTTTCTTTTAACATTTTTTGTTAAATCGAAGCAAACGTTTAAAAATAGTTTTTTTTACATTCTTACATCAGATAAAAACTTTTTATTTTATTTATTTACTATTATTATTACTATTTTGTTTATTGTTAATTTTTTATAAAATCATAATTTATTTGTGAAGTTGTTTTATTTTAAAACCTTCCATGTTAATTAAAATAAATGTTGCTATGTAAATCACTCGGAGAGGTACAGAATGAATGACCCATGCAGATGTCATCAAATTTCATCCACATAAATATGATTTATTATAATGAATATAATTAGTTAAGTTAATGTTTTTTCTTAATAAAAATGGACTGGAAGTCCTGACGCCACCTAATATTTACTAGTCAAAGGGTTTTAAGAAACATCGTAATTAAAAAGATGGTCGCTTCCAAGCTAAAAAAATTGATATTTCACGTATGAAAATGTATGAAGGTTAAATAATTTAACTTAATCAAAAATCGAATATTCCGGGTTCGAGTCTTGATGATGACTATATTTTTTTCTATGTATATTTCTAAGTGATTTACGTAAATTTGTTTTATTGTATGTGTAGCGTACAAGCATAGATGCCGGAAGAATTCAGAATACGGAAGGAGTTTGGCACTCACCACAATCCGGATTCTGCTGGCACCTCCAAAATGTGGACTGCATGTTTTAATCACTATTTCGTCAAAGGTTCATATAGATGACGATGAGTTCCGACACTGTATAGACGTGAAGTCTCAAATTAGTGTAATATTGTAATCGTTTAGGTAAGCTTATTGCACTGGCTCAAGGTTGCCAATCAACTGATCGGCGGCGTGCCGGAAGGGGAAGCGAGGGGAATGTATTTACACAAATAAATATATGTACCAAACAACATGCGTGAATAAATTTTAAATGTTTTCCTTTTTCATTTAATTTTTCAAATTTCGTAAGTGAAGCAAAATAATTGTGTAAATATATTTTGAGAATGTTTAATAAAATAAATTATATAACGTTGACCTACTTGTGTTTCATATGTTTGTGAACTTCTGAGAAATTTGACACCAAATTCCCTAAAACTATTTTTATCTTCCTTTCCGTATTCTACAGGCATTTAGAACCATTTCAATAGAGTACACCGCTGGAATTTTTTGGTTCATATTTATATGGCGCCCAAAACACGGTATACATTTTTGTATGTGATATTAGATGTTATCTGAGGCACGCGCAAGTAGCGGGTGTCGAATAACACTGCTACAAATATTCATCGAATTCAAAATAACAGGATATTCACAAAGTTTACGACAAATAATAACAAAAACAAAGCCCACACGTGAGAAATTCAATAAATAGTTATGTGTTTACGATATTTATGATGATTTGAATGACGAAACTACATATATTACATCGATATTACCTATATACATAAAATTTAATGTTTTCTGCCTGTTTTCTATACAATTCTTACCATTGACCGATCAATAAGTACATACTCGTATACCAAATTTTGCATAGATATTGATATATGAAGACCCTGCGCTAAACATTGTCCTTGGGTTATGCCAAAACAAACAAATATTTTATATAAAGATTTCACTTGTTTCTAGCACCAAACATATGCAATAGTCTGAAAAACTTACACTATTTGCACTAATAAGAAAAAAATGCACACAACCTATTAAAAGCTCAGATAAAACTTATAAAGGTGTCCCATAAAATGTGTACATACTTTGAAGGGTTATAAATTCAATATTGATTAAGATAAATGCATGTTTTTTTATTTCAAATCAAAGAAGATAAACATAATACAATCAATTTATCGGAAAATATTTGTTACCACCCGGACTCGAACCAGGAACTCTTCCTATCCGGGGAAGTGCGCTGACCTATTACACCACATCAACACTGTAAGTTAACGACAAATTTTCGAACTTATATGTTGCACTTTCAAATGAATACAGCTGTTATTTCATTATTTGAAAGCAATCTACTTTATATTTACTGAAAATCTCAAACATCTTTCAGTAAAATCCGATAGGAGACGCCAGAATTAAATGAATAATTCATTTTTATTAAATTTTAGATACATTAATACAACGTATATATTATTAAGGAGAACACATTACTATTGTGTATTTGCAGTTTTTCAAAACGTGGTTCTGTGATATTTAAAAACAAATTAAATGTATCAATTTTGTATTTAATGTGTATTATCTTTCTTATTGATACATTTAATTTATATTAAAATATGGCACAGCTATGTTCTGAAAAATTGCAACTTCACAATAATAATGTGTTCTCTTTAATAAGATAAAAATAGTTTATTTAATTATAGCAAACGTTGGATCTTGTCCATTCTGGAATGTATTTTCGATAACCCAAATGGAAAACATTTTGTATTTGGGTGCATTGCATCTGACACCTAGCTGCCTTTAATTCTTTAAATAATGTCAGTTTTTCACTATCAACCTTCTATTTTACGTGTCCCCGTAAAACATTTCAATGGCGCGAGGTCCGAAAAATGTAGGGCATATTAAATTTTATCTCTTCGATCAATTTATCTGTTGGGTAAAATAATCATCAAAATAGGTCCTTTATCAAGGGTAGTGAGGATGTGCTGACAATAAAACACATCATTAACAAGTAAAACTTTTCCAATAGGCTTACTTTAAAATGCAATGTACGCTAGATTTTGGAACTCCTGTCTTATGTACAGATACTTTTTATTGGGACACCTTGTATACTATGATTGCATAAGTATACAAAATTTCCTGTGTATATTTCTAATAGTATCATTTCGTATATCCACACTATTATTCATAATATTGTTCATCGGAACGAAAATGCATTGCTATAATATATATTTTATTTTTATTTATTTGACATTAATACAATTTTTTTTAACATGAATTAAGTATTTTACATTATTAAAATTACATGGTATTTTTTCGCTTAGCTCTCCAAAAAAGATACCAGCTTTTGTTCTTGGAGAGGGAGTTACACTGTAATAATTTTATATAATATTTTATTTATTGTCTTGTGTGCTTCTGAAGTGCTCTATAATATTATTTATTTTCTAATTATGTGTTTCTGAAGTGTTCATTTAATTTCTTTCTAAACTCTTTTATATCTTGTATTTCTTTAATTTGTGTAGGGAGGCTATTGAAATTTTTTATCCCTAAGTTTGTAAAATTTTGCTGATAGTGTTTGGTGTTACATTTAGGGATTTTATATATATAATAATAATCAGAAAAGTAATGTCTGATATAATACAGTAAAAAACTAGTGTAGCAGATAGGGCAAAGAATGAAGTATTTATTTATGTTCTTAGGTTTTCACGGCCGTTCAGAATATTCTGTGTACAGTTTTCTGGACTAATCTGCCGTGTATATCTGAGCTTTCTGGCCGACGTTTGGCCTGGGTACATTAACCCTGATGATGGACCCTGCAATAGGATCTGAAACGTCAACCAGAAAAGTCAGATATACTCGCCAGATTAGCCCTGAAAACTGTATACATAATAAGTGTTTATTTTTCTACCAAAACTTTCATAAACAATGCTACTGAATTTTAAATAATTTACTGTAAAAATGAATAAATGTGATTGTTATAATAAATTCATTCCATACAAAATGGTTAAATTTCACCAGCGTAATAAAATGTATCTTATTTTAACTCGGATATGTAATTATTGATTTTAATATATAAAATATGATCTATTCTCATAGTATCAAGTATTTTCTCATCGCAACCAGATATTAATGCTTTATTTTTTTTACTATGTTTATTAATAGTTTGCATTAAAAAATAAATATTTATTTGAACTCTTCTTTAAAAACCTTGTATGTACATACACCGTGACAGGAAGCTGCTATCTGTGATAGTGTTAGTATTAGTGTAATTGAACGGTGGTTCTGCGATAACAAATCTATTTTATCACTTTTTCTTTTAAACTAGACATTCACATTCAAGAAGTCCCACAAGACCATTAGGGGGACCATTAGTTAAAATACAAATTAAACAAGCCGACACGGGAAAATGACGTCTGAGAGCCGTATCAAAAGAAAAAACGCGATAACATCGGATTCCAACAGACTCATAAAGGAGAATATAATTTGATAGCTAATTTTTTTATATTTATGTGAATTTAATAGTCTAATTTAGATGATATATTTAGCATTTTTCTTAAAAAAATTAAACCCAATAATGAATTGTTTAGTTCAAAAATCCACTTCAATTAATTTAACAATCATTGAGATTGTATTATCATTAAGTGTGATATGTAAGATATTCTTCCAATACTAATAGATGTTAAAAAGCTCGTCCAATCTTACAGAATAACACGTGAGCTACAATCCAAATGTCATGAAAAAATGCAGTTATTAGAATTCGGATTACATACTATTCTTCTTTTGCACTTTGGGATTTTCTTTTCAATTTTTATATATTTTTCGGCCGCCCCCTTAATTTGGCCACCACAAGCAGGCACCTGTTTTGTCTGTGCGTAACGCCGGCGCTGCCTGACGGCAACTTCTCTTCATACATCTCAAGCACGCTCTTCGGTTGTTGGTGGCCGCTCTCCAATATTAACCGTATTTCTACAAATATTGGAATATTCAGTTGCGACCAACAAATATAAGAAGTATGTTTAGATTTTAAATGATATTGTAGACAAATTAAGAATTTAGAACAGTTCGTCTCTAAGAAAATGAATATGAATGAAGCGTGTATAGATGTATAATTTATGCAATCAAAAATATAATAAATTTAGAAAAATTAATAGCGATTCTTTTATAAAAATAGTACTAATTTCTAAATTTTTATATACCGAAAATTTTGGCACATAAAACACAAGATCTGATACGAGTCTTTTAACTACATACGTGACATTGGTTTACTTATTTTCAGGATTAGTTTCCTCTCTACTTTTGTCTACAATTTATTTCGAAAATGGTCAGTATTAGCAATATTCAAAATAGTTTTAATTCATATTCTCGATATCGATTAGGGTGGGCTTTGTAGCTGACTTGATGATGCGTTACGTCAGCCTGATGCCTATTGCAAATAACGGCGGCCGTGAAAACTAATGTTCTATTCTAATTATATTTCGAATTCACTTATATATAATTTATAATGTCGTTATTTAAAGTAATTTTGATTTTTGAAATAATATTAAAATAAAATTTTAACCTTATTGGGATACTTACATCTCACTTGTGTACCCATGTACATTCTAATTTAAGAGTTAATCATACAAATATTGGTAATCAAAAACTACATTTTTGCTACATATATACTTACCGGACAAACTTCATTAGACACCAACTTTAATGGCTCTAGGATTATGTACAGGGTGAATATTATGTTCCAGGCCGATGTTGTTTTTAAATAACTAAGAAATAAAACAATTTTTTTTAATTTAGTTTTTATATGTCAATTATATAATTTATTACAATTATGTTAAAAAATATAATATTCTCGTATACTATGCGTGTTATTTCAGAAATTTCGTAATTGTTTTTGGCTTATTGGCGTAGACCTTTCCTTTCAAGTACCCCCACTGAAAATAGTCGAGCACCAAGAAGTTTTCCAACGTGTGACGATAGCGATTACTATTAATAGTTACAACATTGCCATTATTATTTAGATAAAATGTTTTAATGACTTCAACACGTTGTTGGGGCGTTAGATGATTTATAATAAATTCTAGTCAAATGCGAACTGACAAATGTCTGCCAAACCAGAATAATGACCAAACAATATCAGCTTGGAACATAATATTCACCAGATACTTATATTTATTTTAATAAATAGAAACAATATATCTAATACGCAAAAAATAATATATATGAAAAACAATTGTTTTTGTAAATCAATGGTATTGTGATAGCAAATTGTATGCCTATCTTTATGATAATACCTCTAACTCAATTTTAATCCGAAACACTAGTTTTGTTGCTAAACGCTGACTATATTCGATAACCATAGTAACTCTATTATTTCAAGGCAATGGGCTGAAGGCTTTGCCTACTGTTAATTGTAAGGAAATTCTCCAGGAAACAAAGTCGCGATATATTTGAATAAGGAACACCTAGATAAGAACGTGGTAGATAGTAGACGGGCAATGTAGAGGGTGGATCAATTCATAACTACCTCATAATATTCTTTTTATTAATCTGTGTCATAACTACCTCATAATATTTTTTTAATTAATCTGTGTACTGTGAAGCATTGATAAAATAATAGAATCTAAATGGGAATATTTTCAGAAATGCAGTAAATCAAAATCGCATAAGTGTTATGGTAACTGGCTAATGCAATCCATTTTAGAGTAACCGATTATACAACTAATTTTATACTAACTCATCTATATATTATACTTATAGAGTTTAACATAAAGAATTTTTAAAGACATTTTAAAACCAATTTAAAGATTAGAAATAATATTTTTTTTTATTTGTTTTATAAACGAATAAATAATTACTATTTTTTCTACTCGTATATTAATAACAAATCTTTTATTTCATTTAGATTTTTTTATATGGGATTAATTTTATAAACCGACTTAAAGGAGAATCAATTGCATAATCAGTGTTTTTTTTATCATTATTTAATATACACTTGTATCTTTTTTAATTTTTATTAAAAATATCACATTTTATATCTACTTATAATATATTTTTTAATTTACTTTGATTTAAAAAAAAAAACAATTGAGACGCGTACACAATATACGTGTCTCATTAATATAATATTAATGTTTTTAAACTAAGTTGTGCTATAAAAATTGGACTATTTTGATGGTCTCCTGGAACGAAGCTTAAACCCCTGACCACTAGATAACAGGGCGAGTATCCTAATTACTAGAACGAGTTAATATTGTGAAAAAAAATGGAGAAACTGAATAATAATTGTTATAAAACCAATTTTCTTTGGAGATTTATAAACAGCCATTATAAAAAATCTTTTCTGAACTTGGAGTTCAAAAATTTAAAAATCCTAGCATTAAATACGTATTTATTATTCTAGATAAAAATTATATGTTTAAAAAAATGATTTTTTGATTATCCGTTTATTACTAAAATATATAACAAAAATAATAATAAATTGTTTATCTTGAACATCACTGCCATTTTAACCCCATCGCAGGCCTCGGTGCATTTTTCAATAGCACTTTTGCCTTAACATTGTTAACAACCCAGACTCCAAGGTCCTTAGGACTTGGTCCTTTTAGAGGGCGTCCTGCGGGCAGGGCAGTACGGTGCCGCTGCACGGCCATATACACATCTCATTGCATTGTATTGCATAAAAGTGCATCTAGGGTAGGAAATAAAAACGGGGAGTTATTCCAACACAACTTTCGTATATTAAATTATTTTTTAATGGAACAAATTTTGTACTACACACAAAAACTGAGAAATATTTTTATCAAAACTATAATTTCGAGAGGTGCAGTTCCTCTCATCAATTAAATTAAGTAAAATCGGACAACTATCTATTCCTATAAGATACCATATATAAGGCATGAAAGGAAAAGACCAGGTAAAATTAGAGAAAGTAACTCAAATCAGTTATAAATAAAGGGCGTTTTTTTAGAAGTGTGTTTTTCGAATTGACAACACTTTTTCCAGCGACAGCCAATTTGACAGTTAATAGCTGATTTGTGCTCAGTTTGGTTTGCCATTTGACTATGAATAAACTTACGCCTGAACATCGCTTTCAAATTTATTTCGAAATTTGGGTTCAGTTCGCGAAAAGCGTGCGCTACGTTCATTTAACGGTCAACATTATCGTCCATCCGAGCAAGTAATTCAAATAGCCATGGATCGTTTTTGTACCACGCATGCTCTAATTTATAATACGCATTCGCAGAGACATCGTACAGTGCACATCGAAGGTGTTACTGCAGTGGAGCGTAGTATTTAGGAAGACCCGAATAAGTTGATTCGCCATTGAGAGCACTATAGATAGATAATTACTGACTTTTTTGCTCCCCAATTAAATAGCATTAAAGTGGAAGAGTGCAATAAGCCGGTGCAGCGCGCGCAATAATCAATTTATTGAAGGAAACATTTGATGTATGCATAACGTCCCGTAATGGTCCAATGAATTGGCCTCCATGATTCTTGTGATTTAACCTTTGGATTATTTTTTGTAAGAATATGTGAAGTTTCTAATCTACGTCGATAAACCAGAGACAATAGACAACTTGAAAGTCAATATTCGTCGCGTTATTGCCGATATTACAGCCGCTCCAAAAAGTGGTCGAAAATTGAACTTCCAGATTTATTATTTATTGCGCTTTATTCGAGCCAGCTGCGGCGTCCATATGCACGAAATCATATTTAAACAATAATGACATAAAATTATCTTTAAAACAAAGCTAATACCATAGCCATTACCACGATTTTTATGTGTTTTATTTCATTTTAAAGTTCTATACCATCATTTACATGCAAAATACGTCAAATACGCAAAATTGTATCAATAATTATTTTTTATTACCTCTCACTTTCACACAAAATAGGCAGTGGAGCACTTTGAAAATATTTGATATAATTGTGATGATAAACCGTTATATGATTGTGATTGGGATGATGATTGATAACTAAGCTTTAACTGTTGGAGGTTCACTTTCTCATGTATGAACAAGAGATTGCCCTAAAAATTACTATCAGTTACCAATCAAACATAAACACAGTCACAATTACAGTTTAAATGACAATTTATCCATCACTAATGCCACGTATATAGAGAATGTATGTGTAATTACATAACGATTCTTTTTCATTTTATGACTTGTGTAAGAAAGTATCGTTAATCAAGTAGAAATGCTTCTTTAGTGACATCCGTTAAATCAAGAATCAGTCAGAGAGCGAAAGTTTACAAAGAACCTGAAAGTCATCATTCATGAGGGACGACAAGATAGAAATTATATATATTAGTTAAATAAAATAAAAATATTTATATAAAGCTTAAAAAATTGAATTATAATAAAATACACAAATAAATTTATAAAACACACATCGTAACATTGGCAATTCGTATGAGAAAGTAACAGTTTCACTCGTACTATAGTACATACAATCGAGGGCGCTGGGCTGTTTGGTCATGTTTTGTTCATTTTGTTATGTTTGCCTTAACAGTAAGCGAGTAAAATGGTATGTAAAGTGCGTTTTATTCTTTGAGGATATTCCGATTTATAAACATCTTTAGTAGATAAGATTTAAACACAACATTATAAATTTACTATAGACTTTTTCCAGTAACTAATTTTATTAACAATTTAAGTTCACTTCCCCTCGAGTGTATTTTACTTGTAGTATACTTGACAGACTGTATTTTTATGTTTGAAACGGTAACTAGATATTATATTGGATTATTTATTGAATATTGGCAATTGGTGCAATATAGTACACCATCATCATCCACTATGGTCCCTCATGACTGAGGAACGTCATTTCTGTGAATTCCCGCCCTCTTGACTACGCTCCTCAACTTTTCTCCGCATCCTGCAGATCTTAAGGCTATCAATAGAGAAGTGCCTATTACCTTTTCCACTCGGTCGGTTCAAAGAGTAGGGGATCTTCCTCTTCATCCTTCAGCTTGGCCCACCACAACAAGCTTCTCCAGCCATTTTTCCTTCTCGCAAGACGCTCAAAAAAATCTAAGTATCCATCTCAGGCAAATTATTATATCTTCTTTGTCTATCTATATATTATCAAAATTATTTTGGGGCCACATATTATAATATAAATAATGAGATATAACACTTTGTTTAAACCACTATTTATTGATTAATCAACATGTTTCAAAACCTATGGTATCTTCTTCGGGAAACAATGTATACTGAAATTCAAAATACAAGCATAGATAAAAACTATAAAGTGGTGAATAAGTAAGAACTAATATGAAAACAAATTTAAAAGGTGATTATTTACAAAGAGGATTTAGTTATTTATAATATTTAGCTTGTTATCAACACTTTTTCTTATTTCTTAAACTTCATATTTATCTATCTGTAAACCCCTAGTATTTGTGTGTATAATTTCTAAACCATTATTAATGTCAAAAGAATGGTTTATTTCAAAAAGATGATTAAAGAATTCAGAATAGTTGTTGATGTAGTTTCTAATTGTAATGCCCCCAGCTATAAATTAGCATCTATGATCATCAGGATAATTTTGGATACTTATATATTTAAACCTACACATACTGTTTATGTAAATGCTTTCGATAGCTAGTTCCCAGGTTTCCGATTAACAATAAGCACACATATGATATATGAACTACACTAACCTTTTTAATTTTGATGTCTTTCTGATCCGATGCTGTTGTTCTTTTAGCTGGGTTGTCTTCTTGAGATTTCGACCGACCGAAGCGCGCAGTGGTGGTTTATTTGGACCGCTGGATTAGTCAAAGCACGGGATGTAATTGAATAACGCCTGTTGGTTACCGTCTTCTTAGCTTTCCAAAAGAAGGGCGCCAATACTCACATACACACATTTACATTATTATAAACCAGGAAACCCAATGTGTCAATCGAAGAAACAAGGCGCGTAAACACATACTGTTAGGAATTCTCTTGAATTAGTAAACCATTTAAAAGTTTAGGATATCCCTAATAATTATTTATTAGTATTATTTGATGTCGTTAACTTATTTACAAGTGTTTCGCTTATGTAAAGTAGAACCATTATTAAAGATATATTGTATTATAGTTATAGTTAAAAGCGAAGTTATTATATTATTTATATTAGAGCATATATATTATGCACTATGTTAATAATAAATAAATAGTCTATTAAGTAATGATGCAACAGTAGATTTTATTATAGATATAAACTTAATTTAATTTTGTTAAACTCTTACTAATTGAAAATATATACTTACTATAATTCGTAATTCCACGTTTGTATTTCCTCAATTTAAAACATAATATCTTTACGTAGGTATATATTTATTGTCTGTTCTTGACAATTAATTATACGACGAAATCTTTCTTGCAACTGGCATTCTGATTATTTGATATATTTGATCACGGATGCGGCACAACACTGCCCCTGTGATGTCTCCGGAAACTCTCGATACTTCAAGCACCAGACAAATTGGCTCTGCAACTGAACCAGATAAGCGGTGCCCGCCTCGCCACCACCTATTCATTATACATGCAATCGCTATCTCTGCAATAAATTCAAATTACTGGATTAACAATACGGATACCGATCTCGCTTACTGCGTTTTTCGCTACCGACTCGCTCCCGCGCAGTGCATTATCTTGGCATCTGCGCAGCCAGCCGGGCTCAAGGGAGGAGATACGAGGCTGAATGCCCAGCTCCCAGGTGTTCCTTGGAAGCGATGTAGGCAAGTCCCATGATAGAAGATCGGTAATGTATAACATTTAAAATAATGTTTCAAATGTTTTACATGCATGCTACCGATCGTTCTAGAAGGGTGAAGAGATGGAAGGGTAAAAAGAGAAAACATAACTGTTAATTTTAATGAAATCACATTTAATTTATGATGTTACAATCTTTCAGAACATTATTCATTAGTAATTTAGACAAATTTAGAGAAACTACACAAAAACAGTCACATAATCACCATCGGAACATGAGCTCGGAACTTTCTATTACGACTGATGTGTGTCGTGATTTATCTAATTTGTTTGGGTTAGAATTACGATATTACAATATAATAATATGAATAATCATATATCTACAACAACAATATAAATTTAAAAGATAGGCAGATTTTTTCTGTGTATTTTTGTAAGTGCCCTATTTATTTTATTATTGAGGAGAACACATTCTTATTGTGAAGTTGTAATTATTCAGAACATAGGTCTGTGATATTTTAAATATTAATTAGATAGATTAATTTGAAAAGTGTAACATACGGGTTCGAAAATTTGTCGTTAAAAGTACTGTCTGCTGTAGCATAGTTAGTTAATGCACCTTTCCCGGATTGGAAAGAGATCCAGGTTCGAATAAGTATATATATTAAGTATACACAAGTATAAGACTATTAGAAAAATCTGATACTTTATAAAGAAGTACATACTAATTTACATATGCCAACCAACATTGAATGGAAGATTTGAAGTTTTAGGATCATTGATTAATAACCCTAATACATATTTACCTATACGTTTTTTTTACAAAAAATATTGGACTTATTTTGCACGCAAATGGATTGAGGTAATCTAGTGTTTGTACATCAAATATGTTTTCATCAAACATTTTCAATTATTTTGAGTTGGCATTTTATGAAAAACAGATAAAAAATGAGTTTAACTGACAAGAATATAAGTTTAAATAAAATAACAATCCCTTTGTATGAAACCAAGAAATTTATTATACGTCAACCGGTTACGCCTATCTCAAGTTTCAACAGGACGTATTTAAAACTAATCATAAATACAAAAAAAGTGCACTTATATATAATATTGCTGTATAAGCAATTGTTTTATTCATCAAAAGTTTACGTTTAGATAGTTATAATTAATTTTGAAATATGTTCATCGCTCGCAACAAGAACGCAATACTGCCCGCTAATGGGGTTAGTGAAGTCTTAACCACATGCAAATTTTTCTTCAATGTCCATAGACATAAACACAGATGTGCTATCTGCTGTAATGTACAGCGTATTCTCAGGGCTTTACCCTTTCTATAGGTAAGGAACTTCACTTATATGGAAAAGTGTAGTGCATTATCTAGCACCCTCAATATGGAGCCAATACTATTGTGCAAAATGCTAACATTTACTTGAAGTCCCTTCTTAGATATAACGCATTATTATGTAGTCAGATTCGGGGAAATTCTAATTTAATTTAAAATAAATATAGAGCAATATTTTTTATAATATTTGCTCTTTTTGTTTCTCTAAGTATCTATCATTACACTTTTTGGCACGTATGGCGTGAAAAAACGACATATATTCTAATACAGTCGAAACTCTATTAAATTATTATCTAGGGTAACGGGATATTAAATATCACACAATATAATATTCAACATGTTGTTAACACATCATGAAATTTTTTACACTAATTTAATTAATTTAAATATGTTATCATTAATATGTAAATAAATACGTTCTTCTTAATAATTTAATATAATTTAGAAATTATAAAAAATATTTTTTTTTTTATTAGGACACATTCTTATTGTGAAATTGTAATTATTCAGAACATAGGAATGTGATATTTTAAATATGAATTAAATATATTAATTAGAAAGATATATATATATAAAATCAATTTTATCGAAAAATATTGTTGTTGCCGGGATTCAAACCTGGATCTCTTTCCAAACCGGGGAAGGTGTATTATCCAACTATGCTACAGCGACAATATTTTTAGCGACAAATTTTCGAACCTATATGTTACCTTCTTGATATTAATACATTTAATCGTTCCATTATTTGAAAGAGCCATCTACCTTATTTTTACATCCCGGTGGCGCAACACCAATATTTTTCGATAAAATTGATTTTATATGTATATCTTTCTAATTAATATATTTAATTAATATTTTAATATATTAATATAAATCAGGAAGAAATGTTTTGTGAGAATAATGGTTGTATAATATAGAAAGGTTTTGCATATGAAGAAGGGATCTCATAGAACTATGTAAAAGAATACGAGTATAACCACGCAAGTCTCGATAAAACAAAATAGAAATAAAAATGTTAATTTTAAAATGGTTAAGACAGTCGCTTTATGATTTAGTGATTGAGAGTTTGACCCTCGTTCCAGGAAATCATCAAGTTAATCTTAATTTCATGGTACAGGCGTAAAAATAGCAATACATATACAGATCTTTTTTTTCAATTTCATCGTGTGCTCAATTCTGAGCATCTTCGTTTCCTGATATGTCTTGGAATTTGGTGTATAATACGTCTCCATGTCTTCCTGGAACCTTGCTGATTGCAGAGATTAGAATGAACCCTGTTAACTTCGTTATTTGGTCTATCCATCTTACAGGATACCATCCTCTTACTCGCCTTCCCTCAACTGTCCACATGATTTCAAATTTTCTCGAAACTTCAATTACTCTCTCTGATAACATATTCTAAGTATACATAAAAATCATTCTCCTACATGTTATCGAAAGTCTTTCTATCATCATTGATTCCTGTAGGATAGGCATTAGTGCGCCTCTCGGTCTACGATATATGCAGTATATCAGATATGGAAGAAGAAATTAATATCTATCATTATATGAATATGTCACGTTCTATATAAATGCACACTCATATGTGTGTATATATAGAAACACATAATTAGAAAATAAACAATATTATAGAACACTTCAGAAGCACACAAATAGACAATAAATAAAATATATAAAATTATTATAAATATGAATTAAATGTATTAATTAGAAAGATATACATATAAAATCAATTTCATCGAAAAATATTGTCGTTGCGCCACCGGGACGTAAAAATAAGGTAGACGGCTCTTTCAAATAATGGAACGATTAAATGTATTAATATCAAGAAGGTAACATATAGGTTCGAAAATTTGTCGCTAAAAATATTGTCGCTGTAGCATAGTTGGATAATACACCTTCCCTGGTTTGGAAACAGATCCAGGTTCAAATCCTGGTGGCGCAACAACAATATTTTTCGATAAAATTGATTTTATGTATATATCTTTCTAATTAATATATTTAATTCATATTTAAAATATCACAGACCTATGTTCTGAATAATTACAACTTCACAATAATAATGTGTTCTCCTAATAAAATTATTATAGTGTAACTCAGTCTCCAAGTATAAGAGGTGGTCTCTTTTTCGGAGAGGTAAGTAAAAAAATAACAATTAATTTTTATAATGTAAAATGCTTAATTCATGTTATAAAAAAATGTCAAATAAATAAAAAAAAATTAAATATATATATATAATACGAAAACCAACTCAGAATTCTGAGATCTCTTGGCAGGATCTTTATAACTAATATCTTGGGTGCAAGATAAATACTTTTTCCTCGTCCATGAATAATCTAATACGTCCTGTGGTTTCTCAACGCTTCGAGTATGTCAAATCAGATATGCTAATTACAATATTCTTGGTTTCTTTGAACAGGAAAATCATAATCATTTCTATTCTTCGACTTGATCAAATTTATTTCTATTACATTTCGAAGAACTGGTCTCGTGACACAATGACCCAAGTAACAAAATGAGTGTAATATATTTCAAATAATAATTTCTATCTCATAGGAAATGGGTTCGTGGAATAAACATTTAAAAAATAACTGATGATAATAACAATACCGCTAATCTAATTATGCCTAGATTAATCAAATAATGAACCTCTGTCTGTGGGTATGTCATCATTTTTTACGTAAATTTGAAAAGAAATTGACATACTGCATTAGAGTGAAATGTCAATTTCTTTTAAAATACGAATTTAGTGGATATGTAGGTACTCGTAATCGTATTGATCTAAAAACAATTTTCAAATTATAAAACAAAATTATAAATTATTTCTAGATTTTAAAACATAATTTTATTATGATTTACTTATGTAATGAACTAAATTTTTATAATATAAACATTATAAATAATCAAATTTAGCGCAATTTGCAGTGCTAAAAGATCGTTAATAATAATTAAACTTTTTTTTTGGTTGGACATTATTAAAATAATTTTATTAATAAAAGAGGTGGCCTAAGTTGTAGTATTTTACTTATCCTAAGACAGGCGTGCAATATATAAGCTATACAGTACCTTTTTAATTCATAATCTTCTTATTCTGCCTATCAGCGTCCATTGTTGAACATAGGACTATTTTTTGTTACTTTCTATAGTTTTCTGTCACTTGCGCATTGCTTCCAATATTACTCAACCTGATGTTATCTGATGATCATCGCGTCTTATAACGGGTAAAAAGTAAATTCTAAAACAGTAACAATTATTCGAATCCTTTAGTTTAAACGACGACTTTTTGCAGATATTCTACAGATGACAAAAACTTGCAAAACTTAATCGGTTAATCTATGAAACATTCAAAACCATTATTTTTAACTAATAGCTTATTAAAGCATAAATTGAATATTTGAGTATTATTGAATATTTAGATATTACATAATAATAAATAAATAAAAATTTCATACGTAGATATACATTGAATAAAATATAATAAAATACTATGCAGATTTGGGATTGAATCTCAATGACAAACATATTGTTTTTAAATAGTTATTTATATCAGTTTTTTTATTCTCTTATTATCTAGTTACTTATTAAATACAATTTTATTAAAGATTCTACAAAAGTAATACAATCCTACTAACTAGATTAAAAATAAAAATAAATCACATGTTTAAATTTACCAATGTTGTTTGTCCATAGATTAGTATTGAATAAACGGCACCATTGACGATGTTATCAAATGGTCGAACACTAAGCAGCAATTAGATCTTTAATCTTGCTGTAGGTCGAAGATTTACTTTAATTATTATTACTACGATGCTGGAAGAGCTCCACCAGAATGTTCCATGGCTGCGTAATCCAAGCGAGAATAATTTAATTAATTAATGTATTTATTAATTAATACATTCATTAATGTTGATTATATGTTATTTGTATTTTTATGTTATTTACCAATTGAATGATATAAATGCTAATGAACGTTAATTTTTTAAATTGAGTTATTTTTGCATTTGAATAGAATTTTTAAGGATAATATCTTGTTATAAAGCACGAGTCTCTAAATGTATCTAAAATATGATTTTAATCGAGATAATAAAAAGATGGTAGTAATAACGTTATCTCTATCGTTTTTGCTTGTAATTTTTTTTTGACCAAACACCTTTTAATACAGTTTCTTTATCAAGAGTGACAATTGACTTCTAGGTGAATGCAATGTAGTGCATACCTATTTTATAATTTTGAATGTCAATTATTATTCTAATTATATTACCAGTGGTCACTTGTGTTCACAAAATGCGATGCGTAATCCAAAATGAAAAAAAAAGTTTTTGTACACTCACAAAATAAAAATTATATAAAATTGAGCAAGAAATAATCGTAACGGATGAGATTTCTCTCGGAGATTCGACTCGAGACAAGATTAAGAACGGTACAGAGTTCAGCACGAAGCGATTCATGAATCGTCAGCCCACATGTTTTGCGCGCGAATTTCAATGATGCCAGTACGCACGTACCTTTAGCGACTCTCTTAGATCAAAGTCTCATTGAGAGATTATCGTGGACATGGGCTATAAGATTCTGTAGATCTCAGAATAGCATTGTAAAGATCACGAGGATCATCCAAGTGATCTGAAGAAGGATATGAAGATCAGGGAACTGGAGAAAAATATTCACGAATAGAAGTCGGTAAGGAGTAGTTGTGGACGAATTTAAATCGCGTCCCTGGATTTAGTGCCATGAGAGATGAAGAATAATTATTCTAATTACTTTTGAGAAAGGTTTATTCCTTTCACACCTAAAGCAAAAACGTTCATGATTTTAGAAAAAAGTATTATTTTAATGAAAAACTACAAAATAAAACTAACATACTAAATTACAAATAATTTGTATGTGTAGATCTCAAGTACAAAATAAAAATATAGTTTATATACAAAATATTTTCTTTTTCTTTATTAAATTAGATGAAAATTGGTCTACACGGTCCCTAGCATTTTTACAACTCTTTTTTTTTAAATATAATATATTTAAAGTACAGGTAATCTTAGATCCTTCTGATGTATGCGTAATTCAAAAATCAAGCAAATATAGATACTTGTTTAAGAAAGCAATAGTGTTGTGCATAATATCGCAGCCCCTAAAGTATTGGAAATGTAATACTTTTTTGGACTAGATCGTAGAATTACTTGATATAAATGTTCTATATTAAAAATAATTGTAATTAATAAAACAAGAAAAATAATGATATATGTACATTTATGTAAATCAAGAAAACAATATTTGAGTTGTGTACAAGATTTTAAAACGACAATTTATTGTAGTAAAATTAATTGTTTTAGGTGATGGAGTTACATGCAGAAGTGATATAAATTAGCAATATGAAATTTGTAAGAGATGTTAAACATTGAATGGACGAAGTTGCGTCATTACAGCTGCGAAGCCCTTAGGCGCGATGGCTTAACCCTTTCTACCCTGACGATACTTTAAAGTACCATCAACTTTATCTAGTCATATATCTTACTGTCTTGTCAATTCTCTGATGATACTACTAAGTCTACGTAAATAATAGTCTACTAGATTTATTTAAATTACTAACATTAGTTATTTTTTGTTTTGCCAACACTGCGGCAGATAAAATATCAGTTGCGCATTGTTACAAGGTTAAGTTTGACGCGCTTGTATTCATTGTGATTATTAATTGTTATTTTGACCTAGTTTTATTTTTAAAATGTAAAAACAATTATTTTAATTAATTTTAAATTTTTTTTCTTTAATTTTATTTGACATTTTTACAATTTTTTATAACATGAATTAATTATTTAACATTATTAAAATTAAATGGTTTTTTTTCGCTACATCCCCAAAAAAGAGACTAGATCTTGTGCTTGAAGAAGAAGTTACACTATAATAATTTTATATAATATTTTATTGATTGCCTACATGTTTCAATACCTATGGTATCTTCTTCAGGAAATAATTTATACTGAATTTTCCAATCACCTTTTGGAAACAAACCATCATTTTGATATTAATAAGGGTTTATAAATTATACACACTAATACTAGGGGTTAGATAAATTTGTAATTTTAGAAATAAGAAAAAGTGTTAATAGCAAGCTAAATATTATAAATAACCAAATCCTCTTTGCAAATAGTCACCTTTTAAATTTGTTATTACTTATTCACCACTTAATAGTTTTGTTTTCATCTATTTTTGTATTTTTAATTTCAGTATACATTGTTTCCTGGAGAAGATACTGTATAAATAGTGGTAATAACAAAGTATTTAATCTAATTATATGTTCTTTGAATGTATTAGAATATTTATTTTTTATGTTTTGTACTATGCTATATATTTTTATTGTTTATGTACATCATTTAAAGTGTGACTGTGCCCAGAAGTACCATAAATTATAATAAATAATATTTTATATACTTTTTTTTTCATCATAATTTGCTTATTTTATATTTGAAGAACATTACTAAAAATATACATTTACTCAGTACTTAAATTGAATAGTTCGGGGTAGAAAGTGTTACAATCCACTCCATTCACAAGCTGAGTTCAGGTGATGAGATTTTGCCGGTGATTGACGGGTGATCCAACACGGGCCCGCGTCCAGCACACCTCCAACATCTCAATATGTGGACCACCCGCGGAACATTCTAGTCAACGTCAATCATCTACCAAACAGCCGCATCATTTCCTCGGATAATTCAGGCAAATTGCCCCTAAACCAATCGTTTAATTTAAATAACTCGTGATTAACAGACACGACGCTGTTTCCTCATTGGGATGTTCGCTCGTATCCACGTGCGACGGCGCATCTTCTAGGGCAGAGTTACAGAACGGTGCTCGAACCGAGATCCCTACTCTTGTGCCGCAAAATCCCGGAACGGATACTACTTTAGATGATCAAACGTTTTGCCAGAAAAATTTTTCAATCAGATCCAACATGGTATACGGTGATCAAATAGAATATATCTCTTTTTTTTAAATGAAAACTCTTTTTTGTCGTGTATTTTCAATTTCAGAACATGGTTCCATGGTATTTTTTATATTAATTAATCAATTAGAAGGATAAAAATCTGTTGAAAAAATATTTATTTCCTACCGGGATTCAAACCTAGACATTTTGTATCTGGGAAAACGCGTTGCTTTTAAAAATAGAATAATAAATGTATCAATTTAAAAAAAAACAGAAAATTGATTCAATATTTGTCGAAAATGTAATCATTATTTAAATTGTTAACTTTATTTTATTAACTACTTAATGAATTAAAATACATATACCTGTATCAAAAAATATCATTTTCTTCTTCAGGATGTCAATAACTAATCAAAAATATATGTTATTGTTTCTTTAACAGAATCTATTTTCAAGAACAATAATTATTAAAAAAAATTATTTAGTTCCTAACTTACATGTTACGAAATTTTAATATAAGAGTAAAGGATCATTTGAGATGTTTGAATAATAGTAGGTTTTCAGAATTTTCTAATCATTTGATTTAATAGTTATGGTTTTGATAAAAAAAAAGAGATTGTCTATTTTGCATGTAAACGGTGTTTGTCATAAATTGAATAATTTGGAATCGTTGGAGAAAAAAAAAGCATGTAAAATTAATCAAACATTTATAAACAACAGACTAAATTTAACCACAAGTCTCATTCTAAATTTTTTTCCTAAAAATTATTCTAGTATTTTTGAATCATCATGTACTAAGTTTATTTTTTAAATAATTATTGTTTTTTAAAAATAGATTCTGGTAAAGAAACAATAACATATGTTTTTGATTAGTTATTGACATCCTGAAGAAGAAAATAATATTTTTCGAAACCGGTTGATGTATTTTAATTCATTAAGTGGTTAATAAAACAAAGTTAACAATTTTAAATAATGGATTTTAACCACAATGTTATTTTTGCCAATTTAAAAAAAAAATATAATCGGTTGACAGAGAAAAATAACAACGAGAATCAAATATCAGATGTGTTATTCTACTATGTATATTAAATACTAGAGACATTGGGTTACATAATATAACTTTAAGTGCGCGCAACTATGCACTTTCCCTTCGAGATGAGTCTCCAAAATAAGTCTCATCCGTGTACATGCATCGTTAAACTAAACTCTGCGATTCATACAAGAACGTGAAGATTATTTGGATTTATTTTATCTCGTACATTGTGACGTTATAAATCAGGATCACGTACGAAATTCACAAATAATTACCCTTACTTTGTTATCACATTCTGTTTATGTGCGGTTCATTTGGGCGGTTGAATAGCCCTGACCAGCGTTACTAAGATGTAGATGTTTGCAATTCACTATAACCAGAGGATAAATATTTTGTTATTCAATCACTGGTGCATAATTTACTATTAATTTGTTAATCTAATCCCGTGGTTAATAATCTTTACAGGAAATAAGATGTTTCCCTTTGGTTTCTGCCTTAGGTGTTTAACCTTTGATTTCTACCAGTGGTATCGCCTTTGATTTAGTCGCCTCACTGTAGGCGACATTTTTCATTATGTGTTCATCTTCAACAAATTCCGTTTACGAATCCGATCTCGTTGGCCTGGATGCTGAGGGTCAATCACGATGAGGATCCAAGGAGATGGGATCCATCAATTTTAACATCTAGTTGTCACCTGAAGGAAGGACGTCGAACTCGCGCCCATACCGACGAGATGAAAATTTGTCAAGTGGATTGTATTTTATTTCTTTTGTACTTGTGCTCTTCTGATTAGATTCCTTTTTCATAATGAATAACATCATTTTAATTGTCACCTCCAGGTGTTACTTATAAATTTTTCCCAGTTTAGGATGAAGACAGAATGTGTTAAAAATAAGATGGGAATGTGTTGCTAAAGTAAAGATCTTGTGCTCTTCACTGACTAGCCGGTAAAAGGGAAGGACGCAAGTCTTTACCCGCATAACATATGATATATTAACTTCATATTAAAATAAAATAAGAAGTATTTCCAAGCTGTATGCATATCGTAAATGATTTTATAATTTAATTTAAGTCAAATAAAGTAAGGTCTCAATTTGAAGTACCTATAAATGTTTTGATCCAATTACTCTTTATATTGGCATGCCGTTTGGTGATTTGAGCCCTATCATGACGTAATTTGGTACAAAATGTTACCACGGAGCCAAAATGCTAAATCATTTAATGTTAATTTTATTTACAATAGTCGTTCAGCGTATCCTGGATCTTTTCTCAGCGAGCAACGTAGCTACTTCGTAATTCTCGTACTACTTTGAGTGAGCTTATACTAATCGAAAAATCGACATATTTGGCTATTTGAGTAACCCTAAATTTTAACTCTTAAATTTACTTAACTAACTTAACATAACCTAACTAAATTAACACTTTGATTTTATTTGAAATCATAGCAAATGATCTTGGAAAGTAAGATTCAATTGTCAATTTATAAAATCTATACCATAAGAAAAAAAGAGAAACTGAATAGATTTAAAGTAAAACTGACCAGGTATGTAAAAGATAAGTTTTAGTAAAATAAACGACTTTAATCTTGTTCATATAAGAGCATATATTGGAGTGCTTATGTATGCACTATTTTAAGAATTAAATAAATAAATACCAACAAATCGAGGCTTACACCAAACGTTATGTTCACTTATCGACTGAAACGCGATAGCTAAATGAATATAAATCCGATAATCGGAGAAATCAGACAATACTGAATTTTTTTTATTAAATTTTGGTTTTATTAATGAAATCATTTATATTTTCACTGAATTACATGAACATTTTAATAATGATCATTGTGAGAACTGCCACTTTGGAGTTGTGTGTATGGCAGGAGAGCATGAAGATGAGTGGGGGGGACAAGGCTTGTAAGAGGTCGTCTCTAGGGGAACGGGTCTCTATTCCATCGCCACTTCGCAATAGTAATTAATCTATATCTGAATTATATAATTGTTCGTTACTGTAAATACGTTGTTGTAATAAATAAATATTTTTACACGAATCTACTGAGTTTCACTCAAAACCAACACGAGAGTACAAAGAGAGTATAGAATTCCAAGGGATTCTGGAGGTACTTCTAAAGATACTACTATCATTGTCGAGTACTGCCTAATTCATAAATGAAAAAAACATGAAATGTGATTTGACGAAGGTTCATGTTCTCTGTAAAAATGTATCTAACGAGTTATGAAACCATCTAGAAATTAAAATAGTAAAATTGAAAAAAAAACTGTAAGACTACATAAATATTTTTTAACAGTAGTTAAAACATATATAATATATCGTATAATGCCAATATAACGTAATTTTAATTACATGTAAAATTATATATTATACAAGATATGTTAAAATTTTTGTATGGATATATTCTGTCAAGTCTGTCATTTTCATGGCAGTTTAAAAAAAAATCGTGACAGACCCCATTTCTTAAGCTATATATATTGAAGTGAAATATTCCGCTGGTGGGTATGCGCCGCTCGGGCACATATAATTATTTCATCTGTGAATTCTTTTTGAACTTTTTCTCATAGAATTTAGTTAGATGAGTTGAATGCAGTTTATTTTATGGAGGGTTAGTTTTTAGCATGTTTAACCACGATCAAATAAGTATTATGTGTGTCGTCAAATATGGGGTCATCAGATTTAGGTGTTTTAATTGCATTGTGGCGTAAGAAAGTGTGAAAACGCGGTGTATGTATGTTGATCAGAAGGAAGTAAATGCGGGAACCGGGGACCTATGTCTCCCAGTTCTCCACTATGTTCGAGTGATCGCGGAGTATGAGGAATATGTATAATGGTAGACTAAAGCAGTTTTAAAGAAGATAAACCACTCACGGTTGACACTAGATTTATTTAACAACACTGAAGGCTGATCTAAAGCTTGTGGTCGGGAAGACGGCAGGCAAGCGAGTGACGCTCACGCGTTGGTCTTCCCTATAGCTGCCGCTTGATATTATTGCGGTATGTCGTCTGACATCAGTACCAGGAGTGCTTATGGCTATTAAGAACCTGACTTAACACCCAGGTAACTGTGAGGTTCGTTCAGGGTCTTCACACTCATTCCTTCGTTAGACGTACATGCGATCTGCGTAAGAAATAAATGCATACTGCCATAGGGAGCAGTGTTCACTATGTAGCACGATTTTGAGTAGTGTGATGTCACTTTCAATATGAGTTACTCTACCTGGTGCGCGTAGAGAGATGGATGACACAGCAATATTTTTTCAATTTTTAAACGTGATTTTAAAAATAGAACGATTTAATAGATTTTTGGAATAAAGCTTATTGATCGAGTCTATAAATCAGAAATTTTAATAGGTTGGATCATTAGTCAGTCTATGAAAGTTAGATTTTAGTTACCGATATACGTTTAGGAAAAGTAAACCGATATATGATTTAAAGAATGTGTGGAGGTCTATCACCTGCACAATTTGTACGCACCCTGAATATACCAGGGTGCAAACAATAAGCTCTCATTAACCTTAAAGGTACATCTGGTACCGACCCACAAACTGATGACAATATATCACCGGCCAAAATCATTCACTTAACTCGCGGTCCCGAACAGTTCACCAACAAACGCTTCATATCCTCAGAGCTCATATTTTACCTGCTATTGTGCATCTATCCGCAATGTATGCCCATTTACTGTAAATTATTTATCTTATTTATCCAACATGTTATAGCCACCTCCACGCACACATCTACACATATTCTTAGCGATATCACCCTCATACTAACTCAGCGGGGAACTGGGAAAAATAGAGCCCCAGCTTCTACACATAGATACAACCTTCCGATCGACACATAACAACATAACTAATCCCACAATAAATATTCTAAACTGATAACACACACTGACGATGACGGTGACAGTGACCCCGACATAATTTTAACACGCAACCTTCTGATATATGGCATAGAGAATGTAAAATAGAAAAGTATAGGGTAAAAATCGTTTTGGGATATGCTGATAAAAGTAGCTTTATTTTCCTTTTTGTAAAATAATAAAGTAACTTTATGTTGGTACCAGTGGCGTACTGTAAATATAAACTTAAGTTATGCTTTTACCGTGATATTGTACATAGGTTTGTTATCTTTCAAAATTAATCCATCATAATAAAAAACACATTATCCTCAAACGCAAAGAACAATCATGAAAACAACACGTTTAGTAAGGTAGTCAAATTTGCGAATTAGTAAATGAGAAAGATGTTCTAAGCCAAGTTTAAAACCTTCCAAGTGCCATTCTGTTAGAAAACAGTATAAGTAAGGACTCCGTACAACATAGATCATCTGAAATTTGAATTCAGTAGGTAGTAATTGTATGGCTTGAATAGAACGATAGATTAAAATAGTGGCTCGCAATTGTAGAACCAATAATAATATTGAATAAATTAATAATAACTCAGTAGAGAACTACAGCGCTCCTGTGGCATCACACGGTAGAATCCAGAACTACGCAACTAATTATTCTACTAATACACAAAGGGCGCTAACGTAATTATAACATGGATTATTTAATTTATATTTGTTTCCCAGAATTATTAGTAATGCACAGCTTTTTTGCTTGTACACAGTGCCCACCTCTGGCTGGTAACCAACAACAATCCCTTGATATTCTCACGCTCTCTGTCTGATCTCTCGCAAAGCGATATTCAAAATTGAAATCTTTCATTGAGACCGCTTTCCCAGATATCTTTCGGATGGGGATAATTTCGAGATGATTGAAAACACAGAATCAACATGTCACACACACCCAGGCGGCATGCAGCCCGGTACCATCTGCTCGGCGAAGTGCATTTGTTATTTATTGGGCCTTAATGCGCTGTAATTCTGAGGTAATCAATTGCAGAATGGACGATTAGCGTCAATCTCAGCTGAATCGGTCGTTATGAGAACGTGATATTACCAGGAGTGCGATTTCTCCAGTCCTGCAAGCGCTGAATAGATCTAAAGCACTTTATGGCTGAACTGGAACGTCTCGACTCAATTCTTGAAGCGAAACTCAAACATGTTAAATGCTGGATTATTTGTATTTTTGATGGTAGCGATTACCATTATCGTGGCTTTAAGATGCAACAAATTTTTTACTTCTGGGTAAAATCGCTGTGAAGATCTTTTATTAGTCGTTATGCTCGATAAACAAATTAATAACGGGTATGCATGTTGAAAACGGAAAACGATGATTTCAATACATCAACAGATATTAATTAAGCCATTAATTATCATTTCCTAATAAAAACCGTCAAAATAATTAAAACAATTAATTTTTGTGAAACAGCATTTTTTAATTATAATATTTCGTTTCTTAAAATTAATGCAAAATAAATTGTTATAACTTATTATAATAATTTTAAAAGAAATGTTGATTTCATCAAAATTTATGTTAGTAATGTACATTTACAGTAAATTTTATTATATAAGATTCATTTCATGCCAAAAAAATTAAATATTTTAAATATATTAATTAGAAAGATATACATATAAAATCAATTTTATCGAAAAATATTTTTGTTGCGCCACCGGGATTCGAACCTGGATCTCTTTCCTAACCGGGGAATGTGCATTATCCAACTATGCTACAGCGTCAATATTTTTAGCGACAATTTTCGAACCTATATGTTACATACCTCTTTGATATTAATACATTTAATCGTTCCATTATTTGACAGAAAATAAAAAATAAATAATTATAATAAAAAATAAAAATTAAATAAAATAAAAATATATTTTAAGTTTAAAAAAAGACGAATAACACTTGAAACTTTAAATTTATGTCGAAATTCTACGATGCAGTATGTAAATTATTATGTATGTAAATATGAAATTATTATTATATATTAACAGTTTTTTCTTAACTATCAACTACGCATTAGGTATATTTGTATTGTTTTTTTGTCATTTAGTGATATTTCACCTTTTTTTCTATGACCAATACCAATAATTTATAACTTGTATCTGTTCTTATATTTCCAATAAAAAATATAAAATTATCAGTAAAATTTAAAAAAAATTTAAGACAATTTTAAATGACGTAATCTAAAATTCCACAAAATGCATATAAATGGAACCATTTTATATTTAATAATTAGACAAAATACTTTGTTTAAAACATTATTTATTAATTATTCTTCATGTTTCGAAACCTATAGTATCTTCTTCAGGAAACAATGTAAATAAATATTGATATTAGAATTAAAGAGCACTTGAGATGCCTAAATAACAACTATTCATAATTTTCCAATCACCTTTTGGAAACAAACCATCATAATTTAGAAATTATGCGTACAAATACTAAGGGTTTACAGTTTTGTTATTATCTATTCTTGTATTTTTTAATTTCAGTATACATTGTTTCCTGAAGAAGATACCATAGATATCGATACATGTAGAACAATCAATAAATAGTGGTTTAAGTATTTTGTCTAATTATTAATATAAAATGAGGCCACAAAGTAATTTTGTAAATATTGAAGAAGTCATTTTATAATTGACCATTTAATTTATAGATGACTTCTTGTTTAATTTAAATTTAAACATTTATATTTATACTTTACATTAAAGGCTATTTTCAGAAATTGTGCAATGAAGTATATATTATTTCTATTTTTCTATTAATTCAAATATATAATATTAGACACGAACATATTCAATGTTTCTTGTTTTCAAAACAAAATTCAACAAAACATAAAGTAAGCTGATACCTCGGAAACGTACATCGGTAAAGTTAACTCTAATTTGCATCATTTACGAGATTCAATGCAGTGTTGCAGAATTACCGCATTATTTATTACTCTCCTGTCTGCTGAGATGCTGGGATAAATGATGAAAGACAGAACACGTGGCCAATACTTGAGATTGTCACACATTTCGTTATTTATTACGAGTAATTGGCATTCTATTGTAAGGTGTTATCAATTTGAATAGCCATTTGCAACGGAACACGGACAACACATTGTTTATACATATAGCACACCCGTAGAAAAGGGTCGTAAGTCAAAAGAGTAAATTTTACAGAACTGTGAAAACCAAAATTTTTAATGATTAAAACGGAACTGTCATTTATTGTAGGGCCTTCATGCTTTTTATGTAAGTATTTTTTTAATTAATGTTCGATGTATGCAAGGAAAGTGACCTTATTATGAATGTCAACAAGTCGAAAGTGATGGTATTCGAGAAAAAATAAAGCAAGACAACGTGCAAAATACTTGTAGGTAATGAATGTTTGGAACAAGTAGATGAGTTTGTGTGTTTAGGAAGTATGTTTGAAGAAACTGAAAGTCTGAGAAAGATACCGAAAGGAGGGTGACTGCAAGGAATAAAGTGAACGACGCTTTGAATGGAATTATAGCTAATGGGAACTCGTCAACCGAGGCAAAACTAGCGGTATACAATGAAGTACTGGTACTGACACTGATGTATGGAAGTGAGGCCTGGAGCTGGCAGGAGAGGAACGAAAGTAGACTGAATGCAGTAAAAATGATATCGCTGTAGCGTCTATGTGGCAGATCCATTTATGACAGAGTAAAGAATGAAAGAATCTAAAGCTGATCTTAGTATAATGAGTAAGATTAAGAAAGGATCACTAAGGTGGTTTAGTCATATGGAACGGATGAATGAGGAGAGAATAGTAAGGAAGATATATGACGCAAGTGTTGATGGCATCAGAAATAGAGTACGTTCGCGAAAGACCTAAGCATGACCAGGTAAACCAGATACTGGAGTATGGTCCTGTTAGAAGCCTAAATGTATGAGAAGTATGAATGTGGATGAGGCGAGAACTGTGTGTCAAGACAGAAGAGTATGGCGCTCAACTACTCTGCCAACCCCCGCGGGGAAATGGCGCGATGGTAAGTTAGTTAATTAGTTTATTGATATACTTATAGATGAAATTATTACGTAAGAATCGCAATTTCCATTGTTTACTGCGAGGAATTATGAATAAGCAGACCCGTTGAAAAAACAATAGGGGGCGATCGCAGACTTCACTACTCCGAAATAAAAAGTCAATTTCACTTTTTTTACTTACTACACATTTTTATGAGATGAGTAATGTATACATTATTTAATATCCCTATCCAAAAGGCAAGTGAGGCGAAGCCTTAGGGCAGTATTTTCAAGTGTAATGAAATGAAATATGAAATAATTTTTACTAAAGCAAAATGAATGCAAGGAAACAAATTATTAGATTATTTAATAAATAAATGTAAAAAGTACAAAATAAATGTTTGAAGAAACTATCTAAAATATATGTTGGAATTCAAAGCAATGAGCTTAACGTCGAGAGACAAGAAAAGTTCTTATGTTTAAAGTGTATATAAGTCAGTGTACCTATTGTACATGGATAAAGTATTTTAAATCACAATTTTTTTAAATATATAAATATACCCTTTCTGTGATGAACATACGGAAAAAATCACCACCGGAACACGAACCCGAAACTTTATATTGCCAGTGAATATACTATGTAATAAAATTTGTTATCAAATATGAATAAATAATGCTAATTAAATGTATTAATTATAAATATATACATATAAAATCAATTTTATCGAAACATATTGTTATTTTGCTACCGGGATTCGAATCTGTATCTCTTTTTCGAATCCGGAGAAGGTGCATTACCAACTATGCTACAGCGCTAGTAATTTTGACGACAAATTTTCGAATCTATATGTTGCACTTTTTCAAATTAATACATCTGTTGTTCCATTATTTGAAAACCATCTACATTGTTTTTATGGAATCTCTAATATATTTGAATAAACCGATAGCAGACGTCAGAATTAACAATTATTTTTTATTTAATTTTAGAGACAGCAATTATTTTTTATTGAATTATAAAGACAGCTTATGTATTATTAAGGAGAACACATTTTTATTGTGAAGTTGTAATTATTCAGAACATAGGTATGTGATATTTTAAATACAAATTAAATGTATTAGAAATATATACATATAAAATCAATTTTATCGAAAAATATTACTGTTGCGCTACCGAGATTCGAATTTCTTTCCAAACCGGGAAAGGTGCATTATCCAAATTTGTCGTCAAAAGTACTGTCGTTGTAGCATAGTTGGATAATGCACCTTCCCCAGTTTGGAAAAAGTTCCAGGTTCGAATCCCGGTAGCGCAACAACAATATTTTTCGATTAAATTGATTTTATATGTATATCTTTCTAATTAATACATTTAATTAGTATTTTAAATAACGTATTACGCACAAAAAATATACAACTGAATAAATTCATGCAATATTTTTGGATTTCGATATATTTATTATTTTGTCTTGTCAGAATTTTGTCACTGGATTTTTCTCTGACATTATCTCACTGATATTTTTAATATAAGTGCCATTCTTTTGTTTTGATATCAAGTGTAATTTTTATTACTGAAAATACAATATAAAAACTTGTTAAATTACACCATAAATTATATTGTAGTTGTAATTTAGTACAAATAGATGTTCACCTTACTAGTATGAACCTCTCAAAATCTATTATTTCTTAAAAATGAACATGTCATGATTTCTATTAGTGCTTAAAATTCTTAAACTATTATCTTAAGCAGTTTATTATTGTGCCTAAATATAATCTCGAGACAAAAGTATTTTCGTGTGGTGAGCCTACATAGGATGTGTAATTAAATATTTGTATAACCTGTTCAAAAGCTGTTTATTGGATTAGATTTATAACGAGGATTCAATCAGAGCTGAAGGTCCGGAGTCGCCGTAGCAACAGTCGTCTCGTGTAGATTGAAACACATACTTTGAATAGTTTCCCTGACGCAAAAGATTAATCACGGCCGTATTCATATAAATCAATTGTCGGCCAAACTCGGCGCCTTAAGTCGACGAATTACAAGAGTAAATTGAAATTTTAAGTTACAGAAATTGTTTTAACCAAAACTAATAATTTACTCTCGGCGGAGAGGCTGTGTATAGAGAGGCTATATATAGAGAGGTTGTATATAATAGGCCTCGTGTAAATGTCTTGTTCCAAGAGCGAGTGTGTTGCCATTCATTATAAAGCCTTATTAAACATGATATATTGACCAGGGTGGAAACGAAATTTCGATGTTCCTTAAACGTAGACTATCGCGGTTGATATAGTTATACTCTCTCTGCACAGTTTTTCAAATACATTTAAATCAGATAACTCTATGGATTCTTCTATGGAAATTGAATATCGTATTGGATAAACTTATTACGCGCTAAAAAAGCTTTCAGCCAAGACCTAAATTTCAATTTGAATGATAGTGATACGATGTTACAGTTATCTGTACTTTATATTTGATTTATTTTTGTAGCATAAATAGTACATATGAAAATAAAGGTAATTACTTTACTAGACGTGGTTTGTTCTAAAGCAATTACCTGTACAGTTTTTAAAAGTTGTAATTATTAAGGTACAATCGTTATAAAGTTAAGTACGTAAGTATAATGACGCTATACAAATTATCCATTATTATTATTATAATGTAAATTAAGTTATAAAAAGTTATGTAAAAAAAGTACAATCAGAAGTTATAAAATGTTATTGTAAAAAAAGTTATAAAAATATTTTTGTCCATAGTATAGTTGGAGACAAAAGTGTGTAGGTATATGATAAATTAGTTTAATTTTGCTTTCTACCCACATCAAGCAACCACTTTGTTATTTTTGGTTTAAAATCGTTAATCACTTTAATGTCTAATAGCAATTTGTTAAAAATATGCGGTGCATAAAACAAGAAAGTTCGTTGACCGAATTTGGTACTCATTTTTGGCACTGAAAAGTATCCCAAGGCTTCGCTTCTAGTTTTATTTGGATCGGATAGTGGAAGTAAAGTTATTTAAAACAAAAATAGTTTTAAGATTGATCTGGTAAACAGTTGTCTTATATCCAAATCTTAAAAGGATTTATAGAGTTCTTCAGAGTTATGTCTAAATGCTCTTTTGTTTACTACTCTGAAGACCCATTTCTGAGCCTTAATTACAGAATCCATTGAAATAAGAGCTGCACCGCCCCATGCACATATTGCGTAACTGATGAGACTCTGACAAAGTGAGGAGTATACCATTTTTAATAAAGTAATATTCATGAAGCTGCGTAAAATTTTGAAGATATAAATTAATTTTCTCACTTTGGACCTTACTCGATCGATATGAAGTGACGATCGATATAATGGAATCATGGACACTCACTAAATCAATGAAATTACAGAGTCGCATTTGAGATGTGGATTTATAGACAACTTTATAAAGTAAACTAGATTGATGGGGTCTCTCATAATAAAACGATGATTTAAAGGCGAATAGAAAAAGAAATCCTTAAAACAATAATAAATCAAAAAAATTCCATGTGTCATGAAACATCCAGAAAAATATCAGATTCCGCATTTCATCATTTGAGGAAAAGATGCTAGTAGAAGAGGCTTGATTCAATAATCAAAATCAACGGATGCAGGAGGTCGAAGGTTAATTTCGATCTACTAAAAATAAGATAATAATTGGTTCAGGAGGTTTATTAAGTAGTCGGCCACTAGAAAAAGAAAAAGAAAAAATATTGGTAAAAAATGATTGATACTCTAGTATCACACTAATTCTTTAGCGTATAAAGCATTACTTCACATTTTTTGAATTAAATAAATAAAATTAAATAAATAATTAATTCATAAAAAAATTTAAAATCTGATGTTACATTGAGCATTCAATTCATGATAAAATATCTTCTGAGATGAGATGTTGAGATTGTCGTACATGGTCTATGCACATCTGTTGGTTTAATATTCTCTTCATGGTAAATGCAATAGACACCATTTAAAATATTTAATCAACAGAATTTGTCTTTAAGACCGCTATCGTCGTGACATGTGCACTTTAAATTATCTAATATTTTATTTTGGTATATTTTTTTAATTATTCAATTTTTACTAATTTTTATTTGTTTTTTAAATATTAAATTAAAAATTAAAAAGCTAAATATTAAATTAATTAATTCAATGTTGATCGAGTAATGTTAGTGTGGGCCAAAAATATTAAAATTACAGACGGAAATTATTGCGTGAGGTAAAAATTATGTTAATTTTTTACTGTACTCTTTAGGGGACTAGATTATATTTGAAAATCCGAGCTCGAGCGAGATGAAGTACCGAATCGCCTGGAGTTATGTTTTAATAATGCACGGATATACTGTCCCTTCAGCTGTTAATAATTATCGATGCCTATAAACATTTCATAACATAATAAACACACTTGTTACAATGTGCGTGTCACTTCGGAACTCCGTTGCTGGAGTTACTCGAAATAAACCATACTGAATATAGATGCAGTACATCTGTTGTAGTAGTCGCGAGAGGGGCAGGAAAGAATTTAATAAACGTTTAGTAAAATAAAAATATTATTTTACATAAAAATATTATTTTAAACCTTAATTAATTTCGATCTGTAAATTCGGATCGATAGGATCCAAATGAATTACGCAATCTCCAGTTAACTAGCACATTTTTTGTGGAGAACCTAAATATCACTGCACTTCCGGAACTGTAGAGAACACAACTTCTTCATGGTCCGAGCGTTAAGTATGGCGCTACTTTCTGACGGCAAAAGAACAAGATTTTGACAGTTCGGTGTCAGAAGACAATCTGTCCCCCCCTTCGGTGAAATCCCTAAGTCATTGGTTGGCCAGAGCAGGACAGGTACAATAAGGTATATTATATTGGAAAGACAAAATGCACCGGGAGTAGGTACTCGTCTTGCGTCAACAACTGGGTTGGACTCGTCGACATATGTATGTGTGTTACATATGACGGAATATAAAAAAATTTCTCGTGATAAACGCACACTTTCGCACAATATATTTTATGTTGATATTAACAGCTGTTAGTATATGATTTTTTTTCATGCTAGCTGACACGAAGTGACGGATGGACGTAGGAATGAACATATTTATCCATGCAAGGTAAACGATTGATTTTTCACATTAATTATATTTCATACTTACATAAACAGACTAACGAAGTTGCAAAACACGAGGTATGGAGAGTGAGGTGGACGCGTAGATGAAGTCCTACCCACGTAGGCAGGCCTAACTACCCACCTATGGTGCTCCAACGAGTCACCTATACCCGAATAAGTTCCTTATATATCTATCTACTGTTGTGGCACTCTTCCAGGTCTTCTTCGGTCCAAAATTGTGCCCTGTGCTCCTGCATAATGCATAATGTGGTCAAAGAATTGGAACAATCTTTGTTGAATTTGTTGCAGGGTTGAGACATTCGTGCCTCGTGCTGTCCACTACTTAAATAAAAATGTATATAAATAATATGTAAATAGATAAACATACGACGCTACATACCTTAAACTACTTCTCAATATAGTTGCCACCATTATAAAGACACTTGTCATAACGGGCACCAATTTTTGTATACCTTCATCGCAAAACGACGCCGACTGAGATGAAAACCATGTATATACTCCGTCTTTGAGTTCATCATAGTCATCAAAACGCTTGCTACCAAGGATCTGCTTCAGATAAAGTAAAATATAGAATCAGGATATAACAGGACACACTTGACGATTAATGTCAACTGGTTTCATGTTTCGCGCATACAAGAAACGAATCACGGACCGTATCTCACAATCGGTGGGCCTATCTATTGTTTTGAACATTTCAACCACTCACTACAAGATGGCCACATTGTGTAAATGTCTCTAACATTGCGTATGGGGAGTTAACATATAAAGGAAATCATTGCGCATGCCCAACATCGCAACCGCAGCGCTACACCAGTAATATCCGGCAACGTTACTTACTTAAAAAACGCGCCTCGTAAGAGTTATACTATATACATTTCGTTTCTTCACTCCCGAAAAAATTATTAACATGCATAGAAACGTGATATGAGAATATATAATAGTTTAGTTAAACAAATGCAAAAAGATGTTCGATCTAAAATAGATTAAGTAATTTTTACTTAAAATAGTCGGAATCCATCCGATCTGCGTAACACCGAACAACATAATCACACGCTCTCATAAATTCTTCTCACATAGTTACATACTTTACATAGTACTTAAGAAATGTTGTAAAAATGTCCGAGTTATGATATGTCACGTTGGCCATCTACCGCATTAGATGTACGCAAGAGGTCACCTACCGAGATGACAACACAATTCTTACTCTCGCGGTGTAAGAGTAATCTCCGCCCAGATCGCCGCCGCAGCATCGCGGCGGCGGCCGCACTTTATTGGCGCAGATAGGGGCAAAGCTCGAGCGATATGCAAATGCAACTTCCGTAAATTCTATCCAACAAGGTTACACAACTTAAAATACTGACTAAAAAAAACGAAAGTGCTCTGGACAGTTTTTAAAGTAAAATTTGAGGCCTATCTTTGGAGCGGTTTTAAAAAATAGATCATGGCTTATACGCTGCAACAATGAGCATTATACATGCTTCGATTGGCAATCATGGGTTTTTAAAAATACAAAGTATGTACATTCCAATTTTGTGTGAGTAAACCACAAAACCGAGAGACCGATCAGCAGGAAAGCATAGAAAAGACTATCAGCAGAGCTCAACAAGAGAAACAGAGCAGATCGGATTACAGTCCAAGAAATTTTAGCCAGATAAACTAAGTTAGTGGTTTTATCTACATATTTTGGAATTACATACTTTTCCAAGAGGCAACTCAGGGCCAAAACTGACTATTGAATTAGATTACACGATTAAGCTCTATACTCTGTTTAATGAGATAAGTTTTTCAAAGTTAATCAAAATAGGAATTTTTCCGAATATGATCAAACAGAAAACATTAAAGTCACTAATTAAACCAGACCAGGATGCAGGAACTTAGAAAAGCCCAAGCAAAAATGAAGTGACAATAGAGATCACGAGAGACGTTAGTGTCTTAGAGATTGAAAACTGGAGAGAAATGCCGCAAAATAGAGATTAATGGAGGTAAAACTTCAGTGGACCAAGACAAGTGGTTGTATAGTCAATAGTGATACTGTAATTACTGTATTAATTTATTGTTCGGTATGTTATATCTGATTGTGTACTTCTTTAAATAAAATTTACAGGTTTTCGATTGGCGGCCATGCCGTATTATATTACAGCAAGACTAAACTGTCACATAGCATGACTGCCATCTAGTGATTCTATGTCGAGACAACGTGGCCATAAATTTCTGGGAATTCCATGATTTATTGCTGTCTCGAGTCCCGAGACTTTAAACAAAACGACCCCAGACTCTACTTTTTTCTGATGTTATTCATTTTAACTAAGTTGAGGTAATCCCGTCTGACCATTGTGCTTACAGCAGGTAGTGACTCAGCGACGAGCGGTTCATGTGTAGGTAGGTACATAAAAAAATAGTAGTTTCATAGTTTTTAAATTCGTAGTTTTGAAAAATCATACTAACTAGTGTAGTGTCTTCTGGAATGATGATCCGACCACATCACTCGGGGGACAAATAATCGTTGGACAAACGCATTCATTCAGTTGTACTCGACAGGAATCAATAGGCTGACAGACTGTCCTAAAATAGATGATGGCAACAGTGGCAGTGATACGGAAATAGTGGTAGCTAATAATAGTAAACAGAGAAAAGTAGGAGATATTTGGGGAGGCACTCATCCACCAGTGGATAATTATGATGATGATAATGGTGCATTCGTGACAATCTAAAGAAAGTAATTTGGCGGTAGGATTTTTCGCAACCTAAGTCAAGTAAATTATAATCAAAATTAGCCTAGCTCATGAACTCTAGGCAATCATTTTACAGTTAGAAACTGCGACTCGTTGGTGCAAATTCATGTTTCAATCCCCTCATAGCATAGCAGCAGCCATAAGCGATTCATACATATGGATGTTTATATCTTGTTTAAAAATAGCATGTAGTATGACGATGTGATCTGGACTATGGACCATAATGGACACGTCATACGATGATGGGCCACGATTTTTATTTACTTCTGATGGTGTAGTTTTCATATTGTATTTAAAAAAAATTACGTCATCACTTGACTGAGAGGTAGTACTTCAATTTAAAATATTTTGTGTTACCTATAATAATTTGGTTCCAATGAAATCTATACATTTAAAAAATATTATATATAACCGTTATATTCTAAAAAACAATGACAATAATCTACATTTGAACCCATAGGTATATACTGGATACAAAAAATACTGATAATTTCCCTGTAGGTATATTAATAGATGTTAAAACTACAACAAAAAAACAATAAACCTTGTATAAATCAAAAATACATTTACTAAAATAAATTCCAAATAGTTAATTCATGCTATAAACTAACTAAAATGGAATGATCTTTAACTCGATCGGTAATGCTAATAATGCTGCAAATTATTTTATAGAGTCGATCGATGAACACATTCAAAGATTTTCAACTACAATGATTAGAAAAATAATACCTGTTAATTTTCATATTGTATTATTATAGATGTATGCATATATATATTTTATTTGTTGTAAAAAAATTCTTTCATTCTGGTATTATATAAATGTTGATAGCCACCCCCATAATTCAAAATCTCTCTTATTTGGAGGTGCATCACTCTACTATGATTTTATTTTTACTATCGAATATATAAATAAACTCTAAATTTTCTTGATGCGTCAGAATTATACGAATACGAACCATGGGATGACGTGGGAATTGAATCAATTATCCTATTAAACGATCCCAAATCATCAGATACGGATTTACGTCTAATCGTTTTCGATTTATATTGGAATTCGACATGGACCTCATCTCCCTTTATATGAAAGGCAGTGCCGGCCCTAACCTCTGTGGCGCCCTCGGGCGAGATTTTTCTGGGCGCCCCCATCCCTGATTTAAAAAAAAACGGTGAATCTGTTGAACCATTCACTCAGACTCTCAGATTCCGCAGCTACAACATCCTCCTGCGACCAGAGCCTCTTTTTCATGATTCAATCTTGCATTGATGATAAGGTGGAGAGTGTTGTATTACATATGTCTCTCAAGTTTCTTTTCACATGTGCAAAATATTCCAGTTTCCGAATCTTCGTTGATTTCTTAGCTCATTTCTCAGTTATTATTAAGATTACAGCCCAGGTGAGTTTTTCGCTCAGTTTTTTTTAACGGCACCCCATAAGCTATAAATGTTATGATACTGGAGAATTATCTACCATTCTCCAGGGCAACACAGTTACCCCGTTTTGCTTGGCGCGCCGTATTGCTCGGCGCCCCGGCTTCTCGCTCCCCCCTCGGGCCAGCCCTGATGGGAGGAGTGTTAAAATCCATCAGCCTGAAATTAGTACAGAATTCATAATCGGACGCTTAAGTATTAATGCTGCATACAACAGATACCCTTCTCCTCACAAAAAATGTAAGTACGGTTTGAAGGGGAATAAAATGTCAAATTACACAAAATCTTAAACGGCATGTGGTTCACAAATATGAAAAATTCAAATCATTATATTTAAATGGTTTATTACTCAAGGTTGATTTATTTCTCAACATATATTGGTAAAACAAATTAGCTATAAATTAATCAACTAGAAAGAATCTATTTATCGAAAAAATATTCACTTGCTACCGAAATTCAAACCTAGACCTCTTCCTTTCCAAGGAAACATATAAACCATTTCACTACAACAATCGATTACGATTTTGACAAATATAGAACTGATATCTATATATTTTTACAAATGATTCGTTTATTATACAATTTTAAAAAAAGTCTACTTTATATTGCGTTAAATCTTAAATACCTTTGAATAAATCACAGTAGGAGACAACAGAATAAATTAATTTATCCATTTTATATCAATTTTGGAAAAACTTTGATAAAACTTATGTATTTTTAAGGAGAACACGACAAAAAAGTGTTCTGCTAAAAAAACGCTTTGATAACATGCGCCTTTACTGCAGTGAGTAGTGAGGCTCGATGACTTGATAATACAAAAACCCATCTACAAATTGACATTTTTTTCAAGATTTTTAATTGATTTTTAGCTAACTAAACTGAAAGTGATAAATAAGCAAATCAAATTTTAATAGATATATAAATGTCATTTCACTTTTGAATACTGAAAAGTAGAACACAACGACCTATCACGTAATACGTTGTTGTTTTATTATTTTAATAAACTTCGATCCGATGAGATAAATTTTAGATTACTACTCTTCATGTAGTTAGGAAATAAATATTTGTAAATACTAATTAAATGTATTAATTAGAAAGATAAACATAAAATCAATGTTATCGAAAAATATTGCTGTGTGCTACCGGAATTCGATCCTGGATCTCTTTCCAAAGCGGGGAAGGTGCATTATCCAACTATGCTACAGCGACAATACTTTTGACGACAAATTTTTGAACCTATATGTTACACTTTTTCAAATTAATACATCTAGTCAAACGGCGACCTTGAAGCGGTGCGGTAATTCGTGAATCGAAGAATATCATTCAATTAAGACGTCGCGTCTATAAAGTGTATTCTAAAGGACCCTAGACGAAGATAGTGATAAATTTACAGTCCACCTTGGAGATGTCTTGAAGAACTAGATTGTGGTGAGTGCAAACCTCTTTCCGTATATCCTGTTTTCTTCCGGCATCTATGCTTTTACGCAACATTTGGTATATCATAAGCCATACAATATTTTTCGATATAATTGATTTTATATGTATATTTCTAATTAATACATTTAATTAGTACTTAAAATATCACAGACCTATGTTCTGAATAATTATAACTTCGCAATAAGAATGTGTTCTCTTTAATAATGAAATATTTGTATTACAGATAGAACCGTTTATTCCAAATAAATGTGCAAATATACTCAAAAAAAAAAAATTTGTAGTTAGGTTTTTGTATTATTCAGCCAATGATTTCGAGAAAAATCTTTAATTGAAAGGACCCACTGACTGTCAACTATTAATGATGCCAGACAACGTAAGCATTTAATCTTCATACCATAGATATCTGAACCTGAATCAAGAGTGAAAAATCTTTAAAGAATCTCTGCAGAAAGAACATCTTTCAACATAAATGTTTTGACATTACAATGCACAATTGCACGATTCAATTCCCCTATAAAACACATATATTCTGCCCTTAACAATCGTCTCGCAACTCGATTCGTGCATCTATTTCGATTGTTCAATAGGTACCATCAGTACTCGATACCTCGTACAGACCAGTTTTGTAAAGGTAAGAAATTTATTAATTTTCTGTAAAAAGTGAAAATATTGTGTTCGTTTTAAGTATTTACCTTTTTCTAGAATTGGTTGATCAAATTATATAAAGATTTAATGAAAAGGGTTTTTTTTCAATTAAAGCAATATTAACACGAAATAAACAATGAGATTATATCGAGAGTCGTACAAACTTCATGCATGCTTAACAAATTTACTTTTAAAATTATTTATTTCTGGCGTCTCTATCGGGTTTTACTAAAAGGTATTTGTAATTCACAATAATATAAAATTGATTGCTTTTAAAAATGGAATAGTAGATAATCTCAATTGGAAATATTACAGATTACAGAGTTCAAATTTTATTGAAAATATATATTGAAAATGGAGAACGCGTTTTTACAGATAGGGAAAGGTGCATGTTCGAATCTCGGTAGCAACTAAATATTTATTCGATAGTTTTTTTCTACACAATTTTCTAGTTGATTCATTAAATTTGCATTAACTATTTTTAGGTATAAATAGTACGTAGATACTTTCGATTTATTTTCGGTGACCGGCTAATTTAAAAAAATGCAGAGTTCGCTTAGCCTCCCCGTTCCCCAGATTTGACGGCGCCTGATTTCTTTTTGTTGGGTTACTTAAAAGGCCTAGTTTACATGAACAAACCGGCAACAATTCAGGAGCTTAAACAAAATATTCGTGCAGAAATAACAAATTTGGAGACAGAATGGTTACGTAATGTAATGCAAAATCCTTTAGAAAGAGTAATTATTTGTCAACAAGAAAAAGTAGGTCATTTAAATAGTGTTATTTTCCACACATATATTTTAAAAAAGTTAACAAAGTACACTTTCATGTCATAATATTTATTTTAAAATAAATATTATAATTACAAATGTTATATGCATTTTACATCAGTTATCCTAGTAATAGTTGTCTAAATATTATAAAAGGATAATTAAAACTTAACACTTAAATATAATTTTCTTCTTCAGGATGTTATTAACTAATCATAAAATATTTTTAGGTATAAATAGTACGTAGATACAATTTTCGACCTACACATATAAAATTAATAGTGTTTAATTTTAATATCCATTTGGTAATTTATATTATATATTATTATTTTTCCATCGGTAACTGGTTAATAAATGCGTGCCTATTAATGTACTACATATAACTAAAATGTAGATAGAAATTGAATCATCCTAATTAAATATCTGATTATCCTTACCGTATCCTTTTTATACGAGACATTATTTATCGTGTTTAAAAATAGAAACATCGTTATTACAATATTACCGTACAAAATATCGATACATTATAAAACAAATAATATATATCTCATAGCGACGAAGCTATTTTTTATTAATGGAAAAATATGGAAGTTTGAGTAATTACAGGGCTTACGACCTGTCTTCGGCTGGCTTAAGTGATTACTCTATACAATGTGACGTCCACCATTCAACCCAATCAACTTACATATCCATCAAATTTTTGAAAGTTGTATATACGTTAATATGAAAAATCACTTCGAATACCACTACATATCGTTACATTATATTTTCAACATTGAAAAATAAATTTTACGGTAACAATAGCCATAGCTGCACAGAAACTATATTTGCACAAGTTCGATTTTCGAGTAATTATGAGTACTTTTGACAATGAAAACTTCCTTATTAAGGAATATTTTATATTTTTTGTTCGAGAACATGTTATTAAGTCCGTTATATTCAGACTTTGTTAATAATCATTTTTGTGTACAAAATATGTACATGATATGGTAACTTTAGTGTGTTTTTACGGTGTTGAGTAAGTGCCGTTAAAAACTAAGCGGCCAAATCACTATTACAATGTTTGGTTTAACAATGTGATGTAGTGGTCCTCCATCAAGCTATTAATCAACAGCATTCTTCGCTTAATTGCGGTGTCGATAAATGTCAGAAATCAATGCGTAAGACATGAGATGCTCACATCATTGTTGATGATCATTCGCAACAGAGAAACACCCTGTTTATATTACATTATCATGCGTTTATATACTTGTTCTGTTTCAGAAATACAGGGTGTTCCAAAAGTCTTTTTCATTTTGGTTCATCCGCTGCGCCAACGCAACGAGCGGGAAAGTGGCGGGGCTATTCTGATTGCTAGTCGCGCCCTTGGAAATTCAATATCTATGGAGCGTGTCCTTAGCAGTTTGTGAAATTTTCCCTGGAAAACTGATATCCCGACGACGTGACATAAAATGCCCTCCACGTTGCCCCGACATGACACCATTTAACTTTTCCTATGGGGCTACCTCAAATCAAAGATATACAGTAATAATCCTCCCTCTCTGGATCAATTAAAATAAAATATCCGAGAAGAAATGGCAACAATCATCAAAAATACGAGCCGAGCAGTTCTCAGAAATTTTGCCTCCCATTTATAAGAGTGCCAGCGAAAGAACGGATCACATTTAGAAAAATAATATTTTTTTTTTAAAATCCTAGGGACTGTACTTAAATGCAAAACAAACATTTTTTTTATTAAACCCATCCATTATTTAATTACAGAATTGTTATTATGAAAAAACACTTTTGGGACACTTGTAATATAAAAATAATATTTGAAGACAATCTGTATGATCTCATAACTTTAATTAAAACTGTTATAAAGAAGTTGATATTTTCTCATTGAGTTTACCATATTTTAAAAAGGCTGTCGCTATAATAAAATAACTTAGTAACCGGAATGCATGTATAGCCTCGGAACAATAAGATATCATCTGATTTGCTGGCTTTGTATAAAATATTATGTTCATTGAATAATAATGAAGAATTAAATAAATAAGATTTGCGAATTTGCTCTAGATCAACTGTCATTTTTTGAGTGAATTAATAGCATTTTTTTAACTATTATATATAAACGGTATGTATTTTTACTACGTAGTCCAGCGTATTGTAAGCTTCGTGTAAAAGTGCGCGCACAATACGGCGGACAATTCCTCTCCCGGTATAGCCTTGCGCCTGCGCGGGATCTGTGTGCCCGATCATGTCGGCCGCCATTTGTATTCAATGCGCGCGAGCTAATATGGCGCGAGAATTATTGACAACCGGTAATTTATTTCGTAGCTGAGGCAATTTCTTCGGGAATACCGCGGACCGGACTCCGTTCCTCTTCAAAACCCGGTATTCGAGACGCAGGACTTAAAAATTCGAAGGCAATTCGAAACCTACAAACAAAAAGGAACATCGTACCAATACCTTCCCTTCGCACTTCTCGTATCCAATTTGTGTATTGTTTTCACCCATGTTGTTATGTGCCGTTTTATTGGAAATATACGATGAAGAAATCTAGATGGGGCATTATATCATTATAATACGATAAGTGATTGTTATGGTCAGGAGTTGGAAGAACGTAGATATTGAGGAATTTCTGTAGTGTGTATATCAATTTTTTAACACATGTTATCGCCGGTTGTGTGATCAGTAGTAACTTTTTACTATAATATAAAAAGTTACTAAAGTAAAAAAATGAGCTAAAATGGGTTGTTTGATCGTTAGTAAAAAAATATTTATTTCTCTAAAGTACATCTCGCATTTTACTCTGAGATATCCGATAGTAAAAATGAAAATCGATAGTTAAATATGGCGAACTCTTGACAGCTATTCCAAAAGTCATTTGACACATTGATTCTTTAAAAGTTGCAGTATACGACAATTAATAATTCAATATCCCGCTATTTTAGTGATGAGAGTTCGTCCGATGATGGTTTCGTTTTTATTATACATTATTACGCATAATGCGAAAAAATTTCACCACCAAAGTGACAGATATCGAACGCCTAGGCGAAAAAAATCTACGCATGAAATAAAGCATTCTTCATGATTATTTGTCATACCTATAGACATCGTCATCTATGCTTTGACAGTAGTTAATTTGATGTATCAACAACCCGCAAATGATTTTTACTACGGGGGTTAGTAAAAAGTTACCATAGTAAAAAATTACTTCTGATCACACAACCGGCCCTCGGTGTTATTAGTTAACACATCATCTATATTAGTGATCTGATGATGCATCGATTATCAGCTAAGAATAAGATGCTTGGACAATATAAACGTACCTAGAAATACGTACTCATTAAAACTCAAAAAGATGAAGAAGAAAATAAAATTGATCCCAAATTTTTTTTTTTTTGTTTTGATACAACCTCTCGTAACATGAAAAAATCATGAGAGACCCCGTTTCTCATTGATGTAAAATATCCTATTGGTAATACGCATGTATGGGACAATCGTCATTATGGATGACTTAAACGAAAGAGAGAAATGATCAGCCGGTGGTGAAATCGATGTTATCGAGGTATCGATTGAAGACGCGTAAGTAAACTGAGAAATTAAGACTACATCTTTGATTCCTTAATGACGATTTACGCGTTCAAAAATTTAAATATTTCATTTCACATCCCTGTAGTTTTGTATTTAGTAAATAACTACTCTGAGAATACGGTACCTACCTAAATATTTTAGTAATTTTTTTAACATACCTACATATTTAGCCTACCTAAAAGAATACAGTTCAAAAAATATTTTTTTAAATGCAGAAATTTCATTCATTCCTTCTTCCTTAATAAACTGTACACATAACATACATATTTAAAGTATCAATCACTTTTAAAAGGCATATTTTTCTAGTGTTCACTCACTACTCCAGTATGGAGTTATTGAGTGGGGTGGAGCATACAATAACATAATGAACTCATTGAAAACAATATAGAGAATAATTATTAAAGTAATATTAAAAAAGATCAACTTTTTCATTACAAGTACTTTTTGCAAAATCACAGTTCCTAAAATAGAAAACATTTACAAGAAACCTCAATTAATCAGTTACTCAAAGTAAATAGTACTGGAAATCTTGAAACAAGTAGGTAAATCATTAAGATTTAAAAATAATTTAAAACACCAAACACTATCAGCAATATTTCATATACTTGGGGATAAAAAAACTTCAATAGCCTCCATACACAAATTATAGACATAACGTATATAATATAACTAAAAAAGAAATTAAATGAACACTTAGATTACAAATGTATAACTTCTAACTCTGTATAAAATATTAGTGTAAGTCCCTCTCTAAGCACAAAAGTTAGTCTCTTTTTTGGAGAGGTAAGCGATACATAAAATTATGTAACTTTAGTTTTGTAACAGATTCATTAAACTCATATATTATATAAAATTGTAAACATTTCTAAATAAAAAAAACAACATATACACATACGCACATGCGTGAAGTTGACGCATAACCAAGAGAGTACTAATTATACTCACAACTTTTTTATTATCAACTGATTTATTTTATCATTCCATGTTTATTAAGCTAACTGACTTACTCCGGTCTCTCGCGTGACTGTCTGAAATGCAAACCATCATACTACCGACGTGTATGAATGAAACATGAATATAGAAGTCTACAAATATCTTAAAATCTTTATTAAGAAGCTTTGTAGCCATTTAAAATGTATATATATATATATATATTTATTTTTTTCCCGGTTAGGGAAGAGATCCAGGTTCGAATCCCGGTGGCGCAACAACAATATTTTTCGATAAAATTGATTTTATATGTATATCTTTATAATTAATATATTTAATTCATATTTAAAATGTATATATTAGTATTAAAATTTGATGTTAAGAATGCATAAATTTATAATTTATATTTGTATATCTTTTCTTCTGTATTTTTTTAACATAAATATTATTTTATAACGTGTATGTATAACAAATTGTACGGTGTTTGAATAAACACATAGTATGTTAATAGGTTTCCCTATTATATCTCCCCTCCTGTTCATATTAGCCTCACCCACAACCACTTTTACTTTTCACCGAAACCCCACTTTCTTACCCTCCACACCATGTAGTCGACAAAATATCTTCTAGTTTTAAGTTTTAGTTTATTACTGATGATGACGCAGTAAGCGTTGAAAACGTTTTAATTTTAATTAAATTGTAATGTGAAGAAAACAACATTGTGTTTTATTTAATTAATTCATGAATTTTTCTAAAAGGCAATTTTTTAAAAGTTAATTATTAGACATATTGGGTAAATAATAATCTTAATATAATCATTTTAATAATAATCTAAGCATATTAAATGTGCGACAACTAGATTGACTGTTAGGTCTGCAGTTATGTTGTTGGACATGATTAAGTATATCATTTCGTGATTTTATCAACGGAGACAGATTAAAAGTATTCGAAGACATATTCCCCCTGAGGCAGCTCGTCTACTCATTGTGGTGTCACGTATTGAACTTCTGTAATAGTATTTATGCTGGCGTTCCAATATTTCAGTTGGATAGATTTCAATCTATTGTTAATGTAGCTTTACGGAAAATATATGAAATGTCTAAATTCTTTTTCATAAGATTCCTTTTGCACGAACTATTATACATCGGCTTCGTTTCCCTAAAAGAGTAGAGAAAATAAATTGTGCTGGTTGTCGTACAAGACGACACATAACATGGAGCCTCTGTATCTTCAAGAGTTCTGGATTTCAAACAACTTGAATGGCGGACGTCAAACTCTCAGGTCAGCCGCAGGAAGTGTTTTAGAATACATCAGCCATTGCCAGAAGTAAACAGACTTAAACCCATTTTATCCTTCGTCTAAGAAACAGTATATAAGAGACTTTATTTTAAATGCATTTTTTCACAAAATTATGTCCATAAGTTTGAATATAAACTTTTAATTCTAACTACCAGTGTAGGACAAAATAGTTCATGTGCAAAGCGCCATTGGGGTGAATTTTTTCTATTGGGAAAATAATAATAAATATATTATTAAGGGAACACATTCTTATTGTGAAGTTGTAATTATTCAGAACATAGGTATGTGATATTTTAAATACTAATTAAATCTATTAATCGGATAATTTACGTTTGCCGGATTAGAAGAGATCCAGGATCGAATCCCAGTAGCAACAACAATATGTTTCGATAAAATTGATTTTATATGTATATCTTTCTAATTAATACATTTAATTTGTATTTAAAATAAATATGTCATTTTCTTGTTGCGAGTGAATTGTTGCACAAATGCATTGTTACAAATGCGCCGCCTTTCGGGATAAAATATATCTCCAGAGGTGCGCAACGCGATTCATTATTCAAGGGCATGGATTTATCGGTCCATTTTGCTATAAAGGGAATGTGTTATCATGCGCAGACTGGTTGTTACAATCATGCGCGATACATAGCGGCCATCACATTTATCACAAGATCAGAGTAAACTGGTGATAACTATTACTAACGCCGACACTGCGCTCCGCTCATCATACTTATCAGGGTCGGAAGTATAACGAAATAATGGTTTACTGTCACAAACTATTTAATAGGATGTTGAAAGATTTAACTCAAATGAATTGTCCGGATAACATGAAATTGAACATTTAAACATGGATTGGTGCACTCGCACAAACATACTGATCAAACCAATAATAATTGTCATAAATTTCTTCAAAATAATATATTGATTGTCCCCCTTGCAATTCCTTTTGTTCGGTCTGATACCTGTTAACTAATTTCTATGTACAATTACTTGTAAACTATGCTCGTTTCAACACAGATTTTTCTAGTGAGACAGGCCAAGTCCAACCACAATTATATATACAGGGCGTAATAGACCTAGTTCACATTACTTTATGGGTGGATACTTGACTAAATTACCACACGAAAATATTCAAGGAATATGTGCTTATCTCAACCATGTTAGAGATTTTTAGTTGTTCCGTATTCGTAATAAATTATATTAATTATTATTTTTTTATAGGTGAACACATAAACTTTCATACTTATTCATTCAATCATATTATTGTTAACTATAGTATACCGTAACCAGATTTTAGTTTATTTATATTCACTTAACCTATTCCCAAACCAGCACTTTAACATATAACTATAATTATAATATAAAATATTGTTAATATAACTTGTTTACCATTTAATTTAATGGTAAGATTATGACTACTTAATGTCAACAAACAAATTGAAAATGTTCATAAGTAACGTTAAATAAATCTTTATTTTGTTATGTCTGCTTACCCAATAGCAGCCCGGCATAATAATCAAATTATCAATACATAATGCTTTAAAAACATAAATAATACATTGTATTATTCGAATACCATAGCAATGAACATTCAACTCGAAAACTTGAAAAATCATTTTCTTCATCGCAAAAAGTCTCGCATTGTCGAAATACACTTACTACGATATTTACCTGTCTAACTTTGACGTCAATAACTTTTTTAACACCTGTAAATTCAAAATTATTGATATTATTGAATATTCAGGTGTTTCATTTTGATAATGTGTATGTTAATTACTTAATGTTACAACGTAGTAAAAAATATAATAAGTTTATGAACAAAAGCAAAATGAGGAAACTAAAAAATATAATGATATGATATAGATAAATTCACAATATTATATGTAGGTGCTTTAAAATTGAAGTGTTTATTTTTATCATAGGATATGTTTATTCAGTGGATCCTGCGGAAAAATTTGTCACAAAAACTGTGTTTGTAGTTGTTTGTTTTATTTTCATTTTTACACGAACTGAGACCACTACTATTAAGCAACTCTCCTAGTAGACCGTGGTTTCAAATTGTCAAATAAATGTAATATAATAATATTAATTTTTTGTGTAAGAATTTATTGCACTGATTTATATTTATTATTTATATATTCATAATGTCAACTTTCAACATTAATTGTTATGTACAGAATATCTTTTTTGTATTTTTAGATGCTGGTTTCATCAATTTTCAGATAACTTATACAGTATGATGATTTTGTAGAATTGAAGATAATAAATGTATCTAATAGAGGTGCGTATATATCGGTATATATAAAGAGATTTAGAATAGTAACATAGAATAGTAACAATTAGTAGATTTAGAATAGTAACAATATTCAGCGTGACCTTTTATATGAAAATTTACTATCCACGTATTGTACAATGCAGATTTAATTCACGTGGACTGCGTGTGAAAACTGCGCAGTAGAGCATTCACTTAGCAAATTGTTTATTTTGTCAATATAATGGGGTATGATTAAACGAGAAATTATTTTAAGAGATATGTGCATTAAAATAAATACTCTGTTCCATTAAACGAATTATTTGTGCATTAAAATAATAAAAAAATAATATTACTAAATATTTCTTTGTTCAATAAAAAATGCCTGACCTAACCTAACCTAACCGAGGAAAATATTATTTTATTGCAATATACGTATTAATGTTTCCTAATATTATGTACTAAATACCCATGTGGATGCGATAAAAATATTACGATGTACCCAGTGTATATATTATAGATAAACGTAAGTCGGTGAAATCTCGGAATATTTCATATAATGCATATCATGTTTAATTACTCTTTATTTCATGAACCCTTTATTTATTTCTATTATTTTCATTCTAGCATTATGTATATCGTCTATTTTACTTTAAATTATAGACATTTATTTTACTCTTATATTTTTTAAATGCGAAATGTTTTTAGAAATACTGGTTTAAACAAAATAATGGACCAATTGTAAATATTCGTAACATGAACTTTGCAACAAGCCAGAGTTAACAAATAGTTTAAGGTATTTGAAAACCATCCATGCCTTCTCTGCCAGGCCCTACTAAGCAAGATTCAAGGTTTTAATTTTATTAATTAACTGAATTTATGAAAATATGAATGTAGATATGGTTGAATTCATGTTTTTGAGACATCTAACATATTTGTATCTGTAGTATTTTCACATAGGTATAATTTATATTGTAGTCTGTCTGTCTCTGTAAAATGATCGGCAAAGACAAAGTTTACAAGGTCTTATCATAATTTGTTTAATACAAATTAAAATAATTAATTTTAAAAATATACAAAAAAATGTATTTATCGAAAAAGTATTTAGTTGCTACCGGGATTCGAAGCCGAAACTTTTACCTTCCAGAAAATGCGTTATTATTTTTCCATATTAATCACGTTTTCGACACATTTTTGAAATTATATTCTGTAGACTTTTATTTCTAATTAATTAATTTAATTTTGATTAAAAAAATATCGCACAATTATGTTATGAAACCGCAACATCACATTGAAAATGTATTTTTATTAAAAATAACAATTTGTTTATTCTGATCACAAACAAGAACATGATTTATAAATAAAAATTAACTACAGAAAAGTTAAACGTGACGATTTCACAGTGCAAAAATTTTAAATATTCTAAACCATTGCAGCAAGGTGAACAAATCTTCACAATCGATGTATCTATTAAATTAGTTTTCTTATATGATGTACAATACCTTTTTGACCTTTATTAAATATCCACCTTTTTCCAAAATTATTAAATTTGTGAGTTTTATTTTTTTTATGATATTTGTGACTGAATCGTATTAATAATATTTATTAGTTGAGTCTGATTAAAAATGAATTATATATACATTTAGTTTTTTACATATGTTTTTTTTTCTATCTCCTAGAAAGTATTAAAATGTAATAATATATGTAGATTTTTTGATTTAAATATTGGCGGATTGCACGAAATCTTTGAGTTTTTAATGTTTTATCATAATTTTTTTTCCTTTTTATAGACTATTATATACAAAAAAGGACTCGCCTCATTCTTGGAACGCCGAGCTCCAGCTGTCCTTCTGGCGTTTGGAGAGCCTTCCATGCAGTGACGATTGCCAGGGAGCTTTCTATGCAGCGTCATGCAGAGTAACCTCTAATCCTCCATCCTTTCCACATGTGTATGCCGTCCGTTATAGTAATTATATTCGTTTTCTACCTCCTTGACATTGTCCTCTGTTTAGCAATTAATTAGTTGTTAATCAGAATAGAACAATTATAAATAGGCATTCGATATTATTTTCACTATAGATAGTCTTATGTTCAAGTTCATAAAAGGATTTAATAACAATAAATTTGACTGGGTGCAAATTTAAAAAACAGTCTAATGACTGCCAAATTTTATTTGAATTTTTAAAAAAAAACATAAATTCTACATATTTAAAAAAAATCAAAACTATTGTTCCTTTGTACATTTAGGGCATAAGATTATTTGAATTATTAGACAAAGCATCATATCCCGTAAAAAAAAAACTATTATAAACTGACCGTATCTAAAATTTGATTCATCGCATTTGTCATGAAGTTAACAATATGAGCTTAGCCAAGAACGTGGTATGTTGTGTTCTTTCATTCAAATTTAAGACGCCGCAAAAGAAAGCAGAAAAATACTATAACATATTAGTTGAGAAATGTATGCCGACACTAAATCATTTTGATAGTGACAAGTTCTGTGTACTGATTGAATAATCAATATAGCGACATGGGGGTGGATACGACGAGGAGTTCAAATATGTCAACATGATTAACCTCCCACCAAACTCTGGATCAGTAAATTGATTTGTGTATTTAAAAAAAACTTATTTATTTATTTGTCAACATATATTTTAGTATGTGATATTCGATTTCCTTAACTGAGGATGTAAGTTTATTGTAAACATTTATTTGGTGTAAAAATACATGAATAATATATTTTTTTATTAATAATGGAGATGTGTACACGGAATACATGTCACATCAATATTCTTACTATTTTCAAACTAAGTTAAACGCATGTATTATGAAAATGGACTAACTTGCTGAGCTCCTAGAACGGGGCGCGAACCGCCGACCACTAGATCACTGGGCCAGCATCTTAAGCACTAGACCAACATATAATAACATACATATAATGCAAGGAATAAAATTTAGGATTGAATAAAGGTTCAACAAATTCTGGCAATAGATTACAAATAATTGCAACAAATAGAATAATAAATTACGTGCTTGTGATTTAGTGATTAAGACACTCGACTAGTGATTTAGTGGTCGTTCATAGAACAAGCGTTTAGCTTAGTTTGAAAATATAAATAATATTGATGTGACACGTATTCCGTGTACGTATCTCTATTTTTAATTTTAGTAAAAATTGAAAATGTTTCATTGTTTTCATTTTTTGTGCTACTATAACCCGGTGTGGCTCTTGGGACCTCAAGAATACACCTTCACCGGTCTCTGCACTGGGTTGCATCTAATGCTAATTAATTACTGACAACAGGAATTCACTGAAATTTATTTAGGCTATCTCTTGCAACCTTGCCACCTCATTTTGGATCTACCTATTCTTCACCTTTCTTCATTTGTTTTATTGAGTAACCTTTTCAGGGATTGCGCATCTTTCACACATGACCTAGCCATCGAAGCTTCTATAATTTTATAAATTTTGTGACTTTACCGAATAGGTCAAGACTAATCTTAACAGGTTTTATACATCATTACCTTTGTTTTTGTTTATTTTTAATTTTTTAATTTTTTATTAAATATCTTCTGTATATTAGTAGTATTTTTTATACAGGTTGAAACGAATAACATAACAACTGCCATAGTTTACAATAATAATAATGAAACTCTTCTGGTGATCAGGATATGTTTACATTGCTATAACATTAAATGTTTTCCTCCGACATATTTTAAAGATCTGGTACAATAAATATGTATGTGATGTTTATCTACATTTACAATATAATTATATTCTTTAACATTTTTTAAATATAATAGTTTTCCTTTCTCTTAAATTACTAACAAACAAAGAAGTTAATTAATTCAATTATTTAGTATTTACTTGAAGTAGGTATCCTTTCGATAGCCAAAAAGCCAATTTAGTCATTTTTTAGACCTTTTACCAAAACTACTGAAGAAATGCTTTTATAAAGCTGTACTACGATGGATTTTATTTTTTATGAAATACAATATCGTGTATATTTTAAAGCATCATATTTACTTTATTACACTGATTTTTGATAAATACCAAACTTTTTGTAAAAAAGTATATGGTTGACATAAAAACGTTAAAGGTAAAGAGTTTAATTTTTTAAAATTGAATGCTTAAATAAACTAGTTGATTTTTGAAGTATGTACATATAGTACTAAATAGTTACACATAAATATATGGTAGAATCGCGAAACAGACGGTTTTATTTTGCGTAATGTAGTAATTTTCGTTATTTAAGAACATGAATAAGAAAAAACTCATGTATGTACTATTATAGACCTGTTAATTATTATTTTGTAGAATCATCTACTAATCCTTTGGATTGAGAAAGTACAAATTTTCGATAGCAACATTTTCAGCAGTCTTATTTACATTACTTGTTATTCCATCCCCACTGTTTTCAAATAAAATAATCCACAACGCGTCGTCTTTAAGGCTTCTTCATATTGTGCTCGAAATTCATCGACCTTGTTCCAGTGGATGTATGAAATTTGCTTCATATATCAAGATCAGGGCATCATCATTCAGCTGGACCATAAGATCATTGGCCCGTGTCATGTAGTGAGGAAACATCACGCCTAAATCATTGGCGCAGCGGGTACAGGAACCAACCGAGATATGGTCCCATTATCCCAGTGGATGTCCGAGTGATCGATGTTTCGACGATTGACTCATTTTGGAATTACTGTTTATGATTCATCAATTGTATAATATCTTAGCGATACCAAATTTACTCAAATTTTTTGCAACTTAATTTCAATTAAATCAAGGGCTGCCCATTAAATGCATTGACCTAAAAGTAGTGGTAAAAGAAGCTAATTTTAAATCAAAAATATTCATGAGTTTCAAAATAATAGCACAAGAATTTAAAAAAGAGATATATTGGCTTAGATGAGATTAAAAAGTATGTAGAAATAAAAACAATTATTAAAAGTAGACGACAAAAAAAAAACATTTTAAAAATCAAACAGCGAAATAATTAGCAGAAACGTAACTCGCATTCGCTACTTAATTCATTGGATCAACTATTAGAGAAGGTATAAAAGTTTTCTACGATCAAAACCAATCGTTTGTGAGTTATAAGCCTCGGTTCATGGTCAGACTAGTTGTTAGTAACATAAACGTTTCCGTCTCTCATTTTTGTTGCTTAACGTCAAAAAAATATGTCCATTATGTACGTTTCGTACATAAAAATTAAATCAATGAAGTTTTATAAGCAATGTTTCTCATACAAACAAGTTAAACATTAAAATTTATAAATGAACTCTTTATACATAATCTAAGTCTAGTGAGTAGAATGTACGATGTATGCAAGGAAAGCGACCTCACGGTAAATGTTAACAAGTCGAAAGTGATGGTATTCCAGGAGAAAAGCAAGACACCGTGCTAAATACTTGTAGGTAATGAATATTTGGAATAATTAGACGAGTTTGTGTATTTGGGAAGTATGTTTAATAAAAACGGAAAGGCTGAGAATGATATGGAAAGAAGGGTGACTGCAGGAAATAAAGTGAACGGCGCTTTGAATGGAATTATATCTAATGCAAATTTGTCAACTGAGGCGAGACTAGCGGTGCACAATGGAGTTCTGGTACCGAAACTGATGTATGAAAGTGAAGCCTGGAGCTGGCATAAGAGGAACGAAAGTAGACTGAATGCAGTGGAAATAAGATCACTTAGGCGTATATGTGGCAAATCTATTTATGACAGTAAAGAATGAATAAATAAGGAAAGAATGTAAAGCTGATGTTAGTATAGTGAGTAAAATTAAGAAAGGATCACTAAGGTGGTTTGGTCATATGAAACAGATGAATGAGAAGAGAATGCTAAGAAAGATATATGACGCAAGTGTTGATCGCACCAGAAAAAGAGAACGTCCGCGGAAGACTTGGCACGACCAGGTAAACCAAATAATGGAGGATGGTTCTCTTAGAAACCTCAACAATCGGCGAGCTTGTATGAGAAGATGTATGAATGTGGATGAGGCGAGAATTGTGTGTCAAGACAGAAGAGTGTGGCGTGATGGTAAGTAAGTAATCATTAAAAAAACTTACGAAAGTGTGCTTTTTCGTTAGTCAAAATTCCTTAATATCGAAATAAACATATTATTATAGTAAGTAAGTAATAATATTATATTCATGTTGGTTGAGCACCGTTACAACTTTTTCTGTGAAAATATTATTTTTTTTGATTTGGAAAACGACAGTTTTCGGAAAAAGTTGCAACATCTGGCGTTATTACACTTCACAAAAGGAACGCTTTTTTTAAAATTAATTAAATAATTTTACCTCGACTTATTTAATATGAAATTATTTTTAATGTTTGTTTACTTCTAACCATATGTATTCTTGTACTAATTATAGTACTGCTTTATTTTTTCTTTTATATAATAATAATCACAATTTTCATTGTACGATCCTTACAAAGACCGCAATGATGATTTAATGAAATTAATATAATCGTTAAAAGACACACGCGTAAAAAGGTCGTAAACTTAATGATTCAAAATAATATCATGTTACTGTTATGTATTAAATTACTTTATTATTACGTTATATCGTACAGCTAAGAGCAAAACGAAGATAACGTTAAAAGTAGTATGTTAAGGTTGATAAAATAATTAGAGTAATTTTTTTGACTTATTTTGGTGAGTAATTTTATTAATACAAATTAAATTAATCAATTAGAAAGATATATCTCGAAAAAATATTTATAAATATATTTTTTCTGTATTTCTAGCTGATTCATTTAATTTTTACTAAAAATACCACTAATCTGAAAATACAACTCGCAACAAAAATGTGTTCTTCTTTAAAAAAGTATTTATATTGTTAAGGAGAACACATTCATATTGTGAAGTTGTAATTATTCAAAACAGACGGTCTGTGATATTTAAATGTATTAATTAGAAAGATATACATATAAAATCAATTCATCGAAAAATATTGTTGTTGCTACTGGGATTCGAACCTGGATCTCTTACAATCTAGGGAATGTGCATTATCCGATTATGCTACACCAACACAAATTTTCAGGTTCGAATCTCGGTAGCAACAATAATATTTTTCTATAAAATTGATTTTATACATATATCTTTCTAATTAATACATTTAATTTGTATTTACATTTTGAACTTAACTTTATATGGGTTTCAGTATTCTCTGTCACATCATGCAATCTGTTAAAGTAATGTTTCTGCTAGTATACCCGGACAATATTTATTTTATTAAACCAATCTCCATGATAACCGTATAAAGTTAAATATTTAAAAAATCTAGTCAATGAAAATCGAGATCTTAATGGCTTGGGACTTACTTTTTTTAGATGTATAAAATTGTAGATATGACCTTAAAACACCTACGTTTTAAAAAGTAACGCATGTTTAGAAAGTCCACTATGCTTTTAATTTTGCCATGCTGCCTCCACATATGAGACGATAACTGTCCATCACTTTATTCTCGCCAGGATTTATCCTTCTGTACCATCCATCATACAGCATCCACATCTCCTTAACATTGGCAGACTGATTTGTATCAATACGAACTACGAACGCACCCTTCAGTACGCTCAGCAAATATTTATGTTGTATTGATCGCTCGAGCAATGGAAATGTTGAACTGAAAAACTTCTCAATGGATATTATACTTTTTTAAATATATATAGCGACGAATTATTATTTATTAATCTAGTCACATCTAAATTAGATTCATTTATGATTCCTCTTTATCGGAAATAATAACACATTTATAAGATACAGTCAGAGCAGCCTCTTAGTTAGACAAGCTAGAAAATACCGTATATTACATTTATATGCAATACAAGCAGACTTGATATTTTTTTAATTGAATAAAACGTGAAAAACTGATAGGAGCTTAATAAACGATGTATTTATTAATGCACTTGATAATCTCTACATCTGGTTTAAAATACAATATAAATAATTACAACATCATCTTTCAAAACCAATCTAGTCTCCATACTGATAGCCATTTAAATCTGTGTGTAGTAAAGACTAATATTGTATGAATATTAACATAAATGGCAGCGGGCAAAAGTGACTGATTTTGCAGCTAACACCAATTTTGAATGACCAATTAAATTAAAAAGAGCAAAGTTTGACTGTTCTTAAATGAACACAATTTATAAAAACTGTATGAGAAGTCAACTGCGTTAAAAGTTAAAAATAAATAAATGAATATTGGATATTGCACTGATTTGCTTTTATACCCCTAATATTATAGGTATATTAAAATTAATAATAACAATTAACATAAACTGCTGAATTTTTAAAAACTGTGTTTAAAGGTTTACATAAAAATCAAATTTACGTTAAGATCTTTAATATTTTTATGTATTTTTAGAACACGTTCATAAAACTACTTGACAATTTCTTACATATAACACCAATAAAACAGATGAAATACAATGTAATATTTTTAAAAGTTTTTCACAATTCTTTATCATTATATTAAAGGCCTCTGTAATATGTATGTCTATGACTCTCAACGTTAAGCTCATTATTGTAAATTTCAATTTGCTTATGATTTAAAATAATATAATGCAAGCAACAGAATAACACTTATTCTGTACCCAGCCTGCTACATTGGCATTTTACTATATTATAGCAGCATTTTTTTTGTAAAACGGCTAATGTAAGTATTTGATGAAATATTAGTGTAAAAAAAAATTAAAAAAACCAAGACAAATAACTTTTATAATTAAAAGTAAATGTGAAAATAAGAACTTCACTTTTGTTGTAAAATATGCAAGGCTATGGTTTTCCAACATTTCAGTTTTGCGGACTACTATTGTATATTTTTGGTGCAAGAAGCAAATTAAATCTTTATGCAAAATTTTTGATTCATTTTGGCATGAGATAGTGACAGTCTGCGATATTATTTATGCCCGCTATTTTTTTTAGCTTATAAAGTACATAGATCTAAAGAATTCTGTGAAGAGTTCATTTGATGAATAACAGAAAGAATTTTTATGAATAACTCTAGAAATCATTTGTTAGGCTTTACTTAAGAAATCTAAAATAGGTTCTACTAGGTGCACATCCCCGTTTCTTTCAGTTTCTTGGAACCTCCGTTATTTTTTGCATTTTATTCACTAATGGGATAAGATCCCGTGGACTGTATCGAATAAAATTAATGGTTAGTTGACGCAATCCGAATTGGAACTAGAAAAGAATAATGGCAGATGGATCTGGCCTACCGTGATCTCGGTTCTGGGTTGGACGTCAAGTTTTACCTTCAGTTGACTCGCACTTTTGCTGTGAATAACTGCAGAACACCGCTTCTTTTTGTGGTCCTGGAGTAACATGGCGTTACTCTCAACCGTTAAAATAAATACAATGTATTGACAGCTCGGCGTCAAAATGCAATCTGGTTCCACGTCGGCGAAATTCTTAAGTAATTAGTTGGCCAGAGCGGGAAACGCATATTAAACTTTATTGGATAGACAGAATACACAGGGAGCATTCAACTTGCGTCAACATTCACTGTTTATTCAGGAGCTGTGATCATTTCTAATCACAATTCAAAAGCATACAAAGCATTTCTGTTTTCATTTATTTATAAACATCTTAAATTTGTCGCCTAAGATAGTGTCGTCCTAAGGCCTTACTTTATTTAAAGCTAAGTGCTTTACTTGCTTATTTTGCGTTTTGTCGGTCAAACGAAGTAGAACACGGCACTTTTATGTTCTCTTGGACTTGTTAATTTTCACTGCATCCAAAAAAATGCGTCGGTAGTGTAATTATTTTGGGAAAGCATAAAACACGCTCCGACTATTTTCAGGATGACAGTTTCATACACCTGTCATTACGAATGAAATATTGCGTTTAAATAACACATTACGTTTATCATAAACTTAGCCAAGCACCAATAAATAATCTTCCAAAAGTCAATGAATCGCAACAACTCTATAAAATCCGTGATCACGCCCACAGAACCACGGTTTTATTATATAAATTACTTTTATACGCCAACATCTTTCTTATTTACAATAAAATACTTATTAATCTACCTGCATTTTCGGGCCGGCGATTATACAGTCTAATAAATCGTTGTAATCAATTTGATACAAATACTCGAATAAACGCTGGTCTGGGAGACCAATAACATACCAATTTGTCAATGGAATTTTCTCTGGAAGGAGAACTAATTTCCTTTAACACCCACCGCCCACGCGTTGCAGCATTGCGATAACACCCACAAAAATGATAATATACTGCCGGCCATATGTTCTTGAACGTTGCACGCATGCGCATGGATACATCATCTATTCTCCGACCGTACACTTATTCGGCTGATCCATTTTTTAAGACGATTCAAACACGAAAATCTTGTCACATCAGATATTCTTTTAGGGATTTAGGTATATTTTGCCAGTGAGAGAGACGTATGTTGTTATGACGTAATCATTCTCGCGATTTTACCGCAGCTTCACAATATTATAATACAAGTACTTTATTATCAGTCATATCGGTTTGAGATGAATGAGACTGCTTATATTTGTGTGCTGCTTTTTTTCGATAATAAAAAATATATTTTATATTTCTATGTTTTACTTCTTAATAATATGTTGAAATACAAAACTGGTTACATTAATTGGGCATATCATCCCTGCATAGAATATGTTTTATAACTGAATCGCTAGCCTTCTTTTCATTTTTGTAAAAAGTAAAACGAAATCATCATCATTATCAGCGGTTTACTATTCACTGCTGGATGAAGGCCTTCCCAAGTTTCCTATATTTCATTACATAATTTAGTCAGGCCAGCGAGTTTTAGGGCATTACATGGATGTATTCATACAACGATTGTCCATCTTCCAAGTCATTGTATTTTTTTGGCGTATTCGATTATATCCAGGGATGGGCTGGAGAAGGCTCAGAGGGGTTCGCGCGACCGCTTTGTTAAATTAAGAAAAAACAATATTCTCAGATTAAATCAGTACTTAATTGTAATTTCTGTAGATGATTTCAATGTATTATGAAACCTAAGACTTTATTTATTTTTGAAATTTCTCGTTAAATACATTTATTTCATGTGCATAACGGTTTTTTGTTATTTTTTTTAGTCTAATAATGCTTAAAAATGTCGATGTTTGATATATATTTCATCCAGGTGTTCTTAGATGTACAAGGCAACACTTTTGTGAACGATGCTTTCAACGATTATCCTCCATACTTCACATGTGAACATTTTTTCCTCTTTACCGTAATTGTGCACAGTTTCTAATATGTATTACTTTGTACCATCATTTACTAAAAATCCACCCCTTCTCCGGAACACTGCGAATAGCTCTGAGATTAAGTGAGCAACCCTTGTCGACGTATTGGCAGGCCGCTGCTGGTTATATCATATACTCTTGTCTGTTTCATATCCACACGTTTCTTTTCCTGTCTCTTCGTGTGATGTCCGACATACATCTTTCCACGCATACGTAAGCACTAGTGTGCATTGATTGAATACTTTTCATTTTAGAAAGATCCACAATAAACGGTGACCCACCGCTTACCAAGGACCGATTTATGAACAAATGCTCCCACATCGGTCCAATCACTGACAGGGTGGCATTTTTTAACACTACTTGGCAATCAACAATGCAACACGGTGTGACTGCCAACCAAAGAGCATTCACTGTCCGTACAGTGCAGTAAAATACATTTATTCAGTAAAACAACACAAGGAAAAAATAAAACATATACTGGGAATATTTTAAAATGGTTTAAAAGTTACCTATCGTCCAGGATACTATGTGTGAAAATCTTTGGTTATATATCGACTCAATTTGAAGATTCTAGTGGTATTCCTCAGGGCTCACACTTAGGACCAGTTTTATTTTTATTATTTACTAACGATATTGTTGCTACATTTGGTAAAGTCGACATATTTTTGCTTGATGATGACCTTAAGATAACCAGAACAATTGAGTCGATAAGTGACTGTCTTATTCTTCAATCTAACTTTAACAAATTACATTAATGGTGTGGTGTACACAGAACAGACTTTTTTTAAATATTGATGAATGCAAATCTATAACACTTTGCAGAATCAAAAAATCCATTGTCTTTCATAACAGCATAAACAGCGTTACTCTTAAAAAAAGTTTCTCAAATTAAATATCTTGGCATATTATTTGATCAAAAACTCACTCATTCCACACATTAACGAAATCACGAATAAAACTATGAAATATCTTGATTTTATATTAAGAACGGTGAAAGATATCAATTCACCTAAATTGCTTCAAGTTTTATACACGGCTGTGGTTCATAGCAATTTAGAATTCAACTCAACTATTTGGTCTTCATTCTATAAAATGCATGAATTAAAATTAGAAAGCGTATAACATAAATTTTTATGGTTTATCAACTTCAAACTGTGTATACACGTTGAACAAGTGAATTATGATTTTCTAATGTGCACTCTTAATTTAACTAATTTATCGTGTAAAAGAAATTTAAATGATTTATTATTTTTATTTAAAATAGTAAATGGCATACTGGACGCCCCTAATTTAACTGAAATGATTGTATGCCACGTTCCTGCGCGGAGTACCTGGCCGTCGGCGCTATTCCATGTAAATGCATCATATACTAAATTGTATAGGAATGCATCCACACAAAGACTTCACAAGCTTGGGAATGATGTTGGTTTTGTAGATAAATTCCGATATTCAATGTTTAAATATAAGAATGATGTTTTTGATGCTGTTTTGAGTCAAAGGTACAATTGATTTTGATATCCGTTTATTCTATGTTAAACCTACATTTTTATTGTTTTTCTGTCTTAAACCTTATTTTTTATAATTTGTTTAACTTATTATTCAAATTTTTTTTTAGCAATATGTGTATATTCTTTCAATATATATATAAAAACCAATACCTAACCAATTTTGTAAAAGCCTATAAGGGCTTTTATAATAAATACTCTAAAACAATAAGAGTTCCTTCTGGCAAAGAGAAGCCAGGTTTTTCAAGCAAGAAAAGGAAGGTCAGATGGCCCTTACTCTCTTTCTAAACACCCGACTATCTCAAAATTTCCCAGCGAGACACCCACACCCACGAACGCCTGGTAAAGTTTGAAATTCATCATTTTGTTCATCGACAATGTTCGAATGCACTACATTCCAGCTTTATTCTGCGAACTATTTCTCTGATTGCACCTCCTGCTACGGAAATTTGTTATCCTAATGGTAGACATAATGACATCGACTTGCTCAAGCAGGGTTCTATTAATATGAATGACTATCGAGTCAATAAAACAGTTATCATTACTTCATACACACTTACATTTAGTCTTTGAAACGTTTATCTTCAATCCTATTCTACACTTCTTCTACAACTTCTACAACTTCTGACGGTTTCTACATTCTGTTTTAAAAGTCGTCTGCACCATTTGGGAAGATCACAATATCACCTGCAAAATAGTATGGCTTAAATTCTTTCCATTTTTGCAAAAACCTTTCTCCTTCTAGTCTAGTTACCTGAATGGATTTTCGACAGGAGCAGTTAATAATTTGAGTGAGATCGTATCGCTTTACCGGATTTCTTTCTCTATCAATAGAGACGCAACAAGATTGCTTATGAAGATTAACGATAAAGATAGATTTTATTGATTTGTTCCCTATTTCATATTTCAAACATTTAATTTCATCCCTTATATGCTAGAAAATAATAGGATTTCTCAACAAATTTTACTTTAAATGTAACGAATGCGTTTAATAAATTTTCATAATAGTCTAAAAATTTAACAGTTTTCATTCCAGAACGTTCCGTTCCAAATACTGTATTGTACCTTGTATTGTACTGTTTTGTAGAATTTTCTCACATGGATTCTTAAAATTCTGTTAAATATCACTTAACAACACACGATTTATTCAATTTAAGCAGTAAATTTATCTACTTATTAATTAAATTATACAACTAAATAAAATAAAATAAATGTTTTATTTTTTTAACGTTTTTTTCATTTTCCCAATAAAAACAAAAAAGTACATACCATCCCAATACAGAGAATATAAAAAAGAAGTACAAAAATACATTTTTAGCTTATTTTGCGTTCAATTATATGCTTTTCATTGTTAGAGTTTATGCCATTACATTCTTTTAAAATATTATTTATTTTATTAAGCCAGATTTTACTTAGTCCCCGACTTGATCTTATTCACTTCATAACCCCAAATATCGATATATGTTCGCCAAACTTTAATTATGTTGTACATTCATGCATTACACTAATAACTGAAACGGGAAAAATATATATATATGGATTTTAAAATGATACCTGTAGAACAAAAAACATATCTTGAGCAAATAAGTATTTTTATGCCCAAACTGAGACAACGATGTACTCCGTAATAGCTCAGACATATACACAAATGGCATATATTATTCTCGTGGGGCAATTTACCTGTTTAAAGAGCAGCCTTGTGTTTAGCGCAGGCCAGCTTAACTATGTAATACCCGGTCGTGACTCGCGGTTTAAAATAACTGCTCAGTTAACGCACGGTGGCTGCGCTGCGCATGAACTTGACTCTAACTGCCTTTATCTACCTGCCTACTGCTTACTTAAAAGTATTGCAGCATCCACATAATACTGCGTAGGTATACACGCGCGGTGACACTGCGCTTGCTGTCCATGAGGTACTACACCATAAAATAAATAAATTAGAATCATCCAGATTTGCATCGTATTAAAAGTATACACAATTAATTAAATACGAGTATATCATGTTTTAAGAGCTGGTACTCTTATACTCTTACTCTTATAATAATAGTTATAGAGCGAGCAGTTGGGTTTAGAAATAAATCGATCCAAAACAAAAATTCTGGTTGTAGATTGTGCTAATGCATCACAACAAACTACCCAAATAACAGAATGTGAGGTAAAGGGTGGGCCAACTTGGACTGACTGTTTTTAAAAATGTATAATTTTGGTGGAATTTATTTTTAATTATATATTTTTTTGCAGATAATAAAGAATTTATGAAAGTTTTTAATGGCTACATACCCAGTACAAGAGCGCATTGAAATTATTGAATTTTATTTTGTTTCGCGAAGATCTATTTTCGGTGAGCGGCTAATTTTAAAAAATGCAGAGTTTGCTTGGCCTCCTCGTTCCCTAGATTTGACGGCGCCTTATTTATTTTTGTGGAGCTACTTAAAAGGCCGAGTTTACATGAACAAATCAGCAACAATTTAGAAGCTTAAACAAAATATTCATGCAGAAATAACAAATTTGGAGACAGAAACGTTGCGTAATGTAATGCAAAATACTTTAGAAACAGCAATTATTTGTCAACAAGAAAATAGGGGTAATTTTAATGGTGTTATTTTCTACACATAGATTTTAAAAAAGTTAACAAAAAAATAAATTTCATATAATATATATATTTTTTAATGCAATTTATTTAGATACGCTGATTACGAACAAATCAACGACAGACTCTCAACCCCTTGCCTGAGATGAATTCAATTTTTTGGGCATCTTGCCAGAAGAGAAGATAGCTTGGAGAAGCTTATCGTGGTGGGCCACGTCGAAGGACGAAGAGGAAAAGGAAAATCCTCCACCCATTGACCACCGATCAAGTGGAAAAGACGACAGGCACTTCTCTGGTGACAGCCCTAAGGTCTGCAGGATGCTGAGAAAAATGGGGGAGTATAGTTAAGATGGCGAGAGTTCATGGAGATCGCGATCATCAGACATGATGGACCGACGTGGATAATAAGCTAAAGTTGCAATGAACCAACTCACGACAGTGCCATCAAGCACGCAACTAAAATTATGTTGGTTCAAACTCTTGTCTTTTCAATCTTCATGTACGCAGCTCAGATTGTACAATCCAGAATAGCGACAGGCTTTAAATATACAGACAGCCTAAAAAAAAAGATTATCCTGTGCACTATTTTGGGCCGAAGAAGACCTGGACCAGCGTTGAATAGAAGAGATCCTGGAGCCAGATGTGATGGCGACCCAAGACAGAGACTTGTAGAGATGCATTACGAGCCGAGTCTCATCTGATTGAAACCACAATATGTCAATGCTGATATGACGGACACAAAAAGAAAACTTTTATATTAATTTAATTTTTATTTATTTTTTAAACGTACACAACAATATATTTATGCTGTTCACTGTGACTTAGCATAGCTTATGACAGTAAAACACAATATTTTGTTTACAAGATAATTACATCAATTTCTAAGATTTATCAATTTTAAATCGCATATTTCGATAGAAAATATAAATTACGATTATTTAATGAGTCTACTTTATTTGAAAAAAATAGCCTGAAGAAGAGATGTGAGCGATATATTATATCTATATAAAATGATCAATAGCATGTTGGACTGCCCAGAGTTGACACAAATGATTTCGTATAAAGTACCAACTCAAACGAAACAACATGAAGTGTACGGATGCATCGGCTTGGTAACAAGTTAAATTTCGTTGACATTTTTCGATGCAGGAGCATACTTGAGGTGAATAAATATTTGTATGTAAATTATACTTAGTTTTTATTTGTGTTTTATGTATATTTAAACTATTATATCGAAATGTCAATTAAAAATGTACTGTTATATTTAAATTAAATAAAAAATATTCTTATGTAAAAACCCCACAAGGGCGTTAATGGAAATAAATAAAAAAAATAAAAAATCATAATCATCCTAATTCCGACAACCTGAGGGTAGGTCATGACTGTTAGCAAAATTATTTTGCAACGGTTCCTGTTCGCCAATTGATTTCCCTTATATTAAAGTTCACTATTCACTTTTTTTTCTTACTTACATCTTCTTATCGATTCTAAAACTTCTAACTGTCCCAACACAGCAATGGAGCGTATATTTTAAAAGTACGGCATGATCCGAACAAAATTCTATTGCAATATCAATTTTATAGAATTATTTATTATCATATATTTTTTAGAAGTTTTATGTCAATCAATGTTTTGTAGAAATATTTCTTCCCTGTACACAAAGGTTGCTAAATATTGTACCCTTAACAGCATACGTATGTATTAACACACCCCTGAACCTCTTAAAAATATTTGGGACATATTTTAGCCAGGTAGCCTCCGAAAAAACATAATAACTATCATCATGCCGTTTCTCTGTGAGGGTAGTCAGAGAGGATTAAACGCCACACTCTAAAACATAATATTGCACAGTCATAACTCGTTATTAATCGACTATTCAAATAATAATTGTGAGTTGTATAGAATCAAAATCAGACGTGTTCAGTTTTTATAGTTTTTTAAGTTAAGTATGTAAAAATATAAAGAAAATTAATATCTACAAGACTAGCCTATCGAAATTAGACAAATATTGCTGAATTTCGTATAAAAACGCACATCAAATTTGCTCGTTACTTCAATCGCAGATATGTCCAACAAATAATTAATTCAAACCCAGACAAATATGTTTTCAGCCAAGAAGACGACAGTATTTGGTCATGTGACCTGTGATTACTGGTCATATTCGATATGATCCCAAATGTGACAGTTGTGGTATAATGTTTTTTTTGCATTTAACTCGAAAACAGGTAAAGTGGACATGTCTGCTTTTGATTCTGGACCTCACAATTAATATATTAATACAAATATCTCATTTTTAATTATGATGTTATAATTTTCTCGCCTTTGATAACATCATAAATTTGTCTAGCCAAAATAGGTATTTATTTATTTTATTTTATTGCTGTGTGTGAAGCGTTTCGGCGGAGAAACTCATTAAGTTTTACAACCCGAATGATTGTGTTACCTTCTAAGTGAAGCTGGCACCGACACTACCCGTAGTGTGCATATGAAATTGATATTATTGAAAATAATTCGGCAATAAATATTTAGGATAAAAAAATCGACGGTCTTTAAAATGGTTTCGGTTACATTTTATTAGCGTAGGCCGCTGAGGTCAATTTTAAAATATGCAATTAATCTCCATTAGTTTCATCATTCGTGTATGTATAAAATATCTTTCGGAATGTTCATTGATTACGGGCGGAACTTTCACAATAAGCCAAACACGACATATTAATATAAATGTTTATTTATTTTTACTTACTTAAATATTAAATTCTGTATTTATTTTTAAAAGGTTCAATCATTTCCGCGTGTGTTGCAATAGCAAGAATTTAGTGTCGGTATCTTTTTACGCGGTTACAGTATTTTCATTACTATTCGTTTAAAATGACAATTTTGAACTACGCCGGTAATCTTTATAGCGCATGCGTGCCCAATGACATTAAATCGTCTCGTATTGTTAAGTGTTAAGTGTTAACACCTGCCCGGGTCGCGTGTCCCAGCTATGCTTTTATGCTACGAAACAAAGGGATAAAGAAATATATCTTGAATGAAAATTAGAATGATAAAGACTCATTTGAATAAGAAAACATCACTCTCCGACTGTCAGGCGGTCACGTGACTTGAGAAAAATGTCTTCTGGTGTCCGTCCATGTATTCACGGTCGATACAAGAAAGAAATCAAATATGTACTCTCTTTAAAGTACACTTTTCTGATTTGTCGTCTACTGACCAAGAGGGTGATGATGATTGGACTATTAACGCCTATGGCACAAGGGCTTATTATCGTAGTTTAAAATGCGACAAAAATACATATATTCGAATCTACGAGTAAACAGGGTATAACAGACCTAGTCAACAATATTTTATCGGTGGATACCTGACTACACAATGAGAAAATAATAGTTGATTACAATTTATCATGGAGCATCTAACGCTTCAATAACGTGTTATAGTCATTAAAACATTTTATCAAAATAATAATAACAATACTGTAACTATTAATGGTGATCTCTATTGAACCAGACCGAATTGGGCCAATTGGGTCTGCAATACAAGTGGTTTCAATAGTATGATACCACCTCACACGCAGCCGAGCTACGCTTGAAATTTTGAAAGAAATTTATCCCGGCTACATAATGTCAAAAAATTGTGATATCGACTAGCCTGATTTGACGGCTCTCGACTATTTTCTGTGACAGTACTTGAAAGAAAAAGTCTACGCCAATCATTCAATAACAATGCCGATGCCACAGGTCAATATTCGAAATGAAATTACTGAAAAAACACGCGAAGTGTGCGAGAATGTTATGAAAAATATGGTTAAAATAGCACGGATTTGTGCCGTTTCCAGAGGCGACCACTTGGGCAATACTATATTTTATAAATAATTGTAATTAACCAAGTAATTCATAAATAAAAATTATATTAAAAATTGTTTTTTATTTGCTAGTTAATAAAAAACAACATCGGCCTGAAACATAATATTCACCCTATATGCGGCAAATTTATTTGAAAGTGTAAAGAAGAAACAAATTAGGAATGAATATAAAGTTGTTCTTACTTTGGTGAACAGAATTAAAAAACGGCCATTCAGGTGGTTTTATCATATGGAATTAACGAAAAATAAAATAGTAAGAAATACCTTAACTATCGGTGAGAGTGTGAACTAGGACTAGCTAATTTTAGACAAATTTTTTAAAGTAGATTACAACTTTACAATATAAATGTGTTATCCTTAAATCGAATAAATCTAATCGCTATAAAATACCTATCTCCAACGGTATTTTCACTTTTGAATTATTTAATTGATATATAAATTTAAAAAGGAAAATCTACATCGTTAAAACACAGCAGAGGTAGGCAGAGAACATTAAATGCTTACCGTCCTCTCCAGGTCAGATACTAAATAGGAAAATCGCACGAGACCTTGGCTGCAGAACATGAAACTTCAATTTGTTAAAAGCCGATAAAAATTCTTTCAAGTTCCATCACTTACTCCATTTATTAGCTGACGTGACCCTCGGTACCATTTTTATGGCAAAGATATTTAACGCTTCGTTTTGTTTAATTTGTAACGTAAATTAAATAATACAGTAAGTAGGTACTATTAACTTCCAACATTAAATTTTTTATCGATCTTACATAAATAACCTAAATATTATATTTTTTCTCTTAAATATTTATGTAATGAATCATTTTAAATTTTATTTTAAATCATTTATATTTTTTCAATAGTTTTTCTTTATCATTAGTCTGAACAAAAAAACTTGAAATATTTGTACTATTGTAAACACTATAAAGCAGTAGCAAGTGATTTTGTCAATTTTTTCAAGTTTTCTTATAGATTATTCTTATCGAACATCCGTATATAAGAAAATGATATATAAAAATAGCTTCGTAACGAAATGGACATATATATTTTCAAAAGTCTTTCTTCTCAATTTTTTTTTTGCATATGTAATCGTTGCATATGTACAATTTTAAATCATGAAAAAATAATTATGGAAAGAAAAGCCATTGATTCATTTATTTAGTTCAAAAAAATATTTTTATTAATAAATATAATACCTATAATAATATGTATGTTTTAATAAAAAAAACATTTAGTACCTATATTATCTTATAAATAAATTAAATATAACGTGAAAATATTTTGTTAACGCATAACTGTGGAAATTGAGCAAATATACACATGGCATATGGCTATGTAGGTACTATATGATCTAGAATACATATGTATATAGCATACCAAAGTATCCACCATAAAGAGGTCTACAGAATGATATTATGATATATTACAGAATTAGAAAAGAAATAATGTTGTTCTTTATAATACAAATTAAATTAATCAATTAGACAGATACACAAAAAAAAATTATCTATCGAAAAAATATTTTGTTGCTACCGGGATAATTTAATTTAAATTAATAATTATTTCTGTAATTAATAATTATTTATCTGAATGCTGAGCAACGGATGGCTTGTATAAATTTGTATTTAAAATCTTTATTTCAAGTATTTTCTTAACTGTATTTTTAAAAGAATGTATGGTCTCATAATATTTATAAATATATAATACGTATATAGAGGTGCGTGCCCGTAATATAAAGAATATAACAGACCTAGTCCACAATATTTTATGGGTGGATACCTGACTAAATTACGAATTCAAGGAATATGTGCAAATTCTGCACTGTTACGAAAAATATTATTACTTAAAATTTTTACGAAAATGTGTTAATATTTGTGAAATTGTTCATTTATTAATTTATATTATTTGCTTCACGCCCTAAAACAACTAACAAAAAATAATCTAGCCGCTCTAAATTCGATAACCTTTAATTATTTGTTTTCAATATATAATTTGAGATCAAATCAAAAATTTCAATCAATCGAAATAATCGCATAATTACGTATTTGTTAAAATGCTTATATCTCTGACATGATTGAAATTCGGCACATATCCCTCGAACATTTTCGACTCGTAATTTAGTCAGGTAAAGTATTATGGACTAGGTCTGTTTTGCAATTTTGCAATTTGCAATTAGGTTAATTTACAAAATCGTATGAAATTTCTAACTCCACCACAATATTTTGAGATTGCATTTCTTGGAAGTCTAACTAAGCTCATCTTTAAATAGTGTAGTCAAGAACTTCTGTATTGAGCTGGCAATCTTCCAAGGATCGTTCGAACGAAAACGCGAGCCTTCGATAGTAATTTATGATTTTACTGCGGATTGCTGATTTTACGGACTCGCGATTGCTATAACGTTGACTTCGGTAACCATTTTACTATTTTATAAAGGTACTTGACGTTAAATTAATTGGCAACATCGTGCAGTTATATGTGGATATTTATTTATTGAAAATATGTTATAACCCGGGGTGTAAATTAAGTATCGGAAATATCACGTGGGAGATGGTATCGGTGCAATTGATACAGTGGTGCTAACAGGTGCCGTTGTTATAATTATCGTAAATTTTACGTTTTAAAGATCCGATCAAATTTGTTTAATTCTTTCATGAGAACACTCTCTTAATATGTAATGTACTTTTTTTATTTTTATTTTGCATAATATACTGAAAACTAACAGGTATCTAAAAAAAACCACACTAAATAAACGCATTGAAAATAGGTGGAAAAAATAAAAGGTTAAATGAAGAAATTATTTCATTTGTTCCCGATCAGAGTCCTAAGCGAGATGGGCAATGTTTTCTCTGTATATTTTGTTTTCTAGTATTATTTGCAAAAGTTACAATAGCTCAGTCAACAGTAGTGAACATGGTATATAAAAAAAACTATGTTTTCAAATAATGGAACGATAGATGTATAAGTGTAACATATAAGTTCGAAAATTTTGCTTCAAAAATACTGTTGCTGTAGCGTAGTTGGTAATGCACCTTCCCCGCATTAAAAGAGAGATATATGTTCGAATCCCGGTAGCGCAACAACAATTTTTTTCGATAAAATTGATTTTATACGTAAATATTTGTAATTAATACATTTAATATGTATTTTATTGATTTGAAACTTCGGGAACAATGTGATTTCAGATTCCAGATATTCTGGGATTAGGTTAAATGGTTGGTAAACGCGAGGAGGTTGCAGTGGGTGGAACGACCGTGTATGGAGAGCAGATGAGTCATGAACTTTCGAATCCTATGAAATCGCTAAAGAAGAAAGAATAATAATGTATAACATTTTATTCCATCACGTCGGATCTCATACAAGTGAACAGAAATAATATAACTACATGCATTATTATATTTCATTTCTTTTAAATATATACATCTTTAAAAAACTCTTCGCTACTTTAGACCTCTACCGTTAGTCTCCTTCGAGGTTATGACGACGATTAATAATTTTACTACTTTTTCAAAGAATAGTTTTTCTGAAGGTAGGTTTTTATTTTGTAATGACATAATTAATGAATTGAAGTCAAATAACTTTGTTACACCGCTTTATTAGATATAAAATCTTCATGCTTTCAGAACAATGTTCTCTTCCTCAGGATGAGTTGTAAAGGCACTCATTGTTTTCGAAACATATATATTTTTATATCTAATAAAACGGTGGAAACAAATTTATTTGAATACTAATTAAATGTATTAATTAGAAAAATATACATATATAATCAATTTTATCGAAAAATATTTTTTTGTTGCTACTGGGATTCGAACCTGGATCTCTTTCCAATCCGGGGAAGGTGCATGACAAATAGGTGTGACAAATTTTCGAACCCGTATGTTACATATTTAAGTAGAATTTTTAAAAAATATCACAGACCTATGTTCTGATAATTACAACTTCACAATAAGAATGGGTTCTCCTTAATATATAAGTTGTATCAATGTATCCAAAATTTAATTAAATAAATTGCCAACTCTGGCGTTTGCTCACGGGCATTTGAGATTCCGTAAAAACAAAGTAGATGGCTTTCAAATAATGGAACGGTCGATGTATTAATTTGAAAAATGTAACATATTGGTTCGAAAAAATTTGTGACAAGGGTACTGTCCGCTGTAGCATAGTTGTATAATGCACCTTCCCCGGATTGGAAAGAGATATAGGTTCCAATCCCGGTAGCAACAACAATATATTTTTCGATAAAATTGATTACATGTGTATATCTTTCTAATTAATACATATAATTAGTATTTTTTTAAATATCACAGACCTATGTTCTGAATAATTACAACATCACAGTAAGAATGTGTTCTTCTTAATAAATTTATTTCACTTTAATTCAATTTTACTACAAATACGAGTACGTAACATACGATAATAATACAAAAATACATCAAAGGCGAAAAATAATTTTCTAGGCGGCGATTATACCTACCAACAACTTTTAATTTTTATATATATTTGGCAATTTATTCTCATTCCTATAGCATGTTGGAATGTATTTATGGTATACCTATTCCGTATTTTTTACGCCCGATATAAATAAATAAAACTCTGATATCCAATTATTTTTGAACACGGCTTTGTCCAAAGATCCTATCGAGCATAAACAAACATAAATCAATCGTTCATCGAAAAAATACGAGAATCGATGATCTTTTCGTGAAATAACAAGATTTGTGTTAACTCGTAACTACGCATCGATTGACCTCTGCCACTGTTCTTATGGGGTTATCGTTATTGCCTAAAGGACATCGTCTTAATCTGATCCGAGATCCACCTCTTCTTGTATACATTCCCGAGCGTGCTGCATTTTTTTTAGTTTAACCTGACCATAAACATCGTTTGTAAAATTATAGTCGAAGTACGTTCCGAGAGACGGACCTGTCCATTTGTTGAAATGTCTATTATTTTCGATCGGAGTCATTATTTAACAGTCGCTCTTTGGCCGGAATTGGTTGGAGGGTCAGGAGGCTATACGTGATGAAAAGTTGCTTAACTAATCACGATTTAATAATGATTACTCGTAAATATTACGAAAATTATCGATGATTCAATGGTATGTTCGGTTCCTTGCATAATAACAGGCGATATTAGATGAGCGAATCTCTCGAATAATTTATTTGAAACTGAACTTAGATTACTGTTTGGCCATTAAAATGTATTTATTTATTATTACAATTTACGGCACGTGCGTATAACCCCGGCACATCGCCGGTTAAATATTCAACCTCTAAGGTATGGTGGTCTGTAGAAAAATGCCAATAATATGTTTGGTTTACCAGTATTATAGTTTTGCAGTGTTACAATATGTAATATTATGTTTAAAATTGTTAGCTTATGTTTTAATTATTTTCTCTAATTTAGAAAAAAACTTGGCAGATTATATTTATTAGTTGATGAGATACTCGTATAACGTAGGTACTATTAGTTTCTTTAAAATATTAAATATATATATTAAATATATAAGTTCCATTAATGTTTTTAAATTAAATAAAATTGATTAATTAATTTAATTCTGGCGTCTCCTATGGGGTTTTACTCAAAGGTATTTGAGATTTTCTGCATGCATAAAGTGGATTGTTTTTAAAAATTGATTAATATCAATTTGAAATATTACAGAATATAAGTTCAAAATTTGTCTATAATGTATTCAGTTGCTATAGCAAAATCGGAGAACGCGCTTCCCCAGATAGGAAGAGGTCAAGGTTCGAATCCCGGTAGCAACAATATATTTTTTCTATAGATAGATATTTTCTGCGTATCTTTCCAATTGATTAATTTAATTTGTATTACACACATATATATATATGTGTGTGTGTGTGTGTGTGTGTGTGTGAGTCTGTGTGTATATATATATTCTTCTTCTTCTTTTCATGCCTTATCTGTTTAACGGACATTGGATATCATCACTTTGCTTACTGCAACCCAGTAAAGTTCTACAGTAGACTGACCAAACCATTGTCTGAGTTCTTCAGCCATAATGTTTTTCTTCTTCTATGTATATTATAAAATTTACATATGTATACACGCAATATGTGTCACATCAATATTCGTATAATTTTTAAATTAAGCTAATACTTTTGTTATGAAAATGGTGGTCTACTGGGTCAGGAGAGTCTCGAACCTCAGCCCACTTGATCACTAGGTGAGTGTCTTACCGGTAGACCAATAGACGTGTCAAAAGGTATTTTTGAATTAATTTTTAAATTATTATATATATTATAACACATATTATATTATATGATTTCATGTGAACATATATTTGTTTTCCATTTTCAAACCATAAATCTTAACTTACAGAGCACATGTTTAATTTATAAGTGCACAATAGGTTTAATTTTAATTTTCCTCCTTTTTTATGTCCTCTGACATTTAGACTCGTCGATTTTTGCGATTTGACCTTGTCCCTAAATGGCAGTTTCTTCATCTCATATGATGCATGTTCTCAATTTGATTTGCCTTAATTTTTATTATAAAGTTTTCAGATGTTGCCGATCGGTAACATTGAAATATATTTTTTGTTTAAAAGTCATTATATTATAGTTGTTCACCGTTCTACTTAACAAAATATATCTTTCTTTTCTCAATATTATGCTCCACGTTTTATTTTACAGTAGGTTCAAATAATTATTCTACACAAAAATAAAATACTACTGCAGAAGTTTATATGAGGAACAATAAAAGTGTTGTATACTAATTTAAAGGACGCAGTACTAATGAATCTGAAAAGTGAAGTATTATAGCAACATTTATAGTCACGTGTCTTGTATTTTGCAAAAAACTTCCATCTGTGATTTATTATAATTAGCAAATATTTCATTTCACCGTCTGTCACTTCCTTCAGCTTTCATCATCTACGATCATTACGGGCACAATTGTTAAAAATTTATTTTCAATATTCAAAAATTTAGTTTAATTTCAGTTTAATTTATTGATTATATTAACAATATTTGAGTATGTCCAAGAACACACAATTACTGGATTTTTACTTCCAAAAGCATTGTTATTAAGACAAAATATATATATCTCATAGAGACTAAGCTATTGTATTATATGGGAAGTGTGGAAGTATGGGTATTACAGGGCTTACGACCTGTCTTCGGCTGGCTTTAGTGATAACTTTACACAATGCAACGTCCACCATTTCTACCCACAAAGAACTTCCACATTTATCAAATATTTGGAAGTTATATATATGTTACCATGTAGAAACCATTCAAGTATTATTCTATAACATCGCTCTCGTCGTTTTTTATTGATTATACTTTAATAATTGTCTCCTGCGATGTATTTTTGCATATTATCTGGAAATAAACATATTTTGTAATGTTTTTGGATTTTTACTATGTTATTTAAATAAATAACAGGTCCGAGAACTGACCCAAAATTGATATAATATATGGGTTTACATTTTATCAACAACAAAAAAATACTATTAAGGAGAATACATTATTATTGTGAAGTTGTAATTATTCAGAACATAGGTCTGTGGTATTTTAAATACCAATTAAATGTATTAACTAGAAATATAAACATATAAAATCAATTTTATCTAAGAATATTGTTGTTGTTACTGGAATTCGAACCTGGATTTATTCTGGCATCTCCTATCTGATAACTTAAAGGTATTTGAGATTCCGTAAAAATAAAAAAGATGGCTTTCAAATAATAGACCGATAGATGTATTAATTTGTTCATTTGTAAAGTGTAATATATGGGTTCGAAATAATGTCGTCAAAGCACTGTGTTGGTATAGCATAATCGGTTAATGCACGTTTCCGGATTGAAAGAGATCCAGATTCGAAGCCCGGTAGCAATAACAATATTTTTCGATAAAATTGATTTTATATGTATATCTTTCTAATTAATACATTTAATTAGTATTTTTTTTAGATACTGACTGTGTTGTCATTACTATTTCGCTGATCTATTTGATAAAGTGCTCACTTAATCTAAACTAATGAACATTGAAATTGTGTAACCTACTAATCACCTTTTCAAAAACAAAATATTTTGGCATATCTCACAAGTATTTGTATATATTATTTAGATATATATTTTAGGTTTTTACTACGCAAAATTTTAGTTTCAAACAAACCCAACTGATTAATGAGATAATTATGACGGCTCTATCTCGAGGTTTTTTATTCATAGTGCGACATTTTTTTTAGCCAACAGGTGTTATACGTACACATGAAACTTTTAATTCATGACCTTTTCATTAGCCGTACTGCAAGATTAAATAATTAGCTAAAAAATAATGTAAATTAATTTAACAATTTTTTAAAATCTTTTTACTTATATATTATCCACAATTATTCTAACATTTTCAGTATTGAATAATGACAACACTCGATGTTTTTTGTGTCTAGAGCTGGACAGCTATTTAATATATGTGTTTCCAGATTCCTATATCCAACCATATCTTAACTTTAAGAGCCGGTTGTGTGATCAGTAATAACTTTTTACTGTGGTAAAATTTTTTACGAAAACAGGTTGTTTGATCGTAGGTAAAAAAATATTTTCAAAGTGCATCCCGTAGTAAACTGATTTTACTCTCCGATATCTGATAATAAAAACGAGAATCAATGATAAAATATGGCGGACTTGACACAGCTGTTTCAAAAGTCATCTGTCACATTAACACTTTGAAAGTTGCAATATACGACAATGATTCATTAAATATCCCGCTGTTTTAGAGATGAGAGTTCATCCTATGATGATCTCGTTATTTAATATACATTTATTTAGACTTTATTAACGTACATATTTTTGTTGTAACAGAGGTGAATATATTATAATATAACATGATTAACATAAGATACAATTATATTGCAATTAAATACTCGTAGTTTATTGTGTGGGATGGAGTAGACTCCACTTTTGATATATACAGCGTTGTCCTGGCCACTTTGCTAGACCGAAGTCTGTGTTAAAGTAGTCAGTTTTTTTTGTGCTGTTGTGGTGTTATTTAATAAAAATTCGACAGAAATAAAAGTATAGATAAAAAAAATGCAGTGGGAGTGTTTTAGAAATAGTGAATTATTAGTGTAGGCACTGTATAATGATTATGTTATTATAGAATGTTGGATAGCGATTACTTTCTACCCGTTTGGATCATATTTTGGGTCCATATTTGTATAATCTTATTAGATTTGAACGATTTCCACTTGGTATTGAGTTATGTTGTACAGTTTCGGAGCTAAGAACATGTAGAATCTTTGATAAAATGTCGTTGTTGCTCTCGGAACTGGCGTCTTGTTGTTCATTGTTTGTATTGTGTTGTATTCATGATTTATTGCTTGGGGTGAGTTTTCGTTATGGAAAAATTGGAATTGACACATAATCCGAAAAATTTCGCCACCGAAGTGACAGATCTCGAACGCAGGGGCGAATAAAGCCACAAAATAGAAAATACAAAGCAGAAAATAGAGCAAATTCCATAATTATTCGTCTTGCCACACTATGAGACGAGATTGTCTTTGACCATCTTTGACAGTAATAAATTTGATATACCAACAACCCGCATAGGATTTTTACTAAGGGCGTTATTTAAAAGTTACTATAGTAAAAATTTACCACGGTTAAAATTGACTACTGATCACGCAACCGGCCCAAGCATTATCTTAACAGATAAAATTGATTACGTCTTGTTACAAAATGGTGTCGATTAAGTGGATTTCTATTTAAAAAAGTTTTCCAATTTTATCTTATTTATTTAATTTAAATTTAAAATTGGTTTTAAGATTTGGCCGAAAGCAAAACCATTCTTTATAGCCTCACTACATACTCTCAAACGTTGTTCGCTCATTTCATTTTTGGGCGTTCTTCATAGATCTTAGAGTCCTTTAGAACATGTGGCAACGCGCCTTGTCCATCTTGCCATCACAACTTCAATATTTCCGAGATATGCGCAATCGGTGATTATCCTTGATTGGTCCAAGAATTCTCTGAAGAATTTTGATTTCCAATACTTGGATAGTTTTTTCTTTACCGTTTCCAAGGTAATTTTGTAGAACTCCATAATCACATATGTAAAAAAAAAATCACTTGTTTTTTAATTCTACTCATTTAATTTATTTGAGACGCGTTTCGCTATGGAGATCAATAATGCCTTTGCATGGTGAAACGCATCGGATAGTCTTTAAATGCTTCTCCATAAAGCTCCAGGATACACATGTATATAGGTCTATTGCTTAATGATCATACTGTAAAGGTGGAATTTTATTTTTTTTGATGGTAGAGATAAAATAGTAAAAAAGGTTACATTCCCATTTTAGCAATGCGTTGCCATAAAAAACATCAAGTTAGTAGTATAGATTTAAAGATATTAGTTCGGTATTTATAACAGATCCACGGATGCACGTATGTAGATACTCCACTATGTTTGTCTACCTGTCTGTCTTCCCCCCCTCTTTACCATCACCTTAGAGCACGACTTTTTGTATTTTCTATGACTTTTGAGATGTCAAGAAGAGTGGATGTTCTGTTATGTGCTGGTCACTAACTTACAATTTTAGTAAAGCTACTTGTCGCTAATGTATTCGGTTCCTCGTGTGTGCGTACCGAAATCGCTACTATGGATCTCAGTGCTTCGTGCTGACCATCGAAGAATATTTCTGATATTCAGGAGCTGTAACCACAGGAGAGAATATCCAGGTGAGTCGTGCTTCCTGGTTGGTCCTTAAGATTTGTCATGTCTCTCTTCCGAATTACTACCACCCGTAGTTCATCCCGTTTCCCTACTATTGTGTAAACAATATTATTATATTAAAAATGTATGGAAAGTTCTTTTTTTATTTAATTTATACATATCCGGCTATTATCAATATTTAAACCATAAAAAAAAAATCAAACCACGTTTAGAATCTTAATTTATAAAAAAAAATCACAAGATTTACACATGTTCTATGGAATAATAATGAGATTTTTATGTTTTATTTTAATTATTTTGTCTCACGGAATTCAAATTAAATATTTAAAAAAAACATTATAATTATAATTAATGTTTGACGATTACTTATGACACTTATTAAAACTGGCAGTTTTTCAAAATATTTTTTAAGTTAGCTATTTTAGACAGACCAAATTCATCGATCACGTAATAATATTATCATTTATTTTTTTAAATGCTCTAATTCATCTGATAGGGTTCACCAAAAATAGACTAAACGAAGGGATGCAGTAGAGAAAAAAATGTATTGTGTTCTGTTCTGGATTTATGTATTCTAAAGTATAGATCACAAAACGTATGTCAACATACAGGGTGCGGCATAAACAACTCTTCCAATTTGAAGACACATCGCTGCGCGTCGGGAGGGTGTGAGTAATGGGAATAATGACATTGAACAGATTTATACGCTCCGTTTTTAGTGTCAGTTATGGCGTATTCTGGTGAGCATCGCACTTTTGTTATCGAGGAGTTTATTAGAAGTGGTGGGTCGCCAATAAGAATATAGCGTGCGTTTCGCATCCACCTTGCGCACCCATTTTTAATGAACATGATTCAGAAAATGTTTGGTTTCAACATGATGGTGTAATGGCCCACGCATCTTGTCGTTTTATTGAAGTCATCAAAGAAATGTTTTCTGGACACGTTGTCTCCTTGCATGGTGATATCACACTCGCCAGATTTGACACCCTGTGATTTTTTCTGTGGGGCTACTAAGATGTTCCAACATCGGTCCAACAATTGAGAAACTCTCGAAGAGGCGATAACCCAGGAAGTTGCTGAAATTCCGCCCGAAATGACGCACAGAGTTATAGAAAACTTCCGAAAGAGGCTCAGCAAATGCATTAGTAATGGTGGTCATTACAAATAACGTTAATAAAACTGCATTATGTGTACTTAACATAAATGAAAAATTTTTTGGTTTGGTTTATTTTTTCATTTCTAAATCGAGTTTTTTATGCCGCACCCTGTATAAAACGCTTGCAAGTGACATTAAAATACTTTAAAGTAAATAAACCCTTTCTTTTAAATACGACGACTATAATGCCGGGCGCAATTTGTAGCAATACGAAACATATATTACAACTGGCAACAAACGATACTTATTAATATTCTTAAAAATTGAGTCAGTTGCCTCGCTATTAGTTATTATATGATATCATAAAAAACTGTAATAACTGAAATCAAACATCATTCTGTCAAATTTTTTTACTACAATTACACAGTGAGTCACAATAATTTGAATTTTTTTCTGATTTTCAATACAATAACATATTATTTTTTCCACTTTTATCATCAGGTTCATAAATAATGGTTAGGTACTCATACCTGACCTACATTGACACATCTCAGTATGTTAGACTAGACTCTTACCATAATCAAGAAGCGTGCATTTGACCTATTCAAGTTTGGAAATTGGTCCACAGATCAAATGGGCCAATAAAAGAAGGTGATAATTGGTGCATTAAGATACAATATGAATCTCTATAGGGTCAGGAAAAGGGCCAGATAATATTCCTCCCTGGACGGGACAAAACTGAGTGTTCAAAATAAGGTCAAATACCCTGGCCATATATTCAATGAAGATAGACAAGACGATTATAATATAGAATGACAGAGAAGACAGTTGAGCGTTCGTGCAAATATGCTGTCACAGCGTTTCTACCGATGCAGTAAGGAGGTGAAGAATATCCTGTTTAAATTGTTCTTCACCAGCATGTATACCTGCGAGCTCTGGTCGAAATACAAGCAAATGACGTACAACCGTCTCCGTATTCAGTCCAACAACTCATATAAAATACTGTTCGGTTTGGCGTGTTATTGTAGCGCATCTACAATGTTTGCCGAAGACCGAATACATGAATTCGTTCCGCCTCTGAGACATCGAGTTGTGGGAGTAAAGCTGCGGCTGGAGCTCAGCACCAACGCTTTAGTGCAAGCGGCGCTTTCATGGAAATCTGATTCCCTGACCAAAGAATAGCAACGACTACAGAATAGCTACAGATACAATAATGGCTGTGACTGAAATATAGTAACTATATTTTGTTTATATTTATATATGTGTGTGAACTTTTTTTTATTTATTTATTTTTTCGCTTCTCTTTTCATAACATAAATAATATTTCGTAACTTAAATGTATTATATAATATGAATTATCTTTATGGCGAATCGGGTTTTCATAAAAAAAACCCGATCACGCTGAAATAAACGCGTTATTAGAATTTTTATTATTATAGGCTCTTCCAAGAAAAACCTTCCCCGGTTTGAAAAGAGATCCAGGTTTGAATCCCGGTAGCGCACCAACCATATTTTTCGATAAAATTAATTTTATATGTATATCTTTTCAATTAATACACATAATTAGTATTTAAAACATCACAGACCTATGTTCTGAATAATTATAGCTTCACAATAAGAATGTGTTCCCCTTAGTAAATCTTACTGTCGTTAGCTAAACAGAACGGTTTATGAAATAAGCAATATCTTATTGCTCCAATATGAAAGCGTACTAAATATTTATCGATATTTTATCAGTAAAGATTTGCAGTTCTACGAATATTTTGGACGGTGGATAATTCTTAATTCAGTCAGCACGCTCTCTCCCTCCCTCCGGCGGTCTCTTGCGTAATGACTCCTGCCTGCTCTGATTATTGTGATGGTCGACAGCTCCTCCCGAGTGCGCCCCTGGCAGTTTGGGGGTACCCTGCCACTGATTACACACGTAGTATGTTTCTGTTCCAATTATTTTCTGCGTAAGCACGTCATAATGTGCGTCCGGAACATTACCATGAGAAAATTGATTTGTGATGAAATACTTCGAATGAAATTATCTTTTAACCGGTCAATTAGTTCTTACGTAAAATGTTACATACAACATCTAATCAACTGAGCAGTTTGAGTAGCAAAAAAAGAAACCTTAATTTTTCCTAGTGAATTTTATTTCAAATACTAATTTAATGTATTAATTATAAATATAAGCAAATAAAATCAATTATATCGAAAAATATTGTTTTTACGCTACCGAGATTCGAACCTAGATCTTTATTTCCAATGCGAGGAACGCGCATCTTTCGTGACAAATTTTAAAAGTGTAACATATAGGTTCGAAAATTTATCACAGAAGATACTACTGGCGCTGTGGCATATTTGGTAATGCACCATTCCCGGATTAGAAATAGAGATCCAGGTTCGAATCCCGGTAGCGCAAAAACAATATTTGTCGATAAAATTGATTTTATATGTATATCTTTATAATTAATACATTAAATTAGTATTTAAATCATCATAGACCTATGTATTGAATAATTACAACTTCACAATAAGAATGTGTTCTTCTTAATAATTTTATTACAGTTTCAAAATATTTTTCAAAAACATGTTTTTTCCTTTTCGTATATTTTGGCCATATTATAAATTAAATGAGGACTGCTTTAATAACATAGAGTATGGTAATATTTAGTCTTAATGATATATTTAGATGATTGAAATTACATATATATGAAAACTATTAGATTGCCACCGGATTTCCTTGGGGTTCTATCCTCTGCTTACTGTCTAATTACTTGGGTCCCGATTCCTTATACTATAAAACTCAGTATGTCTGGGTTACAATATTAAGTTTATTACAACAAGTATTACAGTAATTATAATTTATACACTTCATAGACTAGTTATTCAGGTAGGGCTGTGATGGAAGACAGCTGTTCCCCCAGAAACGGCCTCTTATAAGGTTCTTCCTCCGCCACTCATCTACTCACTTTCATAACACACACAAACATACATTTACAAAGTGGCAGTTATCACAATATATAAATATAATATAACAGACTTTCTATAAAACATTAAAAAATAAAATTATTAAAAAAAAAGTATAACAAGAAATAATAATATTTTTTATTCCTAACCTTGAGGCGGGAAGAATAATAAATAGTTTTAATGTAAATTTAAAATAAGTTTATTCATAAAAATGAATTAAAATTAACCTATAAGAAAGAAAGAAAAATTATTAAGGAAAACACATTCTTATTGTGAAGTAGTAATTATTCAGAACATAGATCTGTGATATTTTACATACAAATTAAATTTATTAATTAGAAAGATATGCAATCAATGTTATCGAAAAATATTTTTGTTGCTACTGAGATTCGAATTTGGATATCTTTCCAATCCGAGGAAGGTGCATTAACCAACAATGCTACGGCAAACAGTACTTTTGACGACAAATTTTCGAACTCATATGTTACACTTTTCAAATTAATACATGTATCGTTCCATTATTTGTCGTCAAAAGTTCTGTCTGCTGTAGCATAGTTGGTTAATGCACCTTCCCCGGATTAAAAAGAGATCCAGGTTCGAATTCCGGTAGCAATAACAATATTTTTCGATAAAATTGATTTTATCTGTATAATTAAAAAGATATACAGATAAAATCAATATATATATATATTTTTATAACCTAAATAATTTTCATTTTTTTTAATCTTGTATTAATAACAAGGTGAACTAAATATTTTGTATATTTTATTTCAAATCTTTGTATGTACATATTTATATATCTATCAATGTATGTATAAAAAAAACTTATCATTATCTCTCAAAGCATTAAAAGTTTAAGTAGGCTCTTTCAAAAAACGCCTGTGTATAGTTAAGTAAAAATATAGTTTTTATGGCGCCTACTTAAAATTAAGGCTACTGTGCATTCCTCCAAAGGAGGACTGACTTAAATTGTTAAAAGCACTTATCCCCATGATACGCTTCTTCATTAGGCCTTAAAGCGATACCTTATAAGTGCCATTCGGCGGGAATTCTCGCATTTCGTTAATTATAATTCCGTTTGCCGTAATCTTAATACTCGCTCCGATTAAGGGAAATATAAAATTGATACTATGAAATTATATTGAAACGTCTTAATTAGTAAACAGACTTTTGGCTAACAATCTTTATAGGCACTTGCATTTCCATAACCAGCTCACAACACTGACACCCGCGGCTGATTATAACCTTTATTTTGGCACTTCTCTGGGCATTTGGTGTGAAATATTTCACTTTAACATCGTTTTTAGATATATTGCATGAAGACTTTACAAATTAATGATATTACTCGGTGAATTTGAGATAAGTACGTGAATGATTTCAAGTAGGTGGATAATTTCTTTAAAAAGTTATTGTAGGGAATATTCATTTTATAGCTTCGCTATCGTTGTATTGGCATGGACCGACTTCACGGGATAGTGCTTCAGAAAAAAGATACCCATTATTGATAACGCTGTTGATATAACTAGTCTGTTGTGCTCATAAATAGTTGAATCTCACTAATAGCTAGTAGATAATAATCTTACTACTAACAGCAAGTTGATAATAATCGCACATACTAGATTGGTTGACTGGTTTAAATTCATTTAAGATAACAGAAGAGCGTCAGCTACTTCTAAGGCACTTTTATTAATTGGTATATTATTTAGAAAAAATCTCACTGCCACCATTTTAAAGTTGGTGGGCATTCCGACTGAAAGATGAATCATAAAGGCATTTTCTAAAATGAATATGAAAACAATTTTTATAAGCTGGGATACTTTCTGACAAATTATCTTTATTTTAACGTTATATATAGTTACTAACAATTATTATAAAATGTAATATTTTTAGACTATCAAGGTGTCAAATATATATACTGATTACGCTTATGGTATAAAATATGTTAAATATATGCAATCTGTCAGTATTATTTAACATTCAATTTAATATTACATCTCCCCGTCTATTTTATATGACTTTCTGGATATCTAGGATATAGTGTCTATACACTAGCTACTAGCCGCCCACAGGGCCTAGCAGCAAGCAATCGAAGATAACCGATGCCACTATTTATATTCGATACTTCGAAGCCGACATATAAAGCCTTACGGAACGCAGAGTTAAAAAAAATGAATTCCTTTACTTTCCATTTACCAGTCTATAATACAAACCTAACCATTTGTAATCTTCTATCTACTTTGTATCATAGCTTTAATATATGTTATAAAGTTGTAGATATTTTCTCACTGGGTTTGTCTATTAAAAAGACTGTCAATGCACTTCAATAACTTGCATACGTTTAATTTATGTTTACCATATTATATGTCAACTCTCAGATACTGCACCGAAACTGGATACGATGTACAAATAATTTTTTAAGATATATATATTTTCATTATTTTTCTGATAAGTGCAATAAATAATAATGCATTTAAATTAACATTATTTTTTGAATAAGGAAAATAAAAAAGTTACTTATTTAAATGACTTATTTTGACCATAATAAAAAATATGAGAACGTGTACGTGGTTAGGTATTTTTTAAGATATATTATTTTAATACAAATTAAATTAATCAATATATAGAAAAATATATCTAACAACAAAATAATTTGATTGCTTTCGGGACACGAACGCGGAACTTTTCCTATCCCGGTAGTTAGATAGATTTTTTTGTATATCTTTCTAATCGATTTATTTAATTTATATATAAGTACCACAGAACTAGGTTCTGAAATTACAACTTCACAAGAAAGATGTGTTTTTATTAAAAATATTTTTTTCTAATTTGAAATGTTTATATTTTAATTTGTTATCTATCATTGACCTATCAATCAATCCGTTAATAAAATAAAATTAGTGATCACAAAAATAGTGAAAACGATTTCGCAGACTGTTTAAGAATGTCATCAGAGACGCAAACACAAACAACTTATTCTTCAAACCAGGTGAATCCTGGTGTCGCGATCGTCCAACAACCGTCCTACAATAAAGACCATACTCGGAGGAGTTGAGAAATTCTGAGATGACCTAAGATGATTCAGATCCAGAAGATCAATCCAGATGCCAGAAATCGTTTTGTATATCAGATCAAAGGAGGACGAAATAACATTCCAGAACATTCCAGGACATTCTAGATATATCGGAAATGTTTGTCACAGGGTCAAAGTCGTAGTGCGGTACAGCTCAATGCTTAATTCGATTAATTTATATGCGTTAATCTTCGTAAAACATTTTACGATTCATTAATGGATTCCGATCGCCCACCGATATTATTTAATGCGCAATAAAAATGGTTTGTGGGGGGGAGCTTCATTATTAAATGAATGTCATTACCGAGAACGTCTCAGAGTCCGTTTGTTCGGCGTGAATCGCCGATGTTTATTATGGCGGCAAAAGGGTCAAACCCTTAAAAGGCCACGCGAAAGACAACGTGTAAATGATGCTCCGAGGCGGCAATGGGCCATTATGCGGATGTGAGATTACGGTAACCAAATGACGCAAAAATAAAGGTCGTTTAATAGTAAAACAATTCATTTGAAAAAAAATTCAATAACTTTGTTTACAAATTTACTTCCCATAGCTTATTTCAGTTATTGCCAAACTTCAAAGTTATGAGAAAGTTTTTGAAGAACACAAAAAGATTATGTATAAATAATATCTAATTACTGAGATAATATTGTATTTAATTTATATATTCATAATGAACATACTTATCTATTATGCCATTTTATAATATACTTATTAAATAAACAAATGAATTACGTGAATCACACAAAAAAATCTATGTATCACAAAATACATGCTTTCCACTTACTACCTGAAAATGAATTAACATAGTGTAATCAGCAAGAGGAGGTCCTGAGGGTAACTATTTAGCTTTTAGATTTTTTCTGTGTATATAATGTATGTAAATAATCATTTTTAGAGATGCATCACATATTATATAATATACACATTTTTAACATGTTAATTACCTTGATAGATACTTCTATATAAACATTAAAATGCAATGTAATGTAAAATAATTAGGAATGGACATGGGTTATGCAGCTAATAAGATTTTTGTAGAAGTGCAATGGAATATTTTCTATTTTACCTACAGATGTTATATGTTATACTGATCTGAACCGGGGGCGCTTTGCCTAAAGAATACAATCTTTCGGAAACATTTTATTGTAAAAAGTATACTTATAGGAATTAATTCCTGTTCTTGAAAAATATGAGTATCGTTATACTTTGTTTCACGAAACGAAGATCAAAAAAAAAAGCGACTTAAAGAACTATATGTTAAATACACGTATAAGATATTCAAGTACAAATATGGAATAGTAAAAAGAATTGAATTAGAGTGGAAATAGAAAGAAAGAAACAGTGACTGAAGGACCAGATCTAGAAGGGAATAGACCTTGTCCTAGAATAGGTATAGGAGATGGGAATAGCTCGACTTACCTTTGATCACGTCAGCTTCTCTGCCAGATCTTCCTGAATCGATGCATTCGTCGGTGGAACTACTTATGTATGGATGACGATAATCCAGTCAAATTAATCTAATGTCATTTACACAGACCACGTTGACAATGGTTTTTCACTTAAAATTCATTAAACATCACATGTCAAATCGGTAAATCAAATCATCACAGTACATCAAATGTCAAATCAGACATAAAAATATCTGATGTACGATTGCATCGGAGCGCAATTCTTTCCACGCGTAATATTTCCTTATCCATTAGGCCAATTCACGAGATTTAAGCACGAAATCACATTGAGTAATATTACATTTGATTAGGCCGATCCACGAAATATTATGCACGAAAGCACACTCGTAATATTGCCTTTGATTAGACCGTTCCACGAGATTAGTTGCCCGAAATCACATTCGTAATATTGCCTTTGATTAGGGCGGTCCACGAGATATTACGCACGAAATCACACTCGTAATATTTATTGCCTTTGGTTAGGCCGTTCCACGAGATAGGTTTCCCGATATCACGTTTGTAATATTATCTTCGACGAGACTAAATAAATGACTGCACAGATAGCAGATAGCACCATAACGTCGGCGAGTAGATTTACGAGAAAACACGATTGCGTTCCTGCTAATTTCACACACCGAAATGATTAACAAATCTCAACATATCGTCACTTTGCCATCCATTTCACAACTTTAAACTCGACACACGACAACGCGCGGCAACCCAAAATTATACTGACGTCGAGTTATAGCGTGTACAGAAACAGAGATAGCGCGGTAGAAATTTACAACAATAACCCAACATTTTCGCTACGACAAAAACGTTTAAAGATGTGTTCACAATAATTGCACGAATATCGGACACTAATTTTAGAGAAGAGTTCAAAATAGTGTTGTATAGATTTTCATGTACCCTTCTATTAGTAAACCTTAAAAATTAACTGATTAATAAAAGTACAAACAAAAACCCAAAAATTTGAATGAAAACTTTTGCAAGCAGATATGCACACCAACCACATGACCTATACATTGAATTTGTTGTGCCTATTTATGACTTTTAAATTACGTAAAGAACCTTTAAATAATTTAAGTAAAGGATTAAGTTAGAAATAGTTATTGCGTTTTCATTTTTTAAACAATTATCTAGTAAATGAATATGTTTATTAGGAATTATAGACATTTTTATATTTAATTGATAATTGTACATTGTCTAATAAGTGTATATATTACAGTGAATGTGTATTATCAGTGAAATTATATTTTCACTAGTATAAATATAATTTCACTAACTCGGCCAGATAAAATGTATCAACAATTGGTGTACAATTTCATTGCTCAGTATCAGTGAAACAGAATTTGTTCACAAACGGTCGATCCGGTGTTCGCCTTGCATGCGTAGTACTCGTATATGCCGCACATGCGTTGTGTTTGTGTCATTGACGCTGGTGACGTGTTATTTAATGTTAGTTTTAGAAATACAATTTATATCGAAAATAAGAACTATTTTGATAACTAGACGACAAAATAACTCTGATTCAATACTTACTTACTTACTTACCATCACGCCGTTTCCCCGCGGGGGCAGGCAGAGAGGATAGATCGCCACACTCTTCTGTCCTGACACACAATTCTCGCCTCATCCACATTCATACATCTTCTCATACAAGCTCGTCGATTGTTGAGGCTTCTAACAAAACCATCCTCCATTAACTGGTTTAACTGGTCGTGCCAAGTCTTCTGCGGACGTCCTCTATTTCTGGTGCCATCAACACTTGCGTCATATATCTTTCTTACCATTCTCTCCTTATTCATTCGTTCCATATGACCAAACCATCTAAGTGATCCTTTCTTAATCTTACTCACTATACTAACATCAGCTTTGCATTATTTCCTATTTTAATCTATATAAACTCGTATTTTAGACGAAAGCAAAAACACGCAAATAGACGTTTCACAATGTACATAATTTCACAAGCGTCATAAAACAGTTAAATAATATTTTCGCTTGTAAAAATATGTATCTATCGGAAAAAATGTATTTGAATACGATTATACTGAAATACTAGTGAAAATATAACTTCACTGATAATACACATTCACTGTATCATCGATGCATAGAAATCTACCAACAAACTTGGCGAGGGACGTATTTGAAACATTTGAATGATAATGAGCGGTTTGAATTGAGGTTTTGCAAAAATGGGTGTTTCATAGTAATGTGACGTAGGGTCATCCGCATTCACAAAGCCCGCCCGGAGACAAGTCGCGAACACCCGGCCGCAGTGTTTAAGCACCGATATATTGCTAACTGGCTCAATCTAACATTAACGGCCACTTAGATTGGAGTGAGGGGCATCGGCTGAACCGGAAATTATTTGTGCTTCTGCAACCATCATCAATTCTGAACTTTAAAGCTTTTATTCCAAATAAAAAATTATCTAAGCAAATATAGATATTTGAAGTACACTCATTCTGATGCAAACACGATTCAATCAGAGAAGTCAAAAGTTCAAAACGATTTGATTTATTCAGAGGGTGGTACCGTTTGAAATGGATCATGAACAATCAATTTTCAGTTAAGGTAGTGTTGTCTAACGATTGTAATTTTTTAAATGTCGGAAAAAAGTGTGCATTTTCGACACTGTTTACTTTTTGAATTTAATGAACACCATAATGCAACAGTAGCAACTAAAAACGTTTGTAATGTGCACGGTAGAGGTGCTATCGATGTTTGAATCAGTCAAAAATAGTTTGCTGAGTTCAGATCTGGTAATTGATCAGTAGCTGATGAAGAACGGGCGAGGCGCCCTTTAACCACTGACGAGATGTGCTAACCGCTATAATAAGAGCTGATCCTTGTCAAAATAATAAAGATGGGTATCAGTCAAACGACTGTGGTAAGATATCTACATCACATTGGCCTGGTTTCCATGCACGACGAGTGGGTGCCGCACGGGTGTTGTTTTTCACCACGACAATGCCCGGCCTCATTTTGCAATGATGGCGCAGCACAAATTGAAGGAGCGAAACTGGGATGTTTTTAAACATCCACCCTCCATAACTCCTGACCTTGCTCCATCAGATTTACACCTTTTTTATCTCTACAAAATTATTTGAATGAAAAAAAACAACACAGGAGGTTGCCACACGCTCCTGTACATATTCTTTGAGTCAGAACCGGAAGTTTTTATTAATTAATTGACAGATGGGAGACAGTCATTAGCAATAGTGGAAATTATGTAATATAATTATTTTAAAACATTTGTTAAAAAAAAAACTTTTTTTTAATTAAAAATACAACAATACTTATGACTCACCCAAATTTATTAAATTTGTTTTCTTGGATTATTCATACCTAGATTATTTTTATTACGCATTGGAATTTTGTTTTTCAATTTTTCGGCCACCCCCTTGATTTGACCGCCACAGGCAAGCGCCTGCTCCGCCTGTGCGTAATGCCAGCGCTGGATGAGAGGCTAATTATTAAATAACTATTCGAAACTAGCCTGTTACTTGTACTAGGATAGTTGTATAAACATTAAATAAATATACTCATAGATTCGGATTATTATAAATATTCTTCTTCAATTGTGTTACAAAATTGCTTCCTATGTCGCCATTCAAACTATCAGCAATATTGGGCAGGAAGTTTTGAAATGCAAACAAAATGGAGGCCTACATATCAACACTAGACCCAAATCGACAGAAGAAGTTAAAAAGTGAAAAGGTACTTAGTATAATGATTTTAAAAGCACAATACCATAACTCTTCTACCTTAAAAATCATTAGCAATACGCCCGTCAAAGGACGAATAAAAAGGTCGAGTTTCAGCTGAGAGAGCTGCAGGTGCTCGAAAGTTATTTCCAAAAAAAAAGTTTTGCTACTTTTAACAACCTTTTAGTGTTACACATTGTTAGATATACTAAACTTGATAGGCGCAATGATTATATTATTAAAATATTCGCTACAGAACATACTTGAAAAAAAAAATACATAAATGTACATATTTTACTTCAAAGTAGGTAAGAAGATTATAATATTATGAAGTTGTATAATTGAAAAAAAAAATCGAATTTTGAAATATCGGACAATAGAAATGTTTTTCTATTTGAAAAATGTACACTTCAGAACAAATAAATTTACAATTGTAAAAAAAAAAACATTAGACATAAAGCCGGAGTTTTATTTACAAACAGTAAGATTTACGTACATATATAATAATGGTATTTTTTAATTTTTTAATCAAAAATAGTTAGCTTTTTCTAGAATGAAGAAAGAAAAAATCCATAGTGCGATAGTTACACAATGGATCATGGTGATGGATATTACACTGATGATCATGATAGTGGAAGATACACAGTTAATCATGAAGATGGAAGGTGGGGGTGGTCCTACGGCGCTGGACCACTACGAGATACAGATGATCTTGGGTCATGGGCATTTCATGAGTAAACTCTTCGACTTAGGACTTGTCTGTGAACCGTGATGTGTTTGTGCTCAGGTGAGGCAGACGATAGGTCATCGGATCCCCGGAACGACGACCTATTAAGAAATGAAAGAAATCTCGGACATTTCCGGGTATTTATTAGGGTGTGGGTCTCTCGCTGGGGGTTGCTGGGATGAGTGATGCCGGAAAGAGCAGTGGCTCGAGAGTCCTAACGGATCATTTTACAGGCTCTTCCTCATACCTCTTGCGACCTGGAGAGGGTAAATTTCTGCCGGACTGTGACCGAGTTCTGCGACTGTAACGTCTACCCTCCCCTTTTGGGTATGTATGATTTCTATAGCTTCATTCTAACTGCCTTCTGAACTGAATGTGATAACGAGTCTCACGTCTAATTGTACAGGTATGGCTTTGGTACGATGATACCGGAGCCAACCTATGATGGCATTATGATAATAATGTAATAAAATTAAATAAATATGTAATTATGATGAATCGAAACGAGAGTAAACAACTCTCAAAACGATTCGGGATAGGGTGTAAATAAATAAAAATATGCTACCACGTAGAAATACTTCGAGTATTAACTACAATTTCTATGTCGCCATCTATGGTCTGAAAATTTGATATTCATTTCCCTGAAATAACATAGATGTAGCTAATGAGAATCTTATTTAAAAAAATATAGAAGCTATATTATCTGTTTCTATATATGACAAATGATTAACACATTATACTAGAATACGCCTGAAAATTCAATTTTCAATTTTACATATTTCTTACCTTAGCTTCATCTCTATGAGATATCTATAATTTGTTTAAATGCCTTTGGAAGTAAAAATCCAATAATTGTGTGTTCTTGGACATTTTCAAATACCATTTATCCTTGTTTTTCTTCGTACAATATTAATTAGAAAATTATATTATATTGCACTCTGATAGATTGATCATGTGTGATATATATTTTTTTATTTATTTTAATATTAGAAGATACAATACATTTATAAAATAATCAGTAGGAAATATATATATTTCTTTTAACATTTATTTCTTCTCTGAGAGTAAGACTCGTGTATAGAGAAGGAGTATATACGAGATAATTTATGATTCAGTTAGTCTGTGTACATATTTTTTGACTTCAGATACAAATTTATAGTAGTCTGTAATTTTTCTAATTGTGATGGGGAGATATAATTGTTAAAAAATTTGATGCCTTGATAAATATAGTGATTTTGGGTTGCGGTGTATTTTAGTTTTGTAATATCAATTTGGTCTCTAAACCTTGTAGATCAGATATAAATAAAAATCTCTCTATCTATATAAATATTTAAGCCACCCTAATAATTCAAAATCATTCTTATTTGGGGTTGCACAAAAATAATATTGTTAAAAAATTGTACTTTTAAACATGTACTTTGTATATTTATTTGGAAATATACATAAATAAATTTTAGCACTTTCCAAGTAAGATTTTATTTGCTTTGCTTTAGAAAACTTCGTACGGGAGGTCGTTACACTTGTTAGAATGAATGATATATAACTAGATACTGTTATCTAAGAATTTGTAGGGCTTGGTGTATACGGCGACGCAAGCAGCTGGTGTCGCGCTTCACGAGATATTTCCGGATGCGCATCTCTCGTGACTAATAGCCCACTGAAAGGGATTGGTGTTATCAGTGATTAACTAATTTGTACGTCATCATTTAAGAACCCTGTTTCGAATGCAAGCGTTACGCAACATTTTACTTCCGGGCACAAGCGCGCATCCGCGATTTATGAATCTTCATCTGTTATGAACTAATATTATTAAACAAATATCAGACAACAGTAATATGTTCATAGGGTCTTTTGAAAGAATTATTAGCATTCCACTTAATTTCTCAACATTACTTAGTTTTTTTATTTTTTTATTCCAACTTTATTTCATACACATTACACAGCAATTTATATTTTTTGCCAAACTGCATAGCAGTTTTACGGTAAGTATTGCCTTTCTTTTAAAGTCATTAACACAGTAAATTAAAGTACAATCAAAAAAATATAAGTAAGTAACATAGAAAAAGTAAACTAAAATTTTATCAGCAAATAATTAGATAAGAATGTGTTTGACTTTATAGTTTAGTGTGTTCACAGATGTCTCTTTATTTTCCATCATGTTTAATAATTCTTTACTTATTTTATTAAAAACTCTTGGCACAGCACATTCCTTGTTCTCTCGCCGTACGTACACCTTTTTTGCAACCGGTACTCTCATGGTTCGACCCGAAGATCTGGTATAATATCTCTATGGTTAGAGTCAGTTTTCATATTTACATTGTTTATCAAATCTCCTATAATTATTTTGTATGTTACTTTTTTGTCAGCTGGTAAGGTTTTACATAAATTAGGAAGTTGTAAATGTGCCAAAATGGATAGAATATCCGAAAATAAATAAAAATAATAGTAAAATTTGACAGTAAAAATATAAAAATATGAAAAAATACTTAGAAACAGTAAAGAAGAAATGCGTATACCATATGTAGGGAAAATAAAACATAAAATTATTTAATTTAATTTATTTTATTAAAATATATAAAAATAGAATTGTTTATACGAGTAAAATATAGGTAGCCGTAGATTCGTAGACTCGTAGAAGGAAATTTTTTAATTTCGTCGAAGGATTAATGCACAATTCTGTCAATGATAAGGTGATGATGAAACAACCCGCGCACGTAACAAAACAATTGACGTATGAACCTTAATAATGAACCAATCACGAAGGGTATAGAAGCATGAACACACGGGCAGGTGCAGGTGCCAGCCGGGCCACTATCTGTCGGCCCCGTGATGTCATCGTCACATTAGTCTATCGTTTCGTTGCATTTCATTTATTTCATCAGTTTCAGTGAGCTGATTACAAGTCTGATTTTCGTTTGCTGCGTGTCTTTTTATGTAATTGGTGACGTTAATTATTACGCACGATGAATTATTTATTTGATTAATTAACGCGGAACAATTATTACAGTCAAATTGGAGTATTTGCTTACGTTCAATAATATTCGCTATACGAATGTTTGATATTTTAAAAATACGTATTTTACGACGTTCATTACAGGGTGAATATTATATTGCAGGCCGATGTTGTTTCATTCATTGAAATTTCAAGCGTAGCTCGAGCGCCGTCCTGTTGAAACCTCATGTGTTTTAGGTCCAATCGACCCAATTCGGACACAAATAAGTTTATACGCATCCTGAAAGAATAGAGCCCAATGATTCTTCCCATGCACTCTTTTCTTACGACTCTGCGTGGGTGTAAAGTTCGTTGGTGTATCAATTGAGAAATTTTAGTGCCCCAATAATGACTCTTTTGGTTTTTAACAAAATCCGCTTCGTCGCTCATGATGATTTTTTTTCCAAAAGTTAGTCAGGTTTGTGTTTGATTTAATGTTTTAATAATATTAATTAATAATACGTTGTTAAAGTATTAAATACACCAAAATAAATTGTAATTAACTATTCTCTATAATTATTGAATTCAAATTAACAAAAATTTGCTAAACCAAAATGGTGGTCAATCAAAATCGGCCTGGAACATAATATTCACCCTGTATCTAAAATTTTAACAGTGGTTTTACGACATGTGTGCTTTATCTGAAAACTAGTCCAACACGACGCAGAAACTTATTAAGACATAAGCTACTGAAACAATGTCCCCAAAAACGAATCTGCCTTATAGCTCCAATACTCTTGAGGAGAACCAGTAGGGGTTTTAGCGCTTAGGTTGATTGTGATCAATTCATAGTATAATTATATCAATCAAATTACACAATAGCAGATTGATTAAATTTGTCATTTTTAAAAATCAACGACAATTTTAACTCGAAATTGACTCCGTTCTCGATACCCAAATATTTCAAGCTCCCAGAATATATAATCAAATTGAAAATAAAATTACAAATTTAACTGGTAATAGGACTTTTAAAGGTGATATTTCAAATTGGTTGTTGCAATTAGGAAGAGCAGATACAGAGAGTAAACTCTTTTATTTAATGAAATTATTTGTATAACTACTTTTGTGCGTTTTGATCTTGTATATTTCCATCCACCTTACATTATTGGTATTACTATTATTATTTTATATATATTTATTATTTTCTTTTTCTCTCTTTTTTATTCACTTTTTTATATTTTATATATTAGTTTATCAATTTACCCTAAAACAGGCTTGCTAAGGCGATCTAAAATTTTTTCCTAAAAATTATTCGAGTAAATTTGTATTAAGTAACAATTTGAGTTAGATACAATTTTTTTTTTTTTTAAATCGATTTTTTTTAAATTGATTCTGGTAAAGAAACAATAATATATGTTTTAGTTAGTTATGACATCCTGAAGAAGAAAATGGTATTTTTCGAAACCGGTAGATGTATTTAAACTCAATTAAGTGGTTAATAAAACAAAGATAATAAATAAAAATAAAATATATATAAATATAATAGCAATTAAATTTAATTAATGAAAATTTAACAAGTTGAAGATCATCAGGTTTGACGTGTAAGTATTAAAAATCTGTCCAAAGCAATTTGCTTCTGCATTCTCCTCAAAATGTTTCGGAAATATGACATTGTCTGATCATTCCAGATAAAAAAAATCGCGAAAAAACACAAAATCACACGAAATTCAGAGAGCACAATTATAACGCGTGTTGTTCAAAAACCGAATTAAGCCGAACGAGACCGAGGACGTAATCGCGCACCATTTGATACACGCGAGTGGTCAGCAAACAAAGTTCGTATGCCAAACAAAAAACTTCGCGTCCAAACAGGATGTATAGCAAGTTGGACTTATACCAAAGCAGACGTATACCGATGTACCACTGTATATGATACTTATACCACAACCTAATGAAGGAATAGTTAGATAGCAGAGCGTTCGCTTAGCAAGCGAAAGGTAGTGAGATTGGTACTCAGTACTGGTATATCTTTTCAACATCAAAATTGTTTACAAGATTTTAAAGGAGCCTGGTAACGATCCCGGTACAAGTAAAGATAAAAATAAAGCACAAAGTGAGATTAAAATGCATATGTAAGCAATTTTTGCATGCATATCTAATATAAATATATTCCAAGTATATTTAAAAGAAAAATTGTGATATTTTTAAGCTCACAATAGTAAATTTCATCGTCTACCGGCTAGAAGACATCATGATTCAAAAGTAATCACATCATTTGACAAAGCTTGAATGTGAAGTTCATTCATGAGTAGAATCTGATTGTTGGTACAGCGAACAACTGGAATGTGACGACTCCTTTGCCTTGCAAATGTAATCACGTCTCGCCGATCGAATTGTGCTGATTGTGTATCACTTCACTGCGGTCCTGTTTTTTTTAATCGAGGCTCCGACCCTGTCAGCTTCGTCAGCCAAGTCCTGATAAATTGGCGGATTTAACGCTGATTTTGTTTTATTGATAATTATTTTACAATACCAATCTAGGCTGTTTTTATTTATTGTATATAATGATACAGTGTGCCCGAATTTTTTTTTTTTTTGGTTCATTCGCTGCACCAACGCAAGGATCGATTGAGGAATGGGAGGTATGCCGATCGCTAGCCGCGTCCTTGGGAATTCAATCGCTACGGAGCGTGTCCTTAAATTCGTGAAATTTTACCTGGAATAATGATATCCCGACGAGGTAACATAAACTAGCCTCTACGTAGCCTTGACTTAAAACCAATGGACTTTTTCCTATGAGGCTGCCTTAAATCAAAGGTATACAGTAACGATCCTCCCTCTCTGGACCAATTAAAATAAAATATTCGTGTAAAAATGGCAGCGATCACGGAGAATACGTGCCGAGCAGATCTCATAAATTTTGCCTCCCGTTTAGAAGAGTGCCAGCGAAATAACGGATCACATTTAGGAAACATAATTTTTAAGAAATAAATTCCCATAGACTGTACGTAAATGTAAAATAAATATTTTTTTATTAAACCCATCCATTATTTTATAACAGAATTTTTATTATGAAAAAGACTTTTGGAACACCTTGTGTATATGTACTTATTAATTTTGTTTGTTTCCACTTACCATATCTTATAAATAATATCTATACTAAATAATAAAAAGATCTCTTGCAGGGAGACAGTGAGGGGTGTATATTTTTTGGTAGCCGTGTATCGCCACCCTGTTGCCCGTGTAACTTGGCGACGGGGCACGGTTGCCTTTTGGTATTAAAAATACCAACCTGGCAGCGAATGAGAAATACCGATATGGGAGCATTAGCTCATAGAACGGTCCTAGGTAAGCTGTAACTAGATCTCATCGATTAACACTTTCATAATACATTCTTAATATGTTCAGTTCAAAAACGTATCATTTATGGTTGTATTAATAGTCGTTCGGACATGTTATACGTGGTTAACATAAACCATGCTCTCATTGTTCGCTTTTAACGCCAAGTACTGTTGCATGTCACATGACTAGACGTCATTGACCTTGGAACACATGCACTTCTGTATTTCTATAGTTTTAAATACAATTTGCAACATAACTTTAGTTTTCATTATTTAGTGTTTTTAATTATTTAACCATAAATAAGTGTACATATTATTTCCCAAATGTCCTAAAATGTTTTTACATTGTACCTTAATATTTATTATTAATAATATCCTATGATTTTATTTTATCAACATTTGAGAATGAATGATATTAAAGAACCATACCGCCAAATATCCCAAGGTTGGTGAAAGTAAAGAAACTGCAATAGGCGGGACATGGACTCCTCAAGACCTCAGCAGGATTGAGGCTGAAAGGAAGACCGAGACTAGGATGAGTGGGTAATGTCAAAACAACTCTGCAAGAGGTAGGCGGGTGTCCGGTGGATTGGACTACGGAAGCGGTGTACTCATATGGCGGTCCATTGTGACTGTGGTCATGGACTTCCGAGCCCATGAAACTGTTGAAGCAGTAGTATGTAAACAGTGAAAATATAACTTAGTTTGTTGGCCTAATTTCATTTGAGAATTGTTCCCACAAAATAATTGATATCTCTTAAAAATATATGCGATACATAAAAAAATACACTATTTATTTTCCAGTCTAATTATAAAATTTCACGAAAAATTATTCTGATATATATTAATTTCAAATTATGTCTAGAAATAAAATGAGATAATTTTATTTGAACTATAGTCACTTCAAGTGCCTGAATAATGAATAATAAATAAATCATTTTAAAAAATATCGATGTCGTCATCTAAATTCTTACTTAATATATAAATAAATATATCACCTTTATTTAATAAATAATTAAAATAATTTTCTTCTACTATAAAACTGAGTCACCATACAATGGTAAAAAATATACATAATGTAAAATCTCGTCCGAGGAGTTTTTTAATCTGAGTTATTTAAATTAATATTAGTCACCATACCAACCATTTTAAATGAAATTATACTAATTAATGAGTTTAATATTATGTATTTATTGTAAAAATTCTTTATTTCCTTGAATAATTTTTCAACTACTTATAAAATAATAAAAGATAAACTCAGTATCATAAATCTGACCTAAAGAATTAGTTGATCCAACTACTGTTTCTTCAGGCCAAAGCCGAATGCCTCTGACCCATGACCTGTAGGTTGGTACAGGAACTCCTACATAGCACCACGACAGCTACTGGCCTGTCGGTTGATGGAGTAGCTCCTAAGTTGCATCATGACAGCGACTGACCCTCGTCACCCATCTTTTCTAAAGAAGCGTCGAGAGGTACACTCCGTCTGAAGAATAAGTCGTGTCATCATGACATTATTTATTGATACGAGAGACTCGGTAATCATGCATTATTAACTCAACATTTTTCGTACCGTGTTTCAATTTTGAAACTTCTCAAAATAAGGTGAATGGTGAAAGGTTGATGTATTTTGCTGTATATCTGCACAATGTTGGTAAAACTATCGAAACTTGGTACGCATCCTTTGAGATCCATATTTATCTTGCAATTACATCATGTGCTAAAGATTTTTGTGTTAATTTTTCGGATTTCAATAAATAAAAGTATATTACTTCTTCAATATAAGTAAAATTACTTTGTGGCCCTATTTAAATTTAAAGGGTGACTATTAAATTTGTTTTCATATTAGTTCTTACTTATTTACCACTTTATAGTTTTGTTTTTATCTAAGATTGTATTTTTAACTTCAGTTTACATTGTTGCCTGAACAAGATACCATAGTTATCGAAACATGTAGAATAATCAATAAATAGTATTTTGTCTAATTATTTATAAAAATATATATAGTGTGTTTCAAATGTTGGGTCGTCTAATAAGTATTTGCAGTTTTTTTTAAATATTATTTTCCCGCAATTTTGTTTTGTTTTAAAAAAATAAAAAATTCTGCTCTAAAACGTCATTGTCACCGTTTTTCTGTATATTATGTATCTTATAGTTTCTTAGAGTGTAAAGTTCAGTCAAACGAACATTTTCTACACATACTTCTTTCACCTTTAATCAAGATTTATATAGTCATCTCGGAGCTCAACTGAGAAATTCTGCCGCATTCATCCTACAATCCCGATCTCGCTCCGTCAGATTAACACCTTTTTCGGTCGCCCACCAATCAAATGAGTGGCGTTACGTTCAACAACGACGATGACCTCAGAAATTGGTTGAATAACAATTTCGATACCAGACCAGCTGATTTTTATAGAAAAGGCATGGACAAATTGGTTAAATGATGAGATGTATAGTATGTGAAAATATAACACTGCCCCCCCCCCCCCCCCTCCCATAGATATAAATTCAAGCTGTTGATTTAAATTTTTAAATTGATAATACCCTTATAAGGCGAAACGCATCTCAAGTAAATTATAATCAAAAAACAAGTGTTATATTTTCACATATGTGATTATAAAGTTCTACAAACTTACTTCGAAATCAGTAAATATATGATAAAGTTAGTCCTGAACGATAATGGAGAATACGTAATTTATTGAAATGTTGTATTTTTTGGTTAAAAATTTGATTTTATTATAAACTAGTTAACAAAATAGCAAAGATATATTAGACAACTCAATATCGTAATATTTTAAAATTGATGGTTACACTGTATAAGATTACTTACAATTTAATTGAATATTTTGTATTAACAAAACAAACAGCTTACAGAACCGCCAATATTAAACTGTTTAAATCTAATAGCGAATAATTTCGCTTTTAATTCGATTTTAAAATAATAAGAAAAGGCGAACGTGATTGCGGTAGACGGAATGATATTATTTGATCTAGTGTTATTACCCATTAATAGCCGTTAATTAATAAACACATAAATGGAAACTTTTCTCCGATTTAATCACAAGGCAAGCGCACCGCTAAAGTTACGGTAGTGCAGCAGCGCAATGCTGCAATTTTTATACCATAAAATGCTTTACCTCTTCCAAGTTTGATTAAATGCAAATTGAAATTTTGCAGTACGCAGTTACACGAACGAAAAAAATAATTAAAAATATGAAAATTTCGGCCATTCCAATATATTCGAAAGATTGAGATAAAAATATGATATTATGATTTAGGGATATTTTTAGGTTTAAAGGGAAACTATTATTTATTAGTGAAAATAGTTTAACTGTTAGCATTAACGAAATAATTTATATACATGGTAGAATAATTCCCGAATGAAAACCGCGTAAAAAAAATAATAGAGTGTAATTAAAATAAAAATGGCTTCAGACGTTAAAACGCAATACAAAAAATATTTTATTAAGGAGAACATAATCTTATTGTGAAGGTATAATTCAGAATATAGGTCTGTGATATTTTTTAAATACTAACTAAATGTATTAATTAGAAAGATATACATATTCACAGACCTTTGTTCTGAATAATTATAACTTCACAATATGAATGTGTTTTCCTTAATAATATATAAGTTGTTTCAATGTATTCAAAATTTAATAAAAATTCATTGTTAATTCTGACGTCTGCTATCGGTTTACTCAAAGGTATTTGAGAATCCGTAAAAACAAAGTAGGTGACTTTCAAATAATGGAACGGCAGATGTATTATTTTGAATAAATGTAACACATGGGTTATATACATATAAAATCAATTAGTGTTACACTTTTCAAATTAATAGATATATCGTTCCAATATTTGAAAGCCATCTACATGTTTTTGTAGATTTTGTAGAAAATTTGTCATCTAAAGTTCTGTCTGCTGTAATAATAATAATAATGGATAATGCACCTTCCCCGGATTGGAAAGAGATCCAGGTTCGAATCCTGGTTGCGCAACAACCATATTTTTCAATAAAATTGATTATATATGTATATCTTTCTAATTAATACATTTAATTAGTATTTTAAAAAATATTTTGTTTTATTCTAATACTTTACATCATTTTAGGTATTTTAGGATTTTTAATGAATGGAATCACACATTTTAAAGGCACGTGTCTACGCAAGAGACACAATGAGATAATCTCAAAGATTTAATTGAGATAGACCTCAATATATGTACATTTGTTGAGATTATGTTTTGGAGATAAATTCACACATCGACTTGCGATTGGTAAAAAGAGACACAACTCAACCCAGTGAACACGACGTTCGAACTGACAGCGAGATTTGACACATTTACACCAACATTACCTACAACCACCATAGATTCATACATTTTTTTATGTTATTTCTGCTGCTAGGGAGGTTCAAAATCATCTAACTGTTGAACGATAATGACATTTGACGTACGACAAACGAGAAGTGGGGCGCGAGCGAGAAGATGGAGAATCTCTAAAGACATAGTGTGTACTAGGGCACTTTAAAAGCTAAGAATTGTCTTCAAAGAATCTCATGGAGGCAAAATCCGTATCTCATAGACTATCTCTGGGTAAAAATATTTTATTTATGGACAATGGCATTAATAGAACTGAATTCAAATAGAGATTTTTAACCCCATTTGAACAATATACGATCAAAACATGTCGTGTAAAATAATTTTTTTTCTAAAATATTTTAAATCGAAAACGTGTAAAAAACGGATATAAATAAAATTCATGTTTTAATAATCCTGCATTATTAATACTATAGATTCTATTTGTAACGCAACACATGTGCTCTATATTACTTTTAATGAAAAATCTAAATTCTATACATAATAATATCCAAATGAATATTTACAGTTCATTACATTTTATGATGAATACATTATATTGTTTAAAATTATTTTATTTTTTTGTATGTACATTGAAAATATTCAGTGCAATTTCTTTTTTTTACTGGAGATGAAATATTAATATAAAATACCTTCATAGTTTTCAAGGTTCTCAAATTAAATTCAACAGTGAGGTACGTTAAAGCTATCCGCGAGGCCTAGAAACCGACTTTATTCCGTCTCTCTTTACAAAATCTTTGCAATTTGCTATACATATAAATAAAATAAAAATAATAATTCGTGTGTCAAAAGTACTGTCTGCTGTAGCATAGTTGGATAGTGCACCTTCTTAGTATTGGAAAGAGATCCAGGTTCGAATCCTGGCAGCACAATAACAATACTTTTCGATAAAATTGATTTTACATGTATACATTTCTAATTAATACATTTAATTAATTGTATTTTGATTAAAAAATTGCTTTGATTTTTAGTACCTGAAGTACCTTAGTAAAGAATGCAGCACCTTCAAGATTCAGTAGAAAGAATTAATGCTTTTATGTAACTGGCATCTAGAACTGTGTTCAAATTTATTATGCTAAATTAATTTTGTACCGCCCGTGCGACTGCGCGTTTAATAACGTCCAAAATTTTAAATTTAATTTTTTTAATTTTTCGCGCCTTACCAAATATCGGCTCGTGACCCACCAGTGGGTGGCGTTTCACACCTTGCGAATCCCCGCACTAGACACAACAAATTCCTCTCATTCCGTGAAATACACTTTTAAATTCAATTGCAATCGCGAGGGAAGTCGCCCACGCGCTCTTGGATGAAGATAATGATTCTTCAGCTACTAATGTGTGAACGGACTGTCATTTATAGCTACGATGTTGGAAGAAAATTAACAGTTATCTCTTTTTTTTCAAATATTTTTTTTAAAGAAACACGTGTAGATTATATAGAGTGGCGTATATAAAATATTATCAAATATACAACTGATATAAGAATGATTATACAACTATTATAGTTTTGTAACGTATTTTTTTTGTGTATAATGTGGATGTATTCATGATGTCCTGACTCTCTTATATTCTCCCACCTTCTTAATAATCATCGTTTATTAAAGCTTATATTATTAAGGAGAACACATTCTTATTGTAAAGTTGTAATTATTCAGAACATAGGTCTGCGATATTTTAAATACTAATTAAATGTATCAATTAGAAAGATTGCAGTATTAATGACGAATAATGAATAAGAACTACAGAGTCTAGTGAGTAGAATGTACGATGTATGCAATGATAGCGATCTTATTATGAATGTTAACAAGTCGAAAGTGACGGTATTCGAGAAGGAGGAAAGCAAGACAACGTGCAAAATACTTATAAGTAATGAATGTTTGGAATAAGTAGATGAATCTGTGTATTTGGGAAGTATGTTCGACAGAAACGGAAAGACAGAGAAAGATATAGAAAAGAGGGTGACTCCAGGGATTAAAGCGCTTTGAATGGAATTATAGCTAATGGGAACTTGTCAACTGAGACAAGACTAGCGGTTCACAATGGAGTCCTGGTACCGACATTGATGTATTTAAGTGAGGCCTAAAGCTAGTAGAAGAGGAACGAAAATAGACTGAATGCAGTGGAAATCACTTAGATCCATTTGTGACAGAATAAAGAAATAAGAAAATAATGTAAAGCTGATCTTAGTGCAGTAAGTAAGATTAAGAAAGGATCACTTAGGTGGTTTGTTCATATGGAACGGATGAATGAAGAGATAATGGTAAGAAAGGTACATGACGCAAGTGTTGATGGTACCAGAAGTAGAGGACGTCCTCGGAAGACTTAGCACGATCAGGTAAACCAGGAACTGGGGTATGGTCCTCTTAGAAGCCTTAATAATCGTCGAGCTTGTATGACAAGATGTATGAATGTGGATGAGGCGAGAATTGTGTGTCAGACAGCAGAGTGTGGCGCTTTATCCTCTCTGCCTACCCCCGCAGGAAACGGTGTGATGGTAAGTAAGTACCTGTAAAATCAATTTTCTCACAAAAATATTGTTTTTGCGCCACCGAAATTCGAACCTGGATCTCTTTCCAAACCGGAAAAGGTGCATTATACAACTATTTTACAGCAACATTATTAAGAAGGCAAAATTACAGTAGATGGCTTTCAAATAATAAATATTAATTTGAAAAAGTGTAACATTTAGGTTCAAAAATTTGTCGTCAAAAATAATGTCGCTGTAGCTTAGTTGGATAATGCACCTTCCCCGGTTTGGAAAGAGATCCAGGTTCGAATGCCGGTGGCGCAACAACAATATTTTTCCATAAAATTGATTTTATATGTGTATTTTTCTAATTCATACATTTAATTAGTCTTTCATGGATATCTTAAATTTCCGGTTTTTACAAACTGTCGTATATTTTTTGTTTTGCATTATTTGTTCTCATGTGCTCCAAATGTGACAATTTAACTGGTGATAGTTTTCTTATTCTACTTATATTATTTACATTAATCAAATATGAATTAATGTATGTAGGAGTATACAAATAAATGGAGTATAGTTTACATGACACAATATTAATAAGGCATAATTAACAATAAAACATAGACATAAAATAAAATAAAAATAAAAATATATTAGATCTAACGATCTGGTTTTTCTTAGAATATCACTTAGCGGAGGTAACCTGCCACCTATCATTCCATTTTTTGGGTGGTCTACTTATTGGTGTTCTGCTCGTTGGTCTCTCGTGTTCCCCGGTGTTCACCTGCTGGATTCTCTGCGTGATCTTCTTCTTACAATATCCTCCAAATCTTACATCTCCATTATATTAGTGTTGCGTATTCTATTTCTAAAGGTTTATTTAAGATGGAGAAAACCATTTTCTAATTTTTAATTCCTTCATGTTTCCTGTAATTGAATTTAATATATATTTTCACTCGTGTTTTCAAATTTAATTCTTATATTGCTAGTTCCAAGTTTTACTTTCTTTCGTGAAATTTGGTACCCAAATAATATCGTTCATCTGTTGCTATGCAAATACTATCATTCACAATTTCTTCAAAATTATGTATTAATAATGACTATATTCAATTTTTTTTCTTCGATGTTCATAGCAAACAATCTTCCACTTGTGCCGAGTTTGCAATTTTCCAATCATTTATCATTCTATCGTATTTTATAGTATTGTCTGCTTAATAACACAATTCATCGTGTACCTGTTCATTTTACATGCATAAATCGTACTTTCTACTGTACACAATTTCAATTTACTCTTAGCCATTAGAACTGAATCATCTCCATAAAAAATGCTTATATTTAGTTCACCCAATTATCTCCTATATAAAATAAAATAATATAATTTCCATGATGAAAAAAATATAAAAATAATAAAATGGCCTTATTGTCCATTATCTACTGTAACTGATTCAAAATCTATTGATTTTATTATATCTATTTTTTATTATTTCACAAGCTAAACGGTCACAAATAACATTTATTATTAAACATGTATAGGTATTACAAAAAATATTGGCAAATTAAAAAAAAAAATTACGTCTCCTGACGTTTCAGGGAGAACCTTGACTTCATCAGTCTTAAAATTTAGTATTTAAACGATTACGCAGAGACCTTCACAAACCAAGATTCATTCGAGGTGCACTACGCAAGACGGTTCCCTGCAAGGCATCGAACCCTCCCAGAATCATTGAGTAAGCGTCTCATGAAAGCATAATCGCATAAACGAGGCGAGCGAGAATGATGGTAAAAACTGGGGGCGTGTATGAAAACCTTGCATTACCAAATGAAACAAAATTGGAAGGAAAGCGACGCAACGTATTTCTGTTTGTAAGAAAAAATAATAAGGTCAAACGACGTTGACTGTGTGAGCATAATATTTTATATTGCCTGGCTGGCTTTAAAAGGCAAAGGAATAATTATTTGTGTTAAATTATGAGTGCTAAGAATAACTTATTTGTCCATGAATTAATTATTCGATTAAAGAATATATTTCTTAACGGAATACAATTCCAAATTTTAATTCGCCTGCGGTACTTCAAGGCCCGTGTTCACGGCAGGAGTCAAATACATCTGAATACCATGTACTATGTTTGAAATACGTGTAGTAAGGCGCGAGGCAGCGAATGTCTGAGACATGGTGTGTACACGGGGACTACGAAAGCTGAGAGTTATCTTTTAAATCCATATCTCAGATTTTGCCTCGTGTATCTTTTAAATATCTCATTCTTTGACATGGGTCATTATAGATACAAAATTACACATTATTATAATAATATACACTTACGGTTGCGAAATGTGGTGTCCAATCCAAATCGAAGAGAATTAGTTAGCAGTGTTTGAACGCAAAATACTAAAAAAAATTATGGACCTATACTACAAAATGAAACAGAATACAAATTAACAATGAAGTCGAAAACTTAATGGAGCAAGAAACGTAAGAATCGTAAGATTCTGTAGTTTCCAAAAGCTGTCATGGGCTAGTCATGGTGAAAGAATGCCAAATGACAGGACACCAAAAATCATGACATTATAAAAATCTCAGCGAAAGCGACCTGAGATTAAACAAAGGTGAGATGATTGTGTGGAAGAGGACTGGAGCAAGAAAGGTTCGGGAACTGATATGAACTAGTCAGGGATAGCAGTCGGTAGTGAGGAGTTGTGCATCATTTTTAAAGATTTGCCTATGCCTAGTTTCTATAAACTGAAATGTAAAAACAAATATTGAATTTAGGAGAACACATTCTTATTGTGACGTTGTAATTATTCAGAACATAGGTCTGTGATATTTTAAATATTTTAATGTTAAATATCTTTCTAATTAATACATTTAATTCGTATTTAAAATATTGAATGTTAAAAAAAAATGAGCTAAGAATTAATAATATATTTTAATACGCGTATTTCAAAATTTGCGTGGGTCACGAATTGTAATACTTTGATGAAGTGTGTAGTTCAACGTGTAACGAATATTTGCTCTACCTACGCTGTTCAGCGAAAACTTTAAGATATTTATTTTCATTTGCCGGGAGAATTGTATTTTTTTTCCCGACTTCTTGTTTGTCTGATTTGATATTTGTGTGTGTTCAAATTTTTTGTAGTTTTACAGTTATTTAATAATATTGTTGTAGATAGTCAATCAGTCAATGTAGTTAGTCTGTTAATCATAATAAATCTAATGTGTGGTAGATAATCTTGATTATATTTGTTGAATAGTTCACAAATTTAATAAACCGACATTATATACCGTATTCATAGACATATTATATAAACTATACACTATAGATTTTAGTATAGATGTATATTAAAAATATGTGAATTATAGAGAATTAGTAAGTTCATACAAAATTACACAAATTTTGTGTAACTAATTTACTATCATACTTTTAAAAATAAAAATAGCAATATTAACTTTGCGGTTAAAATTATTATTTTTATTTATTATCTTTGTTTAATTAACCACTTAATTGAGTTTAAATACATCTACCGGTTTCGAAAAATACCATTTTCTTCCTCAAGATGTCATAACTAACTAAAACATATATTATTGTTTCTTTATCAGAATATATTTTTAAAAAATCTAATTTAAAAAAATAAAAATATTTTTTTTATTACCTAACTCAAATCGTTACTTAAGAAAATGGTATTTTTCGAAACCGGTAGATGTATTTAAACTCAATTAAGTGATTGATAAAACAAAAAACTTACTATCACGCTAGAAAGGATAGAGCATCACATTATTCTGTCCTAATACACAATTCTCGCCTCATCCACATTCATACATCTTCTCAAACAAGCTAGCCGATTGTTAAGGCTTCTAACAAGACCATCCTCCAGTAATTGGTTTGCCTGGTGATGCCAAATCTTTCGCAGACGTCTTCTATTTCTGGTGCCATTAACACATACATGGTGCGTCACATATCATTCTTACTATTCTCTCCTCATTCATCCATTGTATATGAATTGTAGGTGTGCTAATTTTTTTTTTCTAGGTCCAGCATTATTTAAGTTTTCAAGATTTAAGCAGCCACCATTTTAAAGCTGGCGGATCAGGCTCGTTAGCAAACTTTGCCGAAATATATAAGGTGTAACAGACTTAGTCCACAATAGTTTATGGGTGGATACCTGATTAAATTACGAGTCAAAAATGGTCAAGGGATATGTACCTAATCTCAACCATGACAGAAATATAAGCATTTCAAAAAAATCATAACTATGCGATTATTTCGATAAATATTATATTTATTCCAAATTATATATTAAATATAAATAGTTTAAAGGTCATCGAGTTTTGAGCGGCTAGACTACTTTTTGTTTACTAATTTAAGCAAAGATATAGATTAATAATTGAATAATTTTGCAATTATTTATTTCGAAGTACGTAGACTTCAAGCTTAAGACGATTTTGTAATATTTTCAAACAATAATATTTTCCGTAACAGTGTAGAATTTGCACATTTTAGACTCGTAGACTCGTAATATAGTCAGGTATCCACCCATTAAATATTGTGAACTAATTCTGTTACATCCTGTATACCAGATCAATTTATCAAAAAACTTTGAACGAAATTTGATAAGAACTACGGGAGATATCGTATCTCCTAAGTACGCTATATCCCATATATATGCGTATGATGATGATGCCTTAATATTTTTCGAAAGTTACGTCATGCTATGCGTATATAGCATTTTTATAGAAATCAACTTCAAAAACTGCTATGAAAATTAGTTACATTTTAAAACATCCTGTGTTATGAATATTCAAAATTCATAAACCATATATATGTATGTGAATAAGTTAGAGATCGAACAAATTAAAAAATACTAATCAAAATTACCACAAAAATATATTAAACTTATTTAATTTATTAGCAATATTTGAACATGTCCAATAACACACAATTATTGGATTTTTACTTACAAAGGCAATGTTATTAAACAAATATCAGATATCTCATAGAGGCAAAGCTATTTTTTATTATATTTATTGAAAAATATATATGGAAGTATGGGGTAGTTACAGGGCTAATTAAAAAACAAATATCTGATATTTGTTTTTTATTCCATTTAGATCAGCACGCGTCCTGCACAAATTTCAAAACCACCAAAGCCAGAAGTAGGTGAATATTTAATGTTGCTCGTTGCCGCAACGCAAGTGTGCCGACTTTACCGCTCAATTCGAGAACATGTACAGGGTGGTCTTAGTAATTTTGTAATATCTGTCAAGTTCAACCCACATTTTTCTCAGTACTCATCATCTTTTATAGTTCTAACTTACTAAGCAACATCACGCATTTGTAATATGACACAGAGCAAACCAAGGCAAAAACACATTACATTTATCATATACATAAAATATGATTTTATGTTCGAAAAAATATTAATCAATTCATTTAAATAAATAAACTTAAAATTAAATTCCTCCTTGCGAAGAATCAACACGAGCATCTTGCGGGGAGACAGGTGGGAGGTATGTCACTGCACTGTCGATGAATATGAGAATAATGTTAGAAATATAAATTACTGTATTAAATTTGAATACAAAAAAATCTGCATTGTATACTTATATAACAATTTAACACCACAGTATACTAGGTGATTAGCAAATACGGTAGAGCACTGATTTAGCATATAATAGGTATCGGGATCGACACTTAACAATTTTTAATTACAAAAAGGCTTTGGTGTCGCCCTATTTCTTTTGCAGTTTTCGTGGCTTATTTTATTGGGGATTCAATGAATTAACATATTCTATGATTAAAAATGGGTTTTTCTTTTTGTATTACTGATTAATTCAGTAAGCTCTTTTAAAATCAATGATTGTATATCCATTTTATTATTGTGTGGTGGAATCTACCGCATTAAAAGCAATTATGTGTACTCATTCTGCAATTAATCTAATGTTTTTGATTTAATCGATTAAAAAATAGCTGAGTATCCACAGGGGAATCCTAGCTGTGATATTTTAAATTGTTATCAGCCGATGAAAGTGACTCCGATGAAGCGTGCTTATATTATAATAGATCAAAGCATTCTTTCAGTTCAAATGTCTCGCAGGGAATGAAAGTCAGTCATATTGTGCCAGAAATTTGTTTCCTCACTGAAGTTTGTCGACCAGCTGGCCACACCGAGAGGAAACTTGGCTTGAGAAATACATTCCTTTTTAATTGTCGATAGCTTTTAATTAACAAACCAATGTTCCAAGCTGCGCAACGCAGTGAATTTTGCTCTTAAAATGAACAAAGATTACGGGTATGCACAATTGTGTACTTCTTTAACAGTTCATTGTGGTAGATATTTTTTCTTTTAGCATTTACGAAATTGAAAGACTCTTCTTGGACCTTTTTAAGATGATTCTTTATCGTATTTTAGTTTTAGAAAAAACTTTGAAATTGTTTTACGTCTGAACATTTAACTAAGTTCTGTTTTTAACTGCTTAATTCTGTTTGTAGCTCGCTAAAGTTCTGAAGTACAAAATGAGTCCTTTTTTAGTTCATTTTCCAACAATTTTTTTAATATCTTATTATTCATAAGAGGTTAAAAATGCATTTGCATACATTCTTACTACTCTTATTTAAGTTCGATGCTAAATTTGATATTAACTTAATAAAAAAAAAAACAAATCTCAACAAATTAATGATTAGTTAATGTTAGATGACTTGGCGGTAAAGGTCGGTCATTCTGATCTGCGTACTTAATATAATAGACAACGGATAACAGTTCGCTCCGCGCTTAACTCTTATACTGTCCTTTTGTAAGTGTGCTCGGCGTTCGTAAACGAATAGCGCAAACTTTGCTGTATGTATTAATAATATGTCGCATATATTAATAGTATTTATTGCTCGAACGAATATAATAAATGTACGACACAATTTCGCTTATAAACCGACCCTGTGTTATGATCAGGGTTAATAGACTAAATTTCGAAGAATAATTAAAAAACAATTTTAAAGTAGAATATTTACAGTTACGGTGTAGTAATTTCAATGTGTATCAATGCCATTGTCAAACTGATTGGAAAAGAAAATTATTTTATTTTCGTTAATCAAAAACACATTTTAAAATGTATTACAGATAAATTGCATTGTTTAAAAATTTTCACTAGTCACTTACGTTGTGAAACATTTCAAATCCATTTCATTAATCCTTATATCATGAAACCAAAATAAACTGTTATTTCCATGGGAATAAGAAAAATGTTTGCTTGAATATCCGAAGGCGCTTATTATATTTTACCTTCAGACTTCTCCATACGATTCCTAAAATCTTTTGTTTGGTGATGGTTTATGGAAATACATTTAACGTATGGGTGGTTTCCGTTTTAAAAAACAAGACGAATTTCCGTAAATTAATCTTGTTTTTACCACATAAATGTTAGTTTTTATTATTTCATCTATTTTTAAACACTCTAAAAATAATATTTTTTTATTTTGACATACCCACTGTGTTCGTTTATAATACAAAAAATAATCAAACAGTTTATAATAATCCAACTTTATCGAAAATTTATACTTGTATCGTATTTTGTTATCGATTAATAGAGATTGTATATAAATAAATTGATATATCTGAATAAAAAAATATTTTGTACTTTATCAAAAAAATAATATTCTGGAGCTAAGAAGCCACTTCAATAGTACGTTACTTTTATACACTATTGATACATTCTCAGTATTGTACGTCAAATAACAATACCTATCTTTGTGATATTTTCGGCATATGTAATATACTAGTGATGAGTTTAAAATCACGAACCGTGAGTTAATCACTGTTATCTTTAAGTCACACTCACTATCAGTGATTGAATATCTGGGAATATCGTGATTCGTTATTTTTATTTTATTTATATTTGGTTGTGAACCGTGATTCGGCGCATGTGCTTATGAATCGAAAATATTCATGAAGGAATAACGTTATAATTCGTGATAAGCACCATCTAGTAGATTCTGAAAAATTAACTTTTTATATATGCTAAAGTATGTTTTTTTACGCAAATGTAGTTTGAATAATATAAGTAAATACGCTCAAAATTATGTATTTTTATTTATTTCGTTTATTATGATATCGTGCGGCGCATGCGTATTAGTAATGAAACAGTGATCACAGTAACAGTTTTCAATCACCGATATTATCGAATATCAATCACAATCACACCAGTGAGTCAAGAGTAGCATTTTTTCTCATCACTATAGTATACTATTATTTGAGTCTTTTTAAAAATTTTCTTGCTGACAAGTCGGCGCCCGTTCGGCTTGCACCTCAAAAGGCGTTGTCGGGCCGCCGTCCGCGTCCGTGACGTGACAGGCCCGGGCCCGGTCAGACACGGCGCGGTGCGGAAGGAAGATCCCGATACTGAATTAGCACTACCCACGCGCGGCGGGCGAAGAGCGGAAAATGTGGGCTGACAAATGTGAAGATTTTTATACGTCATTATTCCACCATATTTTGCGGACACTTTCACATTTTTATTTCCGGATTCTTTTCGGTTCGAGAGTTTTCGTGTTTATTTTTGTGTCAAACATTAATTTGAATTATTTTCTTACGTAAATTATGTATGTTCTAGATATTTTTTTTAATCACAAATTTGAAAAATAACTAGATTTAGTTTACCCTAAATATTTTATTTTTCTTAATTATTAAAAATGTTTATTGTATTTTTTGAATAAACTAAACTTTATATTACCGGCACATACAACCGAGTTATGTTTTGTCACTACTAGTATAATAATTTCGAAGGATTTCTCGTCAATGACGTAAATAGGAACTCGTAGCCTTGGAACAATAAGATATCTTCTAACATTTTAATAAAAATTGACATTTTATATCAAAATTCTTACAGTATATTTTTCTTCAAACATTTTATTACTCTAAATTATGTAGCATCATATTTGTAAAAATTTAATCTCATGTGCGATGAACCAAGAATACTAACAAAAATCAAAACTTAAAAACTTGATATCTCAGTTTCATGTAAATATCGGATGATACCTTATTGCTCTAAGAACACAAAATATTGTCTTGTAACTATAGTCGAGAAAAAATAAAACTCAGTTGTGTAAACTGAAAAATAATAAAATTGGTATACTAATTAATGATATCAAAAATATTATTATTTATATTATATTAAATATTATTACTTGTCACTCCAAAAAAATTTTAAAACTTACATAAATATTTTATTTTGTAAAACGAATATCTATAGAATATTATTTTTTAATTGCATATATTCTAATAGGTTAATATTATTCAAATATTATTTATTTAGTTTATACGAGTAAGTAACAAATAAGATAATTAGTTAATAATAATAATTACTATTAGATAATCGTAAAATATGTTAGCAAAGTCTACTAAATAATTTAAACAAATAACTCAGTTTGTATTAACAAATAATGCAAAAAAAAATGTAGTACGTACGAATAAATCGTATATTCTGTAAAACTTAATTTTAAAATTATAATACAGATTTTTGGGCTATTCTGCCGCGTCTGTTACGGTCATACTGCGCAATTCAGGATACGTTGTAAGAGCTATAATAAATCATTTAACTTGCATTTCAATGCCAATAGGTACCCACCCACATAATAAACGAATTACTTAATTGACAAATAGTTTTTAAATAATTAAATGAGCCACGGATTGAAATTTTTTTCAAGGTATTGGTTTAAACCTCATAATGCAGTTTTGATATTTTTAAATTCGTGTCTAATGCTTTTTTATTTGTAGGTAAGAAAGTTAACTGTAAGTAAAATAATTGTTTTTTCGATAGAAATAGAAATACATGAAATTCATAATCACATAATATCAGTATTCTAACAATTTTTAAACTAAATTAACTATCTTGGTTCTCCGAGACAAGGCTTGAACCCTCGAGCTCTTGATCACTAAGCGAATGTCTTACCTATAAATTAAGCAATGACGTCAAATTCTTATGAAGCACATACGAAATAGATAGATATATGATCTTTATATTCCAATGGAACATTTTCCAATCAGAAAAATAATGACTACGTTTTTACTATCAGAATTTACAATATTAAAATTACATTCTAGATTTTACAATTTCATATTATTAATATACCTTCGTGTGAATATCAACTGAAGATTAATATGTACTTCGTGCAATTACTGTACAGACTATTTTAATAATATTATTAACATTATAAACAGTCAAGTTGTCGGATGTCTAACGCTAAAAAGACATTGATAGTAAGTAGCAAAGTACATTTTTGATAATAACACTTTAGCACCTTCTTTTTAAAATTTATTTAGGTTTATCAAAACCATTTAAATTTATATTTTATTAAAACTATAACAATTGTTACATCATTTAAAGTGAAAGCTAAAGCCGATTTTTCAATTATGCAAGATGTGTTATTATACATTTAAAATCTTTCTAAATTACTTTTTAATCATTTTCTTCTGGTGATCTGCATCCAATGTTCAATAAAAACCTTAGTCTTTTTGCTTTCTTCATCTTCCTGTCTCTTGAGCTTTGCTTCCAATTTTGTCCGACCACTTGCTTGATGTTGTATGACGATCGCGTCTGTCTGAGATTTTTGAAATATGTTAATTTGTCTATAAAGGTAGATCAGACGCGACGTATTTTAAGATTCGCCAAACATCCATATTTTTCTGCTCGAATAATTTTGAATTTAAGGTTTCATGAATTTATTAAATTGTAATTACGACGATCGGGTATCGAAATACATACAAGACGTGAGTTCTATTTAATAATTTTATTAATTTTAAAAGCACTGCGTGACCTTTATGTTGTTAAACTTACGAATTTCTCAAAATTCAAAAGGTTATATTTCATAATGTTTCGTGTAGGAGTTTAATTCCGTTAATTATCTAATGATTTTTCTCTTGTCGTTATCACTCTCTCCCATTCTCCCATACTCCCATACAATACCCATCTCCATCGTAGACTACCTGAAAGGGAGGTGATTATCTAGTGCCAGTTAAGGTTTTTTTAATTTTTATTATAATTATTTTTTTATTCACTATCGGAAATCAATGCCTCTAAAATAACGTAATAATCCAATATCGTGAAGAATTAGTGACTAACAAATTATTTAATATACGATTATGATTTTAATACATATTTGACGAAATAGAATGATTTATATTTTTAAGAACAATCTGGTTAAAGTAAATTAGTACAAATTAAATACATTAACTAGAAAGATATACAGAATAAAACAATCCATCAAAAAAATATTTTAGTTGCTGCCGGGATTCGAACCTGAACCTTCTTCTATCCGGAAAAATGTGTTACCAGTTACACTACGCCAACCGAGTAAGTTGATGATAAATTTTCTAACTTTTATGCTACAGCTCTTTCAAATTGATACATCTGTAATTCCATTTTTAAAAGGTATTTTAAATTGCGACAAAAAATTGAAACTTCACAATAATAATATGTTCTTCTTAAAAATAAAAATAAATATTAAGATACAACTTCCAGCTTTCATTCGCAAGCAATGCAAACCGGACATGCCTCACACTCCCTTGTAACTTCATTAAATTACCTCCAAATAGAATACTACATTAATGTTTTGTCCCTCGGGACCAAATTTTCGATACACAATTCTCCTTGTATTTCAAAAAATGAAATGAACATGCTCTTGATAAACTTAATAATCAGTCATCGTGTGGTTTCTTCTTGGGACAAAAAATACGGTAATTTATGATAAGCATGTTGATTTTTGGCAATTTGGAAAATTAAATTTTTAAACTGTACGCTCTTATTCTTTTTCTTTAAGAGCATCAAAATCAGTCAGCAACAACTTCGATTGATTAGCCACGTGGTTAGAACATCTGAAACCGACTACCAAATAGAATAATGTACTGTCAGGTATTCTAGAGTAAACGCTCACATGGGAGCCAAAAAAAAAACGTCTAAAGACTCCCTGAAAGCAAATCTTCAAATGGCCAATATTAAAAGCGAAACTTGGGAACTAGATGCATAAGACAGGCTCAACTGCAAGACAGTGATATATTTAGTAGTACCCTTTAATTGCACTTTGAATAGAATGCTGCAAATAGGAGATGCCACAAAGATAGGGAAGAGAAACAGGACGTGGACCCACAGTCGCTATATTCCCATGCTCAAAATGCTTCAGAGCTGGTGAATCCAGAATTGTACCTTTTAGCTACCTGAGGACCCACAATCGTGAAAAAAAATCTTCTTTCACAAGGAACAGCCGATTTTATAACTTTTTTTATTTATTCTTAATATAGCGCATACATAAGTATATTATATACAAGATCAAAATGTTCTTAATACAACATTATCTTGCACATATTTTCTTAGTTTTATTATGTATCTATGTAGTTTCTCCACCTTTATTATATCTTCTGTGATTTCATTAAATATCTTTATGGTATTATGCACCATACAATAAATAATTTTCCATAAAATAAACAAGTACTGAAAGGAATTAAGTAGAATTTTTTTCAGGAACGGCATTTGCACTATTTTAACGGAAGTTTCAGTTTTGGCCACACCACCCCACGCGACCAGTCCATAGTCGGTAACAAGCAGATAGCGTACTCCTTATGGCGTGTTTACGGAGCCAGGGAGCGAAGACCCCCGAAAGCGTTACGTTTCCCGCGCCAGGCTCGCCTGTTGCGCCGCGCGGCCGCGTAGCGCCCGGCCGCGTGGGCGCCGCGACGCCCACCGGCCGCCCCCGCGCGCCCACGCCCCCGCCCCCCGCGCCCGCGCCCGCCGCATGAATGGCGCGCTCGCTCAGTCCACTCGCCCCCTCCGTCGCTCGTAGTCCTGCGCGAATTTCAAATCGGCGACGGCGGCTCGTATCGGTTCGGTTTCGTGGCGGAACTTTCGCCGCGAGTTTTGTCAACTTTGCAAGAGGCGCGCGCGCCAAGTTATTTAATGTGATTATTGCATTATTTATTTACTTTTATAACGATATTTAAACCATTTTTTTTTTTTGCGATAGTGATAAAATTTTGTTTTTATTCAAACATATTTTAGCAGATCGTTTATTTTTTTTGGTAACTTTAACCATTAAAGTTTTCAATTTAAATTTTTCAAAATATTTTTAATTTAAATTTTTAAAAATTTCTGTTTATACAGCCAATTTTAGTAGATGAAATCGGTTTTTTTTTTTGGTACTTAACACATCGTTTTCTGTTAAAAAGTGATATTTTTAGTGTTTTAATTTAAAGGACTAAAAAAATCCTTAATCCTCAAATTAAAGGTGAATAGATGTTTTAATGACATACTCATAAATTTAAAATTATTAAAAAAATGTTTTTTATATATAATAAATTGATCACAATTACAAAACGGACGCACTAAAAATAATGAATTAAAATAAATAAATGTATATTACATTGTTCTAATAACGATGCCCTCTCCGAAGTAGCTGTCAAAATATCGCGCGACACATGCACAAAAATGTTAATATTCATGGTAAGGTGAGATATCCGTGAATACAACCAAAACAGCCGTGGGCGACCGGCGACCGGCGCGCGGCGTGCTCGGGCGCTCTGTCTCGCGCATCGCGAGAGCCTATCGCGGCTCACTCAGCCCTCGCAGCCCTCACGAACCGGCCTCGCGAGTCTCGGTCCACCCTCAGAAGCCATGCTCGCTATAATTCCGATGAAATATGTGTAAATCAGGTCCCTACCGGCCATGGGATAGGTACGAAACGCGACAATCGTTGGCCGAGTGATAGTGTATAGTTTTTAGAGCTGGTAAAATTTAACATATTTGTTTTGCGTACATCGATTGTTTTCATGTTGTATAACCAAAAATCACTAGGAAAATTTTAAATTTAAGAGTGGCTTTGATTTTATTAAATAAAAGGTACATTTTATGATTTTTAATCATTCATATAAATTAATTAATTTTACAAATATTAATTTTATTTTGACAATATTAGTAATTTTTAAAAATCCAGATCACGTGACTAGACATTATTATTGTGTCAATAATAACAAATGTTTTTTATAGCCAAAATCTCAGTAATATTAATACGATTTTTAGGTTAAATCATTAAAATAAATAAATAATAATGTACGTCATAATTACCATAAAATGATCGCAATATTATTCTAGTTATTGGTCATTTTATTAAATATCCAAAATCTGTCAAAATATATTCTTAAATTGAAAAATAGATCTTCTCTCTCTCTCCTTAACCATTAAAATCCGTTACAGTCTGCATTTGAGTGCAAATATGCCATTTGCAAGTATTGTTTGAGATGCATTGAATATATTGCAATACACATTTTATAGGACAATATTTTCATTCTGTACCTAGAATTTTTTTTTTGTTACCCGACGGAGAGGGCATAACGATTGCTAATTTATTATTACATTCATCGCAAAACTCAAATTATCGCAATGAAATGGTGTATATTTAAATGTCTTATGTTTTCAGGTTTATTTATTTTAATTTTGGTAACATAACAATTTAAAATTTCATATCAATTCATGTCAATGTGTTTAAAACACAAACGTAAAAAGTGATATGTTCGAGTGAATGTGGACCAATTCGAGAATATTGATATTATATGAAACACGGCTGTCCAAATCTGAATATAAAGAGTCCGAATCGTATTTCTAAAGTTTAACATATGATAATATGTCCGTGTTATAATCGCTAGATGACTTGACAAATTGATTAGAACAATAATATAGATATTTGTTAAGTGTTTGTGCCTAATTTAGCGTGTCGTTGTCTCATCTCGCCCGAGCTTATAAATGTTGTGATATTTTTCACTTTGAATGTTGTGCGGTAGTAACGAAGTGTTCATCTTCCTGTGCCAATCGGTTGTCTACAAATCTTATGATAATACTTAAATCCAATCATATTGTCAATTTAACGGTGAATATCAAGTTTTAAAATTGTTGGTGTTATCGTATCGTATCCGAGTATTTAATCAATTATAAACCTTTGTGATCGTATCATATTTGATACAATTCTGAAATACGGAGACTTTTTTGAAACCCATAAATTAAAAATTAATTATTTTATAAACGAATCGAGCACGAACGAAATTGATACTAAACTTATAAAATTTGAGAGTGTAACATATCTGTTTATAAGACTATAAATTATAAATCGTTGTTTAATACGTCTGACAAAATCATCGAAGTAGTTGCGAGAGTTTTACAAGCGATCGATCTGATAACTATTCCTCGCACACTTAGAATGCGGTAATTCCTTCTGGTCATCGAGCGAACTCCCGACATATGGTCCCGAGTGGAGCGAGCGCAGCCCAGCCGGCAGTCCCAGCAGCGGGCTGTAGGACGAACAGCAGCGCGGAGTCCAGGGCGGCATGCTGGCTCTGATGATGCGGCGGGAGGGTGACGATCAGGACAGCCCCTTCCTCCCGCCTCCGCCGCCTCCTCGCCCCCGCGCCCGGCACACCGAGGAGTTCGTCGACATATCGCAGGTGCAGCAGCTGCTGCTGGAGACCGGGCCCGGCCAGGGCATGGGCGGCCAGGGGATGGTCCTGGGGCAGGGGATGGGGGGCAGCGGTCAGGGCATGATGGGCGGCGTGCAGAGCATGATGGGCGGCAGCCAAGGCATGATGGGGAGTGGAAGGGCGAGGCAGCTTCCCGCGCAGCCTTACTACGTGCCTTGCCCGCAGCAGAACGCGAGTGTAGAGGACTTGGTAGCTTTGTGGTTTTCCGGGACGCCAGCTCAAGGTAAGATTCACGTTAACTTTTGAATTACTTCTTACACCAATATTAAAAAAGTTAATGGAAATAAAAAATTATAAATAATATACCCATCTTGCGGAACATTATGAGAAGAATGTCTTTCGGGTACAAATATCACTTAATTACTATGATTTACAAAGTATAGTAAATATTGTTCTTGCATGTCATGCAGAGAGACAAAAGTTATTTATTCAAATAACTGGCATTTGAATTATCACGGTGGACAGAAAATGTTATAGGTGAACAGGCAGATCGGATATACACGCCTTCTTCAATCTATGAAAGGATAATTAAAGAACCACGAATAAAAAATAATAATCTTATTAAAGGTCTCATTTAAAAAAAAAAAATTTTTCTTCAAGAAAAATCTTCTGTGTGAGGAAACGTTTCTAAGTATATGCCCATATTAGGAATGATTTGCAGCTATTTTTTTATTTATCGTGAGATTACTACCAGATATTCAGCCTACAAGAATGAACTCAAAAAGACATCAATTTGAAAAATAAAAGAAAAATTATTTTTAATTACCTACATCCAATTTACTTATACTGAAAGAAAAATTGTATGCATTAAATTGATTCATACAATTTAATCTATACGTAAAATGAATAGATTGATCGTAAATCGTAACAATTGTTTTCATAATTTTTACATTCGAATTTTGCAGTGCAACAAGATTTTTTTTAAACAATCTGTACATTGTACCATTGTAGAAGTTATTTAATGTTATTAATTTTTATTTAGAAAACCTTAATTACTTCATGAAAACAGTTTTTAAAATTTTTCTAAATATAAATATTAACACCTGTTTGGCGAAGAAACGTAACTGTGATAATTTTGTTTTCTCAATCACACTTTTTTTACAAAATCTCTGTCTATTGCCGTTAGGTTTCTGATTTACTCTTCTGGAGATTTATGCCGAAAAATACATTTATAATAATTCAATCTAGTACAAAATGAATTTTCTTAAAAATATCTGTGAATATACATTGACCATACCCGTTGACAGTTGAAATACTGGATTTAAATAGATTATGGCCCATGTCCACAATGACACTTTGATATCTATGAGTCAATAAAGGTATGTGTGTATTGGATGCGTTATTCCATTCCGGGGGCGAAACACATGCGACGATGATTCAAAAAACGCTTTGCACTGAATTCTACTGTACTAACCTTATCGAAATAAATCTCCGAGATACATCTCATCAGTGGACATACGCCATTATAATGGATGTACAAAGATGATTTGGTTTACAAATTCTGAACGGACATAAGAACAGGGTGATCGGGAACTATAATCTCATGCAAAAAACTTGTACATATTATTAAGACTATATGTGTTAAGGAAAATATTATCATGTCTGTATACCTTTACGCAATTGTTTTTTTAAATAGAAATGAGTAAATAAGAGATGTTCTGGCATATTCGGGCTGTGTGTAAAAGATCAAGTTCACCATATAAATATACAAATACATAATGAATAAGAGTTACAAAATAATAAAAATAATACATAGAAGGAAGGAATAAAGATAAAATATGATTTAGAATAGATAGGACTCAAAATGAAGTTGCAGGACAACATAAATAAAAATTTGTCCATCCTTGGCGCCAGCAATTGACCGGAAGCAGCCCAGTGCAGAAACCAGTAGAACTTCTCTTCGAGTATTCTCGAATAGGTCAGGATTATAAAGCCAGCGATATGATTAAATTAGCCAATAAAAAAATTAATAATAAATAATTTATTCTATAATTCAAATATTTATGCAAGGTTAGATGCATTATCGTACGTTTCAGTAATAACTCTGCAGTCAATGCCATTCCAAAAGACCTCCACAGCTTATACTAAAAACTTAAGGGTGTTATATTCTAGTCGAAGCTAATACTTATCTAGGGACTTGTGTTAAATTGTAAAGAACTTGCTGATCTCCTAAGACAATGTTTGAAATAAAATAAAATCGTATGGGTATTAGTAACAAAATCAGGGTGGTGAAATGAGATCTAGGAAGGGTGGTAGAAATTTGGTATGGTAACAAAACAGCAAGGGCTCAAGAACCAACCAAGTAGCACGACTTACCTGGATTTTCTCTGCTGTAGTCACAGCACTCCTGAACTTCAGGAAACTTCTTCGCCAATTCGCAAGAAGCACTGTGAACACAAAAGTAGTTTTGGCATTCACAGCGAGAAACCGAATACAATAGCGACATTAACTGTACAATAACAGATCAGTGTAGCCGATCACTTTTTGACAATTTAAAGTTCATAGATAACACAAATGAGTCGTGCTCTGAAGTATTGGATGGGGGGGGAACAGATAGGTAAAATCAATATAATGGAGCATCCACACACGCGCATGACAATCGACAAATATTGACCATTCAGCAACTTACATTATTTTTATAACAGTTATTTTCTAATAAAGTTTTCACACATTGTATTAATTTATTGACAATCAAACAGCTTTTCTTGATGTAAATTGGTCATTAAAAATCGGTGTTAGTTACAAAATCTGTCGCTTTTGCCTGCTGCCATTTATATTACAATGTAATCAATAGTGGACTACGCTGAAATTTAAATGGCCCCCAACTAGCTTGTTTTTAAAAGAATATATATTTATTTTTGTATTTTAAACCGGATTATAATGATTATGTATATTATGATTCATAATAAAAAGTGTATTAATAAATATATTGTTATCCAAGCTCCTATCAGTTTTTCTTCAAATAAACATAGATGGAGATTGCTGAGATTGTAACTAGCAGCATCATGTACATTTTATTAACAGGTGATTAATGACCCTGATAATTGTGGTATATATACATGACAATAACAAATTGAGGTTAATTAATAACTTCTAATTTATGTAATGAATACATGTTTGTACATATGTAAGTATTACGTGTCTACTTTTCTACGAAATTAAAATACACTTTCAGGATTTAAATTCAAGCCCCGGTCCACACATTTTATTACATCTTCATTTCTACTTTTGAATCCGTTCTATCCTCTCGTCGAGATTTGTTTTTTATGTTATTTTGCTGAGACCACTCATTAGCTCGGAGCCGATGTGGAACGGGGGCCATTTCTGTGGCTCAGCTGTCTATTATAAATTCATCACACTTGCAATATTGCGTACAGAGTTATGTTTAATATCATGTTTGCTGGCAAGTGACAAAAAATTAATTAACAGCTGCTCGCGATATTAATTTCAATAATTTCAAATGCACTCAATGTCTTATGGCTGCAATGAATGAATTATTTACGAGGCAATAAGAAATTATATATCGACATTCTTGTTCTTTACTTTATCGTAATGTATGAGCCAGCTTGATCCGTTTTATAAATATTTCATTTAAATCTTATGAAAAGATTAAACTTACATTTACATTTAATCTTCTTTTAGTATTTGTACGGTTATTTAAAGTTTTACTCACTTACCATCACGCCGTTTCTCCGGGGGGTAGGCAGAGAGAATAGAGCGCCACACTCTTCTGTCCTGACACACAATTCTCGACTCATCCGTATTCACGCATTTTCTCATACAAGCTCGACGATTATTGAGGCTTCTAACAAGACCATCCTCCAGTATTTGGTTTATCTGGTCATGCCGAGTCTTCCGCAGACGTCCTCTACTTCTGGTGCCATTAACACTTGCGTCATATATCTTTCTTACCATTCTCTCCTCGTTCATCCGTTTCGTATGACCAAACCATCTCAGTGATCCTTTCTTAATCTTACTCACTATACTAAGATCAGGTTTACATTCTTTCCTTATTTTTTTATTCTTTACTCTGTCATAAATGGATCTGACACATATACGCCTAAATTATCTTATTTCCACTGCATTCAGTCTACTTTCGTTCCTCTTTTGCCAGCTCCAGGCCTCACTTCCATACATCAGTGTCGGTACTAGAACTCCATTGTGAACCGCTAGTCTTGCCTCAGTTGACAAGTTCGAATTAGCTAAAATTCCATTCAAAGCGTCGTTCACTTTATTAACTGCAGTCACCCTCCTTTCGATATCTTTCTCTGTCTTTGTCAATGATAAATATTGGTGATTATAATTATATTATATTATAATTATATTATATTATAATTAAATAATATTATAATTATATTGTATTATAATTATTTTATATTATAATTAAATTATATTATAATTATATTACATTGAAATTATATTTGCAGCAACTTAAAATAGTTGAACAATGAACTTCTAAAACCATTGCCTTAGAACCTTCAGCCAGGATGTTATTCTACTTCCAGAGCCTATCTGCTAGTAATTTTGCCTTGAATGATGAAAAGCAGAATCTGTTATTTTTCATGTCTCAATTTTCAAGTTTTTATTGTTTAATTAAAGGATTTCTTTTTCTTTTCGCATTGTCATTAGTGACTCTATCAACCCAGATAATTTTTAAAACCACGTGTGTAGATCCACATCTAAAATGCTTCTAGTCTCTTTAGCATAGTTTTAGTGAGGGTCCATAATTCAATTTCATATAAAAGATCTTGGAACAGTTTGGTGTCGTAAATGTTGCCAGTTATAGCGCCTCACCGCAGACAACTATTAATATATCTTTGATTTTGTGATCAAGATATACGTGAGCCTATGCAATGATATACGAGTATATTGTTCTTGTAATCTCCGTACATTGTCACGTATTAAATCAACAAATGAGGGGTTCAGAAACAATACCACGAAATTTTCAATTGATAAAAAATCGGTGGTGTCGTGTTTGAAAATAGTGGCAGTTTTACAATTGATCGTCATCATCCAAGTCAGTCTCTTGTGACTAAGGATCGCGATCTCCATAAACTTCCGCCCTTCTGACTATGCTCCTGCACTTTTCTCAGCATCCTGCATATCTTACGGCTGTCACCAGAGATGTTCTTGTTGCCTTTTCCACTTGATCGATCCAACGGATGGAGGATATTCATCTTCCCTTTCATCCTTCGACGTGACCCACCACAACAAGCTTACCTAAGATATATTCCCTACAATTAATAACTGCTCCTAACATGTTTGTTAGTTTTAGAAGCATTTTATCCAAAACAAATCAATGTTTAAATCTTAGCTCTGACTAAAAAATCAGTTAAAAATAGGTTTATCTCAATTTCATCAATTAGATAGTAGCTGTTCTGTTTTTGAACTCCTCAAATGTTAATCATAGATACTGCGTAGTGATGTCCTGACTAGAGGCATTACATTGGGAATCTAGTAACCTAATCAAAATTATTCGTTAATAATAAATATCAGATATCTCATAGAGACAAAGCTATTTTTAATTATATTTAATGGAAAATATATGGAAGTATTGGGTTATTACAGGGCTTACGACCTGTCTTCGGCTGATTTAAATGATCACTTTATACATATATATGTATACAAAAAGTTCACTAATTCTCACCCTTCAATTACCCCATACTTCCATATATTTTCATTAAATATAATAAAAAATAGCTTTATCTCTATGAGACATCTGATATTTGTTTAATAACAGTGCCTTTGTAGGTAAAAATCCAGTTATTGTGTGTTCTTGGACATATTCAAATATTTCTAATAAAATTATCCGTTTTTATTGGCACATTTTTAATTTTTGCACACATCGACGCTAGCCATTAATCGTCTCATATAATACATTCAGCGACGCCACGTGTCCATTGTTCAAGGTTTTTGAAATGATAGCTTAAACTGCTGTAATTAAGCAGTTTTTTGTTTAAATATTCTACGTTTTATCAAAGACTCGAACACTGCACACATCGAGCCGCTGCCATTTATCAGCCAATCAGCCGGGCCGCGCATAAAAAACTTGGCGATGATCGAACTTGAGTTCGTAAAAAAACGAGTTTGCATCCATTATGAGCGAGTGCTCGGTGCGGTCAGTAGGGACGAATAAATATATTGGCCAATTTGTGAGACAAAATAATTGGCAATCGGTCGATGCTTGAGATTTACCCTCAGTCAGTTCTTTACCGTGTAATTAGCGAGCAGGATCGTCTCTTAGCGACAAAAGATATCCTCGGTCCCTTTACATCGCACTTAACTTGGAATCGTCATATATAGTTACATATTGCTGTACAAAACTATCATTCAGCTAACAAACATTTTTTATTTATCATTTTATCACTAGTGGAATCATAATATTTTATAATAAAATGATTACGTATATTTTTAGTTTACAGATATTTATCAGCATCACTTGGTGCATGAAAAAAAAAATAAAGCTGTTGGTGTCTGCTAAAAAAATACCACCATTAATGGTGTGTCACGTAATATAATAAAATTACATGACTTTACTAATTGAGTTAAGAGATTATTGCATGAAAACAATATAAATAATTTATTTTTAAATATCAACGTAATTACGATTATTTATATATTATTTAAGTCAATCCGCGATCTATTTCTTCATTCTTAGTATATCCCACAATTAAATACACCACTAAAAAACAAACCAACAAACCATCAATAATATTATATGGTAAAGCTTGAAAAAATAATATTTATACCCAATATTGCTAATGATAAGATAAAAGGCAAGGATTACACAAAATACATGAAAAACACCATCGCGTCTCAAATCCTGGAAGAAAAAAAATATAGCAATGGTAACACATTATATAAATAATAAGACAACAATTTTTAGCAATATTTGAATATGTCCAATAACACACAATTACTGAATTTTTACCTACGAAAACACCGTTATTAAACAATTATCAGATATCTCATAGAGACAAAGCTATTTTTTATTATATTTAATTAAAAATATATGGAAGTACGGGGTACTTTGTTTTAACCACTATTTATTGATTATTCAACATGTATCGATACCTATGGTATCTTCTTCAAGAAACAATGTATACTGAAATTAAAAATACAAGCATAGATAAAAAATAAAAAAAGGAGTGGGTAACCAAGTGAGAACTAATGTGAAAACAAATTTAAAATGTGACTATTTGCAAAGAGGATTTCATTATAATTTATACCCATCACTTTGTAGTTTTGTTTTAATCTATGCTTGTATTTATCAGTATACATTGTTTCCCGAAAAGATACTATAGGTATCGAAACATGTTTAATAATATAAATAGTGGTTTAAACAAAGTATTTTGTCTTTTTATTTATATAATACGTGGCCACAAAGTAATTGTGCCAATATTGAAGAGGTAACTCAAAACCAAAGCCGTAAGAAAAATTAACTCAGTAGTGTGTATAGTACAAAGATTAGTTCAGTTAAAAAATGTTAATAATTATGTTACACTACAGAGTAACCTCCATGATAAATTAATCATATGGATTAGAAATGTACTGCGAAAGATAATATGATAGCATTGACACATTAACAGATTTGATTTGAAAAAAAGTGGTTTACTAAGGCGTGCACAGACGTCACAAAACAAACTGTAATAAATAAATAAATATATATAAATAATAAATCAATCAAAATGAGGCATGAGAATAACAAATTTTTGGAAAAGTATTATATAAGAAAGTATATTTGTTATATGTATATATATATATATATTTGTGTGTGTGTTGTGTGGTTGTCTTTCTTCCGACTACGGAGACGATGGAGATATCACACCCAAGTTAATTATTCATGGCCGTTTACATCGCCTGAACGAGGTTATGGAGGCTCAATCTTACCTACCCTCTCTACCTTCTTCTGGTACCCACTGGTACACCAAGGAACAGTGAAAGCTGCGACGTTCAGTCACGGAAGCTTCAATGAAAGCATTATATGCTCTCAGATTCTTCGGTACATATCTTCTGTCAGAATTGACTACCTTTATCTTTCGCTTTCCTGAGTGTGACTGGAAGGTGGCCCTTTTGGATGACGATAACAGGTCATCCTGCGTCTATCCTTCTACTCGCTCCTAACCATCTCAGGTCTACGACTGCTTATTCAGTATATTTACGGCTAACCAATATTATCTATTGGCCATTCTCCCATTTATTATCTAGTTTACAATAAATACAAGTTACCTTGTTTTTCAAATGTGAATTAAACATTTTTATTAGTGCAATAAGTCTATATTTAAATTAAATATTTACAGTTTTATTAATAAAATTGATTTTTATTTACTTTTAAAAGAGGTTTAATGATATACATGATATATTGTTATATATATTATTTCATATTTTAATATATTGAAACTCACATAGACCTGGCGCACGTTCCTCGATGTCTGTGTATTGTTATTTTTAAATATTCTATCAATTAAAAAATTTAAATAGGTATATTATAGAAATGTATTGCTACTATGTTATCCGATAATTTATTCCCACAGGAATGTTTGTAAGTCCTTTTTGATTTACTTTGCTTACTGCCATGACATAGCCATAAAAATATACTAACCAGTCTACTTAAATTCCGGTTGCAATTCAACATGGCTTATGTGTGTGTGTGTATGTGTAGGTATATGCGTATGTAGGCATGAATACATATTTGATTAACTTTTTGATGACTAACGATATTTTTTCTGTTTTTCAAACAATTCTGAACGCTTACGTTATGAAAAGTTATACTAACTCGGTAGTCTTCGAAGACAAATATGGCACCTTCGATTAGTTGGTTATTAAACGTAAAGTACCTATCCTATATCAAACGAGCAAATTGTTTTCAATTTAATTGTTATACTTCATTAGTTGAAATAAATTCATGCGAGAAATATTACAAATTACTACCTCATCCAGCACAGTTTGGACTTTGGTCTCTGGTCTTACAGGGTACCTGGTCCGGTGGACCCCTTGCCCCTCCATCGTGATGTTTGCCATAATATACATATATTAGTTTTTTTTATTATTATTCTGCAAATAATTTTTTTTTTAAATTTAAAACATGGCGCATGAAAACTGCTCAATGTCGCAGTGATTTAAGATCCTCTATGTGAGGACGGTCTTGGGACGTTTAATGAGTGACGGGATAGTTATGTCGTAATAGGATAGAACGTTTATTATTGGGTTTCGATGCTTGGGGAGTTCCGCATACAAAACGCTTGGAGATTTGTTTTATGAACTCTATAACGGGGAGAATCCCGGAATCGTGGTGTAGTTGAGTGACTCTTGACCATTTTGGGCATCTCAGAACTAATCTGATGACCTTATTTTGGAAGGTCTGAAGTTTCTTCATGTGTGTTTTAACCGCTTGACCTCAGATGGGGCTGCGTACAGGAGTAGAAGCCTTAGAATGGCCTTGTAGATAAGGAGCTTGTTGTCAACGGCAAGTTTGTTGTTCTTGCCTAGCAATGGGTACATTGCGCAGAGCGCATGAGAAGCAGCGCTTATTTTGCTGTGGATATGTTTGCTCTACGTGAGATTCGAATCCAGCGTAACACCAAGATACTTGATCTCGCTGGTCCACGGTATGTTCTCTCCAAACATTTTTATGTGGGGTTTGTGACGTTTAGAACGAGGACGCCTTTTTGAAAATAGAGTGGCGGCACTCTTGAATGGGTTGATTAGATCCAGCATTGGACAAAATCTCATCAAACTTATTGATATTTTTTGTATACGTAATATTAAAATAGAATATTACATTTTAAAAATATATATAATAAACGTACGTAATACAATTTCAATAATCAGTGGATATATATATATATTTTAACATTTGTTTCTTCTCTATGAGAGTAAGACTCGTGTATAGAGAAGGAGTATATTCGAGTTAATTTATGTTTCAGTTAGTCTGTGTACATATTTTTTTAACTTCAGTTAAAAATTTATGATAGTCCGTAATTTTTTTTTCTAATTGTGATGGGGAGATTGTTAAAAAATTTGATACCTTGATAAATATATTGATTTTGAGTTGCGGTATATTTTAGTTTTGGGATATCAATTGGATCTCTTTATCTTGTAGATCAGAATTCGCTTCTAAAATTTAATTGATTTTTAAATTTGGAAATTTGAATTATTGAATTTTTTTTGTATATGTCTACTATTTTTGGTACTTTAAAATCTGTGAAAAGTTGTATACTTGGATAGTCTTTTTTAAAAGATCTTATCATTTTTCTCATTGTACTTTTTATGATTTAAAACAAATATGCATACAAAGTAACACACCTTAAAATTTTAAATCTTTAGTCTTTAATATTTAAATAATAAGATTGGTTTCAACGCCATCTTATCTTGCCGCTCGCAAATGTTGATTATAAATCCATAACAATCTGGACCACCGAGCGAAAAACTGTGATAAGAACCTTTTGAATACAATACGCATTCCATGTGATCGAATTACGATCCGTACAATGCAGATAATATGGCTTATTTTATGAATGGCACCCAAGTAGTATGAAAATCATTCATAATAAAATAAAGATAATTCTTGACCCTCAAGTTGCCTGAAAAATTATAATATTGTATATACATTTTCTTCTTGAAGAAGCCCGTCTACTTATAAATGCATTTGTGGTGTCGCGTGTGGATTATTGTAACAGCATCTATGCTGGCCTGCTAATGTTTCAACTGGATAGATTACAATCCATTCTAAATGCGGCAGCACGGATAATATATGGAGTTTCCTAATTCTCTCACATCACATCGCTCTTACATCAGCTACTACATTGGCTCCGATTTTCTGAAAGTTGAATTTAAATTGTGCTGGTTGATGTACAAGGCCTCTGTGTCTTCAAGAGCTTTGTATGCCGTACAATTTGAATTGTATACGTCAAACTCTCGGATCAGCCTCTACTTCAGCAGTAGAAAGGGTTGTAGAACCGATCAACCATTGCAAGAAGTATAAATTTAGTGAACGGGCATTTGCGGTGGCTGGCACAAAATCGTGGAACTCTTTGCCCTCCGTCATAAGAAACAGTGCATCAGAGACTTTATTTAAGAATAAACTAAAATCGCACCTTTTCAAAAAATCATTTCCATTAGTGAAAATAACAATTTTTAATCTTAAAAAGAAAAATAATGTAACTATAAATTGTTTATGTGTAAACGGACCTTGAGGTGAAAGATTTTACGGAAATGGCGCTATACAAATTATCCAATTTTATTATTATTATACAGTTGAAGAACTCGTATACGTTGGTGACATATAAAAATCAAATCGTAAATAGAAGGACAAACACAAATATCTAAGCATTACATTAAAAGTATAAAATAACAAACTTGTGCATCCTTGCTTATGAAGCGGTTAATTAATTATTTGCTTGCACTGTTACGAACATCTTCTTCTTCGCTCCGCGATAAGGTTATTTATGTGGAAATGGTAGACTTCGTTTAACGGTTTAATCCAGTTTAACGCCTCCAGCCCCTTGTGGACTTTTGTGATACCTTCCAAGGAAGCGTAAATTGAGCAGGTATATATGCTATATTGTTTGAGGAACATCGCACTCTTATACTGGTAATTGATATAAGCTCAATTTGTAGCAGCGCAAAATCAAGCTGCTCTGTCGTAGATCTCACTACAATCTCACATCATATTTTCATATTTATAACCATTCATTCCCTTCTTCATTTAAATTCTAAATTGTCAGTAGAATGTATGTGTGTATGTATGCTTAGCTCATACATACCCAAAACCCAAAACATGAGACTTATAGAGTAGCGGGAGATAACCAATAACGAAAAACAAATAACGAGAGAAGACCTCTATAAATTCAATACGAACCCAATCCATACGACTGTAGAAGCAGGAATAAATCTAAATTATTCAAAAACAATACCTTTTGGAAGAGGGCATATATATCATAACTGTACTTAAATTTCAAAATCAAAAACTTGGACCGCTTACCGAATAGAGATGAAAAATTCTAAACTTACATCTATCTTATCCACATCTTCTCATGCAATCTCGTCGATTATTGAGGCTCCTAACAGAACCATTTTCTAGTATCTGGTTTACCTGGTTATGCCATGTCTTTCGCAAACGTCCTCTACTTCTGGTGCCATCAACACTTGCCATGTCATATATCTTTCAAGAATTCTACAATTCTCTTGAATATGATGACACTGACTTTACTAAAAAGAGCACTCAAGACACGCACACACACTTAGACAAACAAAGACAGACTTGCTACAATTATACCCGGCTACGTCAAACTTGCAATATATGGCATTAAAAGTGGAAAAACCTCAGGAGGGTACGGTATATTAATGGGCATCCTGAAGGATGCCGGGGAGGCTGTATATACTTTCACGGTTCTTCTCAGCCTGCTTGCTCGAGGAGAATATTCTGGAGGATGCATGATGCATTCATTATTGTTCTTCATGAAAGAGAAGATAGAGAAGGTCTCAAAAATTATCTACCGATCAGTTATTAGTATCATGTAGTTACCAACTTGTACATGGAATTTTCTAATATTCTCTCACATCGCCTGAAAATTGTTCTAGACATGAACCACCCAAAAAAACGTACCGGATTCAGGGGAGGTTTCAGCACTATAAACCACATTAATTGTTATAAACATTTTTCAATAAATAAAATATAGCAATAAACAAGAACTAATGAAATAATAAATATATATATATATATATTTTTTTTTTTTTTTCATTTTTATAAAAATGAATTGATAATTCTGGCGTCTACTATCAGATTTACTTAAAGGTATTTTGAGATTCTGTAAAAATAAGGTAGATAGCTCTGTCAAATGATGGAACGATTAAATGTATTGATTTCAAAAAAGGTAACATATAGGGTCGAAAAATTGTCGCTAAAAATAGTGCCGCTGTAGCTTAGTTGGATAAAGCACCTCCCCCGGTTAGGGAAGAGATCCAGGTTCGAATCCCGGTAGCGCAACAACAATATTTTTCGATAAAATTGATTTTATATGTATATCTTTATAAATAATATATTTAATTCATATCTAATAAATATATTGTATAAATTATATAAAATAGTAAACTATAAATATAATATATATAATAAACTATAGATATAATAGTGAATAAAATAATGGGTGTAAAAATTATATTTAACTTAATAATCGAAGTGAATACGTAAATAAATAGTTTTCTTTCCTCTTTAGTAACAAGAAAAGAAAGTTTGGAAGGTTTTAAAGCTTATTAATAACCATATAAATTATACTAAATATATTTCTGACCGCAGTATCTGCTGTCTATCTCTTTCGTGTCAATTTCATTATTTAATTAACCATACAGGATAAATAATTCCGTAACATTTACTTACTATGATGAATTGACAAAAAACCCACTGGAATAGGGCAATTATACTTGATTACTACATTATTATTAATAGTAACTATCTCATTTATGACAATTGACTTATGCTATTTATTTTAAGTTTTGATTTTTATATTTGCATTCCGTCAATATTAAACATAGTACATTTCAAACATCATTACTTAGCCATTTTGTTTAGTTGTTAGTGCTTTGTAAACGTAAAATTTTGAACTATGTTTGACCAACGTATCGCGCTGACGATTCAGACTAATTCATAGTTATAAATATCCGTTGGCACTTGGTTAAAGCGATTTTTAAGCGTTGAAATACATTGGTTGGTTTTTATTATATTCATACCACTAAATCCTTAATGACACTAGCTAACCAGCCAGATCATTTCAGTTTTGTATTCTGTCATAGAAATACCAACTGTCAAAGTGAAGCTGTTACAGTTTAATCTAATTGTTTTATTATCTCTATGGCCCGTGTCTATGGATGAGATTTTTGACTTGAGATATTCTCTGAGACATGGATTATGCTTCCATTAGATTTTTTAGAAACAACTCTCAAATTTCGTAGTTGCCCTAACCCTAAATTTGGGATATTCACCACTTTTTGCCTCACTTTACGCTTGTTTGTTTAACGTCAAATGTCAGTTAATTGATATTTAGTCAAACTATTGATGTTCTTTTCGTCAGTTGGGTTAATTTTAATCTCCCCAACAGCAGTTAAAATGGATAAAACGTTTGTAATTTAATCCCTTATATTTGTCCAACTTTTCAAAATTAATCGTTGTATAAGAATACTAGAGTAATATTCAAAATTAATTTATGGTTCTAGGTGACATTTGTGCGCACGTGTTTAATCTCGCTAATGTACATGTTTGTTAATCTCAAGCTGATTAAGTTGTATATTTAGAATAAAATAGTTAACACGTGTAAACAGTACTAAGATTTATTTCAACTAATTCTCTGAGATTTATCTCATCGTGTCTCATTCCATGAATACGAGCTATAACTTATTTACAGTATTGTAACAGTACAATATCAACTCACAGCCATTGGTGACTTGTGCATCCTTATTATATTGCTTTAGATGAAATATAGATTCTACGGAAGCCGTGGACCACCATGGGCCACGTAGCGGCCACAATACCCGCCCGCAGATCCTAGCAGCAAAGAGTAATCGACGATAGCTGATGTTATACAGCATTCTGTATTAGTGACTCTAGAATTGTACAAACGGTGTTCTTACGTATTAACTTGGAAATATGTGTATCCATTTAAAAACATTCTTGAAAAATACGAATAAAACATTAATATGTCATAATTTGACAGTTCTACCATAGATAAGAAACTGTGACCATAGAGTGCGACACGATATGACCATGAAACATAGATGAGGTGACAAGATGACAAATGCTCAATTTACTTGCCAGCCGTAATACGATTTCGCGGATATGTATTTACGCACTGTTATTGAATATATAAAAGAGAAAACATTTAAGTAATCTGAACCCAGAGGTATTAAAACACGTTATTTTGTGCCATGATCGCGTCTCACAGACCTGGCCGTTTAAGCAAGTATTAAACAGTCATAATGACACCACTGATCCGGCATACAGAAAGTCACAGACGTAGATGGGAAAACGTAATATTATTATTAATATATAAGGTTCTATAGAGCGAAAGAAACGATCTGCGCTGAGAGCACACACTCATAGCCAATACTCCACAATTTCTAAAGACCAAAGCCCACAATCAGCGCATGCTGAGACATGAACTGTCATACAATATTTAAACAAAAAGCCCTGGAATTTAAATCAAGATGCCCAAAACAGTGGATAGAAATATCTTTAGGAAACTATGTTCTAAAAAATCTTAACTACCCAAAAATAAAATGTGATTCAATGATTTATTTATTTCAATTTAATGTGCAGAAGACAACTGTCAAAAAATATATACTTCCTCTATAATCAAGATATTTTTCTTTTATAAAAAGGTTGCGCATTACAAAATATATCATAATAAAGACTGAAAAATTGTGGGAAAAATCGTTAAAAACAAGTGAATAAATAAAATTATCATAAAAAAATACGTAAATAATTTCATCTCAACTGACATAGAAATTGCGTTAAATAATAACCAAGTTTAAATAAAATATATTAAAACAAAAAATAAGAACAAAAAGTTCATCTCATAGTTTCAATGAAACTGATCACATATTTGTATTCTAATTGCCCGGTATTTATTAATTCATTACACCGGAGAGTAAGCTAGTAGCAATTAAAAAGTTCATTAAGTGATGTCGTTTTGCCCCTTCGATAAATCAAAACCACTTAATTTGCCCCAACCAATTCGAATCATATAATATATGACTTTTTTTCGAATAGAATAATTAAAACATGACGTTTGAATGTTAGAGAGTGGAGATTTATGGCGTATTTCTTGGCATCTACCAAGATAAGACAGAGAGATAAACATTATTTATTCTTGCATTAAATGTATCTAATGCTAATTTATTTTATACTTTACCTATTTATAAAATTAAAACAGTAACAAAAATAAACATACCTTACTATAATAATATAATTAATTGAAATGGCGGTTACTTTGTGGTGTAACATGGTAATTTTAATTTTCACATCTAAACTTTGCACTCCACATACGATGGAGAGAGATGGCGATAAAAAATAAATTGGTCAAACCACGAAGAATCTAAATACGAGAATAAAGAAACATCGCCACTGCCTAAAATAAAAAACAACTTCTCTGAATTTCTAACCACATAATTGAAACAAACCAATCTTTTGATAGTCATTAACTAAAACTACTCCACTCGGTATCTTATAAAACATTAATAATGAATAATTTAGAAACCATTGAAATGCAAAATAATCTAAAGTCGGAAAAAACACCAACAACATAACATTCCCTAACACTTCACCTTTGCTATTCATATCCGTTCACGACCGAAACCTCCCTACTCTTCCCAAGCCCAGCACCATTACTCGTATAGACTACAGTACTGTATTTAGTTTAGATATCAACTTACGATGAGAGGGACTACACCCCTCGAAATTATAGTAGTGACAATAACCCAACGTGTGTGAATAAACTGGGTGTCTTAGTCATATTTCTTTAAACGTAAATTATTGATCATTATTATTAATTATTCATCAGTTCAGCAGATTTTGGAGCGGTCTTATCATTCATCCCAGGTATCACTAGATGACTGCATGCATCTAACGATTGTCCGCCTTCCGAATGATGTGACCTGTTCATTGTCATTTCATTTTATTAATGTTCAATTATATCAACTACTCTCATCCGTATTTTTTCCTGTCTCTTTATGAGATGCTCAATATGCTCTTTCCATGCCTCTTTGTGTTATTCTCTCTTATGTAGAGAGTCCACATTTTGCAGCCATACGTGAGCTTTGTAAATATGTATTGATTGAACATTTTTTCTTTTGGATACCATGGATGTCCATTGCTCTGCGAACAAATTTCTTTTTCTGATTCACACTTCTTTCGTTGATGTAGGAAGTTAATTCTGACAAACTTAAATCATTCAAAAGATCGCAGTGTCCTTGAAATATTTATACAGATCGACGCTAAAAAATAGGACGCACTGATTGGTGTATTCATATTTTAGAACGGATCAATCTTGTAATCATTATGTCAATACCGCCAAAAAGTTATTTCTCCTGGCAGCAATAATGGTTTGTTATTCTTACTGAACATTAGTTCAAATAGTTCATACTCTGTTTTGCACTTACAGACGATATAAATTTTCAAAATAACGCCAATTGAATGTATGCAATAAAATTATTTTTTGTAATATTTACGCATATATATATATATATATAAGCACAAACTACATATATACAATTACACAAACATTATGTTTCTAGTATTTTAAGTATAATTATTATAATGAAAAAATTATATCAATAATTTAGAGAATCATTGTGAGAATCATGAAAATCTGAAAATAATTTTAATGGGGAATGAATATGCGGAGGTAGTTGACATTTTTACTGTAAATTTAACTCTTTATAGGACTTCATTATTACAATTTTGTGTCTCAACTCAACGGTGACGGATAAATTGCTTTACTTCACATTTTTTATTTTTTATTTTGATTATGAAAAAACATGCTGATATATATATTTATTTATTTGTGTATTCCACTTCTGATTAAATTTTCTATAATTTTACAAATTATGTTAAAGCCTTATTAGGGTGTGTATAATAATAATAAATAAATAAATAAAAGGGAAAAAAATGTACGATTTATAATAAAATCAAACTGTTATCCTAATAGTCAGTGGAGTGTTTTGTTAAAGATTTGATATGATGCCATATGTATATATTATAATATGTTGATATGTAGGTTCTCAGTTTTTTTTTATTTCGCAAGCCGTTTGTAGAATAAAACTGGCTTATTTATTTAGTCGCTTTTATGCAATCTCCTCACACATTCTATATGGCGTGTCGTCATCGTTTAAGCTTTTTAAACATTTATTTTAATAAATTAACATTTCAGACAAGACATTACATTTCAGAAATCGTCGAATATGTGAAGACATTTTTAAAGACTGTTTTAAAGTTGTGTATAGACTAATTTTAATATATTATAGTCACCAAATATAGATTTTCACGAAGAAAGTGAGGTTATGAATTCAAGTTCCCGAAATCAGATATTTTAGGGGAATACCAGAAATGATATTAATGAACCGAGTGAGCGTGAAACCTCTACTTCTATATAGAGAAAAATCTCAATAGAGGTGGCTTGAATACGTCTTGCGAATGCTAGACAAACGATTACCAAGATGTGTTCTCTTGGCAACATCGGAGGGATTGTAAGTCACCCCAGACTAAGTTTAGACAAGCAGCGACAAAGATTGTCATAATAAAGTGCGTGCCTTAATAAATGAATTTAGATTTCTCTGACACGAAAAATCTATTATAATTTTAAAGATAATGGTTTCAATAAAAATCTAAATTAAATATCAGCGTGAAATCCAGTTCCATATGTGATAATATATTATTTGTATGGCTGCTGAGAATTCTATTCTTTTTTTTATTTCCGAGCGACATACGGTAGCGGGTAAAATACCGGTTATGAAGAAGTGTGTGAGGAGTAATTGCTCAAAACGACCAGCAATTAGTTGGGGCCCGCCTTTCGCCGTACGTCCAGATGGAAAAATATATATGTAGATTGAAAGAATTCCCCTTTAACTGGAATTAATTGAACGCATTCAGTTATCTAATGGTTAATCGGCATGATTTATTTGCGTGATAAATTTGTTCTGGTGATTGAAATATTTATTTTAATTCATTCCAGTATTTCATGCAAATTAAGAAAAATAATACATTTTTATGAAATGCTAAAAATCTTAACTGATTTGTTGTAAATTTATTCATTGCAGAGATTTTGTTATTCAAAATATTTGTTTATTATTTACTGATTATTTAATTAATAGTCGGCAAAATAGAACTAGGATATTTAAAATAAAATAAAATGAAATATTTTTATATCTAGCATTTTAAAAGGTTTTTAATTAATAATTTATTTTTCACATTTAAAAACATCGTTCGCCATGCATCACTATCCTGGACCTGAACACCTTCCAGACATTGTCTGTAGGTGTCTGGATTTGTCTTCATTATTTGGTGGATTTATTTTTGTTTAAGCTTTCCTCCCTTTCATCTTCCCTCAATCATTGGCCCTTTTCATTTTCTATGGTATTTACTATTTCATACATTTTTTCTTGCGCCCTCCTTTCAGTCCAACTTATTTTTTCCATTTTTCTCCAGCACCACATCTCTAATGCTCTCAATATTTTCTTCTATCTCTGGTTAATTGTCCATATTTCACTTCAATGCTGTATTCAGATTTAAATTTCAATGATTTGTGTTAATTTGCGATTTAAATATATATTTTTTACAACAAAAGCTATATTAACCATAAATAATCTGATTTTAACATTATGTAAATTATGTATCTACTCATAAATCTGTTATTTTAAAAATTATAAATCACCCTCAGTGAATTAATAATAATACGATTTTATGTTTTTTTAAATATTATTACATGCCCGTAGGCCCTCAAATCATGCAAGAGTAGATATAAAGGTCGCTCTGTATATATCAGTTATTTCAATAAATTCATCATGTTTTTGAATTCCACAATCAACGTTTAAGTAAATGCAAGCAAAATGCTACTTCTAAATGTAACGCTACGTACGGAATATTTTGTATTACTTTTAAACAACTGAATTACAAAATAATGTAATCGTAAATATATTCATATTTTGCAAACATTTTCATAAACTGTTAATATAATATTAGAGTAAAGTTTCCTCAACCCTTGAGTACACTGATATGTATACTTTAAGATGAGAATATCGAGATAATAATAGTGCTGTGAAGATCGTCAATTGGTGTGGTCCAAATATCTCTCGAAGGCGTCGAATATTTGACACGGCCCCGATTGTCCCGCCCATGCCGCGGAGGTCCGACGCGGATCGCTGAGAAAAATCTCCATCCCATATTTGACCATAGCCGACAACACGGCTGTGTACGTAATATATTACAATACGTTACATCTGTGGTGTCTGTATTTGAAAGTGTTTAGAAAATTATTGTTTCCACAGAAACACTTTTAAACACATGGTCACAAATAGTTCAGTTTACTTACAGAAAATAATTTGATTGATTTCTACAAGCATTTTAATTTTAGTCAAAATCAAAAAATAATATTAAGTAGAATACATTATTATCGTGAAGTTGTAATTATTCAGAACATAGGTCTGTGATATTTTAAATACTTATTAAATGTATTAATTATAATGATGTACATATAAATACAATTTTATCGAAAAATATTGTTGTCGCTACAGGGATTCGAACCTGGACCTTTTTCCAATCAGGGGAAGGTGCATTAACCGACTATATTATAGCAGACAGTACAGTACAAAGGTATTTGAGATTGCTTAAAAATAAAGTAGATGGCTTACAAATAATGGAACGATAGATATATTAATTCGAAAAGCGTATTGTATAGGTTCGAAAATGTATCGTCAAAAGTACTACCTGCTGTAGCATAGTCAGTTAATGCACCTTCCTTGGATTGGAAAGAGATCCAGGTTCGAATCCTGGTAGCAAATCAATATTTTTCGATAAAATTGATTTTATATGTATATCATTCTAATTAATATATTTAATTTGTATTTAAAAAATAATATGACACGTATATTTGTTAGGGAAACAAACAGTAAAAATTTACTTTCGAAAATTACAATATATTTTTATTTTACTGTTACAAAGGCAAGTATGTAGAATTCCGTAATCACATATGTGACAATAAAGCAAAACCTTCATCTAGCTGTGGACAGAAAACAGCCGATAATAATTATGTTGATGATGATGATATATGTTTTTTAATTCTACTCGTTTAATTTACTTGAGACCCGTTTAGCCTTGTAAGGGCATTATCAATGGATATCAGATTTATAATGTTGTTACAAGACGAAACGCGCCTCGAGCAAATTAAATGAGTAGAGTCAAGTGTTTTATTTTTACATATGTACAAGTACCTAGATCATCATATATAAGTTTTCACATGTTTTATATATATATATATGAGAAACAGAGAGGGAGAGAGAATCACGCTAGCGATGACGGACATAATTTTTAATTTGTTTTTACGAAATTACTAAAATAATATGTTTTTTCTCTATTTCATATAGTGGACAGCCAATGTAGCTGACAGGGTAACGAGTGAAGTATTTACAATGCTAAAAAAATTCTCAGCAACGCTTTTTTCAAAGCTATTTAACTACACAAATACATATCAATGCGTATCAACTTATATAAAAGAATCAACAATATTATTATTAAAATATGAATTAAATATATTAATTAGAAAAATATACATATAAAATCAATTTTATCGAAAATAATTGTTGTTGCGCCACCGGGATTTGAACCTGGATCTCTTTCCTAACCGGAGAAGGTGCACTATCCAACTATGCTACAGCGACAAAATTTTTAGCGACAAATTTTCGAATCTATATGGTACCTTTTTGATATTAATACATTTAATCGTTCCATTATTTGAAAGAGCCATCTACCATATTTTTAAAGAATCTCAAATACCTTTGATGCCAGAATTATCAATTCATTTTTATTAAATTTTGGACACATTGATACAACTTTATTATTAGGAGAACACATTCTTATTGTGAAGTTTTAATTATTCAGAACATAGCTCTGTGATATTTTAAATATAAATTAAATATATTAATTAGAAAGTATAAAATCAATTTTATCGAAAAATATTGTTGTTGTTAAATATTATTATTACTTCTCTCTGAAATGAAAAGGTAAAACAATAAATTAATATTTAATAGTTTTTTTTTACTTTGTTGCCTTGGAAACAAAGATCCAAGTAAGAATCAAATTAATGTTGAAACAACACCTGAATAGAAATGTATGTACATAATATATTATATACCTACGGATATTTAAATCCTAAACTCATATTCAATATATTTATTGTCTATTCACAAAAAATGTTTTATTGTGCGAAAATATAAACCATTTTACCTCGAAAATCATTTTTCGTTTTCGTTATCGTTTTTCATCCATTATAACCTATAATAAAAATAAAGTGCGTACACCTCTGCCTGTGGGTATCTGCAGAATATATTTTAACACTTGACTTGAGAGATGAAACTTATTAATATTTATTTAGTTAAAAAGAGCTGGTAATCCTAGATTAGTAAGTTACGCACAATATTCATTGTATTGAGATGTACGTGTTGGCTTTTTTATTTTAATTCAGTCATAGCTTTTAATGTCAGTAATGAATTAATTACACCAGTCAACAAAATTTTAGAAATTTTATCAGAACTTTATAGATTCAAAGGCTGATTGCTAATTTTGAAACCGACTCCAGAATTTTCCTATCCTATATGATTTCGGGGAGAATGTGGCTTTGTACTACAAATTAACAATTGTTGCCATAAAATCTAATTTGTATTTCTTCATGTTCATTAGCGTAGAAAGATACTGTCCCTGGAGTGCTATAACTTTTTGGTCAACACACATTCCACTTAAGCTCATTGTATCTTATTATATCTAGTAATTTTAGTAAATAATAAATATGGTAAGTTATTGTAAAAACTAAATTATCACCAACTAAAAATAATTTTTAAATTCTTTCTGTAATTCTTTACGATAACTCTTTTTTTTAATATTGCACTATTATATACGCGATCCATGGAGCCCTTTTGTTTTCAAAAGGTTCAAATCACGAATCAAATTATTTAATCTAGACTAATTTATTAACCGTAGCTCTTTATCTGGACTTGAACTTGAACGCGCCAGGCGCGTTGATGATACCGATGGTTGCTTATATTGACACAGAACTTCTTAATTTTAAAAATATGAATTAAAAGCCAACGAAAAATTTCAAGGGCAATAACACTATATTTCATTTTTTTAACACCATACGTTAATATCAATAGAAATAGTAATGAGAGAATGGAATATCTGTCCGATACATTGCCACGAAGCAACCATAATGATTAGACAAAGTCACACATATCCGAGAACCTAGCAGTGACAACCGACGGAGCAAGTTTATGAATATTTTATTAAACATATATTCAGATATTTTTTTTATTTGCGAAAATATCCAAGACAGATTTATTTTTTCACAACCTCCAGCGTTATTGATACAGTATTTATGATTTAAAAAATCTGACCTTTCTCTTATATATTTATACATTTGATGCTGTGCTACAAAAGGTCGACAAAAATGAACGCTTGAATGTCACACTCATTTTTACGAAGCAGTCTTAAATAAACTAGATTATAAGAATTTCAGAAATATCCGGGACAGAAGATTTATTGCTTTTAAATATTTAGTAATATTAAATTATATTTTCGATCAATTTATCGTAGATGGCAACGATATCTACATATGTCTTGCAATGAAAACGAATTTCAAAATGTATTCAATTCATTTTTACCTATGATTTTATCACTCGCTCGCCGTTTACAAGTTTTCCTGGCGAACACACGCATCGATACTGTAGATACACTATATAAAAATCTCTTAAATTTATTCTCAAATATTTTAATATTTCTAATGTACCGTTAGGTAAATTGGATACAATGTGATAATTGCGTCTCAAAATATACAAATATCAATAGTATTATTAGAGGCTGCTTCTTTAATAGTGTGCTGAACCACCAACACCACATAAAAACGCAATCATATTTTAAATTATTCAATGTTTATTAACCCATATATTCAATACATGCAGATTGTATGCATTTACACGCGTCCACTCGTAAGCGCCCCGATATTTGAGCACAGTTGTATAAAAAAATGAGCAAACGTTAAAATATGCGACAGTCATACATATTAATTTAATATATGTAAATACATAGTAATATAGGTTATGTCCGAGCGCCACACTACCATTCTTCTTAAGCGCCAATAATTGTGACTAAATATATAAGATATTTATATCGAATAGATAGAAAAATTTATCACAAACATTGTGAAAAATACAAATCTTATTTTCAGTCAATTTCTGATCGGGAATATTTTATATTTCTTAATATTATATTTTCTGACATTTATACAATATTTCTAGTAGATGGAAGCAATATAGACTATTAAAGTTAATGTACCAGTTTTTGCGGAAACTGATCTCGCAAGATATTATTTCGGGAGAAAAAAATCAGTCATAAAAATGAATTTGTTAAGAAAATAGTGTACAAAGAGATCTGCTGTGTGATTTTTTGATTAATTTACATTCGTGTACAGGAAATCCTACTCCGAGATCATGCTTGAATAATAAAGTTAATTCTACAAATTGTTAATGTCGGCTGCCGAATCAATTTAAATGATACAGCACGCGTCTACCGACATGTCTGGGGCTACCGTCTCTTTCTGCCAAGGGCTGGTTTGTCAACGATCAATGCAGAATTTCGGCAATTTAATACTCTTGCTATTTTTGTGATTACATGTCGAATATACGTATCATCATAATTAACTGTTTTCTAAACACTGCTGAATGTCTTTCAAGTGCAGTTTACAATTCTCTACCTATTGTTTTTTTGCTGCCACGTATTCTCTCATATTTTGAAGATTTTCTCAGATGCCTCTAATGTGGCAGTTGCGGCGTTTCATTCTCTTGATCCTCTTTGTCTAACGATTGTCCGGTCTACTTATACTTCATTTTTTTGACATATTCTACTATATTACCCTCTTGTCTATTTTCTCATTCACACGTTTATTTTCCTATTTATTTTATTTATAAATACGTAAATAAAAAAAAACACCCGAACCCCAGATCACTGTATCAAGCGAGTATTGTAACCACTAGACCACGTGAAAAAAATTGAAGGAAATTAAAGACAATCGAGGGTTGGAATAAATCTCTAAATATTCATTCCATTCATATCTTTACTATAAAAAGTAAAAATATATATTATTAGGGAGAACACATTATTATTCTGAAGTCACAGTTTTTCAAAACATAATTCTGTAATATTTTAATACAAGTTAAATGTATCAATAAGAAAGATATACAGATTAAATCAATTTAACGAAAAAATATTTTTGTTTCTACCCGGACTCGAAACAGGAACCCTTACTCTCCGGGGAAGTTTGCTGACCTATTACTCCACGTTAAAATTGAGTAATGGAGTCCGGGTGGCAACAAAAATATTTTTTCAATAAATTGTTTTTAACAGTAAACATTTAATTTATATTTAAATAAATATATAGTCGATATTTTTAATCAAGTACCTATCTTATGCAATGGCTTCGGGCGATGACAGTTTATTGGACAGTTATTATGCATCGTCCAAATCCTTCTACGGAGAGAGATCCATTAAATCCTTGTGACGGCGTGAGTGAACAGGATATAAAACAAGTGTATTTTTTAATATAAGGATAGGACGTGGGAGCCGAACCATGGATGTAAAACAATCGCGTACTTAGGCCCTTTAATAAATCGTCAATGAGACATATTTTTCCATCGTAAATATTGTTTACGAAATTGAAGTACCTAATTATGTTACTTCAAGATCAGTAAATTTTTACGCGTGAAGGTTTCAATCACAGATCAGTAAATGAATAGGCATGAAATAAATTATACATATAGGAAGGATTTATAACATTAGTTGCCGGACGAGGGGCATTCTACAAACATTATTTGGGGAAACATAAATCCGATAGTTTATGACACATTTATTATTATTATACACGCCCTATTCAGACATTAACATAATTTGTAAAAAAACCAAAAATTTCATCAGAAGTGCAATACAAAAAGAAAAAAATTACATAGTGTCAGCATTTTTTTTACATAATCAAAATTAAAAATAAATATAAAATGAGAAGTAAAGCAATTTATCCATCACTATTCAGTTGAGACACAAAAAATTGTAATAATATAATCCTATAAAGAGTTATATTTACCGCAAAAATGTTCGACTACCTCCGCATATTCATTCCCCAAAGAATGCAATCTGGGGACTGCGGAGTTAGCTAATGCATGAGTTCTGACATTACCACTGTAATAAAACAATGAATTGTGTCTCGATGACCTCAAAGGTGCGTGAAAGTCAAGCAGACCAACAATCTGGAGGCAGTCTATACCATTGATGATCTTGTATAGAAATATAAGGTCGGTCATCGTTCGTCTCACTGATAATTTTAACAATTTCAGACGGCTAAGGAGATAATAACTTTACAAAAATTAAATTTTTGTGTAAACAAGACATATTTTAAACATTGTCAGAGTTTAAATTTTCGTTTTAAAAAATCTCGGAGCTATTTGATTGCGTAGGTGGTACCAAAATGATCACGTGGGTGACACCAAAATGCAAATATTGTAACAAGAAATTTGCGTTAGTTCATGTTTATATATTCGGCAGTCTATGGTTTCAATTTATTTTTGGTATGCTGGTTACAAAAACCAACGTGGTTGGTCATAAAAACTATTTAGTGATATAAAAAAGTAACAGCAGATTGAAAAACAATGCCTGTGTTTGATATCCTTTACTGGAATGGAAGGAAAATGAGCAGTGTTTAATGCGATATGACCTCTCGGCAAGGTTTCCTGCTATTAACACTTGGCTCCCATTAAGTAAAACGTGAAGGAATTTCACGCGTGTTACAGTACGCTTTTATTTCCTTGGAGTTAGCCCGTCGGGAGGATTTGTTGTAATAACTGTAGTTAACAAACCCATTTTAAGTAACGACGAAAAGCATGTGTAGTATGATTAGTTGATAAAGAATTGAAAACTGCACTTTTGGTCCTTACATTTTGGTTGAGGATTTATAATATCCAACTCGATAGAAAAATTTATTTGTAGCATAACTAAAGATAAATATTTGTAAATACTAATTAAATATATTAATTAAAAAGACATTCATATAAACTCAATTTTACCGAAAAATATTGTTGTTGCGCTACCGGGATTCGAACGTGGATCTCTTTCCAAACCGGGGAAGATGTATTATGCAACTATGCTACAGCGACAGTATTTTTGACGATTTGATTTTAAATGCATATCTTTACAATTAGTATATTTAATTATATTTAAAATATCACAGACCTATATTCTGAATAATTACAACTTCACAATAATAATGTATTCTCCTTAATAATTATTATTTTTGAAACTAGTTAATTCGATTGGTACATTATAATATGATTTTGTTGTGAAATAAATAAATTATATGATTTATTTAATTACAGATTTATTAATCACTCGCATCTGCGAATCAAAAAAAAAAAAAGTATAAAATATAATATTTTTAAGAAGTGCACAAGTAATGGCTTTCATTGTATCTCAAGTACCTTATTATATTTTATACTTTTTTTTTTTTTTGATTCACAGATGCGAGTGTTAAATATGCTATAAAAATATAATGTGTTTAAAAAAGTTGATAAAATTATTTTTCTTTTCTTCTTATAATGGCCGCATCTCCACAAATCCCGGTCCTGTGTCACCCTCACAGCTAACTTCAGTTGCATCTATCTATCGCTGTTCCAAGTCGTCTTCAGCCCAAAGTTGTGCCCAGTATAATCTTATTTTCTCGGCTGTCACTTTGAAGCATAATGACCCCGAAATATTGAAAGAATATTTTTAACACTGCTGTAGATAGGTCTTGCTGTGATTTCATTTGTTGCAACATTGAGACATTCCGAACGTTGTCGATAATTTCAGTTTGTCATTAATTCAAGAGTTGACAAAAAATATACAAAAATTAAGAATTTAAAGAATCTAATAAAATAAACTATGAAATGTTGAATTCAAAATGGCGTGGGTAGCAGTGGTGGTCGATGACTTTTTGTAGAAGAGATGCTGGAAAACAAGTTTATACCTACTATCAAATATACAAATATAGCATATAATCAAAGGATATTCAATGTTTCTATAATATTCAAGCCAAACTGCCAAAAATGCGTCACACAAACAAATTTCTCAAAATAATCCGCTCACTTCATAATATGTATGCTATTTTGTGCATTATACCTATAAGCATTAAAGTCGTTTTTTTGTACCTTGGTGCTGTTAGCAAATACGTATACAGTATTCGAAAACATGCACATGCGCGAAATTCGAATACTTTCAAACTTTGTGGATACGACGCAAATGATAGAATACACTGTTGTTGGTATGTATATGTATGCTGTTAAGAATGTATATGTATTTCGTCTCGATCGTGCGCGCGCCATGTCGTAATGTGTTATGACTGATCTCTAAAGGATAGGTCGAATTTATTTGCAACAGTGCTGTTTTCGGCTATAAACAAAAAATCCAAAGCTTTTTGACTCTAGAGCACAAGGGATGCGGAGCATTCAAAGCATGTATGAAGCGACCGCCTTTTTGCCCGGTGGGTGGGTAATTGATTTAATAAATAAAATGCTACCAGATACAATTTTTACATAATGTAGTTTCGATAATTGATCCATATCTTTTTAAACAATGCAACCTGAATAAACAATAAAACGGCCGTTTACCTAATCCGACGAATTATTTTCCCCGTTCCGCTTAATTGACGAAGCGCTGAATACCGCATCTAAAACAATGAGCGAGCTATTAATCTGAAAGCGCTTGTAGATCGTATTCACAATCTGGTTAACATAAATCAAAGATGCACAATTAAAGTCCACATAATGATTGTTCCATCCGCGAAGCTGCCGACGATACATCCGCTTGTTGTGTCGAACACGGCGATAACAAACGGATCGCCGTTGGTGGTCATCCCATTGATGCTTTTCAAAATATTTATTAAGTTTCCTTTATGATATGCAATACTTGCGTGCAATTGCAAATAAGATTGCTCGTGTAAAGATATCCGCACGGTGTCGTATGTGAAACATCGTAAAATGTATAACAGGTATAAAACCAGCACAAGCTAGACAGATTCTCCTGTTTGCGTAAATCTACGTATTTATTTATCTTCTTGTTATTCACACAAAGCGAATTTGATATTTTCACTTTAACTTATTTAGAAAATTCGAAACGTCATGTAAGGATCTTTGTCATGTTGAGTTCTGCTGCTCCTCATCGTACAGAAAAACCACTTTCACAAATATCCTGCTTTCATTTTGTAATTTCTTTTCGATCTTACGAAAGATGAAACTTCAACAGGTTTTTAAAATAACCCGATAATTTCATAAAATTCACTTTGAACTGAACTTGTCTCAATAGAATAATCTATGTTGATACACACATAGATTACAAGTAGTTAAATAATTTTAAATCAAGCACAAGTAATTATAAATAAGACACTAAATATAGCAAAAGTATAATAGTCGCTGCTGCATATATGAAGATAATAAATATATACTTTATTTAATTAAAATTATTACGTACTTCTGTAGGTTCTGTAAGTTCTGTAAGTTCTATCAAGTTCCCAGAATATACAATCAAATTGGAAATAAAATTAGAACTTTAATTGCCGTTAAGGCTTTTAATAGGGATATTTCAAATCGGTTGTTGCAATTAGGAAGAGCTGATACAGATATATACATTATATAATAAAATAATTCCAAAACTTATTTTGTGTGTTTTGGTCTTGTATATTTCCATCTACTTTATATGTGCTTACATTATATTGTATTGCAGATTGGATTTTTTTTTTCTCTCTTTTTTATACTCTTTCTTATATTTTTTAATATGTATATTTATATAATATGTTTTTTTTTTTAAATATTTTCACATTATATGCGATCTTATTGTGTTTTACCATCGATAAGTTTTGGTTTTGTTAAACGTATTTGTTTATCAATTTGCCCTAAAACAGGTTGGGCAATGCATTTAAAATGTGTGTAAAAATATGTTACAAACTGTCTTTTTTTTTTTTTTCAGCTGTACAAATGTTATATGTCTAAATAAATAAAATTTAACTATTTTGCTTACTTCGTTCAAATTTATATTTGAAACAACATGCAAATTTTAATCAATACAATTAATATATCAAGGCTAGATTATTTTCTACGAAGAAAATAATAGAGTAAAAATTGTCCATGAATGTAATAATATACTTTTTTTTTTCAAAGTAAACATTGAAAAAAAATCTTACAAAACCTTATTTATTTGCAATCGAGCAAATATAACGAAATTTAAAAAATGAGCAATCACCGATCGCTCGAATTTTTATCGGCGATGGTCTGGATTCTTCTTTTCTCGTAGCCATTTGGACCATTGTTGTAGCAAACACCTAGTGCGAGATTTATGGCATGCCTGAACGGGGAGGAGAGTGCGCGCAAGAACCGCACCTGTCTCTCGGGCAGACTTCAATTATCCTCAAGTCAAATGTCCCCTGATGTCAAGTACGTAATGGAAGGCCTACCCGCCAAGCGAATTAATGGCTGTAATTTGTGAGTAATAAGAGCGTACACATGAATAATGCAACAGCTAGTGCGGAGAACATACTCAGAAATTTGAGACAATCGGTGCTTTCTCAATAATGCCGGGTCCATTGTCAGCAATAATTTATTCCTAGATTAAGCTAATGGAGTATTTCGATACAATTAAGAGCTATTATAGAAGGAAACCAAATTTATAGTTAGGTTGAATTTAAATCGATACTTACAGGTCCTGCAACTCACTCAATTTATTGTAATAGAAATAGGTCTACACAAACGAAAGGCAACATCTTATTATCTTCTTTTTTTTTGTGAAAACTTTTTTGTTGTGAAGTTGCAATTTTGGAACGTAGTTTTATGATTTTTTAATACAAATTAAATTAATCAATTAGATAGATTTTTTTATGTAAATATCTTTCTAATTTATTAATTTAATTTGTGTTTAAAATTATTAAACTGTAGATTCCACTGCTCTCTTCACAGTGCACACATAAAAACGTATTATTGAATAGTTGCTATATATATATAATATATGATAAAACGTCAAGACAAATCTGACGCGTGTGCACGGATAAAATGTTATCCTTAGGTCTTGAAGATTTAGGGGTAAAGACAATTGCCATTCTGCTCTACGTCACAATACAATACACAATGAATAATATCTCATTTTCGAACTAATTTTGTACCGTCGGTTTTAGGTTTTGATAACGAGTCCAGTCGATACTACTAAGTCTAGTGATAAAATTAATAATAATATTTTTTATACGCTACAATTTTTAACAAATAAGCAATATATTTTAGTACATAAGGAATGTTCGTTTGGTCAATATAATAGAAATTAATAATATACATGTTTTTTTTTTAATAAACTAAACTTTGTACTGTACACACAACTTTTATGACTATAGTATCGAGAGCTGCAGTCCCTCTCATTATAGCAACACATAGTCGTGATTAAAATAATATTTAGTTGAGTATGTAGTACAGAGTTTGGTTTATTTAAAAAATTTGACTAATCATGTTGCACCATAAAGTAACTGTCAAGTTAAATTAATTAGTTCAATACTCAACCAATAAAATGTATATTAAATTGGATTTTTATTTTACATCAAAATAACGCTAATATTTCAGGATAGGAACTCCAAAACAATTATACAATTGTAATATACTTCTCGAGTATACATTATTATCTGTAATATTTTCTGATGGAAAGAGAAAAAATCATTAATTTGAATATGGAATTTTTAAAATACGATACCCGCTATACTCACATAAATAAAATGTCATACAAAGAAAAAGTTTTAAATAAATCATTACTGTAGCTTAATATGAGGAATAAAAATCTACATAATTAGTAACATTAGCACATTTCATTGACGTGCTTGAATTATAGATAGCTCGTTGTGACCGCGAAGCTCGGGGACCGGAATGTAAGTCTCATTTTCATAACACTAAATAATTATATATTGTAAACTTTATAATAATACTAGCAGTCTACCCGGTGTTGCCGGAGATTCAGATGTAATTTTTGGTGAGTGGGGTGGTTCAAAAAAAAAATTGTATGACATTCAATATAATATAAATTTATTTCATGGCAAGGAAATGAGGTGGCCAATGAGAGGGGGGAGGGTAACTGTAAAATTTAGAGTTTATGGCATTTAAAATAAACTTCATTTATATCGGGGGAAGGGAGTGGGGTGGCCAGGATGACAAGGAATATTTTACGCGTGTCTATGCAAATTTTGGTTTAGATTGGTCAAGAAGTGTAACATATTATATTATAAAGAACAGACAGAAAGATATATTCAGCTTTATAAATACGTTCATGTTTTGCTTCAGCTTTCAAACACCTGCTATGTTTTGAACAAACACATGTTTCCAAATTGTAACAATGCAACTTTTCAACATATAAAATGTCTGTCCAATGAATGTAGCAATTGCCTCAGTAAAATATAATTCCTCGATATTATTGGTAACGGAAATCAACGCAATTAAACATAATAAATCGAGACAGGTTGAATTAGCATCAATTAATGTCGCGATCGTTCCCAGTGTACAATTTCTGTCTTAAACAATAAAATGTACATTACTCTTTGTTTTATCTTCGATAATTTATTGAAGTTTATTTTTGTTTCTGATGCATCGTTAAACCACAGTGGGATTTTATTCAAATAAAATGTTTCGTAAGTTCTGTTAGTCGTCTAATAATTCGATTACAGGAATATCTGATTTTGATTAACTATGTAGATTACATGATTTCAGGCTAGTTAAACTGTACAAAAATCTATAATAATAATGACACTATATGTAATTCGTTAGGTTGTACGCATCTATAGTATACCTACATAATGTTAATAAAGTAAATTGGAAATATATGAGGGTTAGACGCTTACATTACGTCCAATTTATTAGAAAGATATTTTGAGTATATTAGTAGAATTTAGTAACGGTCCAAGTTGAATGGTTCAAGCTGACCTGGAAGAGTCAATCAGGTTAACTTTGCGAGAAAATATCGCAGCTGCAGTAACCCCAAGTTAAGGAAATATAGCAGGATAGGAATGTATGGAGTTAATTGCTATCCTTAGTTGTTAGTAAAGTTAGTTGCCTATTCAATCAATTGATCCCCAGAACCAGCATAAAAAATAAAAATAAGATTAAGTATCTGAGCTAAGAACGCTATAAAAATAACTCCAATACATGATAAATTTACTAGAAACTAATATTATTTATTATAAACTAAAAGTTACACAAATATTTGTTACTTGATTCCTCAAAATATAGCATACTAAAAAACTATATAGAGCTATGTAAATCTCATGTGTCCAAAAAATGTATTGTTTTGGAAGATAAGAGAAATAAAATTCATCAATACAATCTAAAACAAAACGCAGATATCTAAACTGTCTAAAAATTTCTACAAGAATTTAATATATTAATTAGAAAGATATACATATAAAATCAATTTTATCGAAAAATATCGTTGTTACGCCATCGGGATTCGAACCTGGATCTCTTTTCTAACCGGGGAAGGTGCGTTATCCAACTATGTTACAGCGACAATATTTTTAGCGACAAATTTTAGAACCTATATGTTGCCTTTTTGATATTAACACATTTAATCGTTCCATTATTTGAAAGAGCCATCTCCTTATCGCTAAAAATATTGTCGCTGTTGCATAGTTTGATAATACACCTTCCCCGGTTAGGAAAGAGATCTAGGTTCGAATCCCAGTGGCGCAACAACAATATTTTTTGATAAAATCGATTTTATATGTCTATCTTTCTAATTAATATATTTAATTCATATTTAAAATATCACAGACCTATGTTCTGAATAATTACAACTTCACAATAAGAATGTGTTCTAATAAGAATTTAATGTTTGACATTTAGAATTTTTTTAAAGTAAGCAAAAAAATCACAAATTATAAAAATATTTTCTTGTTCCATGGTTACGTGATCTTGAATACAAAGTCATAGATGAAAATAGTAAGATAATTTTAAACGCTCTAAAACAAAACAGTCACACTGCAGATCTGAATCACAATTTAAATTATTGTGATTCGCGTATCTAATACTACTTGTAGTGATACAAATGGGTATTTAAATAAATTTCTGCCAAGATAATAAACAAAATACTTGCTAATATCTCTCGCACGTGACGTGGGTCGAATACTGTACCAGGAACCTTCGGCTTGCAAACTGTCAACACCGAACACCGTACCCTTCCATCACAGGAACTTGTACAGGCGGGTCTAAATATATCCATATTAACTTGAACTTAAGTACTGAATATTTATACTGCTACTACTTAATAATGCTTCACAACGATAAAATGCCATCTTAGTTCTGCAATCAAGACCCAACAATCTACTTTACGTGTTTTAAATTTGTTTTACATTAAAAAGCACTATAAGTATCCATTTGACCATTTATTTTGAAAGCGCGCATCGCTCGATGTCAGGCAACTAGCCCTAAGACAATATCCCCTACGAAACACCACTAATATTGCTGTCATATATCATTGTCATGGCATCAGAAACATGCTATAATTTACTGTACCAAAAATGAAAATCAAATTCGGTCAACGACGTGCTAGCTTTCTCACACCCTTTATGTGTAATGACTTGATAAAATACACTGAAATTAATTAGAAGTTTATAACATGACACTTAATGACAAATTTGGAAAATATTTTTTTTGGTTTCACTACTGCTGGTTAGTTGATTTTTTATATTCCTCAATCTCGTCTATCTTCACATGTGTAAAACTGGTAATAACAGTCTGGCGTAAATAAATTAACAGCGTCAGCCCTGAGACAAGTTCACCTAATAAGGCAGACATGAAATTATAATTTTTTTAATTAAATACATAAATATGCAATTGTTTTTAACAAAAACACATTTTTATTGTGAAGTTGCAATTTTAGAACATATTAAAGTAATCATTTAGAAAGATAAACATATATAATCTATTTATCGAAAGAATATTCGGTTGATACCACGAAATATTAAAAAATTTCTAAAACCAAATATTTTTTCGATAAATAAATTTTATCTGCATATCTTTCTTATTGATTCATTTTATTTGTAATTGTAACGAATCATAGTTGTTATAATTGTAAATTATAATTACACGTACCTATACAAGCGTGAAAGAAGAAATAAATAAATGTTTATTAATAAAAATTGTAAATGCTAATTAAATGTATTAATTAGTGAAATATAGATGAGATATAAAATCAATTTTATCAAAAAATATTGTTGTTGCGCTACCGGGATTCGAACCTGAATCTCTTTCCAAACTGGAGAAGGTGCATTATCCAACTATGCTACAGCGACAGTACTTTTGACAACAATTTTTTGAACCCATATGTTACACTTTTTAAAATTAATACATCTATCGTTCCATTATTTGAAAGCCATCTACTTTGTTTTTTACGGAATCAAATACCTTTGACTAAACCGATAGCAGATGCCTGAATTAACAATTCATTTTTATTAAATTTTGGATACATTGATACAATTTATATATTATTAAGGAGAACACATTCTTATTGTGAAGTTGTTGGAAAGAGATTCAGGTTCGAATCCCGGTAACGCAACAACAATATTTCTCGAAAAAATTGATTTTATATGTGTATATTTCTAATTAATACATTTAATTAATATTTAAAATATCACAAACTTATCTTCTGAATAATTAAAACTTTTTAACTTAATAAATAAAAATTGTGATTTCATACAATGTTGCTGTCTATTGAAATTTATTTAATAATTACTGAAGTCTTTCTATCTAAAAGCATTTCCAAAAATAACCGCATCAATTTCTCAAATATCATCAAATATATTCGGTCCATCCTACTAAAGTGTTCAAGCTTTTCTTGTGCACCTGTTCTGACAGTACATAGTAGATGATGTATGGCTGTCAACGGATGTAGACTTGAATTGAGCGAGGGAACTTACTTTCTCTGACAGGTTCCATTTCTGTTTTGGCAAGGATAGTAGATGTGAATAGTAGTTATTAATTTAGTTAATTTTTTTATGAAATCTACTTTTAAAAGCGATTAATTACAAGTATCCGTGGTACTGCTATTTACTACTGCATTTGAATATCAGTATTATTTTGTGTACTCAGAAAATACCCACTAGTTCAGTGATAGCAAACCTATGACACGCGTGTCAAAGGTAACACGCCACAGCGTTTTGGGCGACACGCCAACGTTCACTAATATCAGAGTCATCAAAGAACACGTGTCCCGCCACCAGACGTCTACCCGACAACAACGTTCGAATTTAATACTACGTTACATTTTAAGTAGAGATGTAGTTACATGGTTGTGAAAAAAACAATTAATTGAAATAGGCAATTAATTAATTGACATCAAATCAAATACTATTCATTCCATATTTTATTCTAATTAATTTTTTTTTAAATTTGGGGGGGAGGTAACACGCCAGCAAAGTTAAGTTAGATTTTCTGTAATTTTGAGCCCAAAAGGTTCGCCATCACTACACTAGTTTAATGGATAATAAATTATTAGCTTCCTCACATCTTTCCTTACGTTGTTTAATTTTAAGCGTAAGTACAAGATAATGTCAATCTTCTTGCAACAAAGTGCTTGTTCTATAAATACATAACTAAATAATCTCAATAATACGTCAATATTATGATTCTGTTTTACTACTACAATATACTATTTTATTGTCGTCACAATATTATACTGCTTTAAATCTTATCGTTGCCGTGATGGGCTGAATTAGAAACTTATTATTGTGGAGATAATCAGATAAGAAATGGTTCTTTTAAAGATATATCCAAGATACCACCCATAAATATCAACGTAAATAGGAAATTATATATCAATAAAAATATACCAATTCGAATGTGGCTTAGTAATATATTCCATGTTCTGTTTTCATAATATGAAGTGGATCATTAATTATTATTACTAGTAAAAAGCTTGTTGCTATGTCAGCTATACAGCGATCAAAGACGGCCGCGGGGCGGTCACGGTCCGTGTTTCTGTAAAATCTATTATTTAATAAACACAATTTATTATCAAAAAAGAGAAGAACCCAAATTTATCAATGAATGCAAAAAAAAACACAATTATACATTCACATAATGTACCGTTCCGGTGATAACACACACCATGCCGTAAGACAACTGCCGTGCAACGTCGCCTGATTATATGGATCGTCGTGCGTAGTATACACCACTTACAGTGCTGGCGTTTTTAGCGTAACATAAAATAGATTTATTTATTATTTTATAGCTCAACGGTTGACGAGCCCTGCAGTCCTGATGAATTAACACCAGTTATTTTTGTAAAGCAATTGGCAACATAAGTTTCTTATACCGCATGTATAAATAATACCACCCCTAGAAACAATAAGACTCAATATCTCGATTACTATTACAGTCAAACATGATTTGCACGATTCGAAGAAATGATATATTGATGGAGTTATGGAGTGACATTTAATAAATCAGGTAATATTTATATTGTGTTATCTAGTGCACGACGCGGCCACGGCCAATATTTCCGTGAAACTTTTTTTCAGTGTTGATTGAAATATACAATATACCATGACACAATTGCGACGCTATCTTGTTCCAGATTTTCCAGGTTTACTTCTTAGCTATTTTTTTTAACTGACCGCGAAACTTCCAGTATTATGGTTTTTGAATCTGGCGTCTTAGCACACTAAACCACTAATATGAAATGCACCGACATTATCGTTATTAAAATAAATGTACAACATGGTATGTTTGTACTTTACTTATCTTGTTCCGAATTATTCTGAAGCGTGATTTGTTGGGCATTTTAAGACAGTGTTTTTATATATTATTGTGTAATCACAATTTTCATATTGTTATGTCTAATGTTATTTCCTATACGATTCTAACAAAAAGCACATGAATGTTAAGAAGAAGTTGATTAATTGCATTATTCAATGAAATTATCAACTCGGAAAAATTCACATATAGAAGCAGTATAGACGTAGATTGAAAAAGTAATATTATATAGGGTGAATATTATGTTCCAGGCCGATGTTGTTTTTGAATAACTAGAAACTTAAATACATTTTTTTAATTTAGTTTTTATTTATCAATCATTTTGTTTATAACAATTATGTATATAATATTACATTGGCCAAGTAAATCCGTCCTCTTTTAACTATAACTAATATTGTCCTGTAGCATCGGAACAGTTGTTGGCTTATTGACGTAGACCTTTCTTTTCAAGTACTCTTACAGAAAATAGAGAAAAGAGCCCTCAAATCAGGTCATCCTTTAATGGCATTCCCGACGATTTAAAGATGAAGGTCAATTATAATGTACCAACCTACATTTCAAATTGAAAAGATTAAAGTGAAAATATTATCAAGCAAATCAAAAATAATATTAAATTTAGCCAAGTATACCAACTAAATATTAATTAACTGATTGTGACAATTTTATTTTTTGTTTTATAGTCTAATGAGACAGACAGTACAAGGTCATATTTATTCTTATATAGATAAATTTAATAAATAAATCTGTCTGTATCTATATTATACATTATTAAAAATAAATTATAATGTATCTAACATAACAAAATATTATTTTTAATAGAATAAAAAGCAACAAGTAATATAATATATAAAAACTTTATATCATATATCATCATCACATATTTGTTACAAATGATATAAATACAGTAAGCACATACACAACATTCGTATGTGGGTGGAATCTGACGTTATTATTAAACGTAAAGAAACTTAAAAACAGAATAAATTATACAAAAAGAAATAACTGAATAAAGAATCCAATTAATTGAATCCTGATTCATTATATTTTTTAAATCAGATTTAATGGCCTCGCCGGTAAATTTGCACGTAAAAACGAAACATTTGGCAACTGGTCTTGACAAGTATTTATCGAAGGATTCTCTTCCTGAAGCAGCCTACCGCGATATGAAAGTCTGCGGAGGCTTAAGATACAATGCCTGCTCACAATGAGGCACGCGCAGCATCCGCCCACGACGATACGCTGCAAGTCTTCTGGTTGATAGATGCTATCATTCGGCTGCAAGAATTATTATAAAGGATTTGTTGAAATTATGATTCATACCTCACGTACCTACTTTCAGAGGAACGCCGATTCTTGGAACTACATTAAATAATTAATCATTTATAATAATTAAAAATATCATAAATTCATATAAAATCCTAATATAATCTATAATAATATTACCCTTTCCCGTCTATATCTATGACATTCTGGATCTGGCATCAGTGGCGACTTCGTTAGTAATATTGGTCATATCGAGTCGCACTCTGATTTTTTCCTTAATAATGCATTTTAAATATTTGAAATGATTTGTGATTGGACATTTTAATAATTAATTAAAATTATTATTTTTATAAATAATCACTTGATTTTTTGGACTGATCACTATGACCTTTTCTAAGAATGTTCCAATAAATTTACTTTTTTTTACAAATGACTTAGAACTTAAACATTGCAGATATTTGAATTTAAATCTCGAGATACTCTACGACATCAAAGACAAATTTATAAGTATTATATATATATATATTTATTGTATACGTTCTTGGAGAAGTGACAGACTAATGCAGTTGTTTAAAACTAGTCGGTGTTAAACAATAAAACTTACGTTTTTGTTGGTTATACTTCTATAAATTATTAGTAATAATGTAATTTACGAAATAGTAATATTAGGAGAACACATTCTTATTGTGAAGTTGTAATTATTCAGAACATAGGTCTGTTATATATTAAAAAAAAGAAATAGTAATAATTTACGATTGTGGAAAGTTTTTTTAGTATTTAAGAATTTCTTAATAAATTACTTTTATAATACAAATTAAATGTATCAATTAGAAAGACATAGTCAATATATAGAAAAAACATTTTGGTTGCCACAGAGATTCGAACTAGGAACGTTTTCTATCCGTGGAAACGCTCTGACATCTACACTATGTCAATCTAGTAAATTAACGACAAATTTTCGAACCTATATAAAAAACCTATGTTCTGAAAAATCACAACTTTACAATGATAATAATGTGTTTTCTATAAAAAATACTTTTATGTATAACAGTTGCCGTGTTGCCCCAAACAGTAAATTATGTAAAAAGAAAATAATGATTACTTACTCGCGCCGATGTTGATCGATTTGAAAATGTCCTACGAGCTATTTGTCAAGAAGCTAATTGACTACTAAACACTTATTTATTGATATTTACATTACTAATTTCAAAAAATATGTTCTAGAATACTTATAGAACCATAACCGGCAAACAAATTTTAACCTGATTTATATACTCGTAGATACGTTTTTGGTTAGACAATCATAACATTCATTTGGCTAAATATGCTCGGTTATTTTATTTGTTCTATGAAGCGTTTAATACAACAAAATTTATAAAATAGATGGCTATTTGGTTTTTGGTTTGTGTCCACGTTGAAAAGAATTGGTTAATATTTTTTTAAATGTGATATAAGATTCTCAATTCAAGTTAAAAAGTATGTTTCGTAACGTTGCATTTTTACGTCATTATTGAACAGACATTTAAAAAAAAATTACATTGCAGGTAGGCACTAGAGATTCCAACTGAAGGAAAACTGGTACAATACATTGGAGTGAAATGTCAAATTCCTTTGAAATACGAAATACAGAATTCGATAATACGAAGTTCAGAATTTATAATAAGAGTGTTTATAAAAACGAAATATTGCTTACATTTAACACTTCTATATATTATATTTTGAATCCATTGAGAATACAGACATGTTTGAAATGAAAATCTAAATTAATCAAGAATTATCAATGCAAAGTTATGGAACAAGGTATAAATTCTACTTTTATTTAATTTATCCACTTTCGTATATTTTATTTATTACAACCGTACATATAATAGAATTATAAATCAATTAGATTTCGAAAGATAGACACAACGTCCCTAGTATAATTATAATACTGACAAAAAAATACGATCAAAAAAATTAGTGAAGCAAATCGTGAACCACACTATATTTACAGAATTAATGCTTTGAAAACTGACATTAGCTATCTAGTTTGTTTCATTATTCATGAAGTTTATTTTTAAATAATTCAGTGCGTTGAAAAATGGACTGTCACAAACCGATTTATTATGCAAATATGGGGGAATTTGGTGTGAATCATTTTCAATCTAGAATCGATTTATCAGATCCGCCATAAAATTACGAATACAATTTACTTCCAGTAGTAAAACAGTTAGTGCCCGGGGTTAGTAAAGCAGGAGGTACGTAGAAAGTTGGGCACAAAATAACACCGGGGTAACTACTTGCCGGTTCGATCCCCGTATACAGATACGAGCAGTGAAGCATAACAACGGATCATATCATTTTTATACAAGGATTTAAACATTTAACGTAGTCATTCTTTTCGATTTTTATTTTGTTTTTATTATACACCGTTGAAAATAGAATACACAATTTATTTATTTTATGTTATAGAAATAGATACTCTTCTCTATTATCAATATTTAAGATCATTTTATTTTTGTATATTTTCGCAGTGTTCTTAATTTCTTAACCATAAACAATTACTCTTACTCTATATACTAGACGTCTGAAAACGATTATACATTATATCGAACTGTTGAAAATCTGTGTACTAAAAATAAATCAATCGCGTATTGAAGCAATATTCATTTGGTACCCTTAAGAATATTACTACCGAAAATAGATCTGACGAACTGCTATTTACATTAGACTTTCAATTATTCATGGTCTCATTATCCGGGCTAGTAAAAAATTCCGAAATTTCTTTAAAACATTTCAGCACATTTAAATTTTATCGAAATGTATCAGAAAACAAAATTGGCAAACTTGCGTATGAATATTATATGTTCGCAAATAAGTATTTGGAAGCGCTTAGATTCAGTGTATACTTTTGATGCAAGCGGACGAGCACATCACAACAAATTATCTGATTTTCTGAAGAAGAAATCTTTTTTTATTTATCAGAGTATTTTTTCCCAACTTATCCTACGGATAATCAAGAGTCTGATGTACTATGGCAGCATTGAAAAAAAAAGCGTAGGTGAAAGCATAATACCAGTTGAATTTAAAATTAATACAGTCAAATTTTAAAACTGCTATACAAAAATACACTCATAGAAGTTCACGTCCATCAGATGATAATAGATCTGTGTCATTCTACCATATCGTGATGTTACTGAAAATGTTTCGTAAATTTCAACATTCTACTAAATTTAGATATTAGGTTTAAGTCATTTTGATAACGTTTCGCTTATTTTAATATTTTTTTGTATCATTGATTTATTTTATAATGTTCACTGCTCATACTTTTTTATATAAATTCAATAGTCTTCATAATAAAATGTATTTGTCTGTTATATCTATATCACCCACATTCAGTCACATTTCTATAATACTTTCACAAAAATATCAGTGATTTTTTGCCCCATTTTTACTGCTCTAAAATAATTACCGACTGTTACAAATACTTTCATATATTTTTAGTAATAGCAATAGATTATAAAGAGTATTTTTCAACGACAAGGATGAATTTTTTTTTTTCAGTTCGTGTTAATCTGACAATCGAAAATCGTGAGAAAATAGACGAGCAATAGGTAATTAATATCGTATACCTGTATATATCAACAAAATCTATTTCCAAAACTGATAATGAAATTTATATTTTTTATAAGCAATATCGTATTGTTTAATGTTTAATGTTGTCATTCTAACACGTATGACGATAGATATTTTCTATTAGTGACATTTAACAAATAAAAACATTTCTTCAATAGCAATATTATGTTTCTTGCGCGTGCATGCATACATGTATAGCAATATAGCAATATAGCAATATAATCAGTTATCATTGTTTTATTTTATTTTTTATTTTAAGAGAAACAAACTGTGTAACAATAATAACTGAATAACATAATATGTAAAAATAACACCAGTGAAGTTTCTTCGGAATTAAATAACTAGTACATAATAAACTAAAAAGTAGTATACTTAAACAAACTGATAAACAAAAAGACTAACAAATAAACATGTAAACTAAAGAAATGGTATAAATGTTTAAAAAAAACAGAAAAAATAAACAAAAGAGTGCTTTAAAAATGAACATACAAAGTACAAAGAGTAAGGAGGGGAGGGAAATGGGATGCAATATATACAATTTATGTTAATAGTTATTAGAAAATTGGCGTAGTTTAATTTTAAAGGGAAGCAATTTATCGTTTAAAATGTTGTTCATTGCTTCACTCATTACTTAGGCATTAAGTATACAAATATTTTTTCTCATTTTTCTTATTGTGACGTTTGAAATGTAACATATTTTTATTTTAACAGACATGTAAGTTGTACATGTTTTTTAAAAACACCTTCTCACTTAAATATGTTAATTCACTTTACTAAAGAGTTACTTTCCTACACTTTGATCGTTTCCAATATCTCACAAATGATTTATTTATTATATTGTCATCGAAAAATTTCTAGCATGCTCGTTCTAACAATTTTTTACATTTATTAAACATTACAGATTATAAAAGCATCCCTGCTTAACATCCCGAGCGTGATTCAATGTATTGGGTTAGTGGTGATTTCTATCAAAAAGTAAATTTCAATTTGGTAATCAAATACTCAATGTGTAATACCAACCAAACTAATAATAATAGTAAATATAAATATACATTATCACTTATTTTTGTTCAAACTATTCTCAGTGTAGTAGTATAATAATATATAAAAATTAGTAATATCTATACCAAAAAAAACATATTTTCAAACTAATCCAAAATACCTTCCTAGTTCATTGAACAAATTATTAATAATTTTGCCGAACAGCCGTAAGATGTATAAAAGTGACATATTTATGGTGTCTGATTTCATAAGCTCCATCCTGTTTTATAGTGACGGCAAACCATTATAACCGCTAACCTTCTGAAAACTGGCAATGGTACAGAAATGGTTCAATTTTAATAAGTATATAATTCATTCCAATGAAATTGAATAAAGCATGATAAACTGATTTTACAAACTAAATTAAATACTTGAGCCACTCTTCTTCCAGGTCCCTGATAACACAGTGGGCAGTTATAGAAGATGATAGTGACTAGCGCGTATTATTATTAACCACTTTTCAATAACCATAGCCCTGAGGGTGTCAAACAGGTTGACAGTAAGGTCGGTAGTGCCTGTAGTAAGTAACTTCAATTTTTATCCATAATTATTAAAATATTGTACATGGCATTATTCAATTCATAACACTTAGAACGTAATAGAAATAATAATACCAGGCTTATTTAAAAATTTAATTTAACGATTCACACTTCAGCCCGACAAAATTGTATGTAAAAAAGAAAATTGTAATTTTTATTTTTATTTGTTAACTTTTTTTTTATTAACCACTTATTGAGTTTAAATACATCTACCGGTTTCGAAAAATACTATTTTTTTCTTCAGGATGTCAATACTAACTAAAAACATATATTATTGTTTCTTTACCAGAATCTATTTTTAAAAAAACAACAATTATTTAAAAAATAAATTTAGTATCTAACTCAAATTGTTACTTAATACAAATTTACTCGAATAATTTTTAAGAAAAAAATTTAGAATGGGACTCGTAGTTAAATTTAGTTGGTTGTTTATAATTTTTCGATTAGTTTTACACGCTTTATTTATCTCCACCGATTCCAAATTATTTAATTTGTGACCAATACCGTTTATATGCAAAATTGACAATCCCTTTTTTTATCAAAACCATGACCATTTTCTATCAAATGATTAGAAATTCTGAAAACTCACTGTTGCACACAGAGACTAGTGCCATGAAATAAAATATTACATATTTGTTATTTTTAAATTTGAAATGTTATTATTTACGTATAAATAATTATTATTTGTTTTACGCGGCGTGCCGCGGGATTGGGAACACAATAAACCTTTGCCCACCCGCCGGTACGCCGCCACTGTTGTTTGAATTTAGTGTATTTAGTGCCGCGGACAACAGTAGAAATAAACAAATGTCGTAGTCCGCGGCACCCATACAAAATTATCCCGCCAGTGTTACGTTTCCTATCAAAAGGCCCTTAGCGGCGCCCGCCCCTGGCAAGAAACCCGCTTAACGAACATTCCGAGATAACGAAGTCACAAAAAACGAAATAACTCGAAAGAAAACACTGGCCGGATAATTCTTGTTACGGGATATCACGGGTCGCGATATTTACTACAGAATTCGCTACCCGTGATATCCCCAATTGTTAATTTTAAGTATAATATTTAATTGTTTGTCTCCGAAAAACGGCTTCTGCCGCCTGTCAGCTCGCGACCGAAAAATGGCGCAATGTTGCGCTATCCGGCCGACAGGCGGCGCCGAACACCGTGTCGCTTGGGGCGCGGTTAGGCCTGTAAACGCGCCCTGATTGGCACGGTGGGTGGTTTTGGGGTGGCGTGCGCTGGTAACGGCGCACGTCCACTCATCTTGAATAAATAGAAGCGCACCGCAGTATGGAGGTCACTTCTCGTCAAACGTCTCGTCTCTACACAACAAACTACATACTGCGGTGCACTGAATACACCTTAAGCAAGTGTTTCATTTTGCATCCCGCCTCATCCCTTGGAACCTCGCCGTCCAGCAGTCTTCTGCCCCGACCCCTCGGTCCGGTACCGGCTTTCGTATCCGTGTCCACCGACGGTTTGGAGCGAGTGTGAGGAACTCGATTTCGGTCGAGTGAATCCGCTCGTGCCCTGGCGAACTGACTTGAGGCGACCACTTTTTGTTTGGTTGGCAACAACTGGTCCTTCGTGAGTCGGATTGCCTCAGGTCAACTAGCTAGCGTCGGTGGTCCGGAAACGAAATGTCGCGATCCGGACTGAGATCGGATGCACGAAGATCGGAACGGGAGGAGGACGATACGCCGCGACAGGAAGAGGATTTACCGCCGCGGCGCGGATCGTCACGCTCGAGTTCGGACGACAGCAGATCCAGGGATGAGCGCGGATCTCGCCGGGGTTCTTCTACGTCAACGGAGAACACGGTTCGTCGACTGCGGGCCAATATCCGATGGGAAAGGAGGCAGCGTAGGTTAATGGAAGAAAACCATCGCCTGAACCTGGAACTACAACACGCACGGATGGACGCCTACTATCAAGTGCAGAGTCAGGGTCAGCCAATGGCAGCACCATGGAGTCCGGCACCAGCGATGACGCAGGATGCGGACTACGGAACGGTCGGACCGACCGGTTCACCTACATCACGGATGGCGCTCGGAGCGGTCGGACCGGCCGCTCCGCCGGTTTCTACGGCGTCCTGGGAGGACGCATCACGGATGGCGCTCGGAGCGGTCGGACCGGCCGCCCCGCCTGCATCGGCGGCACCTTGGGAGGACGCATCACGGATGGCGCTCGGAGCGGTCGGACCGGCCGCCCCGCCTGCATCGGCGGCACCTTGGGAGGACGCATCACGGATGGCGCTCGGAGCGGTCGGACCGGCCGCCCCGCCTGCATCGGCGGCACCTTGGGAGGACGCATCACGGATGGCGCTCGGAGCGGTCGGACCGGCCGCCCCGCCTGCATCGGCGGCACCTTGGGAGGACGCATCACGGATGGCGCTCGGAGCGGTCGGACCGGCCGCTCCGCCTGAATCTAGGAGAGTGTGGAGCACCACGACACCGATTCAGCCTGTAGCCATGCTCGGAACAGCCGGACGGACCGGCCCGACCATGTCAACTATGATCTCCTGGGGGCCCGAGCCGGACGCGCGAACTAACGCCGGGCCCACGGGATTCCAGTCCGTCGCACCACATGCTCCCGAAGGAGCCGCCGCCGGTGCAGCGGGCAACACAATCGACCTCACCCGGCCGAGCGCCGCGGGCGCGGCCAGTCCAAACGCCGCCGCCGAAGCATGGTCGTCACCACCACGTGCCGTCTGGGGATCAGCGGCAAGCGCCGCACCATACACCGCACCATACGCCATGCCATACGCCACTGCACACGCAACTCCAGATGAGGCCGCCAGACATCGCGGAACAAGCGATTGGGTGCACACACAGCCGATGAACGCATTTATGGCGCGCCAGTCAAGCGCCAGAGATCTGCCACCATTCAGCGGTGATGCCTTGGAATGGCCCACGTTCAAAGCTCAATACGACCAATCCACCGCGCTCTGCGACCTGAACCCAGCGGAAAACCTGATGCGCCTACAACGCGCCCTGAAGGGGAAAGCGCGCGAGACCGTGGCGGCATTGCTGATCGACCCCAACAACATACACGAAATAGTGACCACGCTGGAACGCTGGTACGGGCGGCCCGATACCATCATCAGCCATATGCTGGATCGAATCCAGCGGTACACCAAGCTGACGGAGACCGCCCCCACGGAAGCTATCGTGGACTACGCCGTGGCGGTCAGGAATGTCGTCGCCACGGTCGAGGCATTCGACACGAAACATCTGGTATCACCACGACTACTGGCGGAGATGGTCAGCAAGCTGCCAGCACACTTTAAGAGTATCTGGATGTTATCAAGAGTCGACCAGTCGCCGGACATCGCCGTAAAGGACTTCTCCACCTGGCTGACCAAAGTAACCGCGGTGGCGCCGAACGCCGGATGCCTGTCCATCAGCGTCACAAACCATCCCACCCGCCGGAGCGGGCAGGTGCACCTCGCCATAGAGGCCGCGCCTGAGGAAGATTCAAAAGAAAACGTGAACGCGAACCTGAATTCATCCGAAAGTGTGCAGTGCCAAGCATGCCACTCGACTCGGCACGGTCTCGCCGAGTGCCACGACTTCGCGCGGAAATCGGTACCGGACCGATGGGCGTTAGTAAAAATTTCGGAAGTGTGCTTCACGTGCCTCGGTCCGGGACACCGATCACAGCAGTGCCGGGGAAAGCGCTGTGCAGCAAGCGGATGTCGTAGACCCCACCATCGCCTACTACATGGGGGGTCACGAGCACGAGCACCGTCGGCGACAGGCAACGCGGCCTCCGGTGCATCGTCGGGCAGATCCTGACTGAAGGATGATCAGCTGGCTTCCGTCGGTACAAGCCAAGCGAGCCTCTCGGGAGGCCAGGAGGACCAAGTGTTGCTAAAGGTCCTCCCAGTGACAATTTCCGGCCCCCGGGGACGGAAAAGACTCTACGCGTTACTCGATGAGGGATCCACGGTAACCCTCATCGAGGCAACAGTGGCCAGTGCCGTCGGGGCCAGGGGACCGGTGCGTCAATTACGCATCCACGGAGCCAACGGAATGTGTTCTTCGGACGCCCGGTCCCAGTCAGTGAACCTGACCATCCGCGGCGGCGGGGCCGAGTACCCGCTGCAAGCAAGCACGGTCCGCGGACTTGCTTTGCCCTCCCAATGGACAATGACGCATCAGGGAGGGAAACCGTGTGTGGGCCACGCCGAGGCCATCGAAGTGTCACCACAACTACTAATCGGACAGGACCACGCCCATCTGATCGTGAGCCGCGAATGTAAAATGACACAAGGCCGGGGGGTCCTGTCCAGAACGGTCCTCGGGTGGACATCTCATGGAGCCACCACCTACCGCCCACATACAACCGGTGCGACCGTGCTAGCACTCGCCGCGGCTAGCGGTACCGCCGCCGACACGCGCCTGGAGGCGCTCGTGCGGGAGCATTACGCGGTGGATTCGTTGGGAATCACGACCGCGACCCGCATCAACGCGTGCGTGGCCCGAGCCACCGCGGTAATGGAATCTACAACGAGGCGCCTCCCGACCGGACAATGGGAAACCGGGCTACTCTGGGCCAAAGAGGAAACAGTCCTTCCCGACAACCAACAGTGTGCCATTAACCGACTAATCAGCATCGAAAGGAAGATGGAGAAAGATCCGGCCTACGCCAGCGCCTACAGGGCAAAGATGGCTGAATACCTCGACAAGGGATATGCTCGTCCCCTGTCAGAGGATGAGGTGGCCCGTTTGGGGAGCCACCGCTGGTACTTGCCGCACTTCGCCGTCTTCAATCCCAACAAACCGGGGAAAATCAGGATTGTATTCGATGCGGCAAGCAAATGCCGGGGCGTCTCCCTGAATGACGCCCTGTTGACAGGCCCGGACCTACTATCATCACTGTTGGGCAACATCTTTCGGTTCCGGGAAGGACGGGTGGCTCTGGCAGCCGACGTCCGGGAAATGTTCCTGCGGGTGAAAATCAAGCCGCAGGATCAGTGCGCGCAGCTGTTTTGGTGGAAAAGACCGGGCGAGGCCGCACCACGCACATACCAAATGACATCAATGGTATTCGGAGCGACTTGCTCGCCCAGCAGCGCGCAGTTTGTCAGAAATCGGATCGCCGACGCCAGCGCCACGGAATTCCCAGACGCCTCTGCCGCCGTCCAGGACAAGTTTTACATGGACGACTACCTCGACGCAATGGACACCCCGGAGCAGGCCATCGAGATGACCCGCAATGTGACCGAGGTGCTTCGTCGGGGCGGCATGCATCTGGCGAACTGGGCCTCCAATAGCCCAGAGGTCCTGAGCCACATCCCGCCGTCACTTCGTGCCGTGGAACCGGTGCGAATCATCAGTGAAGAAACAACTACTGAACGCGTGCTCGGCATAACGTGGGATCCAGCAGCAGACAAGTTCCTCTTTCAGTTCGTGAACTTGCCAGAACTGAAGGCCAAGGATCGCCCCACCAAGAGACAATTACTGAGCGCCGTAATGCGAATCTTCGACCCGGTGGGCTTTGTAGCTTGCCTACTAATCCGGTCGAAGATACTTCTACAACAAGTGTGGCGCTCAAAGGTCGGGTGGGATGACCCGATCCGTCCCGAGCACGCGGACAAATGGCAAGATTGGCACCGGCTCCTCCGCACGAGTCAGTGCGCCGTGCCACGCCAGAGCGTGGCGAGTCGGAGAAGCCGACCGACCCTGCACATCTTCTGCGACGCCTCAGAACTAGCGTGCTGCACGGTCGCCTACTTTGTCGAGACAGGAGAGGGCGGCTCGGACGTAGCCTTCATCTCGGCAAAGTGTAAGGTGGCCCCGCTCAAGCCACTCTCTATACCACGGCTTGAGCTGCAGGCGGCTCTGATGGCGGCTCGCCTAGCCGCCGTCATAAAGACAGAGCACGTGTGCAGGGTTGAGAGGACGATTCTGTGGACCGACTCGTCCACCGTCCTGGCGTGGATCCGGACCGACCCCAGGTCCTATTCCACATTTGTCGCCAACCGGCTTGGAGAAATAGACGAGCTGGTGGGGGCCGACGGCTGGAGATGGGTGCCTACAGCCCAAAACCCAGCGGACTTGGGGACCAGGGACGGAGAGCCCCCTGACTTGTCGACCGCCGGGAGGTGGTTCAGGGGCCCCGCATTCCTCAAGCAACCGGAAGCAGCATGGCCACGGGAGGTGAGCAGGCCTCCGCCTGACAAACTCGAGATGGAGGTCAGGCCCGAAACAGTGACGGTGACCCGCCACGCCAAAACAGCTGGAGGAGCGATGCCAAACCTCGAGCGTTTTTCGTCGTGGACCCGCCTCATTCGGACAACTGCGTGGGTCCGCCGATTTGCCCACAACTGCCGCCGACCTCGAGGTGAGGTATCGGCCCAAAATTTGACAACGGACGAGCGGGACCGCGCCGAGCGGGCCTGGATACTACAAACCCAGGCCGCGGATTTCGGGCCCGAGATCCGGCTGTTGCAACGGGGGGAGGCTCTACCACGAAACGGACGACTCTACCAACTCACCCCCCACCTAGACGACAACAGCGTCATCCGCATGGGAACACGCCTGACCGGGACGACCGACGTCGACATCTCGCCAGGCCTGCGAAACCCCATCATCTTGGACGGAAATCACCCATACACCCGGCTCATGATACGTCACTATCACGAGAGCGCGGGTCATCCCGGCACGGAGCGAACAGTGAGCGACGTCCGGGAGAACTTCTTCGTGCTGAAACTGAGACCCGCCGTGCGCCGGGTACAGTTCCAATGCCAGGCCTGCCGGAATGGACGCAGTCGTCCACAGCCGCCACTGATGGGACAGCTCCCGGAAGCCCGCCTGGCTCACCACACACCACCGTTCACCCATTGCGGCCTCGACTACTTCGGCCCGATGGAGGTGACAGTAGGACGCCGGCGCGAGAAGCGGTACGGCGCCTTATTCACCTGTATGACAACACGCGCCGTGCACCTGGAGCTGGCCGCATCACTGACGGCTGATTCAGCCATAATGGCCCTCAGACGAATGGCAGCTCGCCGCGGCCACCCGCGGCACCTGTACAGCGACAACGGAACCAATTTCCGCGGCGCCGACCGAGAATTGGCCAGCGCGCTGGCGGATCTAAGACAAGAGCCGCGGGTTGTGGAACACCTAGCGGAGGTGGGGGTTGATTGGACTTTCAACCCCCCGCTCGCCCCCCATATGGGCGGAGCCTGGGAAAGCCTCGTCCGCTCAGTCAAGCGGGCGCTCGAAGCAACAACAAAGGAACGGGCTCCGCGGGAGGAAACCTTGCGGACTACCCTGGCCGAAGCGGAATTTACAGTGAACAGCCGCCCGTTGACCCATGTCTCCGTGGACCCGCGGGACAATTCGCCACTCACACCAAACCACCTGCTGATGGGAGCGGCCGGACGACAACAACACCTGGCCGTCTACGGAGCCCTCGATGAACAGACCTGTCTAAGGAAACAGTGGCAGGTGGCGCAGCAGCTCGCCGACATGTTTTGGCGTCGATGGATGCGCGAGTACCTGCCAACGCTCGCACTTCGACACAAGTGGCAGGAGCCAGCTCCACCAATCCGCGAGGGCGAATTGGCCATTATCACCGACGCCACCTTGCCACGCAACACATGGCCACGGGGGATTATCATCGAGGCAAGACCAGCAGCCGACGGGCAGGTACGAGCGGTGCGGATCCGGACAGCAACCGGGGACTACACACGACCAGCTACCCGCATCATAGTTCTACCAACGAAGCCTCTCTGTGCACCGTCGTAGTACGGCCAAGCCGCACGGGGGGAGTGTTGCACACAGAGACTAGTGCCATGAAATAAAATATTACATATTTGTTATTTTTAAATTTGAAATGTTATTATTTACGTATAAATAATTATTATTTGTTTTACGCGGCGTGCCGCGGGATTGGGAACACAATAAACCTTTGCCCACCCGCCGGTACGCCGCCACTGTTGTTTGAATTTAGTGTATTTAGTGCCGCGGACAACAGTAGAAATAAACAAATGTCGTAGTCCGCGGCACCCATACAAAATTATCCCGCCAGTGTTACGTTTCCTATCAAAAGGCCCTTAGCGGCGCCCGCCCCTGGCAAGAAACCCGCTTAACGAACATTCCGAGATAACGAAGTCACAAAAAACGAAATAACTCGAAAGAAAACACTGGCCGGATAATTCTTGTTACGGGATATCACGGGTCGCGATATTTACTACAGAATTCGCTACCCGTGATATCCCCAATTGTTAATTTTAAGTATAATATTTAATTGTTTGTCTCCGAAAAACGGCTTCTGCCGCCTGTCAGCTCGCGACCGAAAAATGGCGCAATGTTGCGCTATCCGGCCGACAGGCGGCGCCGAACACCGTGTCGCTTGGGGCGCGGTTAGGCCTGTAAACGCGCCCTGATTGGCACGGTGGGTGGTTTTGGGGTGGCGTGCGCTGGTAACGGCGCACGTCCACTCATCTTGAATAAATAGAAGCGCACCGCAGTATGGAGGTCACTTCTCGTCAAACGTCTCGTCTCTACACAACAAACTACATACTGCGGTGCACTGAATACACCTTAAGCAAGTGTTTCATTTTGCATCCCGCCTCATCCCTTGGAACCTCGCCGTCCAGCAGTCTTCTGCCCCGACCCCTCGGTCCGGTACCGGCTTTCGTATCCGTGTCCACCGACGGTTTGGAGCGAGTGTGAGGAACTCGATTTCGGTCGAGTGAATCCGCTCGTGCCCTGGCGAACTGACTTGAGGCGACCACTTTTTGTTTGGTTGGCAACAACTCACTATTGTTAAAATAATAAAATTGTCAATTAAAACCGAAATTACGCATAGTTTTTTTTTGTTTAATAGAAATGCATACACAGAGTGCGTGTCACTTAAATATTCTTATTACTTTCAAAGGGTTTGTACTTTAAAAACTGGACTATCTTGGTATCAAGAGACTTGAATCCCTACAAGATCACTTGATGAGTATCTTACCACTAGTGCAACAGCACACTAATTTAATTTTCAATACTAATTAAATATACATCAAAGATATAGAGATAAAATAAATTTATTAAAAATATATTTATATTTATACATAAATTTTTCCTATCCGGGGAAATGCGCTAACCATTACACCGTGTCAATATAGTAAGTTAACGACAAATTAATCAATTTTATTAAATTTGGAAACATTAATACAACTAATATATTTATTTATCGGATAAAAAAAATATTTTATTTTCAATTGCAATATATTCACACATTTTATATCGGTATATATAGACAAAATAATATCAGTATTAGGTACAATGCTCGTTTAAACCGAAAAAATATTAAAATTTGTTGTAAAACTATTTAAATTACAATAAAATCGTAAATCTGGAACCTTCATAAAAATCAATGAAAAAGATCCACATACCAGCACACATTTCTAAGCAATTTGGAAAAGTGCACGCTATAAAACATCAAAATATATCGAAAGCACGAATGGAAATGAGCCAAAACAAAAAACAGAAGATGTCATAATTGTATTTTTATTCAATGTTGTAGTTAAAATCTAGCTTTGATCTCCTTTTCATAAATATCTGTTAGTCCGAAACGTATACTATATTTAACCAATGGATAATACAGGCACAAATATTAAAAATTATACCTCGAAGCACTTTTTATAGAAGATGTCATCAAGCGTCAAATATCCGAGATTGTATCCATGTGAACAAATACGTTCGCTGATTGTTTATTTTTAATAATGTAATGATTAAATGATTACAATATTTCAAAACTTTCGTTTTTTTACTTATTGAAAAAATTAATTAATTATTGAAATAAAACATAACTATGTTTACTTCACACAACACCATAATTACAAAAAAAAAACGTTTTCACGCTTACTGCGTCATCTTCAGTAATAAACTAAATTTTAAAACAAGAATATAGACTATCGACTATGAGCGGGGGGGTATAAGAGCAGTGTAGGAGAGAGGGAGGTTTCAGTGAAAAGTGAAAGTAGTTGTGGGAGGGGCTAATATGGATAGGATACGAGACGTAATAGGGAGTGTTTGTATGTTAAGTTTATTTTTATTTTAATATTAATCTTCATCTTTCTAGAATGTCAAATTTTTCCCCCTTTTTGCATATATGTAATACTTCTACGTGTCATGGGCAAAACAATGACCCTCTGATTTTACATGGTCTACCATCTCTGAATTTATGCTGAAGATCTTTATCCCCTTGATGTGTTCTTCTATTCGTGTATGTATTTTCCTTCCAGTTTGTCCAATATAAGATGATTAACAGTTCTCAGTAATGATTACATTTATCATGTTATGTTTTAATTAAAATATTTTCTGTGGATAATTAATTATTAAGTCTTGAAAACTGCGGCCCTGCAAAAGCGGCGGTTAAAACCAGCTCAACAGTAAATCCGATAAAAGCACCTTTAAACAATTTCTAAATCTTGTAATATAAATGCATTACTAAACAACTGAATTACCGCATTCTGAAATAGCACAGCGAAAGATCGCTGGGGTGAGAACTATATGAACTGTCCAATGAAGAAAATCAAATACGTAGCATGTAGTCGTTAGTTGTCTTCAGAGAATATCAGCCCATTCGACTCGTGTAACCGATTCTGTAATAATAATGTGAGACATAAAACATCTCATTCCGACGACACTTACTCGAGCACAAAACTGATCTCCAGGAAAATCTCGAGTACAGATTTATTGTTTTGCACTGGATTACAAAATTCAATCAGTCTCCATTGAAGCAATGCAGCTTTTTTACATTTAAACGACATTATTAGATTAGTAGACAAAATTACAATATTACACAATAAAAATAAAAAAAAATTAATAATAGAACTAAAAAATTTGAAATATTATATTAATTAGAGTGAATAAGATCAACGTTGAAAAATTCAAATAAATTAAAAATCAAAATATGTATGTGCTATACTTTTATTAATTAAAAATCATGACATACTACATGTGCGAGTATATGTTGACGTAACGTGCCAGGTCGTAGGTACAGGGTTGTCTTCTACTGTATAATCCATGATCTTTTTATGTCATATGTTCCATATCCAAGTACGTACGAGTGATATAAGATATTATGATATATTGCAATTGGATTTTTTATCTTTAAAAATATATAATTAACTATATAAAGTTTATTTAATCTCATACATAGGCACAAACCATAAAAGATCTCTTTGATAAAGTCAAGGTCCACCCCCCTGCAGTGTCATGATGGATGAATGGATAACACTCTGATCTTGACGATTCTGAGAATCAACTTAAAAATACTACATTTACGTATGGAGTTTTTTTCGCAATTAAAATCTTGTAGATATGATTAAAACAAATACTAAATATTCACATTTTAAAATGCAGGCGCAAATATATAAAAATGCTGGGAGAAATTTTAGGGTATAAGAAATACAATTGGTAATTTATTTTCTAAAAATATTATTAATACTCTGTTTATAATAAATCTAATCGTTTATCAATAGATCATGTTTTTTGAATACCATTTACATTCATATAAATGAATACTATTTACACTCATACTAATAAATACCATTTACATTCATATAAATGAATACTATTTACACTCATACTAATAAATACCATTTGTATTCTTCACATCGTTTTCATTATAAATCAATAAAATAACAGATACATCAAATGGCATGTACAATGCTTTGAATCAAGATTAAAATAGTTGAAGCTAATATTAGTGATGTATATGTACAAAAAATTGTCATTCAAGCATGAATACTTGTAATTCAGTCCTAACGACCAATATTTCCATTTTTTTGGGGCCGGCTATTTTTCAGCGACACGCATAGAACCCTTTTTTTACACCTTTTATACAATTGACATAAATAAGACCTTTCACCAAATTGACCCGACCGTGTCCTCAAGTTTTATAGCCGTGTTCCGTGTCTTGCAGATTCGATAACATTATCCAAAATAAGGAAAACAAATGCTGGAGAATTTTTTATTTATTCGCGCGAGGACTTAAATCACCGCTAAGTATTTCGCGTACTTACATCAATTTAAAAATGCACAATTTAACTTAATAATTCAGGACGTCTTTATATACCTGTAAAGTATTAGTAACTTTAAACACGAATTAAACTAGTATGTAATCTTTTGGATCTAGGTAAATATATGATAAGATTTTTTTATATTATTATTAAAATAAAATGTAAGTTTTAGTTTTATATCACAGCAACTAATCGCAGAGGTTCAAAATATGGAAAAATAAGTGACACGATCAAAAAATGTAGATTAGGTATAGGTTCGGATAAAAGGAAATCCAGAAGAGCTTCTGGGAGATGTATACTAATTTACACGGAATGTGATGTTTGAAATGTAAATCTAAATTTATCAAAGAGATGTTTGAAATATAAATCTAAAATTATTAAGATATGAAACTTATGTCAACTTAAGGTATGATTCATCTATTTTACAGTATTATATTAATCACAACATTCTGGAATAAGTTAACCACTGTATGTAACAGAATTACTAATCAATTAGGATGTAAAAAAAGAAACAAAACTTTAAATAAAAGTATTAAAAATTAAAAATTACGGACAATTATAGATGGAAAATTTTTTAAAGTTATATAAATATGTCATGTGTAGTTTATTGATTCATAAAGCCTTTTAATTTTCAACTTTATTATTTTAAGACGCGTTTGATATAACCTTTGGAAAATGACATTCTTTCATTTCATTAAACACAAGAATTGCATTACATTATTTCTTTTTTCTCATTTCGATGTTTTAATACTGCTCACTGTGTATGCTATATTTATTTAAACCGCGCGTATTTGACTTCATTGGTTCATCGACAGTATTTTTGACGATACAACCAGCAATAGCTTCAAGCACGTTATAAAAAAGTAAAGTTCACACATGTACATAAAAAAACTTTACAAATAATTTTATACTATTTATTTGTTATAAAATCCGCAGGGCTTAATCATACTCCATCCGAGGAAAAAAAATGTAATTATTCATTATATTTGATTTCGCCATCTTTTAAATCTAATGTTAACCCAAATTTGTCCATTAACATAAATAAACATAAAATAAAATTACATAAAACACAAGTAATGACAGTTTCTCTGAGAGTCATTGTATTGTCTAAAGAGAGAAATGCCTCCTTCGTCAAGCATCAGAAGCCTCTCCTGAATAAAGGTGACGCCAGTTTCTTGATGAATGAATGCTGAACAAAATCATATCGTGCTGTGAAAATGGTCGAGAGGAAATGTTATGCAAACCAAGACATCACTTGTTCATTATTTATGTTATTATGCAAAATAGTCAAACACATATTGCTATTTTAATATCTGTTCCAACTGCAGTGAAACGTGTCAAAGTGCAGTGCTGAGTGCAATATGGGCGATGATATAATGGTATACAAAAGCGATTAATGGGCGACACTCATTTCTGAAATTTACTCAAATTACATTTCCACGACGGCCTACAATAATTTTAAAGATAATACATTATTGTAATTTTTTAAAACATAGTTCTGTGATATTTTAATAAATATTAAATGCGTCAATTATAAAAATATACATACAGATTTATCAAATTTATCAAAAAATATTTTAGCTGCCACCGGGATATGAACCAGGATCTTTTCTTATCCGGGGATAGGAAGAGATGTAAATAAATAAATGTAATGTTTTACAATTTATATCATCATCATCATTTTCGTTCTCTTGTCCAAGTATATTCGGGATCCCTACTCGCTTTCATCCCATGTCTTGCACTGTTTAGGTACTTGTTGACCAATCAAGACCCAATTTGTATTTTTGCTATACATACTACTATTTGCTATACATACTACTATTTTGGATAAACATATCTGAATTCCAAGAGTCTCCCTTATATCGACATTTCTCACTCTGTCCAATAATGATACTTCTATTACTCTTCTTATAACTCACTTCGACAGCCTGGATTCTCGCTTTTACTCTTTCCATTAGGATCCATTTGTATCCAAAGTGGACCCACACCCAGTTTCAAAATCTGTCTGATATCTAATTAAAACCCTACTAACAGTCCTAATTATTATGTGCATTGTATCCTTTTCACTCCCGTCACAAGAAAATTCCACTCAGAGCTACTTGAATTTGTTTACATGCTTTAGCTTATTTTATATTTATAATAAAATAAAAATGCTATCCTCAACTCAGTAAAAATAGTGCCATCATGCAGGCAGTAATTATAAAAGAATATGCATCTTTTAACGTAACAAGTTTTGCATAATATTTGAATTAGGTCTCCCGTTTGAATTCCACGTTAAAAAGCTCGATTGATTTAAAACACGCCTTGATAACGTTTAAGGAAAAAATCCCGACAAACTGGCTCGTACTTATCAAAATCACAAATTACGTTCTAAATAAATCTAGAATATAACGTGTTTTAATGATAGTGAATTGTGTTAAAACTACAAACGAACAGGTCAAGTTGGAATTATCACAATTTACGTGGTATGTTAATAACGACCAACTGGGCGTGGAGGGTTGGGAAGACCAAACCTAAGATGGAGCGACAATGTCTCCAAAGACATATCTGTCTTAGAAATCCAGAGCTGGAGGAAAATAGCTCGTGATAGTGATCAATATAAAAAAAATTCTTCATGACCCACCAGGGGTATAATGATGATGATGATGATGATGTCAATAATAATTAACGTGGCATTTCAGTTTCTCGAGATTCAATGCCGATTTCTAATTAAAAATTTAGATGAAAATAATTTTGATACTACTTTCATCATCATCATTATCAGCCGTTTTATATCCACTGCTGGATGAAGGCCTCACCAAGTGACTTTTCTCCATCCATTGTTATTCGCTGTCACGTATTTCCTCAGAATTCCATAATTTTGTCAGTTCAGCGGGTTTTCGAGCGGCCTGACAGCATTTTGATTCCCCTCGAGCTCCACTGGATGACCGCATTCGTCCAAGAGATTGTCCATCATCCAAGCGATGTGGCCTGCACATTGTCATTTCATTTTCTTGGCATATTCAATTATATCTACTATTTTTCTTGGCGTATACAATTATATCTACTATCTTTCTTAGCGTATACAATTATATATACTATCTTTCTTGGCGTATACAATTACAACTACTCTTGTCTACTCTCTTGTCCACATATTTATTTTCCTATTTTTTCTAGTGATGCCCAACATGCATCTATACATGCCTTTTTGGTTATTGTTATAGTTGAGAGTTCTTGTTTCACTGTCATACGTGACCACTGGAAGTATGTATTCATTAAACACTTTTCATTGTAAATACAGTGAAAGATCACTTTATGGTACTATACTGTCAATACAAATTAACTTATTTTTAAAATGACCTCCATCGACGTGCAACTATCCTAGACGTGTCGGTTCACCAGACGCGCCCGGCTCCGTGGTCGGGTCGCGGGACAAGGGAATAATAATAACGTTGTAAGTGAACAGCGTCGTTCACGATTTAGCCGTGAATAATGACATTCTCAATAATGTACAACAAAATAATTTCTGAAATTAGTCATTTCTAACCGTGCAGCACGGACGTTGAATAAAAATGCAATTTACCTATGACCCACGGGTAATTTCGTTACTCCCTTTCGTTTTATTGTAAGTTATTGGATAAAAAGGGCTGAAGGAACAGTGGATGCCGACGACACAAACGTTTAATCAACCATTCGATACAAAGTGGGCATTAGTTACGCTATTCGCCACATCGCGCGGCCACTCTAGACTAGGAACGCCTTTTGGGTTGCGCTGTTCATATTCGAAGAATTTTAATTCTTCCTCGTATCATTGTCGGTTTTATAGATCAAAATGCTAATTGAAGGTTTACTAAAAAAATCTACATTAATTCTGGGAAGATCAATTAACAATTTGTGCTGTATAACTCGAGTTATTTTTATTTAAAATAAACATTTCAATTTAATTATTAATAGAATCGGCGATAACTTTGTTGAGTGGCGTCATAATGGATGGATATAAATGAAACAATGTTATGACTCTACTTTAATTTATTAGCACTACTCGAGTTTCGAGAGAAACAGTAACTCTCATCGACAGGTGAAGTATTAAACTGACTACATATAAATATAGGAGACAACGCTTAGGTGGTAGACATACAAGTAATTAGGAACTGACAGATAGAGGTGGTAGGGGGCGGAGTTACTGGTGGACGGTGGAGGAGTGGTTGTAACGGGAATATTGAGAGGAGAGAAGATGAGTTAGAAAATGTAATATTGTTTGACAGATTAATTCCCGAGTTTAAATTCCTTTTTGTTTCTAAACTTTCAAAATTATTCATTTTATTACCTTTATGCGTTTATGGGATGGATAAGTTTAATGGTACATGAATGAAATTACTCCTATATTTATGTGTAGTCAGTTTAATACTCCACCTGTTGATGAGAGTTACTCTTTCTCTCGAAACTCTAGTAGTGCTAATACACTCAAGTAGAGTAATAACATTGTTTCATTTATATCCATCCATTATTTTATTTTTATTTTATTTCTCTCTCTCTCTCTCTCTCTCTCTCTCTCTCTCTCAGTAGATGGACCACTATGCTCGTAACTAAGCATTATGATCCTCTATTCTACTTTTACAACTGAACAAACTGCTTGCCGCCACGTTTTGCGATCTTATATCCTGTTTAGTGCGATGTGTAACGAATTTGGAACACGATCTGCCCATTTTATTGGAGATCGACCTCTCGCTCTCCGTCCTTGTACGTTCCTCTCTTCTAGCAATCAATATGCCCAAAGTATGAAATAATTATTTTCCTGCATGTTGTAGAGAACTATTTTATTTATTATTTATTTTCTATTTGCAACGCCAACACTACATCTTGAAGGTATCGAGTAGTGATGAGCTCAAAATCACGAACCGTGAGTCAATCACTGATATCTTTGAATCACACTCACTATCAGTGATTGAATATCTTGAAATATCGTGATTCAAAATTTTTTTGTTGAAAATTTTATTGATTTTCTTAAGTCGCTGTTTAAATCGATTACCACTTGAATCAGCACCATCAACCGGATATGCTAGAATATATTTTTTACGCAAATTATGATTTAAAAATATAAATAAATATGCTCAAAATTATGTTTTTATATTTATTTCGTGTATTGTGATATCAGAAACTGTGATCGCAGTCACAGTTTTCAATCACTGATATAATCGAATACCAATCACAATCACACCAGTGAGTCAAGAGTAGCATTTTTTCTCGTCACTAGTGTCGAGCATACAATTGTATTTATTACTAGTCTTTTACCGGTTCGTTTACGCGACGGAGGTGGCGTGTACTACATACTATAAAAAAACTGTGCATAAGAATATTTTCTGTAAAATACATATAATTTGTATATTTATTGAAAACATTACTTTACAAATGGGGTATTATTTTATATTATAATATTTTCAGTTCTTCCTTTAATACTTTAAAGAATTTGTCTAGAATAAGAGTAATGATATTAATGTTTTTCAAAAACAGAAAATAAATCTCACATGCGTACTTTTTATAACAAATTGCTTCTGAAAGATTATGTTTCTTCCCAGGCAAAGCGCCGAAGATAACTTCGAATAGTAGGTAATATTTGCATAGCATCTTTATTAACAGCATAACCTAAGTTAATGCTTGGTGCGCGCGCCACTGCGCGATGGTGAGATAATTATGGAATTTGTGAGCCAAAATTGGCGAGAGAAATAAAATGCTGCACAAAAATTGTAAAAAATACTAGACGCCTATATTCAACACTGATTTCAGATCGGCAAAAGAAGAAGATTAATAAGTGAATAATTATTTTAGAAATTGCTGAAATTTTTTGGCTTAAAAATTAGAATTAACCCATCACGTCCGTCTAAGGACTGGTAAAAGGCTACAACTTAAGTTATCACTTTAAATGATGAAATGATTTTCATTAAGCTGAATAATTTAAAAAACATAGGACCAAAAGTACTGATTGCTTATTATATATAATATTCATTACAGTATTTATCAGTAATCACACAAATATATAAGTATAATAATCGTATGAGTTTTCGAAATCCAGAAATAATTTCTGATTTTGAAATTTCTGACAGTAGAAATGAAGTATTTCTTTTGTGTATTTGAAAAATATTCCTCCGGAACAAAACAGTCACACAAACATCATTACATATAATTCAAATTTTAAATAAATTTAACACTTCCAATATAATATATTTTTCAAATTTAAAAAAAAATTTTCTTTAAAAATTTTCTATAGATTAACTGACTATGATTAGCTCGTGCCCCAAAATAAAAATAATAATCCATACGCAATACGTCAAAATAATAAATTGGGGAGGAACCTGTTTCAAACATGTTAAGTTTATATTAAAAATTTCAAGGAACCTCGATTACAATAATTACATTGTACTAGTACTTAGTAATTAGATTTAACTAGCCTTTATTTTTTTTAATATGTATATATATTATAATGATGTAAATTCATGTACAGGATTATTGTATCTTCATTTTTAAAGAAATTAAATAATTCAACTTGATAACCAATAAATTCAATTGAAAGTATCGCTTTTTATACATGTGATTAGATATGTAAACACTTTGAAATAATTTAAATGTAATTAATAATTCATTAACTTTGTTTTTAATTATATTCACCAACCGGTTTCTAAAAATACCTTTTCCTTCATCAGGATGACGAAAAAATAACTTAAACTGTCATTAATTTTTTTTTCAAATAATATTAATATTGACAAAAATTGTTTTGATGATGAAAAACGTAGAAATTAATTTAATGGTCCAAAACTTGGATAGAATTTGTAGTTAGATTACTTAAGTTGGTTATTTATGATGTTTTGGTTAATTTACATGATTTATTTATTTCTAACAACTCTAAATTATTCAATTTAAGATTAATATTTTTTATCAAAAATATGATCATCTAATAAATGATTAAAAAATTCTGATAAAACATGATTATTTAAACATCTCGTTTAAACACTGTTTTTATCAATATAGCAAGCAGTATAATCTTTATAGGCTAAGTTTATAAACACCGGAATCGTTAAATTTATCATCTTATCATCATATATTTGTATACAATGAAGGTATTACTATTTGTAAATTGAGTCAAAACACTGTTTTATTCCATTACACTTTTTATTGTGTTCAACGATATAACACGAATTCTATCTGGACTACACAATGAACGGATCCAAACAATCATAAAGGTAATTGGCTTAAAATAATTCAAAGATCTATTCCCCGCACCCCCTGGTTCTCCAAAAGGAAAGTCTCCAAAAGAAAAACATCAAATATCTCTAGAATGAGAATTCGGCATTGCCAGGTAGCCTCACATTTATTCAGATTGAACATAATAGATTCCCCAATGTGTGAGTGTGGTACCGAGGAGGAAACCCTTGACCATATCACAGGATTTTTTTACAGTAATCTCGTCAATGGTAATTTTCAACTCTCGGTTAACTTGTGTCATCTTCTTTCCCTTAACTCTCCAATGGTATCGACTTGTAATGTAATATTTCCTATTCTATGATATTATTGAACTTTTTTCTATAAAATAATGTGTTAACTTGATTAATGTTACAAATCACTCTAGAAGGGTGGATTGCCTATTTAAAAGAAGAAGAAGAAGAAACGATATAACGTTTTCGGAAACATCTTCTCATTATCAATATTATAATTCAACTAAGGGAAGGAAGGGAAGATGTTCCCGAAAATGTTACATCGTTTAACACAATAAAATGTGTAATGGAATAAAATAGAGTTTCGACTCAATTTACAAAATAATCATAGAATTCTACAAAGTTTCATCAAAAACCTTCTAACAGTTAAAATTTTACGCCAATAATCATTATTATTATTTTACTTTATCTGTGGATTTTTCTGGTCTATTTTGTATGTTACAGAAGTATGTTATATAAGCTTTCGATAGCGCCAGAGTTCATTGACCCCGGCTGTCAAGTTCAGATTCGTTAACCTTCACTTCCACCATCTAGCGGAAAGCCTCGGAAGCATTTTCCGATGTCCCGGGACCAGCGCCTGCACACCACCTCCAGGAAGACAGCCCGGTGACAACAGAGTAATGCGCAGAACGCTCCAAATCGTACATCATTGTATTATAGAGTGGCTTATTCTGCGAGCAACAGGGAGCTTCCTATCTGTTCTAGCGCGCGGCCTCCGCATAAATCCATCTCACACATTTGTTGAATGAAAACATCACGTGACCTAGGCGAACGCTGTGGAAGTTGTTTTCGAAGTTATGCGCGTGCGCCGTGGACTAGGAAAATCTGTCGGTTCCGATTCTGCTTTCTCCCTTTAACCTTCTGCCATTTTGAATGTCACGCTCACCCGTCCCCTACTGTTCCGAGAATTCCCAACCCCTGTCCTATCTTCGCTCTCTTTCGCGACGAGTATGGGAGGAGTAGAGGGTAGTCAAGGAATTTATGAATGAAATGACGTCATGGGGCGATTCCATTCTACGCTAGGGAGTACTTCCGAGAAATGGAACGGGATGAATTACGTCGAATTAGTTAACAGACGGTTATGGTTTGTGCGAACCCGTTTCGATATTGTTCAAGAATGAAGGTTATTCGCGATCGATAAAGGTACAATGACACGACTCATTTTAGTAACAATCATTTCGCCGGTACCGAGTGGATACAAAATTGCATACTAATCTAAATACCAAATTTTCGAACCAAGCAACCAGCGTGTATAAGTTAATAAAAAAAACTTTCAAAATTAAATTACAATATTTTTAAGGATGTGATTGTAATTCAAACACTGAAAAATTGAGTGAAGACATAAATTTAATGAATATTTCGAAGCAAACTATCATCTGTCAAATATCAATACTTCGATCATTATAGCTGTAAAATTGACTCCAACATTATTATATTTAAATACGTCACAATTGACGCAACTTTCAATATTATAACAATCAAAAGATTATTGTAAAGTGACCACAAAAGATTATCGATTTGTGAGAATAAGATTATCCTGCATATCTACTATGCGATATTGTATCTTTAAGACTCCTACTAAGTAGAATGTAATAAAAAATGTTTATAGCCCATAAAAATTACTTCCGTTTGTACAAATAATATTATATTCATTTTTAAGGAGAACACATTATTATTGTGAAGTTGCAATTTTTTCAGATCATAATCCTGTAATATTACAAATTAAATGTATCAATAAGAAAATTATGCAGATATTTATTGAAAAAATATTTTTGTTGCTACCGGGATTCAAACCTGGTAATTCGTTTAACGCATTTACCGAAATAGGAAAGGATCCAGGTTCAAATCTCAGCAGCAAAAATATTTTTTCAATAAATTGATTTTTTCTGTATATCTTTCTCATTGATGCATTTTATTTAAATTATATTAATTGTTTAAATAAAAATTACTAGTGATCATCATCTATCAGCCGTTTTCTATTCACTGTTGGAAGAAGGCCTCCCCAAGTGTCTCCCACTTTTTTCTGTTTATTGTTATTCGCTGTCACATATTTCCACAGAGTTTGATGATTTCATCGGTCCAGTGGGTTTTAGGACAGCCTATCGAGCTCTCGATTTCTCTCGGATACTACTGAATAACAAAATATTCAAAACAACCAACGTCGGTCTCTGGCGCATTCAATATTTCTATATGGATTGGAATCATGGACTCTGAGGGCAAAGGAAAGGAGATGGATTCATGATTTTGAGATGTGGTGCAGGAGGCACGTGTTGCGCATATCGTTGGAGAAGAGATGCACAAATGTCTCCATTCTGCAGGAACTGAATATGAAGGAGAGACTTTCAACAATTTGAAGATAAGATAGCACGAAGAAGTTTATTGTGTTGGCCACATCGAAAGACGGAGAGGAAGCGGAAGATCCTCCATCAGTTGGACCGACCAAGTGTAAAGGGCAACAAGCATTTCTCTGATGGTAGACTGATGCCGAGAAATATAGTCAAGAGGAAGGGAGTTTATAGAAATCACGATTTTCAGCCATGACCGACGTGGATGATGGCCACTGATGATATGCAATGATATCTAATTAATATTCTGCACGTCGCTTATACATTGCTAATCAATACAAGCTAATACAATATAATAACAGTAGATATTTATTTTTCACGATTTCATAAATTAATTAATAAGTTAAATTCATAAATTTAACCATTAAATTTGTAAGCCTGCAAGAAAATTGTGCCCTTTAACATTTAAAAAGTATCTAACTTAATTTTTTTAACAAAAATTTGTTTTAAATTTACATATTTTATTAAAATAATTTAAATATAATTATATTAATTTCATGATCCTTTGTTACGTACAATTCAACAAAAAATTTGTAAATTGCTAATTATTTATTAATGGAACAATAAAATTAATAACAATTATCTCTCGTTAATCAACCTTTAAATATATAATGTGTGTTCACAGACATGACGTGTGCTGTCAATTATCTGGAAATTAGAAATTGTGGATCTAATGAATACTTATCTAATAACTGTGACGTATAAGAGATAACAAAAGATAGCGGTAATTTATGAATAAAACAGGCGAACCAACTCTACAGCACTGCTAATAATTTGCACGTGTTATATTATATTTCATTATGTATCAGTGATCAAAGTTACGTAATATAAAATATAAAAATAGTATTTAATAATACGTAGGTGTATTACATTTTCTCATTTTTCTTGTATTAATATCAGATATTTTTATTAATCTGTGGATAAAAATATAACAATTCTTTTGAATATTTTATGATGGAACAATATTTCTAAATAATCTTTTAATATTATCATTCTATTTAGAAATATATCTTGCGTTCTGTATTCACGTGAGATTTGTGTATCTTTTATATTTTGTATTTATTTTGCTCATTAGACAAATTCATTTGTGACGTCACAAAAAATACAGAAAGATTAAGCCTAGATCGTTTTCTGATTGGTTGATCACCTTGACGAGCCTCGGGAACCGTGGGAGGACTTAGCATCCATTACTAAATAATAGTGCAAAATATTCCTTCTACTTTTCAAAGCAACGTGTAACGTGGGTTAGAGGAGTGTAGGTGTCATATAACCAATGAAAGGTCACCAACATTTAGAAGTTAATTCGCTTTTGTTCCTATTAAACCTTAATATGTTGCAAGTCATAGAAAAAAATTCACGGTTGAATGCGCGAATCCACAAGTTGGGGTACTTTGAATGTGTTATGTAAACAATAATCAATATCTATATATATTAGAACTGGAACCCACGGCCAAATAACCCACTGGATAATTTATTATTGATAGAATTATATTTTATAGAGAGCAAGTTGGTTTTGTTCAAAGGATAACATGTGATGTTAAATCATCTCGGATGGCCAGCGAAAATATTGGAAGCTAAATGAAGTAGGCAAATGAGATAGCCTTCTTACTATCTCTGCAACAGGTTTCAGATCTCCACTTACACGTGAAAGACGGTTTGTTGATTATGAATATTAATAATATGGCTTCGATCGATGCAAGTATTTGTTCCTGGTTCCCTTGGGTTTTTACGTACTGTTTTTATCATGAAGTACTTGAACAGTGTTGCATTTTCTTGAATTTAAATATACATAATTAATCTCACTAGGTAGTTGAATACGACACTCGGATCAAAATAAAAGACATTTTTCAATGTTGAATAAAGTAAGTTTCGTGAAGATTAATGGGCTAGACAATTTACATTAGTATTGTTAACTGATTATTTGTAATTCCTCGAACAATGACTGGTAACCTCTAACAGTTAAATCTTGGTTATTAATCATCCTTACAATCACAGTCACATAATAGTTTACCATCACTAATTTACAAAGAGAAGTAAGAAAACAATTTTGTATAATTTGCAATCGATTTCAGTCACTCATTTCCTGTAATAATGATTTCAATACTAAGATAATAATTTTAAAAAACTATTTGCTTTGGACGCACGACAAAAAACAAACATTTAATAGAGATAAACTGACCAAATTTTAAATCATATATAATATTTCATTTTGACTTCAAAAGCTGGGAACATTTATGTCTTCCATTGCTCAATGAAAGGACTATCATTATACTAAGTCTTTTGTAATATTCGGTCGCCTTGACCGCCTTTATAAAAATAATTAAACTTAAAAGAAACAAATCGCGGTATTAATGTTAAGGCTCGATATGTACTGCATATTGAACTCAATATTTAATATTATATTTATTTTCCAAAAAAATTATTTGCTATTATATTTATGAAGGCCAGGCAAATATTTTTTCCTAGAATAACATTATATTTAAAATGCATTTTGGCACATGGTATTATCATGTCGATTTACATTCAAAACAATGTATAACATAGACAAATTAATATCGTCAGCCTTTACGGTGTCTTATCACATTTTCATTACTATTATATGACATTAAATTAAAATTATATAAAATTGCCATTATGACAAACATATTTAATAGTTATGAAACAAATTTTGGCGCTGTAGTGACATGAATATTAAAAATTGACATAAGTCGAATATTAAGAAGTAAAGTTTTCCATCGAGATTTTATTTCTGCGTGTTTGAGTAATAATAGCGTAATATGGGATAAAATTTTATTGTCAATTTTTAACAGTGTTTTACATGGGAAATAAACTGCGATTATGATAATATAATCAAAACATATTTGTCATTTTAGATTACAATTTGTTTGTATGATGCAGTAGGCATCTCTTCAAGTTGTTTAGCGTTATATGAGCTACTTTGCAACGCCTTTGTCTGTGTTAAAATAGCCACTTTTTTCGTGCTTCTGTCAATTTTTTCTACTAAAGCTGTAAAATATGCATTATATTCATATTATATATTATATTTCTATATTTTTTATACAATACAAAATATATAATACACAGTTTACTTACGTTAATTAACTTATAATAATACAAAGTTAATCAAATCATATTGGACCTGTAAAAATTGATTATGTGTGTTTAAATAATTGTTTTGATGGATTTATCTTAGAACATTATACGGCGTTATTTTTGACTGATATAATATATATTTAAATAATACTTATATTGAATCGCAGCAATTACAGCTTCAGTAATATTTTTATTTTTAGAATAAACCAACTGCATGCTAAACTGTGCACAAAAATGGCTTATTTTAAAGATTTTACCGTTATTTCATTTATCAAAAGTGTTTAATAGGTACACAGTAATACTCCGTTGCTAACAAGGCCCCCTTTTAACGTAATGAGCATTTTCTTGACGGCTCTTTAGCGAGAGCTATGTACATTTCACCACACATACTTTTAAAATCAAACAAAACCAGATTCAAGTTTTCTCATTCGTGTATCTCTCGGCCCGTTGGGTTTCGGCTGTTGTGTCGCAAGTCGCCGGCGTGGGCCGCGACTCCATTTGCTTTAGCGGGCTGCTCCTAATAAGGACATTCGGGACAATCTACGTCGACAGGCATCTCTGCTTTTTTATCGCGTTCGTATATTAGGCAGCTAACAAACGACATCTATGGCCCGAACACGTAGAAACTTGCCGTACAATGAAATCATCGTCCCGAAATATGATCAGTAAGAGAATAAGGACGCGGAGAAAGCGACGGATTGAAAAGTGTGCAGAAGTTTTAACATCACTTGATCTAAAAATAAGTATGAACTATCACTCACCATAACAATATTAATAAAGTGCCGAATTCATAAAATTTAATTACATGAAAATTTCCCTGTAGTGTGTCACACGTAACATTATTTTCATTCTCTAACAAAATCAAATATTTTGTTGATTTAAGTAAGTAGTCTTGTACAATACTAGTAATTAAAATGCAATCAACCGATCTATTGTTATATAAAAATGAAAAATCCTTAGTACTAGTTAAAAAAATAGGTTAACTTATCATAGGTCATACCAAGGTGAAAAGGTTAAAAGTCCGCCTTTGTGTATTTTGTTTACCTATATGTCAGTTCCGTACACAATCCTACAAACCTTGGCCGACATAAACTAAGTTTTGCATACTTACTCTTTAGGGCCCTGAGCCGAACCCTCTCCCCTTCCTCCACCCTCCTGACCTTAACACCCTCTCAATCAGATATTCGGATAAATACGTACATTGAATGCCATCTGTTGTAAATTTTCTTCAATGAAGTCACCCAAGTAAAATCCCTTGACTAACCTAAACCTAATTGTGCATAGTTACTCTTTAGATTCTGTATCCAAAATATAAATATCTTTTTTCTCCCCCTGGCCTCCTTCACCCCCTCAACAGGATATAAATACGTATTATATTGAAGGCCATATTTTACAAATATTCCTCAACTATTATTTCACATACTTCTTTTGTATGCCCCAAATTCTGCTTACTTTGTATCTCTCTAGGGTCTACGCAAAGTAAAAACACGCCCTCTATTTACTATTTAACCCGCTATTTTTAATTTTAACTTAATCTAAATCCTAGACCGCTAGTTGATTATCAACAGAAAAAAAACGTATAAATACAAAAAAAAAAATTACAATATGCAAACTAGTGATGATAAATTAAAAATAATCTATATATTCACTCAAATACTATTAATCGACGATGTACGAACTACTTGCCAAAAGCAATTGTATGATCAGTCGCTGCATAACTTTTGAAAAATTGTATAGGCATTACTTTTGGAGTAGATCTACGTGTGGGAAATTCTGATTTGGGTTACGCAATAAGGAATATTATTCCATTGTTTTAGCGTTACTTTATCAGTGCTTATCAACACCAGTCTTGTACCTGGGAGTTATCTGTCGGCGCACCGTCACGAGCCGCTTCGCGCAATCCCGTGAAATGCTCCATATCGCTTACGCAAATCCGTAATTCATCCCGGCTAGTGACGTTTATAACTCGACGTGCACACGAGCGTGGTGATGAAGGTCTATTTATAAAAGCCTTATCAAGGATACAGTTATTTGTAGTCAGCGTCACTTCTACGCAATAATTATTGCATTATTATTACTAACATAATGAATATTTATATCGATGTACATGTGCATGTTAAGGGATGTTTCAGGAAAATGTGTATTTTGTTGGATGTAATTATATAAAAACATATTTAAATACTAGAAAACTAGTGAAGCAGAGTATTTACCTATTCGCTAATGCAATGCTACTGAATTACGTGTTTTAATATAATATATACACATAAACACTCTTTGTAAAAAAAATATCAAGTATAAATTGTTAATAATTTTTAATGATAACACATTATGTCGTTTAAGTTGCAATTTCAGAACGTACCTAGTTTTGTGGTATTTTTAATACAAATTAAATTAATCAATAAGAAAAATATACAGAAAAAAATATATATAAAAAAATAATTTGGGTGCTACCGGGATACGAATCCGGAACTTTTCTTATCCTGGCAATATGCTATATCATCCGATTGTGTTTTCTAAATGAAACATCTATTTTCAAAAGCAATCAACTTTATATTGCAATGAATCCCAAATGTTTGTAAGTAACACACGTTTTTAGTAGATAATTTTTTTTTGTATAGCTTTAATTAATTTATTTAATTTGTATTATTAAGAATTATTTAATTTATGTAATAATTTTCTTCATTGAGTGCTATTCGTCAGCGAATATTTTCTGTCATATTGACTATTTAAACCTTATATATAAACCGAAAATATCTGGTTAAACCATTATTTAAGGTTCTAAAAGCCACGAGGTTCTCCTACTGCCAGAACCTCGTCATCCGATAATTTTTCCTTGTAATACAAGTATCTTATAAGCCTCAGGGTGTCTCATTATATGTCTAAAGTACATTAGATTCCCCATATTTAAATTACAAGTAGTTTTTATGTCTCTCTTCAGCATTATTAGTACGGTCTTTTATCTTACTCTTTTAATCCAGTTTATTTTTTCACATCGCTAAACCTTCTTGCTTCTTTAACACTGATATGGTGAGAAATGTTAGACATTAATGATGTCTAACATTTCTCACCATACAGCAAGACTGAAAAAACATAACACCATACCAATCTCACCCAAAGTACTAGATCAAGGTCGTGACTACAAAGAATTTAATTTATTTTAATGAAATCAGTCCTGGTTTTTTATATTACACTTGAATCTCCTTGAAATGGCTCCAACTCTTATATAATTTACAATCCAAATAAATAAATGTACATAATAAGATTTTTTTTTTAAATTCATAAAATTAATAACGACTATTATAATTTAATTATGAAATGAATATATTATGTTAGAAAGATATACATATAAAATCTGTTGTAACATTGTTCTTGCGTTACCGGGATTCGAACCTGGACCTCTTTCCAAACCGGAGAAGGTGCATTATCCAACTATATTACAGCGATAGTACTTTCGACGACAAATTTCTGAACCCATATATTACACTTTTTCAAATGAATACTTCCATTATTTGAAAGCCATCTACTTTGTTTTTACGGAATCTCAAATATCTTTGAGTATTTAAATTATCACAAACCTATGTTCTGAATAATTACAACTTCACAATAAGAATGTGTTCTCCTCAATAATATTGTTGTTGCTAAATTTGTCATCAAAGCACTGTGTAACACATAATCGGTTAATGCACGTTCCCCGGATTGGAAGAGATCCAGGTTCATATCCCGGTAGCAACAACAATATTTTTCGATAAAATTTATTTCATATGTATATCTTTCTAATTAAAACATTTAATTTCTATTCAAAATATCAGAGCTATGTTCTGAATAATTACAACCTTACAATAAGAATGTATTCACCTTAATAATTGTGTTTTGTTTAAATCATATATTACATATATTTTGATTCTTTATAATAGATTATTATTATTATGGACAGATTTTTGAACACTAATACATAATTTTCTTAAGGAGAACACATTCCTTTTGTGAAGTTGTAATTATTCGGAACATAGGTCAGTGATATTTTTTTTACATACAAATTAAATTTGTTAATTAGAATTTAAATTGATTAATGCACATTCTCCGGATAGGAAAAGATCCAGGTTCGAATCCCGAAAGTCCAACAACAATATTTTTCGATAAAGTTCATTTTATATGTATATCTTTATAATTAATACATTTAATTTGTATTTAAAATATATATAATTTAATCATAAATTCGTGTTTTATCGATAATGTTGTAATTTTTGAAAACATGTCTTTGTTGATATAATTGAAGCAAAGATAATAATTTGTCAAAGACAAAATGCAAAACACAGACAAAACAATGCCGCCACCTGTTTTTTTCAAAAGAAAGATTTATAGTTTGCATTTTGTCAGTGACATATTTACGTTGATTAGTAGTTTTTTTTTACATTACGAAATAGTGTAGTGTAATATTATGCATCCGTGAATAAAATAAATTCTTTATTTTTGTGGTATTTTGAAATTGGAAACGGTCGTTAATAGTTCTGTCATTAGTCGGCATTCAACCTACGTGAATGTAAAAAAAGATTATTGGTAAATAAAGTTTAAATAATAACCGTCAGTATTATCATAAATATCTGTTCTATTTTCAATTTTTTTATATTGCTTTGTTGCGTACAAGCATAGATGCCAGAAGAATTCAGATACGGAAGGAATGGACACTCACCATAATCCGGATTCTGCAGACATCTTCAAAATGTGGACTGTATACTTTTTTTTTCGTCAAAGGATCCGACACAGTATAGACGCAAAGTCTCGAATTAGTATAATATTGTAATCCTTCCCGTATACGTATGTTTAGCCGCACTCGCTCAAGATCGCCAATCGACTGGTCGCCGGCGTGCCGGGAGGGGAAGAAAATAAGGAGAAGGCACAGTGCATTATTTTCATTTAAAAATAAATAAGTATTTACACAAATAAATATATCTCCGAAACATGCTTGATAACTAAACTTATTTATTTATCTAGGATATCCACACGTTATAAGTAATAATTAGTCAAAATCCTACACAGCCTTACATCCCTCCAAGATTCTACGCATCCGCGTCCGCATGTTAACGAAATTATACAACTTTAATATTTCATTAAAAATTAATAAACAATAAAAAAAGATTATATCGATTTAAATTATTGTGCTATTTTATTTTTGTTTATTATTTTAATAACTTAATATCATTAGTGCTGTTAATTTCCCGTCATTATTGACGGAATATATTTAGTTATTTGTAATATAACAATTTTTGCACTTCCATTATATAACATAACATTTGTAAACTAGCAAATCAAATTAAATTAATAAATTATTCCCCAACGACACATCATCATTCGCTATTTTCTACTACGGGGACGTAATTAATCCGCGAGTTCCATGTCATAACATGTAAAACTTTTAATAAAAACACTGGCGTCTTACGTATTAAGAAATTCATACTTTTGACTTTATCTAATAATGAAAAATATGTTTTAAATATTACATTGAAATACAATCCGTCGTGATGATGTGTTGAGGGCTCTGAGAGTAAGGATTATTGTTAGAATGTTTTGGAGATGATTCGAGTGGCCGCTGCTCCGTAAACAATGCCAAATACTTGGGGGCCTCGTCAGTCAGACCCGAAATAGTGGCTTCTTCATACATCTTGCCAAGATTTAACTAACAAACCAAAACAAAGGATTTATTATATTCAACTCGCTGTCATCCTTCTAGCTTACGTCTTACGTGCGTGTAACAATTTCTTCAATCCTTGATTACTTCTATTTGTATATTTATCAAAATCTCATATTTTTATTCGATCAACATCTCGTTAGATTAAAGAAGGACAATCATCATGCCTTTTTACTAAGGTAAAAGGTCTCGTATGGAGTGCGGAAACTAGAAGACTAGTCTACTGAGCACGGTAATTTTATATTTTTAGTTACATACAATCATCGATCATGTACGACGTATACAAGCAAAGCGAACTTATTATGAATTTCAACAAGTTGAAAGTGATGGTATATGAGAAGGAGGAAAGCAAGACAACGTGCAAAATACTTGTAGTTAATGAATGTTTGCAACAACTAGTAAGTGTATTAGGCAGCATGTTTGATAGAAACAGAAAGGCTCAAAAAGATATCGAAAGAAGTGTGACTGCAGGGAATAAAGTGAACGGTGCTTTGAATGGAATTGAATAGGACAGGTCTCAAAATGTTGGAATTTGTATTGCGGACTGCAAAAAATTTATCAGACCTGCACAATTATAAAGTCCTCTACACTGCTCTAATCAGACCTCACTTACATACATACATTAGTGTCGGTACCAGGACTCCATTGTTTACCGCTAGTTTTGCCTTGGTTGACGAATTCCCGTTAGATATAGTTCCATTCAAAGCGCCGTTCACTTTATTCCTTGCAGTCACCATACTTAAGATATTTTTCTCAGCCTTACTGTTTCTATCAAACATACTTGCCAAATACAGTGAGTAAGATCAAGTAAAATAATCTGAGAAAGGAAAAGAATGGCGAAAAGATGCGAAAATGTAAAATTATAAAACTCACTAAATAAACAAAAGCTGCAATACAGACAATAACTATATAAAAAAGAAATTTTAGTAATTAAATTTTAAAAACAAATTTTGTTGTCATCATCATCCAGTAAAATTGTTCTTACCACAGTGAATAACAATACAAATTTTGTTTATTTGTTGTCAGTTAATTATATTACATGTAACTACATATACTTTTAATTATTAAGGATAATACATTCTTATTGTTAAGTTGTAATTATTCATAATATAGGTCGGTGATATTTTAAATACTAATTAAATGTATTAATTAGAAGGATATACAAATAAAATCAATTTTATCGACAAATATTGTTGTTGCTACCGGGATACGAACCTGGATCTCTTTCCAATCCGGGAATGGTGCATTAACCAACTATGCTTCAGCATATAGTACATTTGAGGACAAATATGTTCTGAATTATTACAACTTCACAATAAGAATGTGCTCTTAATAATATACAAGTTGTATCAATGTGTCCAAAATTTAATAAAAATGAATTATTAATTCTGGCGTCTGTCGTCGGTTTTCTCAAAGGTATTTGAAATTCCGTAAAAACAAAGTTTCAAATAATGGAACGATAGATGTATTAATTTGAAAAGTGTAACATATGGGTTCGAAAATTTGTCGTCAAAAGTACTGTCTGCTTTAGCATAGTTGGTTAATACACGATTCTCGGTAGCAACAATAATATTTTTCGATAAAATTGTTTTTTATGTATATTTTTATAATTAATACATTTATTAGTATTTTTTATACTTTTAAATATTACTATTAGTTTTGTCAATTGCATTTCTTAAATACTTAATAATATTGTTCGTCACGCCCTGCCCCACCCCTGTCACAACTGACCCCTTGGATGAGGCAGGTTGTGACAATTCCCATATTTTGAAAAACTATTCGTTGCCGCGTTGACCTTTTGGTGACGAGATCAATAATACCTAATTATTATAGGCAAAAAGTTATTTGTTTGATTTTATTAGATATTTTTCTACGACACCGTTATTTGTAATTCAGTCACAAATTAGTCAGATAGACATATAATTTAAACGTGTTTGTCTGGTCTAGCTTTAAGACATTAAGAGTTTGGTTCAGTTTGAAAAATAGTAAGAATATTAATGTAACATTTATTCCATGTAGAGTTCTCAATATTATTTTGATTGTCTTTGAAATATGCAAACAGAAACCAAAGTTGTTCTGAATTTCAATAAAAAAAAATTATAAACGTGTTTTTTAACTCGCCAAAAAATTGTACATCACTATAAATACTGTATTGTTGGCATTAATGTTATATCTGGAGAATTATCCCGCCCTGATGAGAGTTCACCACCATGTAGTGCAGTGTAGTGTACAGGCCATGACTATCAACTTTTAGCATTTCACAATTTATTTTACGTTGAAATGAAATGGAAACGTGACAAAGAACATGGAATAAGATTGAAATTGAAAAAATGACAGTTTTTATAACACAAAAAATACGACTTAATTTATTTAAAATTCTATTAATTTTGATAGTAACGTTTTCCTTGTTGAAAATACATGTATTAACGAGGAAAAATAAGTCGCATAGCGGCAGAGTGGCCCAAGTGAAAAAATCATATTTTATGTTGTGTTATTGGTTTAATTTATTATAAATAAATTATTAAATCATTATAAATAAAATACAGGGATATATAGAAGCATTACATAATTATAATGATGTTAATACTATTTTTTGATATGAAATTTAGTCATCTTTTTAATCCTGCATCTCCATTTGTTCACTTTGCATTATATATCTATTATATGTAAACTTACTTGTGTATACTATGCATTACAAAATTGTTTTTAACACATTTTTATTTATCAACTATTTTGCGTAAATTCATTTGAAAACTATTCAAAAGACATTTTCATATCACTTGCAAGAAAATATACTGTAGCATGCTAAACATTTTGACTAAATTTTATTTTAAAAAATAGGTGTTTTTTTTTCACATAAAATACAAAATTAGTTTTTCTTTTGATGTCACTATTGGAAATTATTATTTGTATGTAACTTACCTATATGTTCTTAATATCTTATATATATTGTATAACGAGTATTTACAAAAAATCAATGACTTTCAGAATTTAAGACGGTTTTTGTGAAACACAGGAATAACTTGAATATAAGAGCAAGAGATGAAGAGCTTAGCGTTATAATACGATTTCATTCAGCTAGGCAGAACAAAGATAATGAATAATTAATGTAATTAATTATATATATGTTTAATATTTCCTTGTATTTTTCCTCTTAACAATGTTTCTATGTACTTCTACGATAACAATTGTGACGTCTAAATGGTTTATCCTGTAAACCAACAAGGCAAGGCCGTTATAACTTACGTCATTCAAGTCCTTTATCGAATGAACTCGAGTAGTGCGTGCGTAGTTCTTCAAATAAACCGAGAACTTACGATATCTGCGGTTTGGGCACGCTTCGTTCGGCTGGTTTAACAAAATGTATCCAAATTTTGTACGCAAATATATAAATAGAGGATACAAGTCATACAACGTTCCAATATCATACAATTCTTAATTAAATTTAGCCTGATGTGATGTTTATACCGTACATCAGTAATGGATACATCTGGCCCATAGTAAGCGGTATCTAATTATACTTTTTTCAAAATGTTGAGAACACTGGAATTATTTTATACGGATATTTAATAAAAAAAATCCTTTATTCAGCCAAAATAATCAGTGATTACGAAAATTATGTTACTATTTATATATAACGTGATATTGTTAAGCTGGTTTGACGTGAGGTGTTACGAAACACATATGAAAAAAAATATAGTTTTACAATGAATGAAGACTATGTCATACCGTATTTACTATTACGTGGAGTCATAGAAAACTTGAAAAATTGGACGATAACAAAAATATATAAATATATTACAAAATCTAGTTTATCAATGAAATAATATGTAAGATTATTATGTACAACATAATTATCAAAAATATGTAATATAAAAAAAGCAGTTATAATTTTAATTTTGCGTTTAAAATACATGAAAATTCTGTAAACATTTTAAAGTATATGCACATGTGTAAATAACTGAAAGAAGTCTCCAATAAATATCGCCATAAAGTTTATTTTTAAAGTGAAATACAAATGTACAAAATATATTTTAATAAGTACAAAAATAATCTAAATCGTACGTTTTTTAAAAAGCGACGTGGAATCCAGCTTTTACAGCGCATAACTGGTGCAAAGTGGAATTTGTCACGCTTGCCAAGTACCTGATTTCACTACCCGCTTACTAGGTGCCCGGAGACGCAAATAAACGGGCGGGTATGTCGTTTGCGAGTACTTTTAGTTGGCCGAGTCGTGGGCAAGACCTAAACATAGACACGCCAACCCAAAACCATCGGAAGCTGCGAAAACAATCGGTTATACAGTTCTACGCCCTGCGGCTTTCGACGTTAGCCAAACACGCGGAACCATCTTCGGAATGTGATGTAAGTTGGGTAATTTTTCGGGTAACTGTTACAGAACAGAACTATAACAAAACAAAAAATAACAGGTATTACCTATGAAACTGCTATACAATCTCAACGACATATTAATTGCGATATTATTCGATCACAGACAAAAATTAAAATGTAATAGCAATACATTTAGAGCGTTATCATTAAAACTGAAATGAATTATTTTAATATAAATTTCTACAATAATTGGCAATTTTTTTTATCTTTCTAAATCTTCTCGGCTTAGTATGAACATATCATGTAACAAATAATGTAAAACAATCACATTATATATCACATTAATTTATATTTGAATACAGTTACATATTACTTCTTTTTCTTGTGTCCTATCCGTTCAACGAACTTTGGCTATTATTGTTAAATATCATGACTTTATTTACTTCGGCCCGAAAAATCTCTACAGTAGACTGACCAAACCAAAGCAATATTTTACTTAAATTGAATAGAGCTGTATTTTATACAAGCATGATCATTCTAAGTGGTAAAATAATTAAATATAAATTAAATATTTGTTATTTCTTTTTCTAACAAATTCACGTATATTTATTTGGTCAGTATTTCTATTAACAAATTTTTAAAATTAACGGTCACTATTTATTTATTATTCGATATCAATTCGAATTTTTGATTAGTAAAATTTAGATTGTACTGGTATTTATTATAAATACTGACCACCTGTTTAAAAAAAATACAAACAAAAATATTTTAAAACGGTGACTCAATTAAATATGAGTCCAACAAAATTAATATTCCATTCGCGTATCGTATTATCGTGGCGTATAATAATTATGATATCGTTACATAAACATTTTTCCAAGTGGTGTAGAAAATGAATGAACACAGTACGAAGTACACCTGTAAATATGCAAGTAAGTAATGATACGGTTATAAATAAAAAATGGCATACAAGCTATTTTTGTCCGGTGGCGTGCCCGAAGTTGGAACGCTGACGCGCGTGAGCGGCGTCCCGAAATACCCATCAAACTTATTCAACTATGAGTCTTAACGACTTTTAAAAGCTCACCGACAGCCGTCACTGTGCAGTCGAGTTCTGTCACCAGCAACCAACCACCGTAGCAAAATAAAACAATCATCGCTAACATATCATTTAATTAATCAAACACAAAAAAAACTTTTTCTCCCGAGGGTCTGTTTTCGTACCAAATTTTCATAATCACTACTCGATCTAGCTTAATTCAATATTTAACAAAAATAGCGTACCACTAAATCGCAAAAGCGTTTTCATTTTGCGTAGTTTGAAGTTCATACGGCGTGAAGAATGATCCTTTCTACACATGGGATGAATTTTGCTGTTCAACTTTTCTAAATTGATGGTGTCTATTTGAATTTGTACTGGTCGACTGACTGCAGACTGTTGAAACATCAAGTCGGATAATAAACTTTTGCAAATGCGTTGGAAGAGTTTCAAAAAACGCTAATATCCACTTCGATCCGTCTTTATTTCGAAATTATTACGCCGTCTGCTTGAAAATCTTTCCGGCGTGCCGGTGTTTGTAACGATTTCTTTCATTTTGTTTTTCTTGCGGAGAATTCGACAATTTAAATATATCTTCACCGTGCCCACCAAAGTCTTACAGTGACTTAATAAATTAAATCGAATTAATCTACTTGATATATCAACTAAAATATGCTTCATCGAGTGATTAATCTTGGTTTAAACCGACAACTTACTGTTAAACTAAACTATACGAATCTAGGGTTTAGAATAAATGTGTATCATAATAATCGTCTGTTTCTGTAAATAGAACAATGTAGGTTAATTCTGTATAAATATACATGCGATATGTGACATCATGTCTACTTTCAGGAGAACGAGGATAACATACTTGTTTGATGTTTTAAATCATACAAGGAGGGGGAAATATTAGATACTCGTGAAAAATTATTGTAATATTTTTACATGTAATATTCTGAGTTGTTTTAATTTCTAAGGAATGTCGCCCGAACTCGCGAAAATAGTCTTCCAAATACTTGTGTCATTTTGCGTTATATTTTTTTTACATTATTAAATACGTAAGTAATACAGTATAACGTTCGTGTTATGAATACATTTAATGTTATTTTCTACAACGAAAACTGACGACGTTGTCTTCTCATATTTCATTTTTCTAGTTTTTCAAATTTGTTCAATTTTCAATATATTAATGATAATAATTCACTAATAAATTAATAAATTCATTTTATCATTGAAAATTATAAAACATACAGTGTTTTGTAGGACTACACAATTCCATCGCATAACTTAGTATTGTATCTATTATGCTAGTGTTTACAAATAATGCACAAAAAAAGACAGCATGCTTAAAACACACCATAGGTGCATGGTTAATTTTTTAGAGTTTCAATTAAATAATACTAACTAATTATAAATTAGGTAGGTATGCATGAATTCGAAAGAACTGCGAATGGACTCACTTTTATTGAATTAAACATAATATTTCTGCACCCAACTGCATAGCTTGAAATCGTCAAAAACTAAGTCAATATTTTATCCTACGTGATAATTTTCAATGTGGAGAATGGATACCGTAACATTTGTAAAAAAGAAAATGGCGTGATGGTCCAAAAAGGAAATGTCTGAAAATGGTTTGAAAAAATAATGACTCAGATTGCTTATAAAAGTTTAAGTAACTGTAATTGTATAAATACAACACCAGATTCCTCACCCACAAACCAGCAAGTGATATTCCCACGTGTTACACGAAAAAACAGTCGCTTGCCACTTGATCAAATAACTTGCGGACTACTCCAACGCACGTGGGAACCGTCTGAAAAATGGAATACGTTTACAGCTATTTGGACACGAGGACGTAACGGCGCCGGTGTTTACGGCATCCGCCTTAGCGAAACCGAAGTGTCCGGCCTTTGGGATCACCCGCCCTGCCTACACGCTGCCTACCCCCGGATTCTCGGAAGATTATCACAACAAGGAAGAAGAACAGCTGATCGTGAGTTCGTTGTCTCAACCCACCACCGCCGATTGTGGGGGCCGCCCGGAGACATTCAAGATCGAATAATGAGACGACTCTCACGTGTCAATTGATCACTTGTGTTAATACTAAATGACCTAAGCAGTGCCAATTTTAGATAAGGGCAGAAAAGACCCCCGTCTTCATACCAGTCCTGTATTAAATACGTATTTCTGGCTCACCTAACGCCACCTCGTATACAGATCATTGTATATTATTTTAGTCTCTTTAATTATCGACTGAATTTTTCTTCAAGTTTAGATGTTTGTATTGTGTAAATATTTATTCGTCATTGATGTCTACAGAGATACTAAATATCCGTAATAACGCGTAATCAACGAACCTCTTATAAAATGTTTCGTGACATGTTTTACCCGTGAAGCCTCCGAAAAAACATATTCTAAGTATACTAAAACAGAATCAGCTATTGTCTTGTCAAAGTACATACACTAGATACTCAGTCGATAGTCTAATAATATATACTACTCTGAAGATGATATCAGAAATATTCTAAATTAAATCACAAAATATATTTACTCATCAATTATATTAGCTTTCTTAATACTGAAATATCTTACAAGAGCCATGTTTCGGTAGGGGTTAATAAATTTCCTTGTTCAAAGATTAAAACGAATTCCGAACGAAATAATATCAGTTCTATTAACATAAAACTCCACGTCATGAGTCTTTTTCTTAAACTAACGTTACCACAAATCACTACCAATAAACATTTTTTTTTCTCTTTATTATATTATTTGTTATAGAAACATGCGAGCATATTCTCGCTTGACCTCTACACGAAATAAATGCGAGAATAGCTACTACCATTTGGCATGCGAATATAACTATTACTTTAATTTTGTCAAAGACACTAATTCTTTCATTAGCTAGCTGAGATAAAATCACATTATTTTCATTTGGCATAGTTCAGAATATTCAGAGAATATCTCAAAATAGTCTCAGATGTAATTTTTACCAAGTTTTTAACAACTCTGAGAAATAAACATGACTGTAATTTAGAAATACGTATTAAAAAAAAGTATTGTGTTTCTTTGTAGAAACTTAGTTTTCAATGTATTTATATTATTTATGTAATTCTTAAGGAAGTAAAGACCCACCGAGGGTTGTAAAGTAAGGTACACACGTATCGTGTGCTTTAACACAAGAACTGCTGTGAGCTATTGGCATTGTATATACCATTGAAAATATAAAAATAATCAACAAATATAATACATACATTGTCATAATAAACAATACAGCACACAGTTGTCAGTTGAGTAGCAAGAAATAAAAACTGTCATTTTCCGAAAAATCTTTTGTTAGTACTCAATCGCAAAAAATATGTATATTATTAAATCATTTGAATTAAGCTCTAACATAATTATTACGAGTGTATTTAATATAAAAAAATTATGATATAATCTAATAAATATCACTATCCAGAGACATGTGGTAAGTATATACTCAATTTAGCCATTTTTTTATATTGTGAGTTTTGAATCCATGCTATTCAATTGTTGTTGTCAACAAATTTGATACCAAAATAGGTTTTCTGTATTTATAAGGCGGCAGTACAAGAGCAGTGGGCACGACTGTAAAATCGGAATATTTCCGTAGTGTGGGCTGCGGATTCCCGCCCAAAGGTCCGCAGTGGCGTTATGCAAGGCTGCGAGGGCGGCTGCGGCCGTCTGCCGCTGCTCTCGTGCCTTGGGTATGGTCAAGGATCCGGAGGCGGCTGACGTCACGCTGCATCACGGCTGTTACTACATTGTGCTTGAAAAGTTGGCGGGTCGTCGGGTCCAAGGGTCACCATGTATAATATATTGTAAACACACGCAACGGCGTGCGTTTACGCCGTGTTCAATGGGAGTAAGCAGAGGCTTTGTACTTTACTTATTCTAATTTCATGCAAATTTTAAAATATTCAATATGGTAATTAAAAAAAAAACAAATGAATAATCTCTCTCTCTCTCTTAGCTCGTGTCTGAGCATGAGGATCCTTTGATCTGCTTCTACAGCGCGAACTGTTCTTCGCTCTTTGCTAGCCAGGGCCTTGTTTAGAGTGAATTTATCTGACTTGATCTTTCCATCTTGCTGGAGATAGACCTTTCACTCTTCACCCTTTATTATTTTCTCCCTGCTTCTCCATCTCTTCCAGCAACATGCACGATGTTAGTAATAATTATGTTGCCGAGTCATTTTTCAGTTAGGAGTTCCTGAATAAAATGTAGAATACTTACTTCTTTATCATGCCTTTTCTTCCAGGTAAAGAGGATACAAAGCCATACTTTTCTATCTTGATACACCGCTCTAGTCTCATCTACGTGCACAAATCTGTTCATTCATCTTCGATTTATGAGTCTTCTAATAGAACTATATTTTAACTATTAGTTTATCTAGTCATTGGAGATCTTTCGCGAACGTATTTTATTTCCGATTGAACCATCACTCATGTGAATACATGAAAATAAGAAATTTATATGCAATATTATCAATCCCAATTTTTTGTATAATTTTATTAATCATTTGAGTTTTTGATTTCCTTCCAATATATTCCAAAACTCGATTTTTATCATAATAGAATCATTTTTGTGATGAACAAATATTAATTAATTTATATTAATGAATTAATTTCTGCTTTTTGAGGATACGTAAATTTAAATTATTATTATAAATTTTTGTTCTTGTGTGGAATCTAAAATTTTGGAAGAGAATACACATTTTTAAATATACATATTCGAGGTGAGCCATTTCGATTGTTTAAAATAAAATTCTAAAAAAGCAATAAACTTTTTTTTTTGTTTTATTTTAGTGTTTTCTATGTGCATAATTTCCTTACGTCTGTACATTAATTTGTCGGTAATAGCAACAGAAAACAAACATAGGTATATTAACATAATGTATCCATATCGCATAGCAACATAAAATAAGCAAGAATTCTATACATTCTATCACGTGAAAGTGTACGGATTCCATCAAATAAAGGAAATTGTTTTCTTATTGTATTTATTGTTGCAAAAATAATTCAATTTCTGATACTGACAATTCAATAAAATAATAATTTTATTCAACCCAACATTCCCCCCTTACACGTACACACGTATAATAATACCCTCAAATAGTGCTATCAACCGATATCCATTGCATTTAATTTGGAATGCAGACTGAACCAACTGATGTGTATACATTGTCCGCGTGAACCCCACCGTGGGCTTGCCCTCCTACTAAATGTCATTAACCCGCATATTTTCAAACAATAATGCATATGTAGTTATAAATGTTCAGTAAAATATTTTTAATGTTTACTTTGCGTCACGTTAAATGCAATCAGTACCAACAATACAATATGTGAATAAATGAACAAAAGTAATAATATTCATTTAATACAATTCAGCCAAAAGAAACAGTCAGTGTGTAGTTATTAAATGCGCTAACAAGTGCATGTAATACTATACCGTGTTCACAACGCCCTCACCAACTTCACACATTCTAATATACTCATTTTAATAAATGAACATAGCCTCTTATTAATACTGGCATACCTTTATTGCGTATATGTTAACAAAGCAGGAACCTTGTTTTAATTCATTCATTTATTCGATATTGTACACCCCTTTTTCTTTCGATTCAAGATTTGAAGTAGGTATTTAATACAAATCAAATGTATTAATTAGAAAGATATACATATAAAATCAATTTTATCGAACAATATTGTTGTTTTCCTCTTTATTTTAATTGTATTTTTTTTTATTATCATTTTCTTTCGAATTCCCTTTTTTATTTATTTAGACGCATATAATATTTAAGTATTGTACAGCTAGTCTATTTTAGAGCAAATTGGTAAACAAATTATATTTCACAAAATCAATATAACTCGTTGAATAGGAGGCAAAATACAATTAAATAGAAAATAAAACGTACAAGGTAAGTAAATGTGAAAATATATAAAATTAGAGAATAAAAGTAATAATAATAAATAATGTGCAATACAATATGTATAAATAGAATGTAAACATGTACAAGGTAAATGAAAATATCTAAGATTAAAGTTATGTTACTTGTATTGTGTTTCCCGGAAGGAAATGTATTATTTTATATTATCTTTATATTATATTATTGTAAATATTATTTACTAATAAAGTGAGTCAACCGGTGACAATGAGGCCAAATTTTGTTGAACAGCTGCCTAGTAGCATTAAACAAATGCTAACTAGGCAGCGAATGAATAGGAGCCTTGAGCTTATTGCATCGATCCTGGGTAAGCGGTGGGTCCGCCCTTATTAATTCAAACTTTGGCTTTGAAAATATACGTTTACGTTTTTACTATAATATACTTAAAATACTTTATTTTGACGTTCCAACTTTTATAATTTGGCCAAGATATTGGATGAATCAGATAAATTTATTAAATGAGTCAGAATATGTATGTATAGTATATATTTTTGGATTAGTTCTTAGGTATGCTATCCCAATGTATCATCTATTTGCACGAAATTCCTAAGATACCATTTCTTGCATTACATCGCGTTGTTACACTCATTCTACTGAACTCTATATTTAGATACTCACTCATTATTTATCATAAATGTTTTTGGTTTAAGTGAGTTATTATACAATACGTGTGTTATTTATATAAAATATGGGTTATACTTAAAATAAAGAAAATTATTTTAGTTGACAATCCAATACGAAAACATTTCACATGATTAATATACCAATTTTAAATCATAAACAGTGTACAATACCAATAGGCTTATCAAGTAAAAGTAATGTAATAATAATAATGTTAGATAATTTTTATAGCGCCATTTTAATCTAAACAATAATAAATCTAAACAATTTATAAAATTCAAGCAAACATATTAATGAAGTTTTTAACATTCCCTAACAGTCATATTAATTGGCCATGTCTTAGTCGTAACAGTAAGGTACTTGGTTTGAATCCAATTTGAATAAAATAAAATATTTTGGTTTTTATGGTCAAGTAGTTAATTTGATTCTTTGGAAACAACTCTAAGTGTTTGTAGTCCCCGTGTATACACCATGTCTCAGAGATTCTCCATCTCGTGCCTTATTTCACACTCGTCGCGTTTGTCAAACTTCAAATGTCATTGTCGTTCGTCAATTGTGTGATGTGAATCTCTCCAGCAACAGTTAAAACTAAATAAATATTTGTAATTTAACGCGTTGTATTAATTTTAATGTTTATTTATTTATTTACACCCTGTCCTGAATCGTTTTGAGAGATGTTTACTCTCATTTCGATTCGTCATAATTATATATTTTTTTATTATATTATATTCAGTCATTATTAACATTATCATCGTAATAACATCATAGGTTGGCTCCGGTATCATCGTATCAGAACCATACCTGTACATGTTTGAGGTGAGACTCGTTATCACATTAAATTCAGAAGGCAGCCAGAAAGAATCTATAGAAATCATACACCCCCAAAGGGGGAGGGTAGACGTCACATTTGTGTGTTGCAGTCGCAGAACTCGGTCACAGTCCGGCAGAAATTCACCCTCTCCAGGTCGCAAGAGGTACGAGGGTGAGCTAGTAGAATGCTCCGTTAGGTCTCTAAAGGTCTAGAGAGAATGTTAATATTTAATGAATTATATATAACTTTTATAATATATGGTTGTGGGGATCTATGGTGATTATAAGTAACGTTTGGGTGTGTATGTCGAATCTCGCTGGACATCGTGTACATTGTTTTTGTCTCTTTCTACCAATCTCAAGCTGATGTATAAGTGTATCTGCATATCAAAATCTCAACACGTGTGCATGGTACTAATATGTATCTCAACTAAATCTCTGAGATTATCTCATTCCATGGACACGGGTCTTTACACTCTTTACGCACACATTTTTTATTTTTTTATTATATAACGTAAGCAAAATTTTAAAAAAAGTATAGTACATCCGCAATACTTCCTCACTAGAGTAATCCGTATCGAAGACATATAAGTATTGGAATTAAATTTTATGCAGATAACCTGCTTCTTTAATGTAGGAGCTGCATAAATTTTCTCTCGGTATAGGCCAACTAGTCAGTAGACTACGAAGCCAAATTGAACTGTTTCTATCGTTAATTCGAGCGATTTATGTTTGACAACGAACTTCTTTATGCCGTAAAGTATTCTATATTTATGCTCATTAGTCAGTGGGTATTTTGCCGGCGCTAAATAAGAAAAGTGATTATGCAAGGGTCTCAAATCACCTGCTGCTTCCGCGTCACCAAATGGCCTGTAACATAACTATGATGTAACATGAATTTTTTTTTAAAATGCACAAATAATGCCAGCCGAGATATTAAAGTTCATTGCTTCATAAATAGCCACGCTGACGTTTATTTCATATTCTTTGTAAAATATTTTTCATCGTATTTATCTTCGAAACATTTGCCCCATTTGTTTTAAATAGAAATTAATACATTAAGATGCTAAATTAATAAAATAGTACATTCATTTGAATGAGATCACGTTATGTATGTAATGTTATAATTTTTTAGACACCTACAACTTTGATGAATCGAAAAAAACACGAAATAAATCTATTTATTGAAAAAATACTCGAACCCGGAACTTTATATTACCGGTAGATAGATTTAACCTATTGAGCTATAATTACACTATAACTATAATGTTGTCAGATCTACAAATTATATGTTATCTTATTAAGGAGACATCTATTTTTTTAATACAAATTAAATTAATCAATTAGAAAAATATACAAAAAAAATATATGGGATACGAACCTGAATCTTTTCCTATACGGTGGCAACCGAATATTTTTTCGATAAATAGATTTTTTCCATACATCTTTCTAATTGATTCATTCAATTTTTATTATGTTCTGAAATTGAAACTTCAGAATAAAAATGTATTTTCATTAAATTTTTATGTTAAATGTTATGTTTTTCTTATTAGTAGCATCACTATTTCTTAATTGGTTAAAGTTGTCTACCGGGTCGAGTCTCGGTGGTATCTATTTTTTTTAGAGATAGATTTTGTATCATTCGGTGTAACTTTTTAAGTGATTAATCTAATTTGTTAAAATAATAGGTATATAATAGTGATGAGCTTAAAATCACGAACCGTAAGTCAATCACTGATATCTTTTGAGTCACACTCACTATCAGTGATTAAATATATGAGAATATCGTGATTCGTGATTCTTTATTTTTTTTGTTAATAATTCTATTGATTTTCTGATGCCGCCATTTAAATCGATATCACTTGAATCAGCGTCATATATTAGAATCTGTTTTCATTTTTAATGTTTATGCTCGCTTGTTGGTAACTTTGTAGGGGTGTGTATGTATGTGCAGTAATTTTCTACTAATTATTTACGCTAGAATATGTTTTTACGCAAATAAAGTTTTAATAATATAAATAAATATGCCCGGAGTTATGTTTTATTTATTTATTTCGTGTATTGTGATATCAGAAACTGTGATCACAGTCACAGTTTTTAATCACTGATCTTATCGAATACCAATCACAATCACACCAGTGAATCAAGAGTAGCGTTTTTTCTCATCACTAGTATATAACAACATTACAAACAAACAGGTAATCAAGTTTTATATACGGAAGTAAAGAATCTGTGAAATGTTGTGATTCTTGTCATTACTTATTATCTTAGTGTAGTACTTAAATACTATACCTGTGATTTGTTAATTACTTTAATATGATGTAATAATCTCTCAAAAGAACGAATGAATTAAAACGAAACATGAAGAAATAATAGACTACACGATGTACCCAGCTAGATTTTTCGTCTGCACATCGTAAAATTCATTATTAGATAAACTAGTTACCAATTATCTTTAACCTATATAACTTGTTGACGTTCACTTAGCAACAATTCAAGTGGAATTAATTGAAATTACATTATTCTTACACATAAGAATTGATCTACGCGACCTCAACAATTGTAAACAATTATTTAATTCGTTTTTATTTCGTACTGTCATATTGGCTTCATCGCCTCGGAACAATGTACAATTTTTAGATGGAGTTGTCTTAAATTACATTAAATACACTGTTATATAGAATTTACCGAATATATTCTAAATTATTATTTTTTAAATTTATTTATTTAGACGCATATATTATATATTGTACAAATAAAAAAAAAACACAGTTTGTTACAAATATTTTTTAAACAGATTTTTACATGTATTGCCCAACTAGGCAAGCCTGTTTTAAGGCAAATTGGCAAATAAATCATATTGCATAAAACCAAATAAACCAATATGACTCATTGAATACGAGGCAAAACGCAATTAAATAGAAAATGTAACATACAAGGTAAGTAAACGTGATAATATATAAAATGAGAGAATAAAAATTCTAATCAAATATTTAAAAAAAGAATGTAACATACAAGGTAAAGGAAAATATATAAGATGCATCGATTTCTTGTAATTGTTATGTTTTTTAGTAAATTTTGCGATATTTATGTATTGATATTAAAGCAAACTAATATAAATATCGCAAATTACAACTTTCCAAAAATATAAGCAATACTATTAGATATGGAGACTGTAGAGTATTATGAACGCGGCCACTATCTTGCAGAGAATCACAACAATAAGTTGTGGTCTTGGCTCGCGCAACATCCCGAATCCTTACTCACCGCGATTATTTTAAGGACGCTGAATATAAATCCACCGTTTGCATGTCCATAAGACAGGCGGCCCTCAAATAGATCTCGTATACGTTGGATACGTCAACATGTCATAGGCCAAGAAAAGCGCCACACTGTATTTATCACCGAGAAACCTGGATAGTTCTGGAACCGAACAGAAATAGTCGAGTTGTTTTGGCCACTATGACGTAAATGCTCCATTGCGTTGGCCCCAATTAAGAAATAGCAGATAAATACGTAACCAGAGCGATATACCAAATCCACCGAGATGATTCAGTGCCGAGAGATGTACATTCTGGCTTGAGATGTTCTATGACGTGCTGTACTACCGCGGATATTGTGATGAAGCTTCGGTATATTTAGTTGGGGTATTTCGGGAGCATGACCGGATTGTTTTGATTGATTCCTAAAGGTGATTTCTCTGTGGTGGAGGAGAACCTCATGACGCCGCACAGCGTCAGCGTGACGATTACTTGGCTTTTTGTCATAGAACCCCTAAATGCCGTGGGCTTTTCATTGAAAGCAAAATCAATGATGTAAACATTCTTACTCGTGTTTATTTTCTATTCAAATTAATTACATATGAACATTTTATAATCATAATTTATTTTTAAATGATCACTTCCTCACTTACCATCACGCCGTTTCAGAGAGGATAGAATGCCACAGTCTTCTGTCCTGACACACAATTCTCGCCTCATCCACATTTATTATTGAGGCTTCTAAGAGGACCATCCTTCAGTATCTGGTTTACCTGGTAGTGCCAAGTCTTCCGCGGACGTCCTTTATTTCTGGTGCCATCGACACTTTAGTCATATATATCATATCTCCATATCCTTTCTTAATCTTACTCACTATACTGAGGTCAGCTTTACATGCTTTCCTTATTTCTTCATTCTTTACTCTGTTATATATACGCCTAAGTGATCTCATTTCCACTGCATTCAGTCTACTTTCGTTCCTCTTCTGCCAGTTCCAGGCCTCACTTCCATAAATCAGTGTCGGTACCAGGACTCCATTGTGAACCGCTAGTCTTGCCTTAGTTGACAAGTTCCCATTGCCTATAATTCCATTCAACGCGCCGTTCACTTTATTCCCTTATTAATGACATTATACAAGTACGATACAAGTGTTATATGTACGCATATAAATTCCTTACATTAGTGTGCACAAATTTTTACTTTCTTCATTTCATTAAATTTGCAACATGTCTCAGTGTCTTTCACGCATTTTTAATCAGATGATGTTTAATTATTTTATTTGTTGGGTCAAATCTTTATATAATTTTAGTCCTGTGCACGCGATTTCATATATCTAATATTCATTTTAATATAAATTATTTAAAACTTTGAGTTCTTATTGTCTAACGCGCGTTTTATCTCGCAGGCTTTATGTTCATGTTTTGAGATGATATTGAGTTGTGTTGTTGTACGTCATTTATCATACCGTTATATGTAATATTTTGTATACAACCTTTCGTGTTTCTATTTTTGTTACGTCATCGATATTAAGTTGACATGTTCTTTTGTAGACTACATCGGTTGGTGTTAAATAATTCAAGTTAACCACTTTCATCATTTTTCCTATAATGTCGATGTAGATTCTAGTGGCATAAGTCTTATACAATACTTATTTTTTTATTATGTGTATATTTGTATATCTTATAAAATAAGTCATCCAGTTTGCCATCATTATGCTTAAGTACATTTGAGTAATAAATAGTAAGATATTACGAATGTTCAGATTATGAGTAATTCATCATTTATTTTATCATCTCCATTGGAAAAAATGTTTGTTTAGCTTCAAAGTGAACAATGAATATTTAACATATGAATTAAATGTATTAATTAGAAAGATATACATATAAAATTAATTTTATCGATAAATATTTTTGTTGCGCCGCCGGGATTTGAAGCTGGATCTTTTTCCAAACCGGAGAAGGTGCAGCGACAAGTTTTCGAAACAATATGTTACCTTTTTTTATTAATACATATAATCGTTCAATTATTTGAAAGAGCCGTCTACCTTACATAGGTTCGAAAATGTATAATTAATTCTAATTAATCTAATTAATCCTAATTAATCTTTCTAATTAATACATTTAATTTATGTTTAAAATATCACAGACCTATGTTCTGAATAATTACAACTTCACAATAAGAATGTGTTCCCCTAAGAATATCTTGCGTTTAATGCAAGAAATTGAAAATTCTAATCATCTAGGTACTTTATTTTTGATATCATTTATCATTTCTATTTAATTTTTCAATTTTGTTCTGTGCTGGGTCGCTTTAGTATATAATATTCAAGCAGCCAATTGTGTAACACTAGTCGCTCTGAAATTTTAAGAAAGACAGTTAAATTTATGTAGCTTCGTTTTTTCCAACTGTTATTTTGAACTCAACACTTCAAAATAACAGTAACTTCACGATCAACGCCAGCAAAGCCTGGTGAGGCAGGCATTAAAATACCTACATGTATATGTAACATTTCAAATAAATTAATAATTTACAGGTGTTGTTTAAATTTCGTTATATTATAATTAATTAAAGGTTTATATTTTATTAATTATTATTTGTCTTTAAAGAAACTTTGAAGCAGTTATCAAAGATAAAAAATGTATTAATTTTTTCATTTATTTATTAATTTGTGGCATAAATTTAAGTATGCAATGAATACAAAAAATGTTAATATATAACTATACGGAATATGTCAATATCAAAAGATATGCAATCAACAATTAATTTTTTTGTGGTTATTTGAGTGCGACGTTTTTAAATATGACGTGTATTAGTTTAAATAAGTGTATAATCAAGAATTCCACATTCCTACGAATCTCCAAGCCCTTGTACGCAACAACGCGCAATATGACATCATTAGGATAATTAATATCCTTAGATAAACTATCTTAAAAAATTAAAGGAAATAATATTATAAATTTGAAGAAGGTATATTTAACACTAAGTTTAATTCAGTAAAATATAACATAACAAAGTATTATTGTTATGAACAAACTCATATTTTCTAAATGTATATAATAATAATTGTCGTGTTTGGGCGCTACCACTCTACCACCTGTACAATCTGCGACCACGATCTAGACGGACGATGCATAATTGAAGTTCATCGTGTTTTACAAGATCCGCGTGCGCAAGCGCCACCCCGGAAGCCTCCGACCGACCGTCCCGCACGCCCGACTGCCGGACGATGAAACCGACGGAAAATGCCGCCTAGAGAACCCCTCCATCGCGGAGGGCGGGCGGGCGGTCGGGGGGGGTAGAGGGCGGCGAGGAGGCGCGAGTGAGCGAGACGGCAGGGGCGGAGCCGGCCGACGTCACGGCGACGTCATCGCCGAGCGGCCGCGCGATTGGCTCTACTCCCGCTCGCGACTACCAAATATGGGACATCGGCTCCATTCATAAAAGTGGGCGCGCGGGCGCGGCGGGCAGTACCGCAGCGCCCGCCGCGGAGTGTAGACGCGCTCGCAGTCATTACGGCATTATTCCTCATTCCGTTCGGCGCGCGGCCCGAGGAGCAAGTGGTCCCGGGGAGCGCGCCCACCATGGTCATGGACGGGCTGGAGCTGCCGCTCACGGCGCAGCTGCTGCTGGCCGAGCCGCCGCCGCACGTGCTCAGCTTCGACTACCTGTGCCGGCCCGCGGGCTCGCCGGCGCCCGAAGCCCGCCAGCCGCCGGACCTGCACACGCCGGTCACCACGGCCGCGGACGCGCCCTCCTTCTTCGGGCCTCTGGACGCCGTGGAGCCGCCCCCCATCTCAGGTACCACCCGGCCCCGGCCCCGGCCCCCGGCCCACCTGGCGCCCCCCTCGGCGTGACGCGCGCGAGAAGTGTTCGTCTCCTCGACGACGTGATCGCAAATTTGTTTTTCTTTCGACGTTTCTAAAAATAATGTCGCCGCGACGGCTTCCCGCAGGCCCGGGTCCCGCAGTCACGACGTCTCGGAATATGGCCGAGCGGCCCGAGCAAACATTCCCGTCCGCCGTGTAAACACCGCCGTTTGCTCGGCCGTCCTCCCGTGACTGGAATTGACTCAATCTAGCGCGGCCAAAGGGTAATTATATTAAATTAAGGAGAATACTCCATCTCAGTCGGGCGGGATGCTTAATTGGGCGCCGCTGCACGCCACCGTCACCTCGGCTGTGTTGTGGAGTGAAGTTTGCGGGTTTGCTCCGTTCCCGCTTCGCGCCTGGCGCATGTCGGGCGCCTCAGTTTCCAGTGTTGTGAGTTGGAAAAATGTGAAATGAAATCGATCCAGGTATGATGTCACTCGATCGAGCGATATTCGAAATCGTGAGGTTTTACTATTTAGGTTCTGCGGAGGAAGACGGAGCCCCGCGCCGAAGTTGTTCACCTCCCCGGCGCGCCCGCGTGCACTGTTTGTTCGCTCGCAAAGTGTTGAAATGGCGTTGCGTATTTTTGCAAACATTCTGCCGCAGCATTTAACGTCTGGGTTCATTAATACTCGCGAGTAGTTGACACATGCGCAGAGTAAACCTCTCGGCTGCCGTCGGCTCGTGTTGTAAACATTAAATAATCACCGCTTTAATCAAACAATTGAACTGTTGACTTCTCACATCGTGAAATTGCTTAATGAATCCACATCTGAACCCGGAGAACTTTTATGGCGTCCACTTTACCGTGGACCATCTTTTATTTCGGTCGTAAATTTTCATTACATTCAACGACGAACTGGGACCTTTTAAACTTCTAAAGAAAACAAAGTTTTAAATGCTTCCTATTTTATTTTTTTTGATGATCATTACATACATATTATTTTTTTGTTTATTTAACAATATAGATAATGCGCATTGAACTCACATGCGTTTCAAATAATTATTATTAATGAATATTTTTAAAATCTTATTTAATATTCCTTAACCCATGAATATGCGTCGAAAAATATTCCGTGCGATCGCTGTAGTAAATCAGCGTACAATGTAACTCCTGCGGTACGTCCGTAATCCGCCGCCCATGGAAATTATCTTTATTGTTTGCGCATAAATGCGAGAGAAGAAATGTCCTGAAGGTAATCTGACAGGAGAGATAATAAATGCCCGGAACATAAACCATCCCAGGGCTAATTGCGCCTGCGCGAACATAACCCAACAATATAAAATATATCTTCATTCATCCACGCTTGATATGAAAATATGCTTTCGCCATTCATCCTGGAAATATCTGTTCTCTTTAAAAACGTTATACACCGCTGGATAAAAAAATAGTGCGATTTTTCTTCAGTCTGATTATCTCTAGAAAAATAAAATAGAGTAAAAATGTATTTTCTTCATTTTTCCTCCCTGACATATTTGCGTTAGGCCAAATTATTCGCCGAAATCATGAGCGTGATAGAATCCAGGAAGTCATATAAATATAATATATTGCGATCTCCGAGACACCTGTTACGAAATGTTAGAATTTGTCCGCGTTTTGTACAATTTTATTTTATTTTGCTGGATAAATCATCGAAATAGTTATAAAACTAACGATTTTATTAACATTCCTTAGTGGTATTTAAATGTTTTGCGTACGTGTGCCTGTACTTCAAAGATGGATATAATCTTACTTACTGACAAGTGAAAAGTAAATATAGTGTATCATATCTTGTCAAATATAATATTTTTTTAAAGATTTACTTAAAATTTTAATTTTCGATGTGTAGTTAAGCTTAAAATGGTTACGAAATAAGTTTTTAATTAATATGTAGATACAGGTACCACGTATACGGATAAATACACGTTTCGTATCCATATATTTTTTTAATTATTCAGACTAGTTAAGTTATACACATTTTTACATATTTATTTTAAAAAAACATTATTTTTTAATTGCTAAACTCTTTATTATTATTATTATAAGTAATATATTATTCCGTGTTTTGATCCATAAAAGTATATTTATATTTTTAAAATTAAATTCCTACCTAGTAAAATTAGATAACCGTTACCCTGTAATGCACTAGCAACAAGTTTCACACTAAAAACTTGTTTATAAATTTTCAACTCCAACTATTAATTTAACTTATGTAATAATAGTAAGTTATCTAAAGCTATTAAAAACGTGAAAGAATCAGTTTTTATTAATTATTATTCATAAAACTAAATAACGTTTATTATTAATACAAAACATTTTTATCCGTTATACGGTAACAAAAAATGTATGATTTTATACAGAAACATTATTGAATATGTGAAAAACACAAATTGTTGTTAATTAACTTTAACAGGTTTTATATTACCAATCATTATTTTGTTTTATTTGTGATCCAAAGTGATTTCAGTTTAAAAAAATGTATTTTTAAGGAGAACAAATATGATTTATACCCTTATTTACACGTATTATTGTGACATTGTTATATTTTAAATATTTTAATGAATATTTAATTCTCAATTTTCACATATTCAATGTCATAATTATTATATTCGATACATTTAAATGAAATGCAGGTATTTTTATTGATATATATAGATATTTTATTTAAAAACATCGATACAAATGAAATGAATGTCTCCCTTCAAGCAAACCACTCGGTCTTCTCCGGACACGCGTGTTTCTGAACGGATCGATTAAGTAAGAGGGCACACGCCGGATCAATTGATTATATTAAATTAATGTCGAACACAGCGATGTATATCGATAATGTAAGAAAAGTATAAGAGAGACAGCGGGGGGCTGTAACGCGCGGCCATTCCCCGCAGTAATGTGGAGGCACCCACCGGCTTCGATCCTCGCGTATTATTACTCCCAATGATGATCTATACAGCAGATACGCTGCAGACATTTTTTCTTATTATTTTAACGATCGACACACTCCCAAAAAAATGGACCAAAAATCCTCTCTTACTGTGAGGCGACTCAAGATCCATCTCGATTTGTTCAGATTTTTTTCCAGTTTTTTTTTTTTATCACGGGCAACTTTTTTCTGACGCTCGAGATTATGAATGGACATTCCGATGGATCTGTGAATAGCTGATGCGTAAAGATTGGAATAATATTTCACATAAAAAACATAAAATTTTCAGATACATAGGTCCGTGTTTTCATTCGTGCGATATTTTTTAAGTAATTTAGAAGATCATTTTTATGCAAAGTAATATTTTGCGGTTATAGTTTTGTTAAACGTTTTATAATCTTGTGTTTCAATCTCTTGATTGTACGTGTCGATTCTACCTGAAAATATGTTTTGTATGAATATAATCTAATTCAATATGTATTACGAGAAGTATTATAATTGTGTTTTGTGTTTGTATATATATACGTATAAACATGTGTGTGAATGTGCACATTAATAGTGTTTAAATTACATTAAAAAAGTTACAATGTCTCATTTATTTTATGGTTATATTATAATGTTTTTTATTAATTTTTCTTAAATTTGATGTCCGAATCAAATCCATGATATTGGCTTTGCAATACTAGATTGTGTATCTGTCGCGATGGCAGTGTCACTTTGCATTGGATCCATGTTGAAAAATATCGACCCGGTCAATTGCGATTGTTCATAGACATTACGAACAGGAGTCACCTGTTGTGCACGGTCCTCGGGCGGCCTTCCGTGGGCGGCGTGTGCGGCCGCCCATCGGAACTCCACCGGGCGGTGACTTCCCCAATATGCGAGAGTATCAACAAAGAAATGTTTGATACGTTGCACTCTTGACGTCATCTCTGTATACATACAGAGATATCCTTATTGTGAACAACTTCACGCTTGGCGCCCACAGTTATTGGGTAAATAGTAAATAAATGTATTTAACAAATTATAATTATTAGGAGAACACATTCTTATTGTGAAGTTGTAATTATTCAGAACAGACGGTCTGTGATATTTTAAATATTAATTAAATATATTAATAAGAAAAATTCCGGGATTCGAACCGATCCGAAGGTGGCGCAACAACAATATTTTTGGATAAAATTGGTTTTACATGTATAACTATCTAATTAATATATTTAAATTATAATTAATTATTTTTTATGTGCATTTAATATATTTATTTTACATAGAAAGTACATTTACATAGAAATTGAGGAAATCTGAAGAAATTAAAATTGTTTCCTTGTTTAAAATCCTAATCTAAATAGATAAACTATATTCTTATTCCATTAGTTGTTCGGATAATAGACAGGGTATTTAAAGATAATTAAACTTTTATAAATATACAAATAACTAACTGAAAATCCTTCTGCTTACGTATTTCTCTTTAGTACAAATTATTAAACAATTTAATTTAAATTTTCCAGAGCTAATATTCAATTCATGTGATATAAATTTAACAATAATTGATGCGATATACATGCGTTCAATAATATATATTATATACCCGTATCCAGCATCACGCCGTATTTCGTGAAGTAGGTAGAGATGATAGACTGCCATTAACTCTTCAAATTAGTCTCGACATTTATACACGTATGTATAAACATCACATGTGTATTTTATTTGTAGTTCGTTAGGAAGGAAGAATTGTTTTTTAATATTATCATTTTTATTTAAAAATTTAATTTGTCAGAAAACGCATAGCATTGTGTAGGACCACCTCCTAGGTTTGTTATTATTTTATAAAAAAAAATTAAATAGGTACACAAGTTATTTCGAACATGCGAGTGTTGTGACAAGTTTGTGGGTACTGAATAGAATACGTAGTCACCATACTTATGAGTATGACGTATTTTTTTGGTTACTTTTTAATCACCTATTTTTCTGAGACTATTCTTGTAGGAAAAACAACAAGAATAATTCATTAAAGATTTTAAATATTGATAGGTATTTCAATACAATCGTTCTAAATGGCACCAAATAAAATATTATAATTACTGACATCGCACAAATGTGATAAGGATTTTCTTCTCATGTAAAGAATATTCCTTATTATTACACTATAAATAAATTTTATTAAAGATTTATTTTATAAACTTAATAGTCAATAATAGCCACAAACATTTTCATTTCAAATAATGCCTGAGACCTTAAGGTCATTCTAAAAATTCCAATCTCGAAATCTCTGTCCGTTAACAGCATCCGTGTAAATTCCTTTTTTATCAAGGTATGGATCATTTCCTTCATATTTTACGAGTTTAATCTTTCCGTGTGCGCTTTTATAAGTGTCGTTCAAATACGTATAAGGCTACATTGAAGCTGTAAAGATGGGTATTTGTGATGCCTCCCTAGCAGCGTGGCATCTCAAGCACTTTTTTCTCCGACCAGTCCCCGTTTGTTTTTTCTTCCATTTTTGAGTCCCCCCGGTGCTCATTTGCATTGTTTGCACTGCAGGCATACCAACAATGAAACATGCGGCGTCAGAACATTTTTATTGCTCGGAAATGTTTAATTATCTAAATTCTAAAAAATCATCAACACATCAGACATTTGATTTCTGCTCAATATATATACGATGGATAAATTAACCCAACACTTTTAATTTCAATCATTCATTCTCCCAAGAACGCAAGTTTAAAAGGAAAGTAAAATGTATGTATAATATAATATACAGGGTGTAAATTACGAGTCGAAAATGTTAATTGGGTATGTTTCTAATTTTAACCATGTCGGAGATATAACCATTTAAAAAAAAAACTAAGTATCCGATTATATAGATTAATTAAAATATTTTATTGATTCAAAAAGATATATTAAATATAAAAAATTAAAGGTCATCGAATTTTGAACGGCTAGACTATTTTGTGTTTGTTTTATTTTTATTAAGGGCTTGAAGCAAAGATATCGATTAATAATGGAACAATTTTGCGAATATTTATTTCGAAGTACGGAGACTTCAAGCTTAAGACGATTTTGTAAAAATTGCAAACAATAATACTTTCCGTAACAGTCAGCATTTACACATATTCCTTGAACATTTTTGACTCGTAATTTAGTCGGGTATCCACCCACAAAATATTGTGGACTAGGTCTGTTACACCCTGTATACAATTCGCAAGTTTTTGTATTTTCTTTAAATGTTCAAAACCTGCCTTTCCTTCCATGTGCCCCTAGTAGGTAATAATTTGTGTAAAATTTTACCTTCTTATAGATTTATTTGATGCATTGCTTAAATAACTCAACTCATTTAAGAATGTTCTATTCTCACGCAATGTAATAAAAATTGGTGAAATTTATATTTTAAAAATTCAGTTCTACGCAATTGTGGTTAACGTGTAGTAAATATTTATATTAGTCAAATTGAAGACGTATAAGCTACTCAATTTATTTTCTCTTAAATATGTAATAATACGTACGTTCAAAAATTATCATGTTCTTAATTTCATGATGAGGTATGTCCAATAGTATCAACAGTAATAAGATTAGACGCTCGCGTGTGCAAATCATCCCTTATGTTATAAATAATAACTTATTCTGCATATTGATCAGTTCACCCTTGACAGAGTAGTCGTGGTCGTGACAGGATCATTATTTCCATTGGTGGCTGCTTGTATTATTTGTCTCTATCTCGTACGGTTGGTAGCTTGCTTCACCACCGAGGGAAGTACATTTCATCTCATTGCGAACATGGCTTTTATATCACATCTATGTTTATTGTTAATTAAGTAAACATAACCATTTTTTAAATATCAGTTTTTAATTTATGAACTTGCGTCGCAATAGAAGATGATTTTCTTCCGTCAATTAATTCTTCATTCGTTAATTTATCCACGCCGTCGACACAATGAATAACTTGCCTAGTTTTAAAGTAATTGTGCACTAACATTTAATGTTTATCGTATTTTAATTTCGGTCCATATTTAATCACATGCGTATGGAGATAAATATGTAGAACTGGTCAAGCGTTTGGTTAATCTAACATCCTGCTTGTATATAAGATAAAATACACTCGGGATAAAAAACATGCCTTCGTGGGACTCCACATCCAATATCGTTTCTTCGGTAAATAGAATTGAATTATTATTTAAGTATATACCTCACCACAAATTATATTGCTCTGATACAAATTTGTGTAATTTAACCAATGGGATAATGGCAGGCTTACATTTGATAATTAAATCCGTTTATTTTCTATTGCCAGAAGATTGCCGGACCATCGATAAATTGCTACCTGTTTTAATATTTAACGTGCATAATAATTATTTCATTTATATTTGTAAATCATATACTTATTTATCCAATTAATTAAAATATTTTCATGGTAATACGTTGAGCGGAAATTCATTTACTTTTTATGATTTACTTATTAGTAAATTATTTCATAGAAACGCTTTTCTGCTCGCATATATATTTTTTAATATTGCTATAAATCAATGTTTTTTTCAGAAGTTTTAACAAATAGGAGCTACTTTAGGAATTAGGTATCCAACAAATTTATCAACTTTTCGTAGTTGTACTTGTTTGTTTATTAATGTCATCATTGTTGAATAATGTTGTATCGCTTGTGTTAAAATAACTGTATTATTAAATAGTCATATTTGTAAACATACTCGTAAAATTAGGTACTGCCTTCAGAAGGGTATTAAATTTAGAGTTGCATTATTCCCCGGTATATAGACGATTATACTCCAAGCATTCTGCACAGAAATACGGCTCCTACCAGCTTTTTTGCTTTACTTTTTAGACACTCGTTATAAGATGCAGCTATGTAAGTGCAACGTAAATTGCACGCGTGCCGTCGCGTAAGAATTAGTTACAAACGCTGTTAATAATATTATATATTGCAAGTTACCAAAACGAGTCATTCCGCAAATTAACTGGCGAGCCAATCACGCCCGGGTATACAATTCCGCTCCAGTCAATATGGCCGGGCAATAAACGTAAATCACCCGAGTCCGATACTTTTAGCGCGCACTGATCATTCATGGAAACTTCTACAATTGCACCATAAATTAAATAACAGCGACGAAAAGTGTTCATGTATCGTGCGCCCACAGAAACGGCTACCGTTCAACAATCATTTCTTCAGCACATGCTCGAACTAGACGTGCGTGGTCTCGGCTATACTTTATGGCGTGTCAGTGCTTTGTTTCCTTCGCGATACGGGTCCGAGTCAACGAAAGCCAACGAAATGTGTTTGCCTATAAAATGAATATGATTTATTAACAGTGTAATCCATTCTATATTGCGTATAAATTCAACCGGTTTTAATCACGCTTCAAGGATGTTGGGAATATTGATCGCCGTCATCAATATGCAGTATGAAAACAAATCATCCAACACCAGTTTTGCATTTTGATAAAAATGCTTAATGTAAAAAAATGAATAAACCCTCGCTTATTTTACTCGTATCTACTGTGTACTAAATTCAGTACATTAGGTTTTATTATAATCAAAATCAAATGTAAACGTATTTTAACTGATTTTTAAGCAGAGATTTTAAAATCGTACGATGTTTAAAAAATGCTCTTTTTTAAGTGTAAAGTAAATGTATTTATAAGAAAGATATACATATAAAATCAATTTTATCCCTTTCAAATCCGGGCAAGGTGCATGAACCAACTATGCTACAGCAGACAGCATAGTAGCATAGTTGGATAATTAACCTTCCCTAGTTTGGAAAGAGATCCAATTGATTTTATATGTATATCTTTCTAATTAATACATTTAATTGGTATTTCAAATCGTAACTATTTGAAGATATTTAATTAAAATCAATAGATTATTTTCAAGATTAAATATCAGAAGTTTTAAAATAACCAATAGTATTGCGCAGAGCCGCTCTTCATTTCGTTAGATTAAGTAATTCTCTAGAGAAATTCAATTAATAACTAGACGCTCTAGCCACCAGCACTGGATCATAATTTGCTCTAATGGGTAATCCAGCGTTCGGCGCAGTGTGCATGCATGCAATAAGGAAGCGCGGTACAAGTCTGACAGTTTACTAAGCAGATCCGAGCATTTTAGAAAGTTTACCTCAATGTTTCGATACCAGCTTATACAATTAGTATGACCGATCGAAATATACGTGATTATTGCTTAGTCTAATATAGAAGCTGGATGGCGCGCACTGCTTGCACGGACCGTGTGATAATCTATTAAACACGCGTACGATTATTTGCAAATATTCACAGCGCCGCCGCTGTCTACCAAAGCGTTTAGTAGATGAATTAATAATACCAGCATTATAACATTGATCTCATGATGCCTACTAGAACCTTTCTTGCAATCAAATACATAGACTATTGTTATTTTATTATCTTTAAATGCAATTTATCATTTTTACAACCAGAGATGCGAGTACGTATATCGAATATTGTATTATTATTAATTTGGAAATAAATACTTTTTAATTTCAAATAATGGAACGATAAAATGTATTAATATTAAAAAGGTGACATATAGGTTCGAAAATTATCGCTAAAAATACTGTCGCTGTAGCATAGTTGGATAACGCACCTTCCCCGGTTAGGAAAGAGATCCAGGTTCGAATCCCGGTGGCGGACCAACAATATTTTTCGATAAAATTGATTAATATGTATATATTTCTAATTAATATATTTAATTCACATTTAAAATATCACAGACCTATGTTCTAAATAATTACAACTACACAATGAGAATGTGTTCTCCTAATAATAAAGTTGTATCAATGTTTCCAAAATTTAATAAAAATGAATGATAATTCTGGCGTCTACTATCAGTTTACTCAACAGTATTTGAGATTCTGTAAAAATAAGGTAGATGGCTCTTTCAAATAATGGAACGATTAAATGTATTAATATCAAAAAGGTGACATATAGGTTCGAAAATTGTCGCTGTAGCATAGTTGGATAATGCAGCTTCCCCGGTTAGGAAAGAGATCCAGGTTCGAATCCCGGTGGCGCAACAACAATATTTTTCGATGAAATTGATTTTTTATGTATATCTTTTTAATTAATATATTTAATTCATATTTAAAATACTTTTTCATTCGTTCAATAAAATTAAACTTAATATTTTTAGGAATACAACTGTTTTCTATTTCAAGGCGATAATAAAGTTTTTTTTTTTTACATTTTTTACTAAGTTAGATATTTGGCGTAACCAATTATTAAATACTTTTATTAACCTTTTAACTGCCAACTCTATTTGAAATGGAAGACACCACATAGGGTAAGATTACGTTTTAAGGGTCTTGACCTATCTATCAAAAACTGGGACCTGTCGTTCACAGATGGCAAAATTATTTAAAAATATGACTTTAATCCTTGCAAGTTCGCAAGGTCCAAAAGTGCGTGTTAACACGCTTATAACTTATAGCAAAGTTTGGCGTTTTAACGTCATGGCTTATAAAAGGTTATTAAAAAATAAAATGGATATTTGCTCTAAAATCATTATATTACATAACATCTACCAATAATATTTATCATATCATTGAACCAATGTATTTTTAAAACAATTTTCATAATAATTGATATAGACTCTGATTGAATACCAACGTAAGACATACTGAATGATTTAATAAATGTATGTATTTTTAATCCAATTGGCGAATGCAACACTCGATTACCCGAACAATATAATGATAAAAGTATTATTATTATTTATTTAAACAGCATTAATGACATGACATAGGTACAGATTAAATAAGTTACAATAAAAATAAGTACATACATAAAAGCATAATACATGTATATATATTATGCTTTTATGTATTTAATGTAATGAAATTATTGTAAGAAATATTTAGCACCGACATATTATAGAAACAATTTTAAGAAAAAGTGTCGCGTAAAATTTTTTTGTAGGTTCGTAAAAAATTTGAATTGAATATCAAACTCTCTTAACGTATTATTGTCATTATACAATCAATAATGAAAAAATAATAAAAAATTTATATATAATATTGAAACACAAAAACTTAAGGGTTGTTTGCAAAAGTAGTTTTAAAGCAGACTCTTTTTTTATATTCAATTTATAGAACATGTTTAGTATTTCTATTGCATATTTTTGAATAGGGATCAATATTCTAATTCTTACTTCTTTATAAATTGAGCTAATCACTTGATAAGCGCGACATGGTCTCCCAGTAGAAAGATAGAACCATCTACCACTTGATCACTAAGCGAGTGTCTTACTGCTAAACCAAGCCGGCATGTCAAATAAATAAAAAAACTAATTATGAAAAAATTAACCAGCGTTTCGTCTTTCGTGTTTTCGTTTAAAAATATTTTCGGGTCCGGTATCTAATACGGCCTAATACTTATTTACTTAATTTTAACAGTAAAAGTTCATCGTTCAGAAACATTTAGTTCAACACAGTAAAAAAATAGAGGTAACATTGCAATGAACGTAATAATTAAAGTACAAGTAATGGGTGTTCAGCGGAAAATTTTTAAGTTTAATATTAAATAACTACAATGCTATTCTCATATTTTATTTATAAAAAATGGAGTTTAACGATGCTAATTTAAAGTTTTATAATCAGTATCGTCTAAATGCCGTATATTTCTCTCAAGACACTCTTGCAATCGGACTCTTAAATTTGCTAACACGCGAGAGCAAAGCGTTGGTTCAATGTCAGCAACTACAGGGCAGATATTTTCTTGTAGGTGCTGAATTATTTGAGAATTGTTGCTATAAACTCTCGACTTAAGGTGTCCCCACAAAATAAAGTCATACGGTGTAATTTATTGGGAAAAATTCCCCTCAGCTTCTCCATTGAAACTCTAACTGTGTGTGGAGTGGCCCCGTCCAGCTGCAGTTGCGGTGCCAAAAACTCGTCGATCATTCGGCAATACATGTCAGCAGTAACTGTCTCTCGTTGCACACCACACTGTCGTTTTTGGACAATGCAAACGTTTTTTGGTGGCGTTCCCTTGGGTTGTTGGGGCACCAGTATCTCATGTTCTGTTTATTAACATAGTAATCGATGTGAAAATGTGGTTCGTCAGTAAACAATATGTTTCCAAGCGTTCGCATTATTCCAAAACGTTCCAGCATCGTTCTCGCTAAGGTTTCACAAAAAGAATAGTCATTTTCGTTGAGAAACTGCACGATTTGCAGTTTATAGGAATGAAACTGTAGTTTCTTTATAAAATAACATGCACTGTTGATTTTTTATTCCAGTACAGGCTGCAATCTTCCTTACACGGATTGCGCATAATTTCGCGTCGAACTTGAACCAAGTGTTCTGGCGTCGCTGCTGACGTTCATGGTCTCAGAGGAATTTGGTTAACCATTGTCCTTTCTTATCTGTCCTTTGAGTTGCGTGCTCGGTCCATCACTTACTCATCAAATATTAAAGTGAGTACAAAAAGCGCGACGCGCACGAACCAATGAATCACCGCACTTTAAATATTGCTAAACCGCGAACGCGCGGTGCGCTTCCCGACTAGCGACTCATTGCGACTGGCAAAAAGGTAAATCACGCGCGTCGAACGATATCCCTTCCACTTACCTCAACCTGATGGTTTTCGAATAATTACAATTTAATCTTGAAATTTTTCCTCTGGACACCCTTTATCATAACGGTAGAGTAAGAATAGCAATAAATTTTAAGGTTATATATAAAATTATTATATTATCTACTGCACACAAGATTTCACAATAGACGTACTCATTTTATAGAAATAGCTTTGAATTTATATCCTTCAATACATCAACAGTGTTTACTAGCAATTTCATATTTATTGCAGTAATGTTTTTCGTGTTAATCCAGCAATAACTTGCATAATAATCAATGTTAGTGTTTCTCTGGGAAAATACAAGTTAACTACTAAACTTTTCTTGCTCTAATCAGTACTGCACAGTTTAACCCTGGATAGCTTGCCGCCGTCGCTGATAAAAATATTCATAGAATATTTACTTGGTTAACATTTACATCATAAGCATCAGTTAAAATTGTTATGAACTATGCTTCAGTAATGGTGATAATGGGTTAAATATATTTTAATATAATATAATTATATACAGTCAGCCTTTAACTTTTCGTTCAAATCGAAGCATTTTCTTTTTAAAAGTCGCGGAACTATTTGATTGCGTAAGTGGTACCAAAGTGATCGCGTGGATGACACCAAGAAATTTGCGTTATGCGTCAAGAAATTTCAGTCAGCCAGGATTTCTATGAATATTTAAGCAAGTATCTTCTGTGTATAGCTTTCTGGGCTAATCTGCCTTGTATATACGACCTTTCTAGCCAACGTTTCGGATCTCATCAAAACATTTGATGCAAAATCTAAGGACGTTTTTAAAATCAAGTATATCTCGATAAATGCAGCTTAACAAAGAATCACCATTTACAGTCAGTTTTGAAAATCTGAATGTAGAAGTTGTCGACGACAAAATTAATAATTAGTCAGTCGCCTTGAAGCAGTTTATATTAATTTAAATAATGTTAATTTTGATTTGTAATATCTCATTTTAAAATGGGTAAATCTGATTGGCATTAGACCTGTAGATGTCAATGGAGGACAAGCAAGATAGAAAAATAAACAATGAATAAAATATTTTAACAAAAATTTAAAATTTGTGAATATCACAAACTTTTCATTTTATATCCATCGAATCGCCAAGTACTGTTGGGCGATAAGCCGCCAGCCCGCTAGATGTACCGGGTATGTTCCTTCCCCTTAAGCGTTTATCATAAAACTACAATATTATAGTAAATTGCGTCCAAAATTATAATGTTTTATGAATTTAATACTCCGAGCATTTTAAACCGTTAGTGTAATTGGTGTTCACCGTGAAGCTTATGGTTTCTTAGTATTCGTCTGTGTGCGAGTAGCTATCCGGTTGTACAGCTCTCGGTCTAATAATATGCAATAAGTATTCACCTTGAAAAAATATTCTGGTCGTAAAGAAATTTTAATAACCACTTTCCGTGTTTATTTATTTATTATTAAATACTTGAAACTTTTTATTTATTTTTACCGCTATTTTGTTATAGTTTGTTATTAGTTTTAGAACTGTATTTTTAAACAAAAAAAGAATTGCGAATTGCACATATTAACAAAAATTTATGAACTACAAATAAATCTAACAGACTCTTTTAATTTGTTTCAGGATCCTTGGAAGGCGAAGAGCTATCGCTAGCAAGAGGCAGTCCGTGCAGTAACCGAGGCCCCACCAAACACGAGGCCTCCCTGTCCCCCGGGGCGCGGGGGGAGGAGGCCAGCAACACCAGTACGGCCAGCGCCAGCATGTACCCCACCTCCCTGCACCGCGCCACCCCCGCGCCCACCTCGTCGCACGACCCGCACAAGCTCTCCTACCGGGGCATCTTCACCAACGCCCCCGCGTCCTCCACGCTCACTCAGGCCCAGCCGCCCCCCCTCTCGCCGCCGTCGGGCATGGCGCAGTGGGCCCTGCCCAGCCCCGACAAGACGCTTTTCCAACCGATGTTCGGCCTTCAGCAGTACTCCTCCGCCAGCCCGCAGTACGACGATCGGCCGGAACTGCTCGGCCTGGGAGAGTGCGGACTTCGGCCGCCCCCTTCATACCAACCTCTGCCGCTGGACCTACCCTCCGATATGGGGTACCGCCCCCCTCAGGGGAAATACCAATGGCTAGAACCGCCCACCCCGCAGCAAGAACAAGAATACATCCCTCAGCAGCAGGCGCAAGCTCCCGGGCCGTCTTCCTTAGTGCCTAAACAGGAACCGTACAGCGTGCCCTCGTCGTGCGCGGGAGAAGCGCAAGCGCACCACTCGCAGCAGTACGCGGTCACGCTGGCGGAATACAATCCGTCCACGAGCAAAGGTCACGAGATCCTGTCCCAAGTATACCAGCAGAGTAACATGCCCCTGAAGCTGGTGCCCGTAAAGCCCCGCAAGTACCCCAACAGACCGAGCAAAACGCCCATTCACGAGCGGCCGTACGCGTGCCCCGTGGAGAACTGCGACCGGCGCTTCTCCCGCTCGGACGAGCTGACCCGCCACATCAGGATACACACGGGCCAGAAGCCCTTCCAGTGTCGGATCTGCATGCGCTCCTTCAGCCGCTCCGACCACCTGACCACGCACATCAGGACGCACACGGGGGAGAAGCCCTTCTCCTGCGACATCTGCGGGAGAAAGTTCGCGCGCTCGGACGAGAAGAAAAGGCACGCCAAGGTTCACCTGAAGCAGAGACTGAAGAAGGAGAAGAGCTCCAGCTCGGGGAGCGGGGGCGGGGGAGCTCCTCCGGCACTGCTGCCGCTGCAGATGCCCGCCGGCTCGCTGTGAGCCCCGTAGTCTCCCGAGGTGGAGCGCCAGGGCCCCATATTGGCGGCCCGCGGCCCCTGACTGTGATCTCCGATAGACTTCGGCCGCGTCTCAGAGTCCGGCCCGGCCCGCCGGGTGCCGGGCGCCGGGTGCCGGGTACCGGGTGCCGAGTCCCGAGTCTCCGCTGGAGAGAGCGGGGTGGAGCGAGAGCGTGTCCGCTTGTAGCAGTTGTTCGAGAAGACGTATTTAAATGGTTTAATGTTAAGGACTGTTGTTAGCCGCGCTCGGGCGGCGCCGTTGTTTAACTCGTACTTTAAGTTCCACTCTTAAGATTTAACAAACATGGCTTTAACTACTAAATAAAAGACGAAAGATCGGCAAGTCTAGATAGAATATTGAAATAATCTATTTTACGTGTTGCCAAATAACAGACCGTTTCGACGACTTCACAGTACATTCCACGTTGTAGATTTTTTACCTAATTATCGGTCGTCGGCTGTTTAGATTGGATATTAAATTATTTTTATCTAATGTTGGATCGTCGGATTGTTGTACTACTTGTTAATTAGTCTCGAGGCACGGCATCTGTCCATACCCCGTCAGTCCAGCGCCCCCTCTCCTTCACTGGTCCAGCTGCTGGAGCCTGAGGAGTGCTTCGGATCATTGCCTTATCTCACGTGTCTTTACTCACCCTCGCCCCCGCCCCCGCCCCCGCCCCGCACTTCATGACGTGAAGCATTTCGCTTATTTCTATTGATCTCATTTTCTTTAATTTTTAGGCCCGACGATGCTTCTGTGTGCAAAATGAGTCTATATTTGATATCAAGCATTGCGAGCTCCCAAATAAGTGTAATGTTCAAGTACTGTTGAAATATTCAAAAAATTTCCTTGGAACATCACCGGTGTGTAAAATCAGATTACTGTTAATTCTATTAAACACTCTTTCAGTCAATATTTGACAGTAAAAAGCAGTAATCGAAAAATTTAGAAATATTTTCTTACAAATTAATATTTTTATAATGCACTTGAAAAGATTTACAATATATACCGTTCTCGTTGAAATATGGGCTGTATAAGTTCGGAGTAATCAGTAGCTATCTTCAATTTATGCACAAGTTTGTGACGAACGATCAGAAACGTATTTTTATAGCAGATCGTTCGGCGCCAAGACACAGTTCGGTGACCTCTTTATGTATAGTACAACGATTTGATATTCTACAAAAACTTTGTGACTAACCCTCTTGTGGCATATCCCTCACACAATATGGTAAAAGAAAGAGACAAGAACTGTTGAGAAGGAATAATTATGAAACTTGGCTGCGTGAACGCACTGAAATCTGACTATACGTAGTAAATTGTTTATCGGGTGGGTTGGAGGATTTTAACATTTTTTATAAATTCTATGGCATAAATTTTGTGAAATATTTTTATATATATATCATGTTTTTCTTGTTGTTGTGTGAGTGCCGCGGATGGCATGAAATGCGCCCGGGCATAGCAGTGGAAGCTTAACCACCCTAAAAAAGCAAACAATGTTACTCTCTCCCTTTCGGCCCAAAAGCCACGAATTTTTATGACAGTGGTAAATGTTAACAAAATGTAATGTTTCTGAGGTTACGATATGTTCATTCGGCGTTTTATTTCTTCTGTGTCTCACACTATAGACTAATTAATTATTAAATAATTGTACCTTTGTAAATATACATCGACTAAACCCCCTTTAATGTGTATATAATGAAAAAACTATTAATTATATTTAATAACTAAATATATTATTATTAAAAAAAATAAAACAAATTATAATCTTGTTGACTACACTATGTCTGCTTTTTATTTTAAAATACCTGACTACTGCAACACGTGTCTGACTATAGCGACAAATATCCGACTACTGCAACAAATGAAGAAAAACCATTTTAACGGATTTGTTAATGCAAGATAATAAAATTTTTATCAGTATAATCCTAACAGAAAATCCAAACATTTTAGTGCAGTTTAATTAAATCAAACGATTTGAGTCAGTTCAGTTCAGATTTGAGTCACTTCACGCACTAATTATTAAGACTGGTTAAAATATAGACATGAAACATTTTTCTTAAATACTATTTAATGATTAGTAGGAAATTAATAATAAATCAAAAAACTGATATACATGATAATTTAAATGATTGAAAAAAGAAATTCAACCAATTTATACAAATAACGTATTATTAACTTGTAGCCTACCTAACCGGCAATGATAGATATATTTTGATATAAAAATTATATGTATATATCTGAAGTATTATCTCACATAGACTAATCCAAAATAATACAAGCAATTGTATACATACGTGTTAATTTGAAACAATGAAACAAAATTTTACTACGTTTCCAGCAGCTAGAAGAACTATGATCACGCATGGAACTCCTTTCTTCCTCGATTTATAGAATGAATAAAAAATGGAATAAAATGAATATGTCTAGAATAAACAAAAAAAACTGATTTAAAATTAAAAAGTATATTTATAAAAAGACAATAACGATAAATTTAAAAATGTATCAACAATCTTGAATTCTAACTCATTATTTGATACTAACAGGAATGGTGGTCGTCTGAGAACACGAAAATAATAGTTAAATGCGTAGCTAAATATTTTTTATTCAATTTTTCACATGTGCGTACTTTGAATTCGAATTACAACAAATCTGTTTTAACTTTTTTAAATATTTTTGGAAAAAACAAATTATTTGAAACGCACCTATCTTATAGACGCTTGCCTAGCTTTCTACTAAGTTTTTACTTCGACAACAAAATGTATTTCTAAATTAAAACACCTGCGCAGTAGAACTGCTCATTTCTTGCATCATTTTGGAATTGGTGCCTAATTATTATTAAAATTCATTGACAAACTTTTAAACAAACGTACTTTCATAATAGTTGTACAACAAACCAATGATATTGGACACTTTATCTGCATTGATTTAAAAATCACAATTACACATCATATAAAATAAATAAAAACTTGATTCACATTTGCGTTGTATATTTTAAATGTCTAAATGATTAATCCAGAAGATTTATATTGAATATCTTAATTTGAATTTGAAACGTATTTTTTATAAATCTTTTAATAATGTTGCTTTAACCAAAAATGTACTTTTCATGTGGGAGTCACCTCAAACAACAAGACCAACAAAATAGTATTGACCAGTCGTACTGTGTATTGACCTCACGGTATAATATTCCGGCGGTGATAAATCTGGATTTTATATTATGTTAAGCTGTAATTAACAATAAATAAATACAACATTTTAAGTTAATTGATTCATGCTCTCAATATTGTTTGCAAAGCATGGTTTTGTCATTAGTTTTTTTGCTATTTACATATATAAATAAAATTATTCTTAACGTTTCGAAATAATGTATACTGTCTCTATGATAAATAAAACAAAACTGATTTAAAAACGGATTGATATTTCATAAAGTGAAGATAAAATTGTCATATAAGGAAGAAAGTAAAATTTATTATTAAAAAGTATCGAATTAATTTAGACGGGCTAAATAGTGGATATTTTTTACATAGAAATTAATACATACCTTTATTGAATTTTTGAATAACCTAACTTATCAATCGTTAGTTTATTCGACCAATAAATCTATCATTACGGAAATAATATTTTTTTCGTATAAATAAATCTCATAGAATCACCGAAAAATAGGAATACAGGTGTATTATTATTGTGATATTATTTACAGAAAAAATGCTGTCTCAAATATTATTTACGGACAAAAAAATATAAGCATATTATGTATACAGGCAGGTTAGAATAATTTCAACCATTTAAAAATTCTTTCTTTTTAAACATGGATATATTCTTATAAATTTTCACGTTTGATACAGGTTTTAAAATGATATTCATATAAATTATTGATAAGCATCGATACCTAATAGAAGCATTAGCGAGAATTGTTTTAAAATAATAATTAATTGAATATCGGAGGATAGACTCTGCCAAGTAGAGACGATCGGAGTATGAAACTACGTCGCAGCATCCAAACATCTTGGCAGAAGAATGCCCCACCCAGTGACAGAATGCCGGACAACGCAGGGTCGAATTAGCCATGAATGTTATATATTTATGTTTATATATAAAATGCATTTTAAGAAAGTGTTGTCATACAATATATCCTCGTATTTTAAGTTTAATCTTCGAGCTTCCTCATAGCCCAGCTAATCAAATTTATCGATGTCTGATGCACAAAGATTACATAACCGAAATAAAAAATAAAATAATTAAAACTTATAGAATTATGTTTTATAAAAGTTGGTAGAGGAAAAAATGCACGCATATGTATTATATTTCAAGGTGAATAATCTAAACAGTAGGTATACAAGGAAATTTGTCACCAATAATAATTGTATGGTGACAAATTCCATCGAACCACATTTTAAAATCTGACAACTTTACTACCATACATCATTGAGAAACAAGATGGCGGATCAGACTGGCTAACGAACTCGGCCAAAACATATACAAGACCATTTTTTTAGAACTGTTCGATCGAAATCTGATAAGAGCTAAGAGAATTACATATGTATTAAGTGAAACACACAATACTTTAGGGGCACAATACTAAAAATATGAGTCAAAAATGTTCAAGCTGCTTGTGATTAATTTCAAGTATTTTGTTGATTCCAAGTTATATATTGTATACAACATATTACAGCTCATCCATCATACTTAAAGCTTTACACGATTTTATAAAAATCTCATACAGTAATATTTTCTGTAATGGAACAGCATTTGTACATACTCCTTGAACAATTTATATTCGTAATTTTGAAAAAATTGCATTGAAATATTTGTACCCATTATTATGAAAAAATGAGTTTATCAATTATTTCTCATCATATTGTATTAACTTAATATAATATGATGCAAATTGTAACAATTGTGAAAAATTTGAAACGTTATATTCAGCGTATTGTTACGACGTTTAACGATATTCCACTAGTGTTTATTTTGATAATAGAGTTAAGTCATTTCAGCCTTAAAAAATGTATTTCCTTATAAGCTATATGCAAAATTTATATGTTAAAATAAATTATAAATCTAGTAGACAAAACAAATTTTGAAACATTGTGTTGTGTCATATAAAACTATTTTTTAATCAATTTAAATATTTCGAAACAAAAGAAACATAACTTTGACCGGTTTCATAATAACGGCCACATTTCAGAAGTTGCATCACGACATCTTGCACATACTACATATTTTCTATCGAAATCTACCTAAAAATTGACAAGTATACAATACAATGAGCAGAAAATCTCTGAAGTGAGCTACTCCACCAAGATACAGCATTAAACATAAAATATTGCCAGTCATCTCGCAGTACATCCCGGATCATAAAATTAGTTGACCCACGATCCGCGCACAAAACGGACAATAACGCCCGGTCCGGCCCAGCATAAAGGTGTGCTGTAACAGCGGTATTGTTGTGCTGAGATTGTTGTTTCTACCTGAAGAGCGGAGCGAGCTTTACCACCCAACCTGTATGGGAGATGGGAGACCGCGTGCGGACACGCGCACACCTCACTCTGCGCATGCGTGTGTGTGTGGAGACTGATGTGTGACCTTTTATTGATATGCGTGCATTATTGCGTTAGAACGATGACAGAAATTTATACGCATTTGAGGCAGTTGACATAATACAGGCATCTATGAACATGTGCGGATTTGACACACAGCAACACCAATGCGACAGAACGATATACCAAGACGAAAGACTAACTGTAAAAATCTTTATAATACAATTAAGCCAAAATTACTATTGTAAGTCGTTTAATTTTTTTAATAGAGTGGGTATTCTTTTTATAGAACTCCATTGTTAATCAACACAATAAATCAAATACGATTTTTTTGGTTCCATACGTATTATTTATATTCTATGTTTTTTCCCAACATTAATGTATGATAATAACGACATCTAACTAAAGATACTTCCTTGATATTTCCAACATTGTCCATTTTAGCATTAAAGAAATGTATTGTTAATCAACTTATATGTAATACCAACTTTGTAACAAAATGAGTATATAAGCTCACCACACTGTTCTACGTTTTATCAGTTGATAATGGCGTAGACAGCCGAAACGATCGTCCAATTATTTGAACAAATTAAATATAGAACCAAAAAAATTATTGTGCTGATTGCTAGGTATTCTTATAAATCCATATTTTTATTTATTGGAATTAAAACAGAGTTACAAGAGCATTAAACATAGAAAAAGAAAATGGTGACAAATTACTTACATTTAACATGGACAAGAAAACAACACGAAAAAGCATAGCACGATATAAAAAAAGTTATGAACACGAAAACAAATACAAGGAAAATCGACGAATATTGTTAGCTAGGTTTTTAAATATTGGTATTGAAACAGAAAATATATGAATGTTTGTGAACAAATCATTGTAACCTCACATTCTCCCTATTGGAGAGCGTAATCCAGAATTGGTATTACTTGTAGGAATTGTATTTTTTCAATGAATTTAGACAGCTAACAAGGTATTTGCAGTCTTTAGTTTGGATTTCTCGTGAACTTCTTTTGAACTATTTCCAATTTATCAACTTATATATATGCCTGTCTCAACACAGAAGTGAGACGGGTACAGTCCAAACATAATACATATCTTTTATATAGTTTCTAACAAATAAATAATAAGGATTCCAAATACTGGATTCGTACACCATTTGTCGGTAAAGAGTGTATTTATTATATTTAAACTGAATATCTCGTCTATTCTCTATACAATCCTAAAGCCTTTGATCGATTTAAATTAAATTTTGCACAGATACGACCCCGCGCAAAACATTAACAAGATCAATCCACTCTCTGACCACCCCAGCCCCTCCCCTCTATATAAATGTGTTTTACATATATTGAATGCTATCCACTCCAAATTTTGCATAATATAATAATAATATTGGATAATTTGTATAGCGCCATTTTCGTATTTCGCCTCAAGGGCGTTTTACACATCAACTGTGTATAGTTACATTTCCATTGTTTTTAAAATTTACTCTTAAGGACCCTGCGCAAAACAAGCGCATCCTCTCATTCCCTTGGCTAAATCACTCCTCCGCACGATTTGTATATTATATAATATTATTTCAAACTTTTCATAGTTGCTCTTTAGAATACTGTAAAACACAGACACTGTGCCCCTTTCCCTGGCCACCCTACGCCCTTCTCCCGATCTAAATATCTTCCAAATTTTATAATTTAGTCACCTTACTACCCTGGATTTACCACCTTCCCCTTATCTGTACCAATTTTTTCATACATCTATTATTATCATTATTATTATTTACATAGATATATTATTATTATTTTGGGCCTGCATAAATCCAAAGGGCATTCCTTTCCTCCTAAAACATTATTGCAAATTATAACTAAATCTGTATACCACTACTATAATATAAAGTAGAAAAGTTAAACATATTGATGCATTATACAAGTTTATTATGACTGACTTGTAGTTCATGTCGTTAAAATTCCCAGAGATCGATAACAAAAAGTTGGAATGGAGCGATCGTTCAAGTTAGAAACATTTTCATAACCAAAGCGCTTTGGTTTATTACAAAAACGTTACGTAACATGTATCAATGATCCCTTGCGTTTTAATATGCATTTTTTTGTTACATATTTCTTCCTCATTAGTGTAGTATGTATGAATACTAAATACCCATAATAACTTTTCTGACGCACTTTACCCAGGAAGCCTCAAAAAACATATTCTGGGTTTAAAGAACATTGATATAATAATAAATATTTAATCATTTTAATATTTGGAGATATTCATACGTCAACTTCTAAAATATAAATAAATATAATCGTGGTTGACGACTGTAATCAAATAAGTAGTTATGAGTAAATAGCTGAATAAGTGCTGATTGGCGGGTATAAAAAGATCGAAGGTTCGATAAACATTTTTACATTGGAAAGTATTTTTTAATATAATGGACTCTCTATTATATTAAATATAAACAGTGGTTTAATTAAAATAATTCAACAACATGAATCTTTTAGACATATAAATCTGCAATTTCAATTATATAATTTTACTTAAAATCAGACATTTAATTAATTAAAAAAACGTTGACGAGCTTTAAACAAAATTAATGAAATCCGACACCATTGAAGAATAGCCACACTTTTACCTCTTTCAGTTATCAAAAAATATATACAGTGTAAATAAAAAGAATTTAAAATATACTATTTAATATAGCCGTGGATGAATTGAATGAATTATTTCATTTTATATACACGGTGTCACAAAAAATATATTCATACTTTGAAGTATCATAAATTCAATGTTTATTAAGCTAAATTTATAATTTAAATTTAAAGGAAGATTAATACGTTTTTTTTATTTATCACGCGTGTGTGACCTGATGGCCATTCTGGCCCAGGCAATGTTGATGATCAAATCAATGGAATTGCAAATGATTATATATCAATAGTTAATACCTACTTTTAATAAGCTGAGTATAATATTTTTTAATTCATTATGTACTAGTTATTTAATTGCGAAGAAACTTCACTGGTGTTATTTTTATATATTATGTTATTATCAGGTATTATTGTTACACTGTTCGTTTCTCTAATAATAATAAAAAAATTATAAATTTGTCCTTTTCACACCATAAAAAAATATCTTTGACGTGCCGTCATAAAAATAATCCAGTGGCACGAAGTCCGGATAATGCGGAGACATACTCTACTACTTTTTCGTCTAATCTATATATTCAATTGATTCCAATTCAAATGTGATCTCACATCGCAATGGTAGTGAGAAGGTACTGGGGCCTCATTTTCTAAAATGAAATGGACGCTCGGTTTTGAAATTCTGGAGTGTAAAGTGTAGAGATTTTTTGGGACATCATGTATTTATGAAATATATATGCAAATAAAAAATTGTTAATTTATTAAAAACAACACGTGGAAAGACGAAGAGGAAGAGGAAGATCTCCCACCCGTTGGACCGACCTAGCGAAATTGGCAACATAGTGATGCCGAGAAAGTGGGGGAGCATCGTTTAGAGGGAGACAGTTCATGGAGACTGCGATCATCAGTCATAAGCGACCGACGTGGGTAATAATAAATTAAAAACAATATACAGTTATTGTTTATTGCTATTGATTTATACCCAAATCATTATTTTATTTTATTATGTTGTAATAAAATAAGTGGATAACAAGCTACGTATCTAGGAAGCCTTTTTAAGTCCGACATAAAAATTATTAAAATATCCCGTTATCAATTTATTATTAATAATAATAATAATAAGTGTTTATTCCAGCGTGATCAGGTTTTTATAACCCGATTCGCCATAAAGATAATACATATTATGTTATACATTAAAAGTTACGAAATAAATATAATGCTATGAAAAATAAAAAGAAAAAGGAAACCAAGGAAAATAAAAAGTAAAAACTTCACACAAAATATAAATATTGCATATATAACTACTTCAGTCACGGCCATTGGTGTACATGTAGCTATTCTGTAGGCGTTGCCATTCTCTGGTCAGGGAACCAGCTTTCCATGAAAGTGCCGCTTGCACTAGAGAGTTGGTGCTGAGCTCCAGCCGCAGCTTTACGCCCGCAACTCGATGTCTCAGAAGCGGAACGAATCGGCCATTGATAAACATTGTAGATGCGCTACAATAACGTGCCAATCCAAACAGTATTCTATATGAATTGTTGTACTGAATTCGGAGACGGTTATACGTTACTTACTTGTAATTCGACCAGAGCTCGCAGATATACATGCTGATGAAGAACGATTTAAACAGGATGCTTTTCACCTTCATTTTCTGCTTTCTCAAAAATTATATTTATGGAAAGGTATCATTGATGTTTCAATAACAATGATACCTTTATAATAGTTCACATATTATTATGTATCGCAACCTTTAAGATCAAAATTATCATTGTTCATCCAGATAACATTAACAATTTTTCACCAGGTAATTAAACATATGCGTTTTATACAATGGTCGATCATCCAGTTTCCAAGTCCAATTTTCACAATAGTTTGGCTTGGTTTAAACACAATTATAATATTAATGTGACACATTTTCGCATTCACATTTCTATTTCAAAATATCTATAATTCTAGTTGGTAAAAATAAGAATAATTTTTGAAGAATTGTAAGAAAACTACACACAGTTTATTTATATATTTCAATTTAATTTATAAATTTTATACGCTAAATGAATGTAATTATAAAAAAAAACAGATTAAAAAAAGCAATTATAACAGTATTAGGACCAGTAAATTTAGGATGCTTCGATTTAGTAATTAAAGTCTCATGACTTAAAATAAATATTTACATTTTGTTTTATTTCTGTACTGTTCTGTACTGTAATAGCGTAATCTATAATTTTGAATAAATGTTGTTTAATTATTTCATTTTACGAAGTAGATAAGTAAATATCCCAGACATACGATAGCGTCTAGGATAGGAGAGATAATATTAACTAAATATTGTTTAAAAAAATACATTTAAATATATCTTCTTATTCTAAATACGAAAAACATTAAATAAAATAATAAAACGATTGCAAACCCATAAAGAGTAAGAATAAATTAATCTTAAATATTACACTGATGACCTATTGTTGAGTATGTTATTATGTCAAATATCAAGCAAATAGGCATTTACCTGTCGTAAATCGCGATACTCAAATAACATCAAACAATTTATTTGGCAAGACAAGTAGCTATGCGCAAGATACAGGAAGCTGTATAAAAAAAAAGTGTAAGGAAGCTGTCTACATTCAACACTGGATACAGATTGGCAAAAGAAATAAATTTAAAAATTGATAATCAAATGACCAGGAACGCTGATTTCAGGATGGTTAAAAGTCTACATCTCGTGTATTCACTTTTACGATGCAAGATTGCAAATGATTTTAAAGCGCAATCTGGAAGTCCAATTTTCGACCACTTTATGAAGCAACTGGGGTCGTATATCGGCAATTACTCGACGAATGTTGGCTACCAAGACGACTATCGTCTCTGGTTTAACGACGAAAACTAGCGACTTCACATATCCCAACAGAAAATAATCCAAAGGTGTTAAATTACACGATCTTGGAGGCCAATTCATAGAGCCATTACGCGAAATTATGCGCTCATCGAATGTTTCCTTCAATAAATTGATTGTGGCGCGCGCTGTATTGAAACCACAGCTCTTCCATATTATTGTATTCATGGATATATTGCTGTGCATGATGGCGAATCGACTCATTTGGGTTCTCCTCAATACTACGCTCCACTGCAGCATCTTCTGTACGATGTCTCTGCGGATGCGTATCTTTAATTAAAGTATGCATAGTGTGAAAACGATCCATGGTTATATGAACGTAACGCATGGTAAGTTTTGCGAACTGAACCATGATTTTCGAAATAAATTTTCATAATTTGCGTAATTTGCATAATTTGTTCTGGCGTAAGTCTATTTATGGTGAAATAGCAAACCAAACTAAGCACAAAGCAGCTGCCATCTGTCAACTTGGTTGTAGATGCCATTGGCAAATGATTTTAACGTAACTAAATATATTTTAAATTATGTGTCTGAAATTTATCACCAAAAAGATATATTATTGTTATATACAAGTTTTAGTTTTATAAACTCGATTGTTTATATTGTTAAAATAGTCGGTACAATACATATATATAATACATATATATAAAATGCATATATATAAATTTCAGCTCGTGGTAGATTCACACAAAGATATAATAATAATATTAACATATTAACATAACATTAAACCCAGAATCAAATTGAAATTTCTGACAGATAAATAGTGTAGAGACTGTTAAAAAATGTACCTTCAGAATACAATGGTTCGTATTCGTGAAACATGGGTCCATGATATTTTATCATATTTTTATTTCAAATATACAGTATGTATAGTCCTTAATAATTTAAATTATTAATTTATTATGGGCACAGAACACTACACTTTTGACGATATTATTTAGTACCTATACGAAAAATTTATGAAACATTTGTTGCTGACAGGCTTTTGTTTCATTTCAGGTGCAATAAATTTACTGTTTACATTGTTCCTGGTGTCATGGCAATGAAAGTTATCAGCAACAGTAGTTACAATGTTAGTATTGGAATAGTATTTAATATTTTTCAAATTGTAATATATTACTTCAATGAAACTGCCAGTTTTCTACATAAACATCAGTTAAAAAATATCTTCAGGGAACACCAGCGCTGCGGTGATGAGTTAGACTTCCAGATGCCGCATTTAATAATACATTTAAATAAATCCCTCTCATTCAGCGAGTACAGGGTGTGTTAGAATAAACTCGGGGCAATGTTACGTTTGTCAAGTCAGCGAGTAACGTGTGGCCAAGAGATACAGCCTCCGCACAATAGGCAGAACGAATCAGATGGCCCCAGACCCAAATGAGCCTTGATTTATCCATTTTAAATTAAGCCGCATAGAACTCAATCCGTACAGTCATTAACTTTATTTTATGTTCTTTTTTAGTTGTACATTTTTTACAATAACACAAATGGTCATATTTTTTTTCCTACTGCAAGCAGGGGTGGAATGGACTTTATAAATTATATGTTTAAGACTCAGAAACATCTTATCACTTGCAAATCTGAAAATGATATATTACGCGTTTGTACAGTCACATTTGCAATACGATATTATTGGATGGGGAGGAGCATATAAAATTCAATATCACAATTAGAAATCACTAAAAAAATTATAATAAAAACTTTTCTAAAAAAAAAGACTATCCAAGTATATAACTTTACATAGATATCAAAGTACCAAAAATAATAGACATATACAAAAAAAATTCAATAATCCAAATTTTCAAAATTAAAAATCAATAAAATATTAGAAGCGAATTCCGATCTACAAGATCTAGAGACCAAATTTATATTCCAAAACTAAAATATACCGCAACCCAAAATCACTATATTTATTAAGGCATCAAATTTTTTAACAATCTCCACATCACAATTAGAAAAATTACAGACTACCATAAATTTATATCTGAAATAAAAAAAAATGTACACAGGCTAACTAAAACATAAATTCTCGTATATACTCCTCCTCTATACACGAGTCTTACTCTCATAGAGAAGAAATAAATGTTAAAAAAATTATATATCCTACAGATTATTTTATTTATATTTCCTAATGTTAAAATAAAAAAATAAAAAAAATATTTTTAAAGAGAACACATTATTATTGTGAAGTTGCAGTTTTTCAGAACACTTATATGCAGTAGCTCTTGTAAATTGATACACCTTTGAGTAATGTACACTAGGATTCGCCATAATTAAATCAATTCATTTTTATGAAATTTGAATAAACTTTAAAATAACATATATTTTTAAAAATAACACATTATTATTGTAATGTTGTAGTTTTTCAGAATATAATTCTGTGGTATTTTTAATACAAATTAAATTAATCAACTTGAAAGATATACAGGAAAAAATAATTTACCAATAATACTTATTTTATCCTACCGGGAGAAGAAAGAATCGTTGTTTCTAAACCAATTGCCTTTAAAAAATTTAATTCAAATGGAAGATAATTTATACTACTTATTAAAAATATGATCAACCAATTAATTATTGGCATCTAAGTAAGCTAAAAACACTAAAATTTAATCAGAACGCGTCAGACTTAAGACTTAATCATTTTAATTTATCCTATACTATTGCGAGATTAAAATAATAATTAATAGCATTAATCACCTATTATGCAAATAACTTCACTGTTCTAATTGCACAATATACTGATTTTACTCTAGTATTATACCGATTTTTCATATACAAGATTTTATGAAACATAAAATTATCATATTAAAAAACAAACTTTTGCTATTGAGTCACTTTTGTATTCATGTTTCGATATGTAAAAACGCTACGAAAGACTTAAATTTAATGTTACTTAAATTTTTGAAGTGTACTTAATAAAATAAACAAATGTTGGTAAAGCGAAATAACTGATTCCAAAATCAACCGTCATTTGAATGATTTTTTGTATATTTGAGGCCCTATTTCACCAATAACAGCTCGAAGTGAACCTGAAGTACTTGAATTGTTTCTTGAACATTAGACATACTACAGCGAATACCTTATTTTTCACATAACCTAAAAGAAAAAGATTCAGAGGCGTTAAATCGCACGATCTGGGCAGTCAATTGATATCTCTCAAACGAGAAATTACACATAGAAGAAATATATGATAATATAACTCGATTGTTTTCCGAATTGTGTGGAGCGTATAAAATGAAAATTTTTTTTCCACGAAATTTTCACTATTTTCATAGTAAATATTCACAATTTTAATGTACCGCTTAATCGTGTATCAACTCATTTTGGTGAATGGCATAGTTTTCATATGAACGATGTCATATATGATGTTTCTATATTTGAAATATATAAAAAATAGAGCGATATATAAATTAACGATATAGTTTGAATCAACCTTTATATAAAAGTTCTTATATCTTCATACTTATGTGTGAAGATAAGCATTTTGTCAAATCCTTTTACCACCACAGAAAATCATGTACCTATATATGTACAAGTATATAAAAACGCAACTCACGTATATTCATAAAATGTCTAATGTCATTTTGATATCACAAAATGATCTTCCAAAATATTTAAAATGTATATATTATTAAAGCGCAGCTAAACTTTACTTGACTTTTTGTAGTGTAACATTTCTTAATAAACCATGTGATTTAACCATAAGTACCTTTTACTTTTTCATTACTTTATCCGATTACTTAATTCGTGTATATTTGAACCATGCTTAACATTAATCGTTTGAACACCTTGATATTTGAGTTATCGGAGGCAGTTCATCATGCAGTATCACACGTGACATTTTGATATTTATTACACATCTACACCAAGGCATTTACTCTCCCTTACGATTTATTGTTATAAATATTTTTTCGATTCTTGAATTTAAAATGATCTACTAAGTTGTAAACGGTTGCATTAGAACATGAATACCAACCCTAATACCCCACAATACATAGAATTTATATACATAAAATTTACAATTATATCCGGGTATTATTTAAACCGATACAATCCTGTTCATCGACTCTCGACAACAGCGAAAGAATCACACAACTCCCGAATTGAAAAGCAACAATGGATAATAGATCATTACAAAATAATCGCCCTAATGAAAGGATTCCAGCCGAATGTTTACATTGTCCGACCGCGCACTACGGAGGTGGCCTACCGGCTTAAGGTAGTTTATACCAATATTCCATAAGAACTCCAACATCGTACCCTCTTGAAATACACACTCAATATTTTGAATTACGATTTACAAGGTATACCATAAAGCTGCTGTAGTAACTATAAAAGTATTCACTTTGAATGGGACTCTTTGCATGAGAGTCTGTACAACAGTAAGGTAGTTTAATCGCTTTCGAAAATTGAAAAATATAAAAACAAAAATAAATTCGTGAAAAAATATATACATAGAGGGTGTCCAGCGGTAAAATTTCAAGATTAAATTGTAATTGCTCGTAGACCACCAGAGTGTGGTAAGTGGGAGGGATATTGTTCGACGCGCGTGATTTGCGGATTAGCCAGTCGCAATGAGTCACTGGTCGGGAGCGCATCGTGCGTTCATGGTTGAACAATATTTAAAGTGCGGTGATTCATTGGTTCGTGAACGTCGCGCTTATTGTACTCACTTTAATATTCAATAATAATATTTAATAAGTGATGGGCCGAGCACGCAACTCATGCGGTACTATGTTCAAAAGTACATACAAGAAGGGACAATGGTTAACCAAACTCCTTCGAGATCATCAATGTCAGCAGCGACGCCAGAACATGTGGCTCAAGTTCGACATTAGATTATGCCCAATTAGCGTAAATCGATAAGGAAGATTGCAGCATGTACTGGAATAAAAAATCAACAGTGCACGTTATTTGAAAAAGAAACTACAGTTTCACCCATGTAAACTGCAAATCGTGCAGTTTTTCAACAAAAATTACTATTCTTTACATGAAACTTTAGCGAGAACGATGCTGGAACGTTTTGGAACAGCACGAATGCTTGAAAACATATTTTTTACTAACGAAGCACATTTTCATATCGATGGCTATGTTAATAAACAAAACATGATATACCGGTACCCCGAAAATCCAAGGGAACGCCATCAAAAACGTTTGCATTGTCCAAAAACGATAGTGTGGTGTTGAATTTCTGCCCGAAGGATAATTGACCCATATTTTTTTAACCAGCAAGAGACAGTCACTTCTGACGTGTATTGCCGAATAATCGACGAGTTTTTGGTACCACAACTGCAGCTTTTTCTTGGGTTCAACAACAGAACAAAATTTAAGCAAAACGGGGCCACTCTACACATAGCTAGAGTTTCAATGGTGAAGCTGAGTGGAATTTTTCCCAATAAATTAATCAGCAAGTACAGAGACATACCCTGGGCACTTCGGTCACCGGACCTTACACCGTGCGATTTCTTTTGTGGGGATACCTTAAGTCGAGAGTTTACAGCAACAATACTTGAAAAATTCAGGCCCTATAAGAAAATATCCTCTTGAAGTTACTGCCATTAAACCAACGCTTTGCTCTCGCATGTTCGCAAATTTAAGAGTCCGATTTCAAGAGTGTCTTGAGAGAAATGGACGGTATTTGATGATATTGTTGATAAAACGTAAAATCCGCATCGTTAAACTCCATTTTGTATAATTAAAATATGAGAATAACATTGTAGTTTTTTTTTATTGAATATTAAACTTGTAAATTTTCCGCTGGACACCCTTTATATTGAGTAATAAATCTTTTTTATTTGATTTATTTAAAATACGCATAGATTTATCACGTTTTTAAGGGAAATCGTATTTATCAAAATCATTAATTGACTATATCATTATGTTATACATCATAATCATCAATCCACTCCTGGATGAAAGCCACGTGATGTCACTTTCTTCAATTCTCCGCCAATATTAGCCGTATCACTCCCACTACTCCGTTTTTTATTATTTTGTCTTCATTCATTTATTAGAAATTCCGTCTACCCAACAAGACTTTGGAGAATATGAAATATACGCTTTCTTTAATGGTAGATTAGCATGGTGGTGAATTCCATGGTAAGTTGGTCATATGGAACGGATGAATAAGGAGAGAATAGTAAGAAAAATATATGATGCAAGTGTTAATGGCGCTATAAATAGAAAACGTCCGCGGAAGACTTGGCATGACCAGGTAGGTAAACCAGATTTCCTCAATAATCGACGAGCCTGTATAAGTAGATGTATTAATGTGGATTAAGCGAAAATTGTGTGTCAGAACAGAAGACTGTGGCGCTCTATCCTCTCTATCTACCTCCGCGAGGAAACGGCGTGATGGTAAGTTTATTAGTCTATCCGTACATTCTTATGAATTCGTGTTTAGGAGTTTTTAGTATTTTCTTAATTATTTTCTCTCCGTGTCTTTTCTTCTTCTTCTTTTATCAAATGGGCAATCCACCCTTCAAGAGTAATTTGTACCACTAATCAAGTTAAAACATTATTTTATATAAAAAAGTACAATAATATTATAGAATAGGAAATATTATATTACAAGTCAATACCATTGTCGTTCAAAAAATTTGCTATTATAGTTTAGATGTGGCGAGTTAAGGGAAAAAGTATGACACAAGCTAATCGGGAGTTGAAAATTAGCATTGATGAGATTACTGTAAAAAAAACCTGTGATCCACAATGGACATGGTCAAGGGTTCTCTCTCGGTACCACACTCACACATTGGGGAATCTATTAAGTTCAATCTGAACAAATGTGAGGCTTTCTGGCAATGCCCAATTCTCATTCTAGAGATATTTGATATTGTTATTTTGGAGACTTTCCTTTTGGAGATCCATGTCCTCACTCATAGATATCCAAACCAGTACAATGACGTTTTCTTAATCTTGTCGACAAAGCCGCAATCACTTTACATACGCTCTTTTCATTAAATTCTTCTCTCATTCACATTTGGTTAATTTTTTGCCAATATCACATATTTCCATTTTTTAAACCCTTATTTGTGTAGTATCAGAACTTCTATTAATGAAAATATTTAAATAACGGGCATTATGTGTAATTGAAAAAATAATGAAATAAAAATACACGAGTATCAAATTTTCAGAAAATCTGCTTAGGTAGAAATAGTACAAAAAATATATTATTTAGTACATGACATGAGCAATAAATGTTAGTTGATCACATAGTGTCAAATAGGTAGAAATCGCTATGTTCACAAAATTCAATTCCCTTTACAAGAATTTTTTTCAGGACAAGATATAAATAAAATGAGGAAGAAACAAAAGCATTTAATAATTCTGATTTTTTATACTCGTCATTAAAACCAATTCTTACTTCAATTGAATCCTTTTTATCCTAGATATGCATATCATTATACAGATGGTGTTTATGGTGAGCTGTTTTGAGAAGCTGTCGGTGCAGTTGAATGCGCCAAGCAGGGCCAAGCTACACTAGAATAATTCAACGCACACCTCTAAACATTATAAAAACATAAAGTAATAAAAAATATATTTTGCAGTTTATTTGTTTGTTACGTTTATCTACGCATAAGTATCTTTGACACTTTTTTTTTAACGTGTAATATTCTGTTGGATTAGGTCATTACAATTTCGTTTGAGTGCAACGAGTCGCACCTACCATATTTGTTCTCATTATATTTATGTGGTAGTTTTATTGTGTAATATTTAGCAAAAACTATATTAACGAAATATTTTCTTCTTGGGATAATAGAATTTTTATGATGATAAAAATAATAGTTAGCATAAAATGTTGCAATCATTACTTTAAGAGTCTTGTTTCATTTAACTGTTATTATCAATAACCGTACCTAATTAGCCAGAGGTTTACATTATAAGAAGAAAAAAAATATATATTAAATATATACCTAAAGAAAATTCAAAATTCCATCTAAGAGATTGTTAAAACCTCATAGAAAGAAGAGTAATATTTAACTTCGCGTTTTATGTACGTACATTTAATTACACAGATATATTACAAAACATATTTTTAACCTTATCGATTATTTCATCCAATTAAATTGACTCACTCATTTTGTGATTTAATTGAACCCTTGAACAATTAAATTAGCCTTACCTTAACATCGACTAATATTTGCAGGTACTTAAGAGGCTATATTACCATGGTGATGTTTTTGTTAGCCAGATAATTTTCTATTATTCTTTATATTATGACGTATATGTTCAATTCAAAACCTATTTAATCTTTTTACCTGTCTAAATACTCTATTTCCCAAACTTTACTGTTGTAACTTTTGAGGTATAATGGCACGTATTGCTGTACCGAAACGTCGGCTTGGATTTCGTTAAATCCATTTACAATAACGTAATCTAATCTAGAATAGATATTAGTTCCATACACCGAAGAATCAAAGATCCATAGAATTAATGTAAACTCATGTTATATTAAATAAAAATTATGTTTTTTACGAAAATGTGGGTTTTTATTATTCATTTATATCAGAAGTTATACACTAGATTTGACTTTTTTTAAACTATTACTTAGACTAATTTAAAACTAATAAACTGAATCTTATTTACACTAATTTAAAACTAATACACTAAATCTTATTTGCTATAATTAAGAAAATACAAACATTATAAGAATGACCGCGACCATTAAATACATTTTCCGCGTGCCGCGAAATTGCCTTATTATAAAAAACTCTCGCATATAGGTAAAATATATGTTCTTATAATCTTGAAGCCAAGATTACGGAGACAAATTTACATTGAAACAAATGAACAAAATGTAAAAAATTAATAGAGTTCTAAACCATTCAATTTGCAAGACATGTTACCGATTCTTGACGTTTTTAATATATATTGTGTTACACGCTTTGAGGCTTCATCTACTATTGAAAATTAAGTTTTATATCAAAAACATAATAATATCTTACTAAATAATATTTGTATCGATCTAATTAATGTGTATTTTTTAATTTTTTTTATCGGCAATATGAGATAACATAATAAATTAACGAGTGGTCAGATACGTAAGACGAGTGTGGATTGTTCATGAAATTGTAGACCTGACATGATTAAATACACGATACTTACCTATATGAATAACAATTATTTAGAAATATTACATTCATGACATAGATTGGCATCAGGGGCATGCAGTGCATACAAACAAAAAAGCTGTGCATTACTAAAAATTCTGGGAAACAAATATAATATGTCAAACCACAAAGTAATTACTTTCTACGAAAAAATATATACGTACATATAAATTAAATAATTGGATTAACATAAACGAAAACATTATTTTACAATTAGCGCCATATTTTTACCAGTAGAGACTTCAATTGCTTAGTTAACTCACCGCTGCACCCATGGCACTCTTTTGTATTCCCCGCTTCGAGCTATTTACATTACTCTAGTCTGTCTTTAAGCTAGTGAATTACACGAGTCATATAATTGGTTATTTACTGAATTGAACATTTCTTTCGGTTGATCCGTTCTGTATGGAGTCGTTACCTATGCTGGTTTTTAACAGAATAACATTAGAAAGGCTTACAACTGCGTGCAAATCATTGAAGTGTCTACTTACTCTTTTACTAATTCGCAAATTTTACTATCTTACTGTTTTTAAAGTGTTAATTTCATGATTGTTCTTTAAATTTGGTACTTGGATTGGTTTTTGATTTGGGAAAAACAAAAATCAATTGGCAGAACTATTTCCTATGTTAAAGTAGAAATAATTATTTCCTTTAGTTATTAATTACAAACAATAAAATAATCATGTTCAGTCATAGAAAGTGTTCTTAAAAACGTCCATACATTTTTTATATTGGTAAGAAGGTATTATTTTACGTTAAAACTTAAACTTTAAAAACTTTATTAATTGTAATCTAAAATTACAAATATACATGGCAGGGTCATATAAATGACGAATTTATTTTGTCTAAAGACATTGGTTAAACGAAAATACATATATTGTATTACATATATTATGTATGATTCTATAATGTAATTGGTAATAACATAACCTAAATCTATACCTACTACACGCCACTGATTGGCATAGATGAGTTCATTTTGTAGATTTTAATGTTTTTTTTCCGTTTTCCAATCCCATTAAAGATGATTTTGTAATTTGGATTGTCAGCATAATATGGCAATCACCATCTACTTAAGCATACTGAGTTAACAGTCATATGTCAAATAATCCACAATATATATCCTGCTTAAATTAGGCATTAGCGGAATATAATAAAAAAGCTTTGGATAAACACGCATTAACATACTTGAGCAAAGCGAAATTGATTTTCAGAAAGCTTATAAATAGTTATAATTACACAAAGTAGAGTCCTGAATGTAGTAAAAATTAAATAAATTCACATTTATTCCGAAGTTAAGAACGAATAGCCATAGCTTTTCACTATTAAATATTTAAATTTGTTTTGAAGTTTTTAAGCCTACGTGTAACCAGCTTCTGTGCGTGAATCGTTCGATAAATCCAATATATATTGGAAAACGAAAGATTGATAAAAAACTTATTATTGCTAAGAAACAGTAGTCGCCATTAATTATAATAATGACCCGAAGATATTTAAAATATTATCTAAAACAGTATAATATAATAATTATGTCTGATTTAGATATGTTGTGATACCCTTTTGATTTTCTAAAATAAATTTATAGATGGATGTTAAAGGTTAAGCACACAAAGCGTGGGTGAGTACCTTCTATAAAATTGATAATGCATTGAGCAAAAATAATATAAATGAACTATAAATTCGATATATTTTGGAAACATTGAAGATACTGAATTTTTTTTTTTTATATAGTATATTTATGCTTTGAAGACTATCAACAGTCGTTCATGTTAATGGAACCCAACTTGAATAAGTCAATAATTATGTCTACCAAATATTAACAAATTTGCATGCTCATATACGGCTGTGAAACATGAAATAGTAACGAGTAACGCAAAGTATATAAGCAAAGTTTGGCATCACACCAAGTTACAGGTAAAGAAACATGTGTATTAGACCAGATAAGAGAAATTAAATAATTAAATACGCCAAGAAAATTAAATGTCAATGGGCAGGCCACATCGCCCGGGGAACAGATACTCGTTAGACAAATGCAAATGCAGTGGTACGAAGAATCAAGGGACCGAGAGGTCGCCCATTGAACTGACAGAGAACTAACTAATAATAATTATTATTATTTATTTATTTATTTATTATTTGTTATATTGTATTATATTATAATCAGACAAACATTTCAGACAAGTAAGAAATATATTTGGGTATTCTTCCGGTATTGTAGTAAACAAAGTGCAATGATCAACGTACAAATATATATATAAAAGAGTTAAACAAGATGTCATTAGATTAGATACATACTTTATAAAATTTTACGTAAATGCATTGTTCAATGTATAAGATATAATATATATGTAAGGAGTAAAGCAAGATGCAATTAAATAACATATAATTACAACCTAAAACTCAAAGTAAGTCCAATGTTCAGTGTATAAAAAATAAAACAAAACAAACAAACAACAATTTAGACAACTAACTTACCATCACGCCATTTTCCGCAGGGGTAGGCAGAGAGGATAGAGCGCCTAACTCTCATGTTATTAAGGCTTCTAACAGGACCATCCTCCGGTATCTCATTTTTGGTGACATTAACACTTGCCTCATATATCTTCCTTACTATTCTCTGCTCATTCAACCGATACATATGACCAAACCACCTTTCGTGATCCTTTCTTAATATTACTCACTATACTACGATCAACTCATTGACAAAGAATAGTTAATAATATGTATACTTCAGGCATTGACTTTTTTATACTAATATATTTAATCATAAATAGTATTGTAAATAATGGTTCAAGGCGCCTATTGATCTCTTTAACATAATAATATATATATGTCTTACAGAGATGAATCTATTATTTTTCATGAGAAGTATGGAATTCTTGGGCATTACAGGGCTTACAACCTGTCATCGGCTGGCTTAAGTTATCACTTTACACAATGTAACGTTCACCTATTTACCCATGCTACCACATCTATCCAATTTTTGGAAGTTGTATATATGATACCATGATAGAATATTTCATTTATTTATTACCAACTATATTGTAAAAATATACTAGTCTAAATACGAAGTTAAAATTAAAAAATACTACATTTTCAGACATATTCTAGTATAAATTAATAATTCCGATGAACTTCATATACACACATAAAGGATATTGCTCCTACTTCAAAAATAAGTCTCAGCTTCAGCGACATTTATACTGCTACATGGGAATGAATATCAAATTTTCAAAAAAATCAATAGATGGCGACAGTATAGTTGGTAATAAATAAGTGAAATGTTCCATCATGATATCATGTATACAACTTCAAAAAATTTGATAGATGTGGTAGCATGGGTAAATAGGTGAACGTTACATTGTGTAAAATGATCACTTAAGCCAGCCGATGACAGGTCGTAAGCTCTGTAATGCCCAAGACTTTCATATTTCTCATGTAAAAATAATACCTTCGTATCTGTGAGACATCTATATCTTGATGACAATCCCCCAGGGGGAAAAACTCAGTAATTAGTTCCTACAAAGATTTGGACATACTTAAAATATTATAATAATATAAATAAAATAATTTTGTATTAATACTCTTAAATAATGTTTTCTATTCGCCATAAATTTAAATTAACTTAGTGAAATGTTTATCATTTTAAAAATTTATTCCAAGGTCTTTAGCAAAATTAAATCATAAGTATAATATGAAGAACATTTTAGATTACCTGAACCTGAATTCACGAAGCTACGATTGTGCCGAGCATTTATCACCTCTATTTCTTGTTATTATGGTCTTGTAATATAATTTTCTCTACATTAAGGGATTATATTACCGAAACAAAAATACAATACCAGTATTTTGTGAAATAAATTATATATTTATCTCAGAATATCCTGACACAATTATAGTCCTGTTCATCACACATCCATCAAAATATTCAGATATAGAACGTAATCATCATCATCATCATCAGCCATGTTTACTGCTGGATGAAGTGTCTCCCACTTTTCTATCGTCATTCTCTGTTAAGTCCAGCGGGTTTTAGCGCGACACGCGATACCACTAGATAACTGCGTTGTAACATAATACATATGGATGCAAAAACATAATTTGAAACAAAAAATAAATTTTCAATATTATCGTATAAAAATATTATATAAATTTAACATTATTCAAATTACGAATGCCGATAGATCTTTTAGTTCATAACTTTGTTTAAAAATTAATATCTTATGAAATAAAGTTCTCCCGTTAGAGAAAGTTCCTTGGGATTCGACGCTTGGTGAAGGGATAATTCGAAGGTATTAATATGCCAATTCCAAATATCACATTTCTCTCTGACCTCGGTGTCAATCCTGAAGTTGGGTATCCCAGTTACATAAACATGGCTACATTGTCTCTTTGCTCAAAAAATTTGCATATTGTAAATTGCATACCTTTAAGTGCAGCCAAAAATATAAAAACATATCTTTTTTTTTTTCAAGAATTTAACTGAAACATTGAATTCCGGTATTTCGATTCTGCAAAATAGCACTAAATACCGGTATGTCTGTATAAGGGAATCCGGTATTTCAATCTTTTCAAGTACCACGTGATGCTGGAAGTCTCTTTCTACACTGGCCACAAGAATCAGATTTATTTCGTTTGTGTGAAAATATTTTTTTTCTAGGTCAAATATTAATGGAGCTACGAAAACTTTGACTTTAAAAAAATTATAATAGCCGCTGCTTTGAAAGAAGATGACAGATCAGGCTAGTTAATGAACTTAGTTGTGATATGTTCTTAGTATTCAAGTCAATTTTTCATAAAATTTAAATTAAAAGTCATATAATTTAATACACTACGTTATCGTATCCTTTATACTGTATATCCCTTATATATATATATATTATTATTATATGATCTACAATAAAAAATCTAATTAATTTATTCATCAATCAAAATAGTGTATATAAGGATCGATGATTAATGTCGATTAACTTGAACCGACTTCATAGATTCTCCAATGTGTGAGTGTGGTATCGAGGAGAAAATCCTTGACAATATCTTTTTTGCTTGTCCATTACGGATCACGGGTTTGTTTTACAGTAATCTCATCAATGGTAATTTTCAACTCCCGGTTAATTTGTGTCATCATCTTTTCCTTAACTTGCCATATTCAATTTGTATAATATTTTTTTGAACGACAATGGTATTATATTGTAATAAAATATTTCCTATTCTATAATATTATTGTACTTTTTTCTATTAAACATAGTTTTAACTTGATTAATGGCACAAATTACTCTTGAAGTGTGGAATGCCTATTTAAAAGAAGATCATGAACCGAAATTTAAGTTAGGTTCTTTTAATTAAGGTAATTTGCAATTTGGTTATGGTAGTAGATGGTAACTTCGCTCGCAGAATTTTTCATAGTTGAAATATGGCTGTTGACGCAAGACAACTACCTACTCCTTGTGCATTTGTCCTTCTTATAAACCTTAATATACCTGCCCCACTCTGGCCAACCAATGAATTAGGGATTTCGCCGACGAGGGGACAGATTGCCTACTGACACCGAACTGTCAAGATCTGTGTTCTTTTACTACCGTTTTCGCCGTGCGTGACGCTGGGACCACGAAGAAGCAGTGTTCTCAATAGCTCCAGAAGTGTAGTGATCTCTCAGTTCTTCACAACAAATGTGTTAGTTAACTGTAGATGAAAACGACGTCCAACCCAGGATTTTAGAGCAAGGTAGGCCAGATCCAGCTGCCATTATTTTCCTTCATAAATCCATTCCGGGTTGCATCAACTGATCAATATCACAATCGATACAGATTAGGGGATCTTATCCCACCAGTGGCAATGTCTAAATTTGGCGGATTTCTACGGTTTTCTAGATATAATGACCGTCCTATTTCTTATGATTTATTCCAATGTAGAAAGCTCAAGCGGCTTCCAGAATTTAGGGTACCCGTATTCCGTAATTACGCTTTTAAAAATCATTCAGAATTTCCTTTTATGGCCACACATGTAAGCAGATACTACAATTTTATTTATGCACATAAATGTCGTGTATATTTTAATACCTCTGTTTATTGTTCACAAAACATATTGCCCAATCATTGGGAAAAGCAAATATGAATGTAAGCAGCATCTCTTGTCTACTGCATAGGCAATTAACACTGGCGCCAGAATCGGTATATATCCTAAATATTGCCTTAATTTGAATATTCCGAAAGCCAATTATACGCTGCACGGAGAACTGAGCCTTTTGCCCATGTATTGATGCACGCAAATACCGCGCTGTCGACTTCTCTTACGTCTCGGCTTTAGTATGTTCTTCAAATGTGCTCACCGTCATACGCCCACGAAACTGTTCATATGTATATAAATATATATTCTTTAATAATATTATAAATTGGAAAGAGACTTGTTTTCTACAACAACAGTACTAAATATAAATGTGTAACTGAATAATATAATATTTGAAAGATTTGTTAATTTACAGTATTAACTGTCTTTGGATATAATTTTTTATAAAATGTATATTTATAACTTAAAAAATCAAAAATGTTAATAGTTCTCCGATATATTTATACACATTTAATCTTTTGTCAATATTTTCAGGTTTTTAAAACACATTTCCAAAATATTCATTAATCATTAATCTTGGAGAATATAGGCATTTCGCTTCGCGGTCCACGAGATACTCAGCATCCGACTCCAGTACCACATCTAGCATGATCCTTTTCTTATATACAATATCCATATTTCTATTTCATACAGTGCTATAAATAATGCCAAAGATTTCACCAGATAAATTTTGATTCTGTTAAATGATGTTATGTATTATTCTATATATATTCTTATTATTATACTGTCATGTTAAAAGACAGTTAAAGTAAAAGCTTTCATAGCAGATGTTTTGTTCAAATAACGTCTTCTCTCTTACTATTTCAAACGGAACAGATAAAATAAGATCTTTAATAGCAAATTGTCACATCTAAATATATTTTTAATTTTTCCTACAACGTGTCTTGGGCTTCGAAAATATAAATATATGGTGTGTTAGTATACTATACGAAGAGATCAGCAGTCAGTACTGCCGATCTCTTCGTAATATTAATTATGTAGTCATAGTTACCATTCATAAACTGTGATGGATTATCTGATCAATTCCAATCTGTTCCCAGTAATAATCCAAGTCTCGTGTCAATGCAAAAGCATTATTTCAAGAAATTAGCAAAATAATAATGCATCACGGACACTGGATATGATGCCGGTAGCTACAATGATAAATAAAGTTCCGTTGTGGATATCATATCAGCTGATGACTAAAGTTCCGGCATGCTCGTTGAATACGGTACAAAATATTGTCTTCTTCTCTTTTACTTTACAATTATGTTTGTGTATTACAAACCTGTTAAACCGAATAACAATTACATTATTTAGGGTTAATTAAATATTATTGAATCAACTTATTAATTTCTTAAATATTTACAAAATTACTTTGTGCAACATATTATACAAATAATAAGATAAAACACTATTTAAAACCACTATTTATTGATACATAAACACGTTTCGATACCTATGGTATTTTCTTAAGAAATAATGTATACTAAAATTAAAAATACAAGCATAAATAAAAACAAAACTATAAAAGTACAAGGGGTGGCTAATTAATTAGGAACTACTGTGAAAACAAATTTTAAGAGTGACTATTTGCGAAAGGATTGAGTTATTTATATTTAATTTGCTATTAACATTTTTTCTTATTTCTAAAATTTCTAATTTATCTACAATCAACCCCTAGTAAGTAAAGTTTCTAAACTCTGTTTATATCAAACATTTTGATCTATCAATAAATAGTGGTTTTAAACAACGTGTTTTTTTATTATTTATATTTATTAATTAATCATCGTACTCCATAATTTCCCATTGAAAGTCAACCTTAGTACAGATACCTACTATCACACAGAATTATAATAGGAGTCTCAAAGAGCATCAGCTTACAACTAGAACGATCGTATTTTGACGTACGCTTATCCATTTTTCAGCTCTTGACTTAACCCTTTTTTAATTTATTAATAATACCAGGTGTAAAAGTAAATAATTATATTTCTACATTATATTATTTCCGTTAATTTTCGTTTCTTAAACAATAATTCAGGACTTTCTACACATTCATTTAAGATACCATACTCATCAAAACTAAAAATTAAACCTATTCAATATAAAACTTTAGTTCTTGACAATCTTTGATCCTTTTGAAAAAGAGAATTATCGTCGTCTTCGTCACAAGACGTCCCCATTATAACATCGAGGTTTATGAGTTTTTTGACGAATCTAAAATTGAAATTGAACGCCAAAGAAACACAATCGTCGATATTGCTGAAAGAGCGTGCAAGCTAAAATGACAATGGACTGGACACCTGTAACGAAGAATAGACAATTGCTAGGAGAAGAAAGGGTTGGAGTGAATATCCCGAACGGGAACAAGGAGTGCAGGTCGCTCATTAGCGCAATGATCCTGCGAAATAAGGCTGGCAGAACGGAAGATATAGAACGAACGTGGTGAATATTAGAAGAGATATTTTTCCAGCAACGGATAATAATAATAATAATAATATTGGATAATCTGTACAGCGCTATTTTCGTAAAAACTTTCGTCCGTAAAGGTTTACACATAAACTATTTATAGTCCTACATTATTTTTGTTTTTAAAATGAAAAATTGATGTGCGTTTTTAATCTCCTTTTAAATAAAGTCTCCGGTGCACTGTTTCTTATGACTGAGGGCAAAGAGTTACACGCTTTTATGCCTGCCACCCCAAATGCACGTCCATTAAATTTAGACTTCTGGCAACAGTTGGTCGGTTCTACAACCCTTCCTGCGGCTAAAGTAGAGGCTAACTTTATAATTTGACGTCTTCTATTCAAATTGTCTGGGATTGTCTGAGGCACTATGTTATGTGTCACCTTGTACAACAACCAACACAAATTACTCAACTCTTTCAGGGAACCGGAGCTAATGTAGTTCATGTATAAATGATGTTATATGAGAGAATTAAGAAACTCCATATATAATCCATGCTGCCGCATTTAGAATGGATTGTAATCTATCCAGTTGAAACATTGGCAGGCCTGCAGATATCCCGTTACAATAGTCCATAACATAGTAATGGATAAATATGACGATGAAACACCTTCAATGGGCCGAGCATTTGACTTGGATAGAAGAGTCTTCATCACGTGCGTAACTAAAAATATTTAAGCTAACTAAAACATTATATCAAATTTTCTTAATGTTTTTCAATTCTATTTAAAACAAAAATGTATTATTTATAAAATAAATCTAATATATAATTTAAATTGTTATTATGATAAAAGGTGTGGAAATTGACTTCAAAATTATTGGAAAAACTTTTTAGGATAGATTGGTTAAATTTAGTTAGTTATCTATAATATTTTGGTTAATTTTACACGCTTTACTTTTTTTAAATAATTCTAGATCTTTCAGATTCTACAATAGGAACAATGCAAGTTAAAATACTAATTAAATGTATTAATTATAAAGATATACATATAAAATCAATTTTATCGAAAAATTAGATTCGAGCCTGGATCTCTTTCTAAACCGGGGAAGGTGCATTATCCAACTATGCTACAGCGACATTATTTTTGACGACAAATTTCGAACCTTATGTCACCTGTATTTTACATTTTTTCAAACTAATACATCTATCGTTCCATTATTTGAAAACCATCATTGATTTTATATGTATATCTTTCTAATTAATACATTTCATTCATATTAAAAATATCACAAACCACAATAAGAATTTGTCCTGTTTAATGTTCATGTTTAAGACACCGAGAATCGCTCATTTCTGTATTGCATTAAAATTGAAAACATTGGCCTTGCTCCAGGCCTGGATTCGGATGCTTGCAAAATGAAATTGTTAAACATGTTGTTGTTTACACGCAAGTTGAATTTGCTGAAATGCTATTATTATCCCAGGACGATCGGTGACAGAGCGAGCGACTTACAATTCAAGTCAACGGGTCTAACAAGAATATTGTCATATTGAGAGAGCAGGTGCTCGGTAACGACCTGCCAAAGAACAACTCGGCAATAGTAAGACGGCGATCAGCCCACGCTGTTGACATAATCTATAAATTTAACTTCCGTATCACAGATTCAATAGGTATCCTCCGATCGTCGACGTCTACATATAAGGCGATATTTATTTAATTTTACGAGAGCCATTTTGGACGCCGCATGCAAATGTTTGCTTAACAGATGTTGTGATTTTAGTCTGATGACCAGGCAGCTGAGACACTTGCTGGGGACTCGGGAGCAATGTTCCCTATAAGGTGTGTGGGTGTGCGCGCACACACGATTTGGCATCATAGCGCACTCAAAAAAATGTAGCGCGCAGCAATTTTCCAATTTTTAAGAAGACTTCTTCTTCACGTGCCGCCTTCTATTGAAGTTTGGCGACCGTATTGCAGTATATTGATTTGTCATGTATATGATCAACTACTTTTTGAGATTTTATTTTATTGAGAGATTTTTAACTAACTAACATAATAAATATTTAACATGTGATACTATTTATGAAAATCCACAAAATGTTTAGACAGATACATAAGTATGTTTAGGTGCAGAAGATAAATAAAAAGAAAAAAAGAGGTAGAAAGGGTGGAGAGGTTGCAACTATTGTTGCGGTAAAGGTAGAGCAAGATGTGTTTATAGGTAGAATGATTGGCCAAAATTGAGATTGTGGTGGTTCATAAAAAGAACCCTTTGAGCGTTGTAAGGCTAATGTTGAAAAAGTCAATTTCTATAAATTTCTCATTATGGTATTTACATAACCGGTGAATAAATGAATTTTGTATGTAAGATGTTCTACTTATAGGAATGTGGAAGAGTGTGGATTGCCGGATCGATCTAGATGTTACGTAGAGAGATATTAATTTTAATTGGCTGGGACAATTGTTTGAAGAGAAGTATTTGGTCAGCACCTGTTCTTCGATGTTCTAGCGTTTTCATAATGTGGAGGTTTGTTACATCTAAATAGGTTATATAGCGAAAATAATCTCTTCCTACCTACGTTGCTGCCTTCTATCTTCTCCTGCTCAGTGAGTTGTAAAATATAATATTTTTCATTGCAGAGTATGTGTCCGAAGTATGCAGCTATCCTTAAAGTGATTGGGTCCCTTGATTCATTTATATGTTTTAATATATCTTCATTAGTAATGTGATTGTATCCAGGCCCTACCAGTAATCTTGTACTGATATGGTAATGTTTTTCTTATTTTCTCCTTCAGCGCACAGCGCATTGGTCCTTAAAATTGCCACTAAGTTTTTTTATGCGCACACCGTAACCCAAAATTAGAGGGAGCACAGCTTGGGAGTTCTCACTACTGACATTTTTTCAGATAAACAATTTAATTACCCGATGTCGAGATTGAGATCCTTGTAGTTCTTAATATTTTTAGGAAGCTTTTATTTTATAAACACGACCAATGTTAATTATACAACCTTAATTTCTAGATTTTTTTTCATTTGTGATTCTCAATTTTAATTGTCGCTGACGTATCAGGGTTCTTTATTTTACTATGTGAAATCATTTGGAAAAATATTATTCATATTTGACAATTGTTTTTAATTAAAATTGACGATTTTCATTATCAAAACTATATTTTATTAACACATATTTTCAGATGCGTAAAAATCAAAAACAAAAGAATGATATAATGTATATAATAATAATATCATTTTTAAACATGTTTCCGAATTTTTTAATTTAGCATGATAGAATACTAATAAATTTGTACGCACAATTAAATAAGATATGATAAACTTTATTGACATGTTTGCACGTTTTTTTTGTCAGAGATGAAAATATAACATTTAAATAATATATTACATTTATTACAAATAAATTACTATTATTCACAGATTTATTATTTTTTTGAGTGGTATTACCTCTGAGAGGTTCAACCTTGTTCTAGCTACTTTACTAGACTTTTATCTGTGTAACCAGTATTTTTTCGTGCTATTTAAATGATGATGTCATTTTATTAGAGTGAAATATTTAAAAATACACGATAAGGTATAAGGAACATGTTGAAAATCTAAATGTGAATTATTTATGTATTATAGTATTTATATTGAATTTAACTCAGAATCTTAGACAGCTTAGTTTCTTCTGACTAACCTCTACCAAAGTTGTCATTTTAAGATTATAAAAGCATACGTGGTTTTTGAGAAACTTTATATCACATAATCACACTATTTTTACGTAAAATTTATACGAATTTGTTATGCACACATTATTTTTTCAATTATATAAGATATTTATATCATAGGACATTTACACAACACACCAAACTATAATAATAAGTATAATCAACTCATTTAAAAATTTCAGATAGGTGAATATTTGTACAACTAGTGTTTAAAAAATAAATATAACAAACCTTTATCTAGAGTGGTAGATACGACTTATATTTACCAGTATTTACTTACATACGATACTTACCAATATTCTCGTATTTACCAATATGCAAACCACGAAGGCAGGCAAAAAGAATAGAAATTCACACACTTTTGTCCAGACATACGGATCTTGACTCGTTCGAGAGGGAACTAGTCAAGATCTTCTCGTGACTATCTAGACATCATCTTAGAATATCTAGTATACTTGGTCATACCAGGATCTCCTCTTGGTATTTCTGGTATCATCAGTCCGGTTTAATATTATTATATTCTTATGTATTCCATATGACCTTAGTGACCCATTCTTTCCTTTTATATTTCATCATAATTAGCAAATTTTCAGCCTTCAGAAAACGATTTTAATATTAAGTTTTTTTTTTATGAACTGTCTCAATGGTCTCGGATCAATCATTTCGGATTACTTTGATAGCACTGTGCTGAATATATAGTGTATATTTTTTGTCCATTATAGTGTTATTATTATTTTATATTTAAATTTTATAAGCTCTTGGCTACTGCCGAGCGAGACAAACGCTTTCATATTCTGCCTCTCAATATAGAACCGGAATGAACTGAACAGCACGCCACTATCAGGGTTGGCCAAAATATAATAAACCAACTAAATTGGTTCAGACGGGAATCCGTAAAAAGTACACCATATAATGTGGATTGATTCAATTTATATATTATTAATGAGTTGCCTTTTTATACCAAGTCCCGATAAATAATATTAAATTTCATCTCAACTATCAGGAAGTGAATTTTTTTTTCAGAACATTTTCAGGAAAAAATAATCCATTCAATTTGCAGGACATATTACCAATTCTTGACGTTTTTAAAATACGTTGTTTTAGTGAAAACATACATTTTTTAAATAGTATATTATATTTACTCACATAATTTGAGGCTTTAGCTACTATTTAAAACTAAGTTTTAAATCAAAATTGTAATAATCAGTTTTTAAATAATATATTTTCAGTCTTATAAAGGACGATAATAGGTCCATCAAAGTTCAATATGCTGACTAATTTAATATATATGTTGTCTTTATACTGATTTTAAGAGAAAACAACGTTTTTTTGATCAAACTAAACATTTTATGTACGTTATTTTTATGTATGTCGCAACTAAATATTTCGTTTTTACATAACACTTTTGCATTTTAAACACAAGCTGTCTATTTTGTAAATGATATGTATTTATGAAACAAACATATCACCAAAATGCCAACGTGGTGTTTTAAATCAATAATTTTAAACAAAATAATAAATGGAAGCTGTCATAATAATTTTAAATTTAGAACATTGATTTAAGTGATCATCTAAATACATGTATATAAATATCGGATTTCAAAACATATTTATATGTATGAGTTAGGTACACCAATAAATGATTTGATTTTCCATCGATTAATTTAAATGACAAGGCCATGATTAGGCTCTGGACACGAGTTATGTTTGACACTTGTATCGAATGCGAGAAAATCAACAATTTTATTGTTATCTATTTCTATTCAAACCTTCCTCTCTCGCATGATTTAGGAAACAAATACCGTCATTAACTATTTATCTGATACTTATAAAAATTTAACTATTAGCCTCATCTTTAAAGCATATCCAATTCGTGTATAATTTCTCGAATTTCAAACTGGAAAAATGAAATCTCGCTCTTTAGATTTTAAGTTAATTTTTTTAACCTATCCATATTTATTTAGTTAACTATATCCTTAATATTTATGCCTTTAATAACATTCTGACGATAATCATATCAATTTAAGATAGCTCTAGGTGTATATATGTATATAGCATTTATCATTTTACGCTACATGGTGAATTGCCAAAGAAATATAATAAGGGATTTCCACAATGAAATATGAATTCTAACGTATTTGTCTAAGTATGTGTCTCGAAATAATGTATCTTATGTCAACATCTAAATATGTATATACTGTAATATTTGTGCCAAAAACACAAGTAACCCGTACAATGTTGTACAAAATCATTCCTGAATTATCCGGATCCTGAATTATTTAAAATCAAACTAATATTTTTTCTCCAGGCGGCACGTGCGTCACGTAATTCTAAATTATGTTAAATCATTTTAAAAATATGAATTCCTTTCTGCTAGTAATGGTTGAATATACGGGACGTGCATCAGCGTGACGATTGAATACGGGACGTGTGTCAACCTTGACCAGCCAACAAATTTTGGCTATCTCCGTGACAGGGCCAGATAGCAGTGCAAGAGTTGTCGCCGGGCGCGAGGCGGAGCGAGGTGTTGAATGATGGAACTCCTTATAGGCGGAGAGTGCTGGCGCCTCCACGACCACGCGCGGCCTGTCAGCTCGACTCCACCCGTCCACCGCTCTTCCCCTCATCCTGCTTGTCTTACTGCGAAACCCTTCCTGATAGGACTATCACAGCACAGCGCTACAACCGTGTCTATGAGTACTTACGTCACGCGCAGTCATGTGTAGTACCTACATAGATAGATACATAATAAACATGAGGCAAGTCAATAATTATCTACATTTTTCGTTCTACAATTTGTTTACACAGACTTTACGGAAGCCAAGCTCGTGACTGATGTTCAAAGAAGACTCTACATCACCGATGGTAACTCGCCTATTCGCTAAAACCATTTCTAGAAGTAGCTGAATCTTGTCGTCTGTAGCGAATTCTTCTTGCGTCACACTCGTGCAGCCAATTTAAAACTACTCGATCCACAAAAAAACACTTATACGTGATAAAACATGGTCCCCGTATTGTGACAAAAGTCTACAACAAACGAATCGAAATCGGACTGCTGGCAGAGCAGACATTTTTACACTGTAATCACCGGAAGGAAAATGACGCGATCGGGATCAAATTTCGCACACGTAATCGCAGTCATACTAATTTTAAGCACGCATGCGCAGAAGGCAGTATGATAGCTGCCCTCATATCTTTATTTGATAATGGTTACGCATCTAACATTAGCAAAAAAAAATTTACAAATGCTATCAATTTCATCGTGATTTTTATTTTTTAACACATCTTCGAGATGTGGTCATGGCTACGTACACCGTGAATTACGAAAATCTCTGAGGAACTCCATACTGAAGAATTTTTGCGTACCTATTTTGGGTATGTTATTAAAGATGGAAACAGCCTGGAGAAATTGATAGTCACTGGGAACATACAAGAACAAAGAACGAGAGGTCAATCTCCAACAACGTGGATGGACCTTGTCAGAGAAATTACCAATAATAATAATAATTTGTTTTAGGGTTTCGAACTAGTAAATCTTTATGATTGGTAAATAAAATGTAACTGTTGGAGGTTTACTTTCTAATGTACCAGTCATAACTCAAAGAATAACGAATAATCAGTTACCGATCATTGTTATAATTGAACACAATCACAGTCACAATAACGGTTAAATAACGATATACTATTTTGAACCATTGTATATATGTTGAGATTGATAATTCCCTTAGAAGCGTCTCAAATAAATTAAACGAGTAGAATCAAAAAACAAAATATAGTTAGTATAAGAAAATCAGTACCTTAGGTATGCATATATACATATATCATCATCACCATCATTATTATCAGTTGTTTACTGTCCACTACTGGATAAAGGCCTCCCCAAGTGTCTCCCTCTCTTCTCTATTCATTGTTATTCCCTACAATTTATTTTCGTTGAATTTGATGACTTCGTCAGTCCAGCGGATTTTAGGGCGGCCTATCGGGCTCTTGACTTTCCTCGGGTAACACTGGATGACTGCATTAATTTAATAAGTGTCCGTCCTTCGAGCGATGTGGCCTGTCCGTTGAAATTTTATTTTATAGGCGTATTCATATATCAAATACTTTTGTCTGTTCTGTTAAAAACGTGTTTCATTCACTGCCTCTTCAGTATCGTGCACACATTCGTATGATGCCCAACATAAATCTACCCATGTTACTCTTAACCGTTTAAACCTCTTTTTTTATCGAGTCCATGTTTCGCAGTATGTAATGTATCATATATATATATATTGTTTTTAGTGAATACATAGCCGAAAATAAATATTATTCACATGTCACATGTCACATGGATGTTCATGCCCCAGTGCTAGACGATTCGCACAAATCAACTGTCAAACTCTGTCATTTTAATTAATAAATTTTTCCATTACAAAGCACTTCATTATTCGGCACAATTAGTTGTCACGATAGAGTCATTCATCCGTTTCCTTTAAAGTCCTTCGCATCAAACACCAGTATGTTAAACAGGGTGCTTATCATGATGATCAAATCTTTCATTTGCGGCCGTTCTAATTAAATATATCGATATATTCCAACAATAAGGAGACATATTCATATATGGATTTAAATACAAACAATTGACGTGACATCAATCACTCGGATTGACAGACAAAACTTCCGTCCCATATAAAATTATTATGGCATGATAGAGACAACCGAATCCATTACTTATGGCGAGAATCGCCAAACAAAATCACTATTAATTCGATACAGTACCTACACACTTAGGTAATATTAACATAGTATATATACAGGCTGGATGCGAAAAGTTGAGAAGTTTTTACAGTATTTCTTAAACTTGAAATATTAATACAATAAAATACGAGAATTTGTCGTTAACTTACTATCTTGACGTGGTGTAATCGGCCAGCGCACTTCCCCGGATAGAAAGGGTTCCAGGTTTGCGTCCCGATGACAACAAAAATATTTATTCGATAAATTAATTTTAGCTGTATATCTTTCTAATAGATACATTTAATTTGTATGAAAATATCACAGAACTATGTTCTGAAAGACTGCATCCTCACAATAATAATGTGTTCTCTTTGATACATCATATTATATTAATAATGTCATCCTTTCCATACGACCAAACCAGCTAAGCGATCCTTTTTTAATCTTATTCATTATGCTAAGATCAGCTGTACATTTTCTTATTATTTCTTCGTCATAAAATTCATAAGTTCCAGCCATAAAATATTATGATTGGAAGGTATGTCATAAGAGGCGCCCTATCCTCCAGGTTTAATACTTTCAGAAAAACTTTCGACGACATGTAGGAGAAGGATTCTTACATACTTTGGACATGTTTGCCAGAATGAACGAGTAACAGTCTCGAGAAGTTGGTGATCATAGGAAAAGTTGAGGAAAGGCGAGCAAGAGGATGGTCCCCCGCAAGATGGATAGACCGAATTAAGAAGCTAACAAGGTCCTCTTTAAAAGCTGCTATCAACATGGCTCAAGACCGGATGGAATAAGGACGTATTCGTAAACTAAGTTCTTAATATTTTAGGGGACGATGACACTCAGCAATGAGCATACGATGATGAAGAAGAAGAGAAACATTAAAAGAAGAAAAATATTAAATAGAAGGTAGATTTAGAGAATTTATTATGCGATGAGTTATGTTGTTATGTGTATCGATCAAAAGGTTGGAAGTGTGGAGCTGAGGACTAAATTCCTCCAGCTCTCCACTAAATTCGTATGAGGATGATATCGCGGAGTGTGTGTGCAGATATGTGTATGGATGTGGCTAGAACAGGTTATACAAATAAGATAAATAACTTACAATTGATTGGCGATTATTGTGGATCGATGCACAAGAACAGATGAGACATGAGCAGTGAGAACGTGAAGCGTTTGCTGGTGAACTGTTCGCGAAGCCAGCCGCGAGAGAAGTGCATGGTTATGACCGGTGACGTATTGTCGTCAGTTTGTAGGTCGGTAACAGTTGTAACTTTAAGGATGAGATCTTTAGGTTTACACCCAGATATATTCAGGGTGCGTGCAGATTATGGAGGCGATAGCCCTTCACATAGGTGTAATAGATTTTAATATACTATATATATACATATTCAGTAAATAGTAGATGATTGTTATATAATTTAATATATTACATTTTTATATTCGGTACTTTAAAATCTTAGAGTATCTTGTAATTTATATATTTGAGATGAACTGTAAGAATTTCTACTGTGATATTTTTGAGAAATCTTCTTCTTCGTTTCATCCTTATTTCTTCTCTTGTTTCTGCGTAGTATTTTTCATTCCCTCTCAGTTAGTTTATTTGATATCCTGATGAAGGAAAAGGTATTTTCCGAAACCAGTTGGTGTATTAAATTAAACTCATAAAAGTGTCTAAAAACTAAGTTATTAATATTTACATTAAAATTATAATTAGTCACTGTTAAAAGTGTATATAAAATAGCTTGAAATATTTTTATACGGCTGGCATTATTTAATTAAAATTATTTTTTAAATAGAAATATAAAATTTTTGTATATAAACTTGACGAATATTTATTATTCAGTTTGAAATCACAAATCTCAAAAGTTTTTAGTATTATAAAATTTAATATCAACATTTTTTTACATTCACGCAAACGATCATAATATGATTGTTCAATAATACGAGTACAAAAGGCTATTCAGTTTGGCGTAGTGGATAGTTTGATCTTAAAATATTATAATTTGTATCTGCTTTGGGTCATTGCAGTAATAAGTGAAGGATTTATATGACAGCACCTTCATAAAACATGACACTCGAACAATTCAAATAGTTAATTAAGCATTGGTTCAGTTGTAAATTTAATTTCTATTGTCTTAACAGTTAACCAGTAAACACTTATACATATTTCAACCAATTCAGTTGTATTAAAGTTTCTGGTAATTAATTACCCAAATTGTGTATTAAAATTTACTCATATTCGAAAATTATAATATATTACGATTTTTTCGATCAATATACATAATAAATGGTTCGCTAAATTTACTTTATTTTTTAATGGACTTATTTTACGTACTTGTGATCTAGTGTTTACGATACTCGTCTAGTGATCTAGTGGTCGGGGGATCAAGCCTCGTTCCAGGAGGCTGTCAAGTTAATCCTATTTTCATAGAACAAACATTTTGCTTAGTTTGAAAGTAAGAATATTGATGTGACACGTATTTTGTGTACGCATCTTTATTTCAGAAAAAAAAAACATTTCTATTTTATCTTAATAGTCATAAGTTGTATTTAAACGACGCACGATGGCTCTTACAGAATGAAATCCAATAAACCAATAATTATTAAAGATATACATATAAAATCAATTTTATCGAAAAATATTGTTGTTGCGCCACCGGGATTCGAACCTTGATCTCTTTCCTAACCGGGGAAGGTGCATTATCCAACTATGCTACAGCGACAATATTTATAGCGATAAATTTTTGAACCTATATGTTACCTTTTTTATATTAATACATTTAATCGTTCCATTATTTGAAAGAGCCATCTACCTTATTTTTATAGAATCTCAAATACCTTTGACTAATCTGATAGCAGACGCCAGAATTATCAATTCATTTTTATTAAATTTTGGACACATTGATATAACTTTATTATTAAAAGAACACATTCTTATTGTGAAGTTGTAATTTTTCAGAACATAGGTCTGTGATATTTTAAATATGAATTAAATAAATTAATATATTTCATTCATATTTAAAATATCTCAGACCAATGTTCTGAAAAATTCCAACTTCACAATAAAAATGTGTTCTCCTAAGAATAATTATTCATTTATAATAATCTAGTATCACAAATAAGAGATCTTGGTGTCTCGATCGACGAAAACTTTATTAATCTTATCAATGATAATATATCGAACAAGGCATTGAAAATGTAACACTTTGCGCTCAGAACAGTAAATTAATTTTAAACATTTTACAGTACGTATCTAACATTGTTTATTTGAGAAGTATACTTTAACGCAAGTTATCAATTAATGTAAAAAGATTGCAAATTTTCTTGCTAGGTGTGTTGTAATTTAATGATTTTATAAATATATTTAATTTTTTGAACCTGAAATTGGATTGTTAAAATACTAATATCTACTGTCAATATACGTCAAAGGAAAACATTGGAATAACCTCTCAATAAATTTTAATGTGCGCTTGCTAATACCCAGATTACACACCTATATTAGGTAATGAATATACTTTTTCAGTATTATTAACTCATGAGGCTAAAGCTTTTTGACATCGAAAATGACTCATAGCTTAATAATATGATGCATGGTTTATATAGTGAATATAATATAATTAATGAAAAAAGCACTTAAGTACTCATCAATATTTTAAAATCGTAAAATATTTACAATTCCTACTCTATGATTTAATTTATTATGAATATATTCTTTAATAACAGTACATACGAAATCTTCGAAATAACATAAAATCTATATAAAGTCTTTTTTTAGAGGTTTGTTTTTCGAACTTTTTGACACGACAGCCAATTTGATTGCTGATAGCTGATTTGTCCTCAGTTTGGTTTGCCAGTTAAACATGAATAGACTTACGCCAGAACAACTCTTGCAAATTGTGCAAATTTATTTCGAAAATCGTGGTACAGTTCGCGAAACTTTCTGTGCGCTACGTACATTTTACGATTGACATAATCGTCCATTCAAGCAAGTAATGCGAACAACCATGGATCGTTTTCGCACCACGCATACTCTAACTTTCGCAACACGCATCTGTAGAGACGTCATACAGTGCGCACCGAAGAAGCTGTTGCTGCAGTGGGGCGTAGTATTGAAGAGGACCCGAATGAGTCGATTCGCTATCGTGCAGTCAAGATGCTTTTTGTGGAAAGATCTTGGTTTTAAAGCTTACAAGATCCAGCTGGTGCAAGAATTGAAGCCGCGTGATCATCATTGAAGGAAACATTCGAAGAGCGCAAAATTTCGCGTAATCGCAAGATCGTATAACACCTTTGGATTATATTTAACGCTGATAAACCAAAGACAATAGACGACTTGAAAGCTAACATTCATCGCGTTTTGCCGATATACGTCCCCATCTGCTCTAAATAGTGGTCAATAATTAAACTTCTAGATTTCGCTTCATTCGAACCAGCGCGGCTGTAATTCCTTTAAAAAAATCATTTGTCATGTAAAATGCTGCAGTTGAAAATACCCGCTCAGTGGATGATGTCAAGTGTTTTAAATAGTAGGTCTAACGTTTATGTCCTTTTTTTTGAAATGGTCCAAATATATAGAATCTTTTTTTTAATTATTTGTACAAACATTTATTAATGAGAACACATTCTTATTGTGAAGTTGTAATCATTCAGAACATTGATCTGTGATGTTTTAAATACTAATTTAATGTATTAATTATAAATATATACATATAAAATCAATTTTATCGAAAAATATTGTTTTTGCGCTACCGGGATCCCGGTTTTATAATTATTTGCCCTATTTATAATTAATACATTAAATTAGTATTTAGAACAAACATCTGTAGTTTCTACGAGGGATAAAATGGTGCTTCTTAATTCAATCTGCAATTCGGACGTCGATGAACTCTTCGAACAAGCAATAGGTATCTCTTTCATATCCGAATCAGAATCCTGAGAAATGTTTAATATTGCATCCTTAGTAATTAGTACGAATACTATTCCAATTACTGCATAAATATTCGCGTATCGAATAGATGAAAAAGGCCGAATAAATTCAAATATCGAATATTCGGATGCGAATTTTCGAATATTTTGATCAAGTCACGAGGGAAATTTGGTGGTCTAAAAGTGTAAAAGTAACCATATATATAACCAAAATAGGTTGCGACAATTACTGATCTATTGTGTAATATCCAGACACAGGATCCATGATCACAACTACTCTCACTGCGAGTAAAACTATTTTTAATGTAAGTGCCTTCGATAGCTGGTTTCCAGGTTTCCGATTAACAATAAGCACACATGTAATATATGAACTACACTGACCAATTTAATTTTGCTGTCTTTCTGGTCCGATGTTGTTCTTAGATTTCGACCGACAGAAGCGCACGCTGGTGGTTTATTTTGACCGCTGGACTGCTCGAAGCACGGGATGTAATAAGAATGACGCCTGTCGGTTACCGTCTTCTTGGCTTTCCGAAAAAAGAGCGGAAATACTCACACACACACACACATGTACATTATTATAAACCTGGAAACCCAATCGAAGTAATAAGGGGCGTAAATAACTATCAATATATAAATATCTTGTCAATAGGTCCAAAACACGTGCTCTCCAATCAAGCGTTAATAATTAATATTATCAGAACACATTCTTATTGTGATGTTGTAATTATTCAGAACAGACGGTCTGTGATATTTTAAATATGAATTAATTAAATATATTAATTTTATATGTATATCTTTCTAATTATTATATTTAATTCATATTAATATTATCAATAGGTCAAAAAGTTTTATGTCTTGAAAAATGTAGCTGGGCGGCGGGATGATGACAAGACGAGATTGTTGCATTCGTAGCGCATTCAAGGAGATAGATTACGTCAGCTGTCAACAAATTTTGCAAATTAAAAAATGTGTTTTGGCTAAATTATTTTTTTAAATAAAAATTGGATATTTTTATTTATTATCTTTGTTTTATTAACCACTAAAATGAGTTTAAATACATCTACCGGTTTCGAAAAATACCATTTTCTTCTTCAGGATGTCATAACTAACTAAAACATATATTGTTTCTTTGACAGAATCTATTTTTAAAAAATCTATTTTTAAAAAAAATTTTTTTTTTTTTAGTACCTAACTCAAATCATTACTTAATACAAATTTACTCGAATAATTTTTAGGAAAAAATTTTAGAATGGGACTCGTAGTTAAATTTAGTTGGTTGTTTATAATTTTTTGATTAGTTTTACACGCTTTATTTATCTCCAACGATTCCAAATTATTTAATTTGTGACCAACACCGTTTATATGCAAAATTGACAATCCCAATTTTTTATCAATATCATGACCATTTTCTATCAAATGATTAGCAAATTCTGAAAAACCACTATTGTTCAAACATCTCAAATGCTCCCTTACTCTTATATTATACATTGCTGATTTTAAAAGTATAAAAATTGGTTAACCTGGGATTTGAAACCGCACACATTATACCAGAATTTTACTTTTGAAACCTGCGTGGCTGTGGCCAGTATTACAGCGCGCGTCTATATTATCATAATAACAGACTGTGATTGCACTGCGATCCAGCATTCCGGGTAGTTAAGAATACTGACCAGGTGCAAGTATTGTATATAAGACACCTAAGACAGTATCGCTTAACATTTCTTATAATAGATACTAATCTTTAAACTGAAAGTAATTTTAATAATTTCTGTGACTAAGTACTTTGAAGTAAGAATGTCCATTGAGAAGTTAAGTACCTTCCAATGGAACTGGCCGTGTTAATTCCATTTACTCAAGCCAACTCACGGTGATCGATCAACGTTTAGTCGTAAGAATGAAGGCTTTTGCAAGGAGCAACGTTTCTGTCTGGTGAATTCTGCAACGCGCTCGCGTTATACTGATGACAGTGTGAGCTCATGGTCGCCAAAAAAAGGTATTATTTTTGATATGGTACTTTTTTATCAACAACAACATAAAGTTGCTACACGACTGAAACTCGTTCGTGGAGACAAAAATTCTTCGCGAACGTTATTCACATCCGCCTCTCTGCCAGACGTCTGTCTCCAGCGGTAGCGACTGGAGCGCGTCACACTACCTGATGCTACATCTCAAGCTCTAGTAAATCTATCTTATAAAATCAAACACTATTATTTTCTTTCATAAAACAAAAGTAATTCAATGATTAAAATAATATTTTTATTTGTTATCTTTATTTTATTAACCACTAAATTGAGTTTAAATACATCTACCGGTTTCGAAAAATACTATTTTCTTCTTCAGGATGTCATAACTAACTAAAACATATATTATTGTTTCTTTGCCAGAATCTATTTTTAAAAAATCTATTTAAAAAAAAAAAATTTTAGGTACTAAAAAAAAAAAAAAAATTTAGTGGTTAATAAAACAAAGATAATAAATAAAATTATGAATTTTAACCACTAAGATAATATTGCTAATTTTAAAAGTATAATTAAAATAATATTTTAAAAGTATTTTATTCAATTTAAAGTATAAAAATTAAAATAAAGTAAGAAAATAAGATACTTTTTTTCAATTACATTATAAAATTTTAAGCTTCTATCTAGAATTGAAATTATTATAGCTTCATAATTAACGCACTATTTTCTTTATATTATTATTCTGCATGCCGTAGCTGTACGAAAACAGTATTTGAATAGGTGGGTTTAACCAAACAATATGTTGTTGTGACTAAACAATACAAGACCGCTATTCAATATTGAAATAATGTTCGCTTAACTATGTTTAAAGACCAAATTTGAATATTCATTAAACATCCCTTCTTCTACATCCCTACTATGTTATCTTCTCTCATGAAGTATATTAAAACATGATATAAAATTAAATAATAACCATTCAAATAATGCGTCTCAAAATGATTTTTTTAGAAAATTATTCAATATATTTACCGACGTATACATATTTCAAATTATTTAACTTCAGAGATATTTATTTAAACAAATCTTAATTCATTGTTATGTTGAATAGTGAAGAAATAATAAAAATTTGTTTATAAATGGTAGTAACTGATTTGCATAAGTATATAAAAATATATTTATGTTGTTGTTCTTTTAAAAATTAAAATAAAAGTATATGAATAATGTAATAAAATCGATGATTGGCATTTTTTTAGTATTTTATAATTTTACGATATCGTTCAAGAGTGAGACATTTATTGACCCAATAAAATAAATAAAAATACGCGCTGTGATAAATTATTATATTCTTGTATCAAAGTCTACCAAGTGTTTATTTATTGCTTATTTTACGAGAAAAGACGAATTCGGGAACGCCATTCTGTACCATACTCTTTACAACTCGGCTTCCTGATTTTTATTAGTGATCATTTTAAAAATCATAAAAATATACCCTTCTCAAAGAACCCCTCTAGTACGGGGCAACTTTATGGGAGTTTGAAGATTTTTATGTGAAGCATTTTAAAAATTTTGATTCAGCTTGAATATTGTCTTCAATAATCGACAGATAGAAGTGACATGGTGAAAGAACCTTAAATATTATTATTAAATAATATTACACATGTTTCAATACCTATGGTATCATCTTCGGGAAACAATGTATACTGAAAATTAAAAATACAAGCATAGATAAAAACAAAACTATAAAATGGTGAATAAGTAAGAACTAATATGAAAACAAATTTAAAAGTTGACTATTTGCAAAAAGGATTTGGTTATTTATAATATTCAGTTTGCTATTAACACTTGTTCTTATTTCTAAAATTTCAAATTTATCTAACTGTAAACCCCTAGTAGAATTAAGGAGCATTTAAGATACCTAAATAACAATAATTATTCAGAATTTTCCCATCACCTTTTGGAAACAAACCATTCCTTTGATATTAACAAAGGTTTATAAATTATACATACAAATACGAGTCTGTCCTTAATACTTAATTCTTCGAATCAACATCTCTCGATTCGATTGTTAAAGGGGTGAGGGATGAGGACTAAGCCCTCTTATCTTCGACATGATTTTTAGTGAAAGCTTTTATAGAATCTTTTTATAAATTTTGTTCAATAAGGTCAATAACAGGGTAAAGAATTGAAATGGGACAAAATGATGGGGATCGTATGAGGGATCATACAGGCCGAGGGAGTTTAAGGAAAGTTTGGGATGGAAATTAATTTAGAATAAAATTTAGACGATAAATCGTATATGTGTCGTTTGAGTGAGGGTATGTGCGAGTCTTTGTGAATGATTGTATTTCTGACAAACTAAGGTGAGTTTGTGATTCTCCTAAGGATGTAGTTTTGTTTGAATTCTAAAATGTTAGTGTTACTTGAACCTTGGATGGGGCTCACATATATAAGTATAGGATGAATGATTGCTTTGTACAAAAGTAATATGTTTTGTAGGGATAGTGAACTGTAGGAATTTAGGAGGGGGTATAGTCAGTTGTATATAACAACATCTCAAAAACAACCTTAACGTATCAAAAATCTTTCTGCCTCTAATTTTTAATCCACCATTCCAGTTAATTAAATAAAAAATTGCAAAGTTTAATCTTCTTTGTGTTCATTTTAAGTTATTAAACGAGATCGGGCATGTGTAACACTATGTGTGATAACTCAAATCAGAGGTCTCCATACAGTATTTTGTTAGTATGAATATTTCGTTTTGTGTATGATTATAACGAACTCCAAATCAATCAAAACAACATGTTCTAATCAATAAACTCAAAATCATGAACTTTAAATCAACAACATGTTCACATAGAACAAACTTAGGATGAGTCTCATACTAATATGCCCATTCTCCTTTGCTATTGATATTTGATACAGCATTTTGTCGAATGTCCTCAGTAAATTTAACAATAATCAGACGCCATTATTTATGAGTAGACTATCTGCTCCGAGCGCCTAAAATGAAATAACACCACTGGTATAATATAACTAACACTTTTATAAATGATAAGATAGATTCGAGGTGCATTTTATAAGTAAGTACCGTTGTCGGATATTCCCGGTGTAGCACTGCGGTTGCGATGTTGCGCATGCGAAATGGTTTCTTCCATCTGTTGACTCACCACATGCATAGACATTTACATAGTGTGGCCATCTTATAGTAAGTGGTTGAAATGTTCATGATAATATATCAGCCCGCCGACTGTGAGATATGATAAACATGAAACCAGCTGACATTCGTCGCTAAGTGTGTCTTGTTTTATCCTGATTTTTTCCTTCATCTGAAACGGTTCCTTCAACAGGCATGGGTTTCATCCCAAGCGGCATCGTTTTATGACGAAGCTATACAAAAATTAGTGCCCCGTTATGACAATTGCCTTAACAATGGTGGCGACTATATTTAGAAGTAGTTTAAGGTGTGTAGCGTTTGGAGAAAGTAAAGTGTTGTAAAAATGACGTTGTGCTTCTTTAAAAAAAAATCCGATACTTACTTTAAAAACGCGCCTCGTACATGTTTAGACGACTATTTTATTTTAAAATTTTATTTTATTTTTGGCTTAAGTTAAAAGATCAATTTCAAGCGACATTTAATTATCAAATTAAACGATGTGGAGTATGTAGGAAATGTCTCTATCTAGTGACATACCATTGGTGACATTTCGACGTTATATATATACATAATTTTTAAACTACTGAATTAAAGTGAACGCTAAATGCATTAGCAAGGTAAAACATTTGAGATAGTATTAACTGTATTATTAGTAAGGAATTCAAACAGGGTCAACCTCCAAATTAAGCGTGAGAATGAATCACATTCCGTTTATGAACGATATAAATACAATAACTAATTAGTAGTGTGTTTCAGTATTCCTTATATGACATAAATGAGATGAGATAAAATTACAGGTTCTCATAAAACGTCGATTACCATGACATATCGTAATCTCAGACTAAATACTAGATCAGCTGGTAGTTAATTTGAGCCCTTTGCTGGGACGAGCCCACTATTAGTGTATATTTTATAGTATAATCCAATAAGATTTTATCCCATGTTGGTTACTTATAAAATAACATACATTTTATTTAATATCAATTGGGCGATTTAACGTTCAATCGTGTTTGTCAGATAGAGCTTAAAGATCACTTGTTTTAAGAAAATGCGTGATCCTTAATCTGTAGGTGAGAATTTTTTAATGAACGGTAAGTCATTTTGCATAAATATGAATAAATAAATAAATAAACTGTATTTATCATTCTCAATTTCTACTTAAATATATTCCCCCACTACTAATTATAATTATAATAATTTACCGTACGTGGTACATGCAACTATGAAATTTTTTCACAAATCGGTAATTGTAAAACAGTCATTTACGTATATTTATTGGAGGAGACAAACTTTTAATATATAAATACATTGTACCATTTACAGTGATTAAATTGAAATATCTAATAGAATAGTTGATGGTTAATAATTAAAATATAAAAATTAATTCGTCAATCGGTTTCGGAGCGGCTACTCCTTTGTCAAGGAGTCAAAATTCAAAGGAGCGGTCACTAGCGCGAAATGTGTCGACGTGAAAATCTAAAACATAAAAGGTTAAATACAAAACGATTTTAGTAAAAAATATTTAAAATGTCTAGCCACAAGTTAACGCTTCAAATATGACTACGAAAAATTTAATGATTTGGAGAAAAGAATACTACATGAGTTATTAATTTGGAAGATTTTTATTTAAAATACTAATTAAATGTATTGATTAGAAAGATATACATACAAAATCAATTTTATCGAAAAATATTGTTGTTGCGCCACCGGGCGCTAATTAATACATTTAATTAGTATTTAAAACATCACAGACCTATGTTCTGAATAATTACAACTTCACAATAAGAATGTGTTCTATTTTTATTTAATTAAATAAATAAAACGTAAATGTTTCTTGGCACGGGTAGGAAGAGAGGATAGAACGCCACACCTTCTGTCTTAACCCACAACTCTCGCCTCATCCAAATTCATACATGCTCGTCGATTTTTAATGCTCTTAAGACCAGACGATCTTTAATTTTATGTAATTAAATTAATGTTGAAATATTTAGTAAAGTTTATTTTAATGAATACACATTTTTGTTGTGATTTCTGAAAAAAGCTCTGTGATATTTTTAATGCAAATTAAATTAATCATTTAGAAAGATATACAGAAAAAATCTATCAAAAAATGTTTGATTGCTACCGATAGCAACTAAATAATTTTTCAATATGGAGATTTTTTCTGCATTTCTTTCTAATTGATTAATTTAATTCGTGTTAAGAATATTTTATTTAAACTAAGTATGTACAAATAAATATATTAAATATATGGATTTTAAACTGGGTACGCATTTGAATAAAATATGTTATAACTAAATATAAAATATGAAATTACTCTGTATCAATGAATTAAAATATTTATACTTTTAAAATAAGCAATGTTATCTTTGTGGTTAAGATTCATATTTTTATTTTTTATCTTTGTTTAATTAACCACTAAAATGAGTTTAAATACATCTACCGGTTTCGAAAAATACCATTTTCTTCTTCAGTTATGACATCCTGAAGAAGAAAATGGTATTTTTCGAAACCGGTAGATGTATTTAAACTCATTTTAGTGGTTAATTAAACAAAGATAAAAAATTAAAATATAATTAAAATATTAAATATTATGTATGTTTGAGAAACATCGAAGCCAATCGGTTTACATGTTTGACTCGAGATTGTTATTTTATTCCTTTAATTTTTGAGTGACAAACGAGACTCGGTGAGAAAGTATTTATGGCCCGGATCTATACTATGCGAGTACATAGGGTGATAATTATCTGGTTGAGAATAAATACACACATGATTGGATTAACTATTTAGAGTAAATAAATTTCTATTAGATACGTCCCAAACATATTTACTAAGAAACATAAGAGCTAAAACGTTTTATTTATCAATACTTTTACGAAATAATTAATTGTCGTATTACCACGACACACTTTTGCATTTAAAATATGACTGACTGTAGTATAACAATAAAAAAGAAAACGTGTTCTAAAGTACTAGAAATGACGTGCTTGTTTAGTTAAGCGGTAAGACACTCGTTTTGTGACCGTGGTCGGAGTGTTGGGCCTCACCTCGGGAGATCACCAAATCAAGTCACCTTTTTTATACAATAAGCATTATAACATTGTTTTAGTTTATAAATAACATCATAAGATTATATGTAATATGACAAGTACTTCCGTATACACATCGGTGTATTTTTTTAAATAATAATAATAATAATGTGTTTATTCTAGTGTGGTTGGCTTGTTTGTACAAAACCCGTTTCGCCATATAAATAATAGGTATAGGGTGTTCAGCGGAAAAATTTCGAGATTAAATTGTAATTGAGAAGCTGAGGGGAATTTTTCCCAATAAATTAATCATCAAGTACGGAGACATACCCTGGGCGCCTCGGTCACTGGACCTTACACCGTGCGACTTTTTTTTGTGGGGATATCATAAGTCAAGAATTTACAGCAATAATCCTTGAACAATTCAGGCCCTACAAGAAAATATCCTCCGCGAAGTTGCTGCCATTGAACCAACGCTTTGCTCTCACGTGTTCGCAAATTTAAGAGTCCGATTGCAAGAGTGTCTTGAGAGAAATGGACAGCATTTAGACGATATTGTTTATAAAACGTAAAATCCGCATCGTCAAACTCCATTTTATATAAAGAAAATATGAGAATAACACTGTAGTTTTTTTAAATTTAATATTAAACTTGAAAAATTTATGCCGGACACCCTTTACAATACAATACATTCAAGTTACATAATAATATTTATGTTCAAAAAAGATGAAAAAATTCACCCATATACACAATCAAAATATAAATAATAAATTTCATTTACGGCTATTATCATACACTACTGGAATTAATTATTGCATCAAGATAAAATTTTATCATATTTTTAAGTAAGATGCTATTTTTGTATTCATAGTTGTCATAAATTAAGGATTTTTTTTTAACAATGTCAACACAATTATATTTATTGCAACACTGCTGCAACGAGTTGAAAGATGGGAGTTCATTAAAAGCACAGCAAATGCGGAAAAGTACTGTACTATACTAAAAGAAAAGTTGTTAGTGAGCAATTTTCTGTAAACGAAAACTGCATTTTTCAAGACGATTCAGCTCCATGATATAGAGCAAAATTATTTTCTTTTATTCTAGTTTTAACTTATTATACAATAATTCTATTCATGTAAGAATATTTCTTTATTTTAGATTAAAAAATGGCTAGAAAATTATAAAATCATAAATAATAGTCTGGACCCCAACCCAATAAAAAAACTGTTGGAAAATAGTTGGTAAATAATTGGTTCGAAAACACCTAAGAAATAAGACAAAGCTCACAGAAGCCATCATCCGTGTATGATACCACGAGATCACAATAGAACAGATAAAAAATGTAATACACTCGATACCCAGAAGATACCAAGCTGTAATAAAAGCTCACGGAGGCAGTACAAAATACTATTTACACATAATTAAAAAAAATAAAAACAAATATTTTTTACAATAAAGGAGCTATGTAAACATTGAATTTTGATTAATAATTATTTTTTTGTTTATTGAAATTAAAAATAAAACAATAATCTAACTTTGGAGATCACAGCATTAAGGACCAATAAATGTATTCTTAATGTAAATGGCTACATAATTTACTTTATATTTGTAAAATATCGAAATTTGAGATAAATAAATACTTTATTTTACGTAGCTAATAAAACAATCCTTGAATTTCATCGATGTGATGAAAATATATATATTTGATATATATATCAAAATAAATATTAAAATAACTAAAACCATTTCAATATTTATCATTTTTGTTAAGTAATGCAACAATTATTCCCAGCAGTGTATCTGCGGCTACTCTGCAGTCGATGCCATTCTCTGGTCGGGGAGCCAGCCTTCATGAGAGCGCCGCTTGCGCTAGAGAGTTGGTGCTGAGCACCAGCCGCAGTTTTATGCCAGCAACTTGATGTGTCAGAAGCTGAATGAATCCATGCATACGGCCTTCCGCAAACATTGTAGATGCGCTACGATAACCCGCCAAACCGAATAGTACAAGTTGTTATATTGAATTCAAAATAAAGATAGGAAAAAATATTTATATACTTATATCATATGTTTGCCAACTGCTTCATAAACACCACCTGTAAGGTATAAAAAACTTTATTAACGTATAAAAATAATTAACAATATATCATTTTAAAATCTTTGTTTAATTAAGGTATATTTTATTTAGTTTAATTATATCAACATATACATTTTAAAGTGAACGTTTATAGAATCTGTATAATGTCTGTAGCAACATAACATTGTAAGCAGGTGTTACCACATTGGTCCGACCTATTTACCGATACTCTGTATGTATGTATAGTAAGGAAGATGACCGCAGGAAATAAAGAAAATGGTGCTTTGGTTATCACCTATAGGAATTGGTTACGCTAGCTGTGTATAATAATATTCTATATGCCATCATCAATGTATGGAAATGAAACCTGGAATTGGCAAAAAAAATTATATATGTAAATACGGTCCTCAGGTACATGTGAAAAAAAATAATTTAAGTTATAGTGAAGAATTAACAAGTTAATTCCAAATACTTTTTGCAATATACAACGATAAAATAGTTTAGGTTTATGAAACATAGGGATGATTGGAAAAGATAATATACTACGCGCGTTTTTTTAAGTACCTATCGGAATTTTCTTTTAAATAAATACGACATTTTTACAACACTACTTTTTTCGGACGCTACATACCGTAAACTATTTCTCAACATAGTCGCCACCATTATTAAAGCACTTGTCATAACGGGACACCAAGTTTTGTATACCTTCGTCATATAACGACGCCACCTGGGATAGAAACCATGTCTTTGAGTTCAGTATCGTCATCAAAACGCTTACCACCAAGGAACCGCTTCAGATGAAGGAAAAAATCAGGATAAAACAAGACGATGAATGTCAGCTGGTTTCATGTTTCGTGCATTCAAAAAACGAATCACGGAATGTATCTCACAATCAGCGGGCTGATCTATTATCTTAAACATTTCAATCACTCACTACAAGATGGCCATACTATGTGAATTTCTCTAACATTGCATGTGGTGAGTCAACACACGAAGGAAACTATTTCGCATACATAACATCGCAACGGCAGCATCAAGAATATCCATCAATAGTACTTACTTAAAAAACGCCCTTCGTAGAAGATGAGTATTGGAGGCAAAAAGAACAGAGGGTGTCTAGTTAATTTTGTAACTTCTTGCACAACTATTAAACAGCTATATCATAAATAAAAAAACATAAAAATGTCAAATAATATACACTTTTCACATGTCACTTTTATTTAGTTAAATCGTTATAAGTTTGGTGAAAGACACCAACATACACACTTGTACAAGTTATGCAGGGCGCAGCTAGCCACAGAAAACTGGGATAAAAGCACTTTTGTAAAAAGTGTGAATAATCAAATCTACACAACTGGGATGTTTTTTTATAATTAAATAATAAATAATACAAAATATTGTATAACTTTGAGATGATTTAAGAATATATTTTAGAGATTTTTGTCCTTTTACATATTACGAAGTTTTTTAGATTTTTAAATGGGGTTCTTGCAGTCAATACAATTTTCAGAAAGCGATTATTATGATTTTTTCTATGAAAGCGGCATGGTTATTTTTGTCAGAATATAGAACAGAACTTACTGCGGCAGATAATTTTTTTTTTTTTTTTTTCAAAATTGTGGTCTGGCTACTTTCTGAATAACTACGTTCAAATGGAATTTCTATAGTATAGGCAGAGAACATGTGAATTGGCAAGAGAATAGGAAAGATAAATACTAATAGTGTTAAACTCCTCGAATCTTCGGCATCTCATTGATTACATAAAAGTGAAGAAAAGAGATCAAATAGAGAAATCATCACATGTTTTTATTTTGACACATTTTTTGCATTCTTCACATCCGTACATCTTCTGACATATGCTCGTGGCTCCTGCTATTACCCCTCTTCATAATTTCTACATTAATCATTTTTCGTGCGGCAATTTGTTCCCAAAGTTAATAGGTTGGCTTGTATTTTTTACTGTTAGTGTTACTATATTATTTATGGACATACATATTACGTGTATTCATCGTAACCACTTCGGAGTGCAGACCTTCGAGCGCCCACGCGACACTCGGATCATGAGCCAATCAATGAATTATCATCTATAATTTTAAACTGTAAGGAAATGTATATTGCGGCTATATAATTCTTATTATTATTTGTGCAAAGCTTGCGATCTGATTCCATTACGCTTTTTTAATTACTTTTGAAGACTACTATAAATGATTAATAAAATAAATTGATATACTTTATAGCAAGTTATGTTATATGCCGTTAGGTATAAAGTAATTGCATAACATGTAGCAAAGTTACAATGTGTATGTAAGTATCCGTTAGAAATAAAACATCTAAATGTTAAATATATTAATTAGAAAGATATACATATAAAATCAATTTTATCAACAAATTTAGTTGTTGCGCCACCTGGATTCGAACTTGGATCTCTTTCCAAACTGGGAAAGGTGCACTATCCAACTATGCTACAGCGACGATATTGTTACCTTGTTATATATGTTACCTTTTTGATCTTAATACATTTAATCGTTCCATTATTTGAAAGAGCCTTACCTTAGTTTTATGGAAACTCAAATACCTTAGAGTAATCTAATAGCAGATGCCAGAATTATCAATTCATTTTTATTAAATTTTTGACAACATTTTGTATTTTTGATACAACTAATCTAAATTCTAACTATATTTATACATTCTAGGGAAAAACTCGTCAAAAATGAAAATAATAATCATATTTTCTAATTTGCATAGAATAATTTCTATCGTCTAGTGTTGAATTAAATAATTATTAAGCACACAGAAAGTAGGCACCTACTTAAGTTGGATACTCAAAGCTCAGTTTATTCATTAATTGACATGGCGACTACTTTGTGGTGTAACGTGATTCTTTTAATGTACACGACAAAACTTTGTATTACACACACGTTGCATTATGTTCACTACTATTTTAGAGAGGTATAGTCCCTCTCGTCATCAGGTGATAAGTAAACTAAATACAGTATTGTAGACTATTCTGGCAATGGGGCGGGGCTTGAGAAGGGGGGAAGGTTTCGGTCGTTAACGGGAATATGGACAGTAAAGGCGAAGTGTTAGGGAATGTTATATTGTTAATTAATATGTGCGTGCATATGGTTTACGCTCGAAGGCTGTTATTAAAAGTAACAAAGATTATATGTCATAATTTAGATTCTGAATCAATGGGTAAAAAATGGCCCACACATTAAAAAAAAAAAAAAGTAATCTCAGAAAGCTTTCCGATAATTAGCCATGATGTTGATCGATCTTATGAAGAACGTAGGTATGAGTAACAATAGGTGGCAGTCCTTTATGAGAAAATCGATGACCAGGTGATTACTTTGGCTCGTTTTGAAAATGCCTCCTGAGAACATCGCCATTAGCTGCCTTTTCTTCAGATGAGACTCCCCCCCCGCACGTCCGACTAGTCCGACCATCTAACTGTACCAATACCAATTCGGATGACCTGGGTAAGATGAAGATTGACATACACATCTAGAGATATTTTACAGAACGTGTTGAGTTTAAAAAGAAGACTAAGAAATTTTACGGGTAGATTAAAATCAATGATTCATAAGATGTTGAGTCTTTGTTGTTTAGTACGTAATTAAGTTAATTTCTATAAAAGTAATGATTGCAATAAAGCAATGAAATTGCGTAACATAAAATGAGTACTTAATTTTTTAAAGACTGGATCAATAAGTTAATTATTTATTTGTGTTTACAATTTTCGACTATTTCTTGCCAAGTCGTCACGGAGGAATTTTACCTCAATGAAATTTCTGAAATTCATATATGTTTTTAGCATGTATTATGAGCAGGTGTCTTTCACTACCTAGAATATGCTCTATTAACATAAGTTGTTGATTTTCTCGAGAAAGTCATCATACTCGAATATATTTTCAAATTATTACCATAACCAAAATTAACATAATTTTCCTTCCTAATGAGAATATAATTGAACCACTGTGTTACGGAGCCCGAAGGTTTGACAGCCTTACTTTGTTTATTGCTTTAACAATTTCGTAACTTCCTATGCTTAATAAGTCGAAGGTATATCTACTTCAGCCCACGTGCCAACACCCACAGACTGCCATACATTTGAACAGTACAGGGGAAAACGATAGTATGATTGATCTGATAATAATAAAATTGATAAAGTTTTTTTAAAAGATAATGAGATAAGTAGGTATATGGTTATTATATGTATAATTGATATGATTTCTGTATCTCTTTAAACGTTATTCCTGCTTACAACCGATTTCAAAATAACTACTTTTGTTCTAAATAAAAAGAATTCATGAAGAGAACACATTCTTATTACACACATAGGTCTGTGATATTTTAAATATTAATTAAATGTATTAATTAGAAAGATATACATATAAAATCAATTTTATCGAAAAATATTGTTTTTGCGCCACCGGGATTCAAAAGTTGTATCAATGTGTCCAAAATTTAATAAAAATGAAATGATAATTCTGGCGTCTGCTATCAGATTACTCAAAGGTATTTGAGATTCCGTAAAAATAAGGTAGATGGCTCTTTCAAATAATGGAACGATTAAATGTATTAATATCAAAAAAGGTAAGATATGGGTTCGAAAATTTGTCACTAAATATTTTGTCGGTGTAGCATAGTTGGATAATGCACCTTCCCCGGTTTGGAAAGTGATCCAGGCTGGAATCCCGGTGGCGCAACAACAATATTTTTTGATAAAATTGATTTTATATGTATATCTTTTTAATTAATACATTTAATTCATATTAAAAAGAATTCATATCGATGTTTTTATACTTTTCTATAACAAATACAACTAATTTTCTAGACCGACGCAATGCAGATCAAAATTTTCATATCTGTTACTAACCCCGCTAAATTAAACAAGTTCGTCCAATATAATGTAGTCTTAAAGAATTTTCTTCATTTCTATATACATCACAACCCCAGCCTCAAACAACCATAAAAACTATTTAGAAGAACACATTATTCATAAGGTTGCAGTTTTTTCAGAAGATATAAAAAAAATCTATCTCTATAAAAAATAACTTGGTTGCTACCTGGTATTTTTTGTATATCTTTTTGACCGATTAATTTAATTTTTACTAAAATACCACAGAACTATACTCTAAAATTGCAACTTCACAACAAAAATATGTTTTCATTAAAAATTTAAATTATTAATTTATTGAACATTTATATCACAGTATGTTAGTAAAATATACAAAAATATATATCCATTTGAGATGTGGTGCTGAAAAAATTGAAAAGTAAGCTGGGCGAAAACAATTAAATAACAATAAAGAGTAAAAGTAAAACAGACCAGAAAAATACATTAGACACAATTATAACAGCTGTCTAAAAAATATAATAAACAGAAAAAAAGATGACAGAGAGAAAGAAAGAAATACATTGACTAAATAAAAAATACGCAAACATGGCTTCTTACCAGGAACCGTCAACGAAGAACTCAAAATAAATTTACTGTACTTACTTCATTCTTTCATCATAGAAACAATTTTTTTTTAAATAGTAAATTTAATACTAATTAAATTAATCAATTAGAAAGATATACAGAAAAACATTCTATGCATCGAAAAAATATTTGATTTCTACCAGGATATTCTCAATCCGGGGAAACAAGTTACCATTTTCACTATATCAACCGATTACGTTTCCAACAAATTTTTATATTTATATTCTGTATTTTCTTTTTTATAGTTGATACATCTATTCCAGTAAGCAAACAAATATTTTTCAGTATATCTTTTTGGTATGGATTTGTATTAAAAGTATCAGAGAACTGTGTTCCGAATTTGTAACTTCACAACAAAAATGTGTTTCTTCATCAATTCATTTCCTTAAATATATATTTTAATTATTAAATGACACTTATCTTTTTTCCTCTCAACTACCATTAATGAATAGAGAGAGTAATAACACACTAGAGCGATCAAGACGTTGTTTTATCAATAAATTGAGCCCAAGTTTACTAAATAAAATGCTAAGGTCTTCCAAGAAAGGTACTACAGAGATGTAATTATTTTCTACTAAATTACAATTATTTCCTAAAAGACATATTTACTAAATGATCAATCATTTCATATAATAATATTCTGTCTCAAGGTGCTTCAATCTGCTACACTTCTAAAGATAATTTTTGACAAATCCATGTGGCAATGTAGTTTCGAAAGATATGCAAACTAGTTTTCTATTTAATTTTAATTATTTCTATTATTTTATATTGAAGTTTTTAGAATATACCTAAACATGAAGAAGCATAAAAGAAATCAAATTATTCGATTAGAAAGATAAACAAAAAAAAATTAATGTCGAAAAATTATTTTGATATAGTGCGTTACTACTGCAATATATCAACCAATTACGTTTAACAAATTTAAATATTATATTCTGTAGTATTTTTCGTCATAATGTGTGAATATTATGTTCCAGGTCGATTTTGTTTGGTCGCCATTATTGTTTAAAAAATATTTGTTAATTTGTATTTAATAATCATAAAGAATAATTAATTACAATTTATTATGTAGCATCTAATGTTTCAACAACGTCTTAAAAATAATTAAAACATTTTATCTAAATAATAATGGCAATGCGGTAACCATTAATGGTGATCGCAATCGTCAAATGTTGGAAAACTTCTCGATCTTTGAAGTTAAAACAGCACGATCCAATGTTCTATGAGTGACACGTTCTATAAAGTGTGCCATGAATATGCACTTATCCTTATAGAAATTGAGACAATCGAATTCACATTCCAAAAAAAATTGATCTTAAATATCACACCACAATGACATAGTTATCCACCAGTCACGCGAGAAATTTCTCTAGAAATGTGAAAGGAGGAATGAATTTTACATTATTTTGTAATAATTTTAATCAGTTATTTTTCAATTTAGTTTTTTATGAAATTTATGACTCGTGACCATCTCTCTGAAACGGGGATTATGCTCTCATGAGATTTTTTAGTGACAACTTTCAACTTTTGTAGTCCACCGTGTGCGTACCAAAGTATCAGAGATACGCCGTCCTGCGCCTCATTTCATATGATTTTTCGTTGTACGTTAATTAACAGTATATTGACCATTAATGTTCCGTTCGTTAGTTGGACGAATTTGAATCATCTCAGCAGCAGTATAAATGGAATAAATGTTTGTAATTGAATGCCTTCTGTATGGTTTTAGGTGACGTTTGTGCACACATATCGGTATCGTTATCAAATCAAACCAATTTATAACTGCATGTATTAATTGTAATCAAATCATGTATGTTCTAGCAATCCAAAGATAAACTTAAATCACGTCAATCAATATCTCAGTACGGAAATTTATCTATTTGTGTCTCACTCGGTGGACACCCTTGGATGAAGATGATTTTGAAGTTAAGTTGTGGAGTATTTACTGCGATCACAATGGAATAAAAAGTAATGAAGATACTCCCCATCACGCAACTTTTTTAAGTATTAGTGTAAAGCACAAGCGTAGAGTAAGCTGCCATTCGTTGTCTATTCGCACCCTTAAACAATTGAGACGAGATGCGACCTATGGTGAAATTATTTTGTTGCTAATTTATGTTGGCTTGGCCTCCATTCATTCTAATATCGTATAACGTAATAAAGGATATCATTCAAAGTTTATTAAAAATACGTAATTATTTATCTATGTTTATGACAGACAAATAGCACATAGCAACACCTCAGGCCAACCAGCGCTCGGGAATGTTCCCACTCACCCACGACAAATGGTGACTGCAGTCAAAAATAATTGTAATAATTATTATTTTCTCGTGACCACCGAAACAGATATTTATCTCAAATTTATTTAAATAAATTATAATTTTGAACTACAGATATTTTATTTGTACACCATACTGAAAGAGACATTTTTTCCACACCTGTGCTATAAATGTTATACTTTTTTAATATCAAGATGATATTTTCAATTATTTTTTACACAAATTATAAAAATTGTTGAATGAACTCATTCAGATTTTATAATTTCTATAAAAAACTAAAAAGAATAATAAAAAAGAGAACATATTATTTTTGTGAAGTTTCAGTTTTTCAGAACATAGTTCTGTATTATTTGAATACAAAAACGCAATAAAAATGTTAGCTTTTTTAAAATGGAATAACAGATGTATCCGTTTGAAAGAGCTACAGCACATAAATTCTAAAATTTGTCGTCAACTTGCTCTGTTGGCGTGGTGTAATTGGTAAACGTATTTCCCCAGATATGAAAAGATTCAGGTTCGAATCCAGGTAGCAACTAAAATATTTTTTCGATAAATTGAATTTTACTGTATATCTTAAAATTGATGCATTTAATTTGTATTAAAATACATTTTACTAAATTTAGCATATTATCACATATAATAAACAAAGTAATAAAATAATGAAAAATAAATTCAAAATGACTACTAGTTTAGTTTATAATAAATCTGAATAGTCAGACTACTTCATTTTAAAAAAATTCTAAAGTATCTAATTATTTACAAATTACACTAAATTATTTCTGAAAATTAATAATATGCAGTAATTTTTATAAGTAATTTAATTTTAAGATCTAAGAGCATCATACATTATCTTGTTGCTTAAAAATGGCTAAGATAGATTGTGGAAAAAAATATTAAATTTACATTTGATATTTCTTTATAGGTTTTCTATACATTTAATTTGTGATGACTATGGACATAGACGCCATCTATCGACCAGTAGCATGCAGCAAGTACCGGTTGAGAAGATAAGTAAATGCGGACCACTAGAGTCCCGCGCACTGGTAGTGCAGTGCACTGAGCGAACCCCCGGCGCTCAATCCTCGACCATACTCAACATACCATTACTTTTTTTTTTCTTAACTTTTTATTATTAATAAAATATTTTTCTTATTGTGAAGTTGCAATTTTACAGAACATAGGTCTGTGATATTTTTAATACAAACTAAATGTATCAATTAGAACGATATACATTATTGATCAAATAGTATTGTTGCTACCGGGATTCAAAATTATTGTGTTTTCAAATAATAGAACTACAAATGTATCAATTTGAAAGTGTTATATTTTATTTATTTATTTAATTCTTAACATAATGCATACATAAGCACTCCTATATATGCTCTAATATAAACAATATTAAAGTCTTTTCTTTTACTAAAACTTATCTTTTACATAATTGGTCAGTTTCACTTTAAATCTTTTCAATTTCTGGCATTTCATTAAAAATCTTCATCGCACTGTACATCATCAATTTCTGAGATTTAGCTTTCTTCCTAAATTTCAGTCTCAGTCCATTCCTTCCTCTTGTTCTATAAGTTCGAAAATTTGTCGTCAATTCATTGTGTTGGCGTAGCATAATTGATTAATGCATTTCCCCGGATTGGAAGAGATCCAGGTTCGAATCCAATATTGATTTCATATGTATATCTCTCTAATTAATACATTTAATTTGTATTATTAATAAATGAATTTTGCAGAAACTGAGTTTAAACCACTATTCAACTATAAGTGATCTCATTACTTTAATTCCTTTCGCACCTGAAAAAGAATCCAACGGTAGCACGCGAATGTCGCACCTAGAGACGTAAATAAACGACGTTTAGTTCATGTTTCTATTCTGCTTACCCTAAAGCGAGCAACGTCAGCTCGGATAGAATTATTAATTCAACCTAATTTTTTTTAAATAAAGTTCTATGAAAAGGTATGAATAGATTTAGAATTGATATATTCTAAATAGTCATATTCTTTTACAGTGATATATTACTAAGAGCATTTATCTGTAGGATATAAATATCTCCATCGAGCGATAAAAGAATTGTCTATTTCTTGTGAATTATTGAGGTTACGTATTTTTTCCCACTTCACATAAAATTGTGAAAGTTTTCTATTTTTGTATTTTCAGCTAAATGGTATATTAATAAAATATACTCAATTGTGTATTCCTTTTTGTTATTTATTTATATCTTCTTAAATACTAAATATATGAAATGAAATCGATCCCGAACAATGAGATTATTTCACTTGCTACTTTAAACTGTCACATGAACAATAAAAAAAAAAATATTTAAAACTACCATAATATATATTTCGTGAATACGTAACTTCCCATAAAAGTCCCCATATCTATTGTTGCACTTAATGCAGTATAACTTGCATTACACGTTGAGCAATGTGCAATTGCAACGTGTGGCGAATATGATATTTACATTAGGCTGTCGCTTCAAAAACTTAACACTCGTATGATGTAGACTCGCCCAGTAAAGATTTCCTACCAAATAAGTGCACAGCTGTCAGTCAGACAATGCACTTCTCAGTGTTGACGATAGGTTGACGACGCGAGGCTAGGCATCGAAGTCAAGGAATCAGCAAACGCAAGAGGAGAAACGGCCAGCGCCGTGCTGGTTCTGTTGTGCAGCATCCCACGCGTGCGCATTAGGTCTCAGGGCTGCCAAAAAAGGTCCTAAATGTTATCTTAAATAAATAAGTTGATTTCAAAATTTTCGTGATTAACATTGTGGAAGTCGATTTTGTTTACTACACACTATAACACTTAAATCAAAATAAATAATAATATACTTAACATACAAACATCCCCTATTACATCTCCCCTCCTGTCCATATTAGCCCCGCCCACAACACTTTAACATTTCACCAAACCCCCCCCCCCCTTCCCTCACTTATGCACAAGGGCTTTGTACGTATTGCAAGATTCGTCTATTCTCAATACTTTCACCTTCCTCAGTACATCTGGGGCGGTATACCATTCCCGAAGTTCCAGATTTATCAACCACTTATATTCTCTAGTTAGTTTATCATGTTTTGGGCCATAATTCATTTTAAAACATGTTTGGGAGTATTAATGAGTGTGATTTATCTAATTTGGGAGTATTATGCTCGAATGGATGCCCCAAGACCAACCGAAACCCTTGTGGCATCGCGAAAGGTATTAAATATGTGAAATATATGTATATATCAGTGGCGTGCAGTAGGTATAGATATAGGTTATGCTATTACTAATGATATAATTCAATCATATATAATATATGTTGTACATAGGATTATGAACTTTCGTTTAACCAACGTCTTTAGACAAAAGGAATCCGTCGTTTATACAACCTACCATGTATTTATTTGTAATTTTAGAGTACTATCAATAGTGTTTTTAAAGTTTAAGTTTTAACGTCAAATAATACCTTCTTACCCGTATAAAAATCGATATAAAAATGAATGGACGTTTTTAAGAACACTTTTTATTACTGAAAATGATTATTTTATTGTTTGAAATAATAATTAATAATAGAAATAATAATCAATAACAAAATAATAATCCCAAATCAAAAATAAATTCATGCACCAAATACACCTCGAACACAAAAAACGGCCATGAAATCAACACGTTAAAATCAGTAAAATAGTCAAATTCGCGAATAATTAAAGAGGAAGTAGACACTTCAATGATTTGCACGCAGTTGTAAGCCTTTCTAATATTATTATATTATAATGTTAAAAAAACAGCAAAGGTAACGGCTTCATACAAAACGGATAAATCGAAAGAAATTTTCAATTAAGTAAATAGCCAATTATATGACTTGAATAATTCACTAGCTAAAAGATAGAACAGAGTAATGTGAATAGCTCAATGCGGCGAATGCACAAGAGCGTCATAGCTACAGCGGTGAGTAGTCGTGGTAGTTTTTAGAACTAAGCAATTAGTGTAGTCTCTATTGGTACACATATGGCGCTAATTGTAAAATAATGTTTCCATTTATATTAATCTAATTATTTAATTTAAATTAGTTTCCCAAAATTGTTAGTAATGCACAGCTGGCTTGACCCGCACGGGGAGCTTACTGACGCGTGTACGCTGGTGCATGCAGCCAGCACCTTGAGTATTTATGGCTGATAGTAGGGTAGCGCATTGACGGACGTGTTCGATGGAGATGATAGCCCCCCCACACACGTATTATAAACACTCTTAATATAACATTTATTTTACAATTTTATTCTTCTAGTTTTCAGTTAGCTACCTTACAATTTACATTTTTGATTTTGTTACAAAATTTTTTTAATAAAATAAGTTCTAAACTCAAATGTAGTCGGTTTTATAAACACAACATATATATAATAGAAATTATGAATCAAATATATAATAGAAAAGTAGTAAGAAACTGTCAAAAGTGGCTGCCCTTAAGTGTCCATCATACGAGCGTACCTCGAGCCCGCTCCTACTCGAGTTTCACTCGTCTACTGACAGCGCTAGATAAATTTATTACGAAATGTGTAAAGATATATGTGCCCGGGCGCGTTTCCTCATTTCATTCATTAATTCAATTCATTCATAAAAACGCAAGTAGATGGGCACGCTACGAGCGCGGCCCTAGAACGCGAAGCCGACAGGAGCGAGACGAAGCTATGGCAGTCGGTGCGCCGGTACTCCACGCCCACTACAGGTAAACTTAACAATCGAATAGTTGGGAGATTGCAAATTAATTAGATGTTTCTTGCAACTGTGGTATTTTTGAAAATAGTTGCCGTGACGATTGTGAAATATGAAATAACTAGTATTTAAAACCATTTTAGATACAAATTAATTCCTCTGCGTATAAATAATATTCTAGGAATAAAGTTTCTATATCAAAAAAAATAATACATTATTGTGCAGTTTTCTTAGGGCATTGTTCTGTGGTATTTTAACACACTAACGTCGGAAAGGGTATTAATACCCGTTCAGTGGACCAGCGTCTAACTGCGGGAAAGATAGATATTTATACCATTTCCGTAAAAGCTTTATTTAATTGAAATAATTTAATTAAACTCGATCATTTCCTTTGGATATCATATTGTATTGTGTTGATAAGATATCAAATTAATATATTAGAGTAATAATTGTTTACCCGCATTACGTCACCAGTTTGCGCGAATAGTACCCGATGGAATTGTGTTTTAATACAAAACTGCAACTTTACAATAATAATGTATTCTTAAAAATATATAAGTTGTTGTATATCGGAGTTTATCCAAATTTAAAAAAAATAAAAAATTATTTAATCTCTTGTTTGAGATTTGTCGCAATAAAAAAGTGATAGCTTTTTAAAAATAAAATAACATATATATCAATTTGAAAGAGCTGCAACAAATAGGTTCAAAAATTCGTCATTAACTTACACGCTTAATGTAAACGTATTTCCCCAGATAGGAAAATATCCTGGTTCAAATCCCGATGGCAACCAAAATATGTTTTCGATAAATTGATATCTTTCTAATTGATACATTTAATTAGTATTAAAAAACTCTAATTATAACTAAATCTGAATCCGGGCAACGCCGGGTACAGACTACTACAAATGATATAATTTATCTTGAATATCAAATCATTAAATAACTTAAGTAAATGCATAATATCTTTAGTAATAATGAATTCTAAGTGATATTGGCTTTTTTAAAAGGCATTCGATTGTCATAAAAAAATACAGTACTGTAATGGTTCTATCACAGTTTTTTTTATATCATCTAGCAATTTAAATGTTTCTCTAGATATAAATAGTTAATAATAATAAAGAATAAATACATACGTTGTAAACAAATATAAAATAGTAAGCGCGTAATAGAGAAAAGTCAACGGCTGGTGCGAAGAAAAACAAATCTTTGTTTCTTTATCTGATGCAATGACGCTAACGGGACTAAAAAAATACAGTATTATCGGATATATTTCAGTATTTCGTTATAAAAAAAATACAAATAAAAAACCATTAAAATGGATATGATCTTTGAAATCAGTAAAATAAAATTATGAGAAAGGGTTAAAACCCATCTTAAGGCGTCGTTCCAAGTATCGTTTTTTTTTTAATTGGATCTTCTTCCCTCATAAACTAAATACATATCACCAACACATTGATAATAGGGTAATTATAAAAAATAATAAATTTAAAAAATATTACCTACTTATAAAATATTCGTATCAGAAATATTACTTTTTAAATTCCAATTTTTAAAAACGTAACAATATAAACAAATATTTTTGTTTAGTATTTTGAATAAATATAGTTTCAGAACAAAATCGTATACTCAATTTGACACCCCTCTTCATTAAAATGTATGAATTTTCCATTTAATTTTTTATTTATGATTAATATACATTACGGTATTTAAGGATTTAATTTATAAGATTAGGTAAACTTTGCAGACGATATCAACATTTTTTGAATTACATCTTAGCAGAAAATAACGTTCACTTTATTCCGGTTTTTAATATACATAGATATATTATTTATTCTAAACAGGATTAAATGAAGCGCTTATGCTATGAAAATAAAAAGCCGCTAGTATTATATTTTTCAAACCTCAGACCTTTAATGTCAATAGACAATGACTACTCGACTACACAAGTTAAAACATTAGCGTTCGATGCCCGGCATTTCTCAACATTCAGATATAGTTATAATTTAATATAATTAAATGAAATGTCTATTTTTAAAGAAAAGTATTTCAATTGTAAAGCAAAATTTGTTAAGATGTCCAGAGGAATGGGGTGGAGTGAGTATATTTTCCCCAGAGTCCAAGAATGCAACTGAGAAAATTTTTGAATAAATGGCAATCAATATGCATGGCTGATCAATAGCATGTCGGACGGCCCTGAGTTGATACAAATGGTTTCGTATAAAGTACCAACTCAAAGTGTTCTTTGTAGGTACATATTGAAATAATTATGTTATTAACTCGCTAATATCGCGGATGCATCGGCTTGGTAACAGTTGAATTTCGTTAATATTTTTCATTGCAGGAGCATACCTGAACTGGAGAAATATTTGTACGTAAATTATACTTAGTTTTAATTTTTAATTTTTTTATGTTATATTTAAACTGTTATATTGATATTTTAATTAAAAATGTACTGTTATACTTAAATTAAATTAATTTTTATTTTTATGTAAATATATTATATAATTATGTCTTGAAGAGAAGGTGAATTGCCCAGAGACAGAAAGAGTTTCTTAAGAGTAATAATACAAAAATTAGTTTGGATTAATTAAAATATGTAAAATTGACTAGAAAACAGTCTGATATGTATAATTCAATTTTATATACATACAGTATTTTTAAATATGTGTATTATTCTGACACAGAATTTAGTTCCGTGGTCACATGCACGTATAAAGTATTTGCAAGACACGCTGCTAGCCAAGCTGTGTCCGGCGGCGTCATGCGGTCATAAAAACACAAATGCAAAGTGGAAAATGCTAATTATTAAATAACTGGAGGAGTGTTTTTCTAAAAAAAATAATATATATCTTCTATCCATCTATCTTTTTGTCCTCTAAATGATTTCTTAGCAGATGAAACTCTGACACAAGATTGCCCGTTTCCCAGAGATAATTTTATATCTGTTTTAAATATATAGTTTCGAAATCAATCAATAATGTATTTTTAAATAGATCATAGTTTTCGTTTCAGATCGTTCGCTTCCAAGATAAATCTCTAAGTATTGAAAATTTCTACAATTGAAAATCAACTATCTGATCTCTCAAAAGGTAAAACATTTAAGTATTCGTATTTTGTGATTTTCAGTCGAAAATTGGATTGCAACCATTTTACTAAAAGCTCGCCTCTCTCAGATTGTACGTTCAATATTATTGAAACAATTCGAAAAGCCTCTAATTTTCAAAAGGCTCTAGTATGCTAGTAATATTTCCCTTTTTATTAAATGATTAAAACTATTGTAATACATCGCTGCCCGCGGTCTGAACTTTACTCTTTAAAGTGTCGACCGCGAATTTTATCTCTTTTCTGACAAATTAGATCCGGTGGCCTATGGTGTAATAAATTTTCAAATAGACATCAGATATCCGCTTCCTGTCACTTTTTTTGCAATGTAGATTTGGTATACGAAGTATTTATATCATTCTTCTTTCTGGCGTTTCCCGAGTTTTCATGCCGCGTGTGTATATGGCGCGCAATATAGTTCAGTACTCTTCATCAGGTTCCCGATATGTCATACAAAATGACATATTGTTTACAAACACTCAAAACAAGACTAACAACGTAAACCTTTACGTCCGTGTAATATTTATATTTTAATGTTTCAAAACAGGCCGCCAAATTTTAATATTTCTATCAATATTATATAATACCAATCAAAATATTTTTGTTAAGAAACTGCAAAACAATTAGCGGTATTTGAGAACAGACATGATTATGTGTGTTTTCTTTATTATCTCAACTAAACTATTGAACCTAAATCTGCCATACTAATGGGGAAATAAATTCGTAACGTAATTCCTTTAATTCTAAATATAGCTCACCCAAGTCAATGAGTCAGATATATTCAACTCACCAATTTGCAGTTTTAAATCAAAAGGTTACTTACTTCAATTTTACTAAATATTAACTACACTTTTCATTATCGGTCTCATAATACAGTCTGCATCATAATCTAATAATATAAAGAAGAATAAAATGCAATATAAGTGTTTTATTTCTATTACATTCTATATTTTCTGCACTTTGATCCCTTTCGCCCTCCATTTCCCTTTGCTTATTTAACTATCTATCATTAATCAATTCAATAGTTGATTTAAGAATTGTGTATTTGATTAAAAAATAATATAATAATAATTTTTACACTTATTACAAACAAACTTTTTTTAACAAGTAATTACGGCACATTCCAAGCATTGAAAAAAAATATACAAAAAAATATATTCCTCTAGTATCTCTGATCAAATTAAAATGAATTTCAAGATGCACGTATCCTAGTATGTCCGTATGATCAATTACCGTAGATAACTTGTTTATCTATCGCTGCAGTATCATTAAAGGTGTAACCTTTTTTCAGGCTGTATAATTGATACGAATGTGTTTGGACTACAAGTCTTAATTGATAAAACAGTACTTATAAGATCAAATAATTACAAAGAGGAAAAAGGAACAATTACGTCAGCGTTATTATGAAATATGATAAATCATTTATAAATATTGTAATCGTGATTTTTGTATTAACGATAAAATAGAATTATAAAAATTAATATTATTTAGAAAATGCTGTATTATATTAAAAATAATTTTATTAATTTAAAGCCATGACGACCAAAGTTGTGCAGAAAATTTTTATTCTTTGGGATAAATTTACATTCAGTTATGTAATAAACTTTTCGGTCGTGTCCCAGTTGAATATCGATTTAATTTTTATTATATTTTTTATGTCTATTATTTTCTGTGTATTTATTAATGTATATTATTATTACACAAATATTTCATCGCTAGCATTTACATCAAATTTTTTATGCAATCAATTAAAAATCTTAAGTTATCCAAAATACAAAATGAATAAAAACAAATAGTTCTTACTTCATTATCCGGTTAGGCTATCACGTATTATTGGGTCATAAATCGGATCAGTGTAATGCTGGAAGATCCTAATTTGATGACCTTTAAGCAGAAAATATATTTCAATGTTATGTTATTTATTTTTTAAATCCTCAATAAGAAAATATCAGCAGTTTATAAGAAAAAATTATGCAAATCAACATGAGCACGAACGTCATATTAGAGAAAAGGATAGACTGAGACTACTATTTAAGATGATGGTCTCAGTCTCAGTCTATCAAATCTCAAAAATCGATGATATATAGTGCGATGAAGATATTTAATGAAATGCCAGAAAATATAAGAAAGAAGGAGAAACTGCATAAGATTCAAAATTAAACAAAGCAAATATGTGCAAGATAAGTTGTATTAAAAATGAAAATTTGTGTTTATTTGAGACCATATACAAATATAACTATATATGCACTATATTAAAAAATAAATCTTACACAAGACTTTATTTTAGAAGATCTGAAACCTGCTTTCTTGTAAAGTGAGAGATCAAACTTTACATTCTTATACAGTGATCGGTTTTTACAGTTTAATTTTTAAATTTTGTGACACCTATTTCGACGACGGCAATTTCCCTAAAATAAAATAATAAGCGTTCCCTGATTTATTCTCAATGTTTATTACTCGTTATAATTCAATGGATGGGTGTATTTTGTATATTATACGATTACCTACTATTTGTGATTAATAAAAAAATAATTAATATTATTAACTGCCGATGAAATTTTCTGAAATGGATAAGCTTTAAAAAAATCCATGCTCTTAGGCTAAACGCGTTATGGGTTTTAAATATTTTTATTAAACATTTCACAAATATAATATAAATTAAAAAATTATATACTCTACATAATCAGTATCGGCCCAGCTTCCTCTCACATCAGCAAGATGAATCTTCTATTGTGATTGGAAAGATGAAGTGTCAGAATCGTGCCACGATGCGATAACCAAAACCCGCTTTTTATGGAGATGCGTTTGATAAATCCAACATTTATTGCCTGAGTGCTAGCGGAGAGTGCTCACATACACTTGCCTAGCGCGTGCCACTATGAGCTTTTTATCTATTAACTGCTTCAAATTACTTTATTTAACATAGGTTCACGACTTTTCTAAGTTTATTGAAACATAATATAAGAGATATTTTACTTTTACGTTGACGCAAGAAATTTCTCAACGCAGTTCGTTGATAGTTTGTTAAAAAATATTTTAATTAATTATATTATCTTATATTTATTTCAAGATTAAAACACATTCTGATTAATAATTTCCTTTATATTATATGGCTATATGTATGAACTTGGCCGTTCTCCAGGAGGTCAAGGCTAATGACAGAATGTCCACCTTGTCTAGTAGACCGAAGTACTTCGGATATATGCAGCGATGAAGATATTCTAAGGAAACTGGTGATACTCAAAAGAATGAAGATAAGAAAGTGAGGGGACGATATCCCACAAGATGGACGGATCAAATAAAAAAAATGACAGGGACATGACAAGGACAATGAAGGATTGCCAAGGCAGCCACTGAAGTGGGATTACATCCAGGACCACTACGCCTAGATACAGAGAGAGAGAGTCATAAAACTTTTATCCCGATGTCTGTCTGCAGGTACATATAATTTATAATATTTATTAAACTTATATTATATTAAATGTTAAAAATTATACATTCGATTTAAATAAACAAACATGTCAATTTATTGGCTATAATAAACTATTTATGTATGTTTTTGTAAAATTAATTTAGATATGTTCACTATAATTTAAATCCAATAGCAATGCTAAATCCATAAGCATGTATTTCTTTACATCTTCATACTTTATTATAAAGTTTTATGTACATTTAATAATTAAAATACAAGTAAAATTAATTGATATATTTTGAAAAAATCTATTTATCGAAAAAATATTTGGTTGCTATCGAGATTCCAACCTGGACCAGCCTGGGAAATCCTGTTTCTATTTTTCTGAATATATTTCAAATTGATTTATTTAATTTGTATTAATACATCACAAAACTATGTTCTGAAATTGCAACTTCACAACAAAAATGTGTTTTCATTAAAAAAAAAAAAATTAATAATTGCACCTTTTTAGTGGTGCAATGTAATTTTTTTCATTTTCATTTAAAGAAGCCTATTTGAAAAACTACTACATGTTCATTTGGTGGTAAATTAAAAGCTGTTGGATGAGAAAAACTATGTATAAGAACATAGTCACTTTAATATTCCAATCCTTCATCAATTAGCAATTTTACTTTGAATTATAAAATGCAGGATCTGATATATTTCTGGATATGGCCAAAATATTGAATTTTTCGGGTTTTTGTTTTCTTGAGGTTTTCTTTTTCCTCCCGCATGCAAATCACCATGTTTTTAAATGTGTAAAATGTAGACCTTAGATTCAGTCTGATTTTTTTTATTTTCTGATGAAACAAAGCCACAATTGATATATTATAAAATGTATGAAGAATTTTGAGCTAATTATTTGATCAACTCAGACAACCCCTGTGTTTTAACGAAACTCATAAAATGTGAGGCTATGAACAAGGCCACATCAGCCAGCTTTTAGCCACAATAGTTGATCAGCGTGCATCACACACTATTAGAGAGGTAACGGGGAGTACCCCACAAGCCGAGGGTATAACGAAAGCTTCAGCCGCCGTAACGGGTAATCTGAGGCACGCGAAAACTCTGAACAGTATGTCCACAAAGGTATTAGAGATTGTTGCAGTACAAAGGTGTTAAACAATAATAAATTACTGCGTCTTAATCAATTTTTAAAAATTAAAATAGTTTTTATTTTTCAGTTTAATAGTTTTCCGATTATAATGTTTATTTGACACATAAATATTTTAAATTTAATAAATTTTTCTATCATTTGCTACTTTCATACTTTTATTCTTCTTGTCTTATACCATATACGATAACTGTACGATAGCTACCATGTTGGCTATAACTATCTTGTTGACAACCTTTGTTTGTTCAACACCTTCAGCCATGTCTTCGGCCTCTTCTTCCAGAGAGTGTGGCCCTCTTTTCAGTAATCTTTCATTGAACTCCTGAGATGTAGGATCTCTTTTTGAATTTTAATTATTTTAGTCATTTTCAAAACATATTCCTTTATAATACTGACCATCCAACTAATATCGAACATTTTTTTGTAGATTACACATCTCAAACGCATCAAATCGCATTAGCATTGCTGAAAGAACCGTCCACGCATCCATTCTGTAGAACAATACTGAAAACATGCACCATCAAACCGTTCTCATTCAAAGCTTTAGGCTAAGCCCATGGCTACAGAGTATCTTTTTCATGCGAAGACATATCAATGTACGACCTTAATAACTTTACTTAATTCCATCTCAATAAAAGAATCCCGGATACCGTGAGATAAAAAATGCAAAGGTAATAAAACAAAACAGCAATTTTGTGAAATCTTTTAGATCATTTTTATAAGCACCTAAAGTTATCTTCTACATTTTACAAACAACGCACGTTTAACTTTATTTATGTAAAAACACAATCAAAAATTTTCTATTCGTGTACCTGAAACTTGATAAAAACATAGTAGTATATTTTAACGCATTTGGTATCGCGGAACACATTAAGGTTTTGTCTCTTCACCTCAACTTAAGTTTCTCGGTAGCGTATGTTACTAAGTACAGTATGGCACGCGAAACACTACATCCACCGTGTGTTCCTTATTGAGTTGCACCATTCTCCTCAGGCAAGGGCTGTACTCCAGCCTCTCGAGGGATAAAGACATTTAGGGCCCGGATATCTCTACCGGTCGGCTTGACCAGAAAACGCAATTAAATGAATAGAGGTGTTAACCACGCTACAAGATAAGGCGGGGCGATTTAGGGACGAAGATCATTTATTTAAGCAATGAATGCCAAACTTTATGCGGCTTTCATTATCTTTTTTAATTATCAATAACATTTTGCATTGTTTCCACCATTTATGTGATCATTAATTCTTGATTAAAATATCATAATTTTTTTTTTTTTTTTTTGTATTTCTTGAACATTAACTATGTTACAATTTCTAGACATTTTGTTTTGAAAAGTTTATGGAATATACATTTGTTACTTATTTTATATTAAATACGCTACACACCCCCCTTCTCTCAAATCTCCACCGCTACCCCCACCTAACAACACCTAATTACTGTACTAATGCTTGTAATTAACGCGAACGTATAGAAACTAGTAGCATATTTAATATAAAATAAATAACAAAGGTACATTAAATAAACTCTTTACAACAAAATTGATTTTCTGTATTAAGAAAATGGTCAAGTCGATTATAAGACACACGTTTTTTCCTAGTTTGGTGTATCTTTATTCATGGTGCGACTATTGTAACCCACACCTCCAGTGAGCTGGAGTATAGTTGGGATACATTCGTCACTCGGTGACGATCAAACGCGATCATTTTTTAATAAAATTGTGTCCTTAATTGTTGCATAATATGTCCAATCCACTATAATATTTTTTCAATAAATCGAGTTTATCTATATGTATATCTTTCTAATTCATGCATTTAATTTGCATTAAAATATCACAGAACTATGATCTGAAAAACTTACAACTTCACAAATATTAAAATATAAAAATCTTTCATTATTAAAATAGCCATGATCGAAGATGAAATGATTAGTATTGAACCGGAAACGCGAATTGGGAAGCGCAGGGGAGCGCCGAGTCTATAGAACCTTACTGCCCGAATTAGATTGTATCCTGACCTTTATTTTTCTGTAATCTGATCATTCAAAATGCTCACCCCAACTGGTTTGTTGACTAAAATGCACCTCCCCGAGGTTATAAATTCATGTTTGTTTCAATTCATATACCTACCTTCGTTCGTTGTCAAGTTCTCTGTATAGAATAAATTATAGTTTTTTTTATTATACTGTCTGATTTTTCAAATGTCAATTAAGATATTTATATATTATTACGTTTTAATTAAATAATTAAAAGATATTTAACACGGAAGTATTTTCGTTTGACGTAAAAGTATCAATTTATCAAAAATAATAAATAAATCAATGACCGTAAATGAAGGCTTTAGAATCAAATGTTGTAAATATTGTTGTTATATTATTTATTATAGCCCACAGGCACCATGTGCCTTTACATTTTGTACATACAATTATATTTGTATATACTGTTATATTGTAATAATATTATATTATGTAATATTTTTACGATACCTACTTGCGGTGTAGAATTAATCTATTTTATAAATGCCGCTTAGCCAGCGAGCAGTGCGAGTTGAGTGTATATTATCTTATTTATTATAAATTTAACATAATATACATAAGTAAATAATAAATCATTTAGTGCTTTAAATATAAAATAGATTCCTATCAAAACAGTTACTTTATCGCCTATCAGGCTGTATCTCAATATTATAGTATCCTTTTATCTTTCCTTGTTTGTTAAATTTTCAAATAAAAATATTTTTGAGTAAGCTCATTTTTTTTGCTTTTATATATAATATGTATAATTTATTTTATTGAAAAAAATATAATAAAAGTATAACAAAAATTTAACTAATTTGTACATGTGTCCTCTGAATTAACAATAGACTGAATTCAGTGTAAAACAATAATTTGAATAAGACTTAAAATTGATACAATAGCTGATTACGACTTTAGTAATAAAAAATAAATTTTACGCTACATAGAAAACGATAAGAAGAATAAAAACTTTATTTTCTGTTGCAGCAATACAAAAAATCAGTAAAAATAAAAGAACTGAGCGAAAAGATATAAAATAAATATATATATACAGGATAAACCTTGTATTTAAATGAAATATGTACCTGTCTAAAAATCTTATTACACATTTATAAATAAGTATATTATATATTACCTAAAAAAAAAACAAGAGTAAGTCAAAACACTTCTGTTCTCAAATGTGATATGGATTTGTGAAAATAAAATATTTTTAAAATTAGCAATATTAACTTTGTGGTTAAAATTCACATCTTTATTTGTTATCTTTGTTTTATTAACCACTTTATTGAATTTAAATACATCTACCGGTTTTGAAAAATACCATTAGTAAAGGAGCATTTGAGATGTTTGAACAATAGTGGGTTTTCAGAATTTTCTAATAATTTGATAGAAAATGATCATGGTTTTGATAAAAAATTGGGATTGTCAATTTTGCATATAAACTGTGTTGGTCATAAATTAAATAATTTGGAATCGTTGGAGATAAATAATGCGTGTAAAACTAATCAAAAAACAACCAACTAAATTTAACTACGAGTCCCATTTTAAAAAAAATTAAAAAAAGATTCTAATAAATAAACAATAATATATGTTTTTAGTTAGTATTGACATCCTGAAGAAAAAAATGGTATTTTTTGAAACCGGTAGATGTATTTAAACTCAATTAAGTGGTTAATAAAACAAAGATAACAAATGAAAATATATTTTTTAAATTGCTTAAAAACACTTGTAGACAACGGCACGTCGAAGGCAGAAAATTTATAATGAGGCAATCTTTTGTTGAGTATATATACGAAAGAAAACCCATCTTTCCAGAATGTGCTGTGACATATTGCCGCGCATGTGGTCATGTTCTTTGTAATTAATGTTCGTCCGAGTGTAAAGCTGTCAAGAGGTTGAGAAAAATCACCTTAAACTTTGACTTTTCATTCATTTTGTTCTTGGCAACTGATCTGAATAACCCCTTGTTGTAAGATACACGGACACGGGCCTGTGAGCATCGCAGCCTAGCCTTCTCTATTCTATGTATACCGAGAAGTGTAGGAACTCTAAATGTCACCTGTCACATGACGTTTCCATTCAGTGAAGGCTGCATTTCAGGTTGTTTTTATTTGTCCTGTCACCTGTATAATAAAACAACACAAATCTTTCAAACTGTTAGGTCACCGAAGTCACCGAGCAACGTAAATTATACGTTTGGTTTGGTTTATTTTCTAATCTGACTTCAAAAGTAAAACTATTTCTCGATACCTTTACATAATTATTATGGTCACATACCATTTGCATGGCCCCTGTAGCGCAGCGCAATTCCAAGATAAACAAGTATTTATTTCAACGACAATAATCACACTGTTAACGTAGATTCATTAACAGGTATTAAATCAATATGAAAATAATTCTCGCTTTAGATTTATGTTTATAATTTATTCAAATTAGAATTGTTAACATATTTAAATTATTATTTTTTTTAACAAAAGTTTATAATATATTTCAGTTGTTATTTACAATGACAACAATTTAATAACAAGGACTGCACCTCTGTCGTTATAAAAATAATGTGTAGTATAAAGTTTAATAAAAAATTTTAATAATCATGTTTACCATACATCCAATCAATTAATGATGTATTGACATAATTTTGATATCTTTTGATGATTCCATTTTCATCATTGCTAATTTCAAACTAGGCCAATTCATGCCGTAGCAAAATGGATTTAGCTTCTGGCTATCGATGCTCTGACCTTTCACACCGTCACCACTTAATGTGCATATACATATTATTCATTGCATTAATTTAAAAATATATATTCAACATAAAAAACAATATTTTGACAATGACATAACAAGCAATAAAACAGATATTAAATAATATTATCAACAATTTATAAAATATCTTCTTATGAAATCATCATACAAATGAAAACACACATTAATACGAAAGTATCAAAATAAAATACAATAAAAACGTTTAGAAAAAAAAGTCAAATTATTAAATAATAATTATAAAAATAAAATATATAGATGACTGCATATTTGATCTAGCGGTAACATGAAACCACCAATACAGTCTTGTTTTTAGGGTATAAACGCATAATTTAGTTTGAAAAATTATAAGAATATTAACATGATATATAATTTAATATTATATATTCCATCTTATGTGTACGTATCTCTATTTTTAAAAATAAAAAAATTATTAAACGTCTTATTTGATATTAATCTTATATGCCCAGGGGCATACAGTGTATACAAACAAAAAATCTGTGAATAACTAAAAATTCTAGGAAACAAATATAAATAAACAAAAATTGGATTAACATAAGCGAAAACATTATTTTTCAATTAACGCCATCTGTGTACCAGTAGAGACTTCAATTACTTAGTTCTAAAAACTCACGAACTCTCACTGCTGTACTTATAGCATTATTTTTTATTCACTGCGTCGTGCTATTTACATTACTCAGATCTGTCTTTAAGCTAGTGAATTACTCAAGTCATATAAATGGCTATTTCGTTAGTCTTGAGTCGTTACCTATGCTATTTTTTTAACAGAATAACATTAGAAAGGGTTACAACTGCGTGCAAATCATTTAAGTGTCTACTTCCTCTTTTACTAATTTGAAAATTTTACTATCTTACTGTTTTTAACCTCTTGATTTCATAATTGTTCTTTAAATTTGATGCATGGATTGGTTTTTGATTCGAGAAAAACAAAAAGCAATTGGCTTAACAATTTTCAACGTTAACCTTTAATAAAATTAATTATTTCCTATAGTTTTTACCTTAAGAATTTTCAAACAATAAATTAATCATGTTCAGTCATAGAAAGTGTTATTAAAAACGTCCATACATTTTATATATGGATAAGAAAGTATTATTTCACGATAAAACTTAAACTTTAAAAACACTATTAATAGTGCTCTAAAATTATTAATAAATAAATGGAAGGATCATATAAACGACGGATTTATCTTATCCAAAGACGATGATTAAACGAAATTACATATATTATATATGATTGTATAATATCATTGGTAACAGCATAACCTAAATCTATACCTACTGCACGCTACTGTTCATACCTAAACAGGAGATGTTTGCGAAAAAACACACCAAAACTATACATCATATAATTATTCAATATGCAATATGTTTCTGGAACCAAATTACGACACTGAACCAAACCAGAAACACTAGTTTTGTGTAAACCAATAATATTCAATATCTAATCAACATTGAAAAAAGAACATTTTTTTTATTAATAGTAATTACCGATTTGTTAGTTTAGATAATGAAATAATTATTAATATATTTTTCTATTTGATTAGGATACTTTTTCAATTACATATTAATTTAACATACAATAGGAACGTATTACATTTTTTTTATTACTAATACAAACGAATTTGATATTAATCTACAAATTATACCTGTAGCACGATTATAAGGTTGCTACGCTTAATTTGATAGAATGAAGCCTACGTCGAGGCACACATGAGCGAGACGAATGTTATGTACCTACAAGCTAGATTAGGTACATTAAGTACCTACTCTAAATTCTAAGCAATTTACAAATTATTCAAATATATGAACAGCACGTTAATATTTAGTACCTACCTATGTGTTTAATTTTTATTATCTTTATAAAAATATTGATAGTCTGAAAATTTTTAGAGTAACCCAAATAAAATCAAATTAATGTTTTTTTCAGATTTTATTACAAATATTAAGAATAATTATAGAAATATTATATGTACTTCAAAGCTTAGTTTAATTTATGTAATGGATACATAATTTATTAAGAACACTAATTGCAATTATTTGTACAATAACTATTGTTTATATAAATGCCTTCGATAGCTGGTTCCCAGGTTTCCGATTAACAAAAACCACACATATGATATATGAACTGCACTAACCTTTTTAATTTAGCTGTCTTTCTGGTCCGATGTTGTTGTTCTTTTAGCTGGGTTGTTTTCTTTAGATTTCGACCGACAGCACTGGTGGTTTATTTGGACCGCTGGACTGGTCGAAGCACGGGATGTAATTGAATGACTCTTGTCGGTTACCGTCTTCTTAGCTTTCCAAAAAAGGCGGTAATGCTCACACACACACGTGTACATTATTATAAACCAGGAAACCCAGTAGTGCTAATCGAAGTAACAAGGCGCGTAAATAATAATGTTTAACGGTTATGAATGATACACGAATTCCTTATGGAATACTTGATGAATAGGAGAAAAGAGCTCCAACTTCGAATGGATAATGCAATGCACCTTCCCCGGTTTGGAAAGAGATCTAGGTTCGAATCCTGGAAGCACAGCAAAAATATTTTTCGATAAAATTGATTATGTATGTATATCTTTCTAAATAATACATTTAATTAGTATTTAAAATGTAATTTATATTTATAGTTTATTTTTTAATTAAGATCAATAAATTTAGTGTTTCAATTTGTAAATTATTTTTCTTTTATGCAAATGAATATTGTGCAAATTGACAAAAGACATATCAATACCGATTGATTGAAAACTTCAAAATTATCACAAAATATGAATGTCAACCATATATCAAAGCGGTGTTGTCTTTAATAATGTTTAATATCCACGTGTTCCAAGGTTAATAATCTTAATTGATTAATTGTAACCGTGTTCCAATTTACATGATTTTATCGTGGTTATCATTCAACGGAACAATTAAATACTGGCGAACCCATTTCTGCTTCCTGATCAATAAACATGAACAGCCAGTTTTCTCTGTCACTCTGTATCAGCTGTGTATAATAGCGCGGGTATCCATTACCGGCCGGTTCTTCTATAAGATGTTAAACTGTTAAATATGTTAAGATGTTAAAATGTCAAATGTCCGCCGAAGCGTATTTCAATTTATGTTGAAAATCAGAAAAAATATGCTAATATTGGCAACCCTCGCTTTTACCCATTTCATCTGCCTATCTTGCTTCCCAGACCTTAGTATCTTAAAATTATTAGATAATAAATAAAATCTAATATAGGGCCTATGTCAAATCCGTAAGATAGTCCCTTCATGCATATTAAGTAATTGTGGTAACTTTGGAAGTACCACTAGATTCCCTTGGGTTTCTATCCCGTCTTTGTATTCTCGAGTTGCTTGGGTTGAGTCCTTGTAATAATAACTCAAGTGTCCCATGGTAACAATTATATTTTATTGCAAATAGTATTACAGTATTTGACAATTATATCACTCAGAGATAGACTAATAACTATTGAGAAGTGGCGATGGAAAAGAGACCCGTTCCCCCAGACACGGCCTCTTATAAGCCGTGTCCCCCACCACTCTCGTGCCATACACACATATACACAAATTCAAGTGACAGTTCTCACGATAATTGTTATTTAACATGTTACCCTAGAAACGCATACGGTTATGTACGTTTACTAAAACAATTAGTTTCATATCGGCAGTCATAGTTAAACGGGTAAGGCGTCTAATTAGAAGTCAATTTTCATCTGGGGGCGTAACCAACTGGATGAATTAACGTGTCTTTTTACTTACTGTAAATTTAACCAAGACAAAAACTGCTCTAATGTGTTGCAATAAGCTGTAGCCAGGCGGCATCGGCGCGTTTGGTGCCACGGCACAGTGCCCATGTCATGTTAGCAGTTCGGAATGGTACATTACGTAAATATCTGATTAAGTATTTGTTTGCTTTAATCGATAAGTTAGATTATATCGTGATAGTCCCCTTCCTTTGTTTGATTATATTTTTAACATTGAAAAATAGATTTTACGGAAACACTGGCCAGCGGCCACCATTTCCCGTGAAGAGGCGACGATAGCCGATGCTTGTTGAAAAATACCTCATGATCAAAGATGGTTGTAGATATAAAATGTGTGCTATAAGATTAATCACAAACATTTTAAGATGTAGTACATCATTTGTAAAATCAAATACATGTTAATTTTAAACTTTTCAAAAACGAATCCACACTGTACAAATAATATTATAATTCGTTGTTTAAATGTTTTAATAATATCGACACCAACCTGATTTAACAGTTACATATTCAGATCAAATAGAATTATTCAGATTCAAATTCGGCTCCACGCTGAAGTCAAAACGTGGGGCAATATTCAAAAGAGTTGTAAACGTTTTTTTTTTTACAAAAAGCATACAAGAAGAAACCAAAATTTGTTATGTCTATCGATTCTATTGTCTGTTTTACATAGTCTATTATCTTACCCAAGGTGTGTCCGACAATTCCGCCGCTCTTAATTTGCATATTTAAGCAACACGAAAAAAACGAGATTCAGATTTTTATTAAGGCAATAATAATATTACCTCCAGCGCTCGGTCCCAACACTAGCAAACACCATGTATAAGAAATAATTGCCCACTAGACATATTAACGAACAGGAATAGGAGAGTGCCTTGCAGATAGCGGACACAGTGTCCTTGGTGTATCAGTGAGAAATAACCCGTAATTGCTTATCAATGGTGCATGTGTCCCGAGGCACCTAAAGCATTATACTCGCTTCGGAAAGAGTTAAGATCGTAATATTCTGGCACATAAATTAATGTGAATTAAAATGGAGAATAATCAACGCGTACGGATAACACTTTATGGATAGCCGGTAATAAAAGTGTGACCGTTGCAAAAAAAACAGACTGCCAAAATTATTACCAAAGTGCAAAATAAATTATTCAAAGTAGATCGTAATGATTTAGTATCTGGAAAATAAATTTAGAATATTGTAAATCTTGATCTACTAAAAAGCAAAAAGAAGATTTAAAACCTCTAAGGGACTATATTCAAATTTTTGATTCACAGTTATGACTTTGTTAAATTGAATCAAAAATATGATGATAAAACTAATGCCTGAAATTATTCCAAAATGGAATTATTCCGATGTTTGGAGAGCAATCGATTAGGAACTAGGGACAAGGGCAAACCAGATACTAGGAATAACACGACCTACCTGAAGTGGCCACAAATCTTCTGGCTTCAGAAATACATACTTCGTTGATCCGCACGAAGCACTCTCGAATTCACACTTCGTTGATAACGCGAAAGTGAGACGATGTGTACCATGCGTAATGGTAAGATGAACAGTCTTCCTCACATAGCAGGAAGATAACTTGTCAACTTAAGAGTCTAACACACTCCAATAGCAAACGTTAACTGGCTCAAAATAATATACACGATAATAAGATAAAAGTTGTGCTCTGAGGTATAAAATAGAGGGGAAACAGGTAGGTATATCCACATATGTCAAATCGCATCGAACAGAGAGTATTTGCTGAAAAACTGTTAGTCTCGCTAGACAAGTCTCGCACGTAAAGGGCAAATATGTGAAAACTTCATAAAACGAATTTGAATAAAGACCTCACGAACCTTAAAACTAACAAGAATAATGGCTGCATATCAAGACAAGAATGTGGTGGTTAAAAATAATGATGTATGATGAATCTACGGTCTATGTTATTGTTTAGCAAAGTAATAACTGTGGTCGATAACCCTAAAATTAAGCAAAGTAGATCTATTTAAAAGATTCGAGCATTCTCTTCTCGCTTCCTGAATACCTTGAAAACAGACTATAGGAAATCTAAGATCTACAATTTAGATATTGTGAAAAGTCTATGCTGGTAATTGGGTGTACAATATATTCAATAAAGCCGCATTTACGGCACGTTAGTGAGGTCTAAAGTTCATTCGAGATAAGGTCAATTTAGCAAATGACCAAGAAATTCATCTGAGCAGATTGCTCCTGTGGACCGTGTAATGGAATATATGGGGGATACTTATATCCAGCGGTTGATGAAATACACACATTAGTAGATTGGATAATAAAACACACACCGATTATTTACACAGAAGAAATCGCTTTTTGTTTAGTTGAAATGACGCGAGTGGTTAGTTATGTGCAAAGAAAATCATGATTGCGGCTTCTTTATTAGGATCAGGATGTATACGCTATTATCAGGTTTATAACCAATAACTTTGATTAGTTTCTATCAAGGGATTTATATCTAAATCTTTTATGATTCAATCTATCAAAGTTTTCTCAGTGTTGATTTATTTTACTGTAGGGCCTCGAAAAAAATGGTATATAAATAAGATTACAACTTGACTTATTCGATTTTCAAATATCACTTACCGTCCGAAGCAGCATCATTTGGCAAAAAAAAAAATGAAATATACTAGAGTAAATATAGAAATTGACTGAAAAGAATTACAATAGAAAAATGTAGCATTAATAGCATATGTTAAAGATGATCACATAAACTAAATGTGAACTCTAGCAATTTTCGAGTTTGAAAATGAATTCAATACCGTGTTGGCTCGCATATAACGCTACCGTTGAAATTTTAGCCCAATATTTTAAGAAAAAGCAGTTTTCTTTGGAACTTAAATATAAATTTTAAAATACCTGTTTGTATTATATACAATACTTATACCATAATGATGATAATACTTATATATAAGCGAAGACAAAGTTTTCTTTATAGAGATTAGGTCTTGAATATATAGGCGAACGTCATTTTTATTAAATTATTGATGTTTAAAAACGTCGCGTTATATTCGGGTCAATACTCAAAATTCTCAAATTTATACAGTACGTTTGTAACTGATAAAAAAATATTTTTAATATCAATAATAGTCTAGAAGAAATGTTATTCATATACGAAGTAAACAGGTAGCTATATTAATTATTGTCATTAACAAGTTCGATATTTTTTGCTATGCAATAAGAATAATATTAAGAATTTTTTGATATTATTGTTAAAATTTTGGAAATATTCACTCTTTTATATATAATTTGTTAACGGGATAATTATTAATTTTCTGTATAATTTAGATCAATTGTAAAATTTTAAATAAACAATTTTGATAAATAATACATTTTGAATAAAATAGTGACGCAAGTTTTAATTAATAGAGATAAGGCGGAAGGCTTCTACTACATACTAAAGATTTTATTAAAAAAAATTGACTTTTTTTCTCTATGAATAACTGTATTTTACGGATTTAAGATTTAGACATAGGTATACCAAACGTTTTCGATTTTTTTTTTAACTTATTCATTATAAGCCGATTTTTTTTAATGGGCTGTTAAACCAATTTGCCTTGCCACCGTCGGAATGGCGTATTATATTTTATAACTCCTAGAATACCGTTTCGGGAAAAACTTTTTTATTGCCTCATTTGACGGTTAACGAGAATCAAAACACCTGTATTTTATCATCCAATTTTACTCGAGAACTTATCAAGTTGTAAAATTATTACCGACAAAGAATCAACACGTGCTTGTCAAATTATTCTACAAACTCCTAACGTTTTCGAGTTGTTTTTTACAGTTAGTCTGCCACTGTTATTTGCACGCTCAATTTAGGAGCAGTTAAGATGTATATATCCGTAGCACGCTAGATCTACTGTTCTCAATCTATCTAAATATAAAAACGTTGATTTGTTAACCCTTCCCAAACTATGCAGTAACACAGGTCTACCGCTCGAATTAAACCTGTAATATTTCGCTAAATACACGCAACATGCAATTCATAAAGGAAAATATTTACACTTTGAATTGAAAAACGTTGATTTGTTAACCCTTCCCAAACCAAGCAGTAACACAGGTCTACCGCTCTAATTAAACCTGTAATATTTCGGTAAATACACGCAACATGCAATTCATAAAGGAAAATATTTACGCTTTATAATGACTAGTGAAAAATCAAGTATCTAAGGCGAATCCTACAAAAATAATTATCTTTCAATTCAATCAGCTGTAAAATTAATACGCTGACAAAAATACCATTTGTGGCAAGACGGAAAGAAATCACACATTAATTTCACAGTGAAAAGAACAACAAACATACGAATATAATGGTGTCTTTTTCTCACTAATTAAAAAAGATATATATAAAGGAAGCTTATAATATACAATGCAACCTCCTATAAAGGACTTGATGAATGTTCCGAATTATAATATAATATATTGTTTTATATTTAATGCTCAATATTTATAGTAAATTTATTTTCTTAACGATATTTTCAAAAACAATTTTTACATGTCAAAGGCTAATAGGCTCATTTTTTATGGTAACACGAATTGACAGCATGGTTGCGTACGAGTATTTTATATCACGGTATGGTAACGGTTAATAGTTGTTAAAGATATGACATGCAACATTTTATCCATTTATTTAACCAAATAAAATAATATTAATGTCCTCAGCGTTAAAGACCGGTTGCCATTTCGGTTTACATAATATTTGTTTATTATCATATTTATTTTATTCCAGTTAGTGACCATATTCATCTAACTAGATCACGGCCTGATTTAAGATGAATTAAATTTATTTATATTAAACATTACAAAATGCTAAAATTAATTTTACATTTAAATAGTTGTATAATATATTCGTCACGTTGAAATGTGGGTATTTGGGGTTGTTTTGAAAATGTGATTTATATTGAAGTAATAATATAAAAAGAAGTATCACTCAGAACTAGGTAGATTTGTCTGTGTGAAAATAATGATTTTTCCTATTTTATGGTACCCTGTAGACACTCCAACATTCCTTTCGAATAAGTTGCATCATTCTTGGAAACACTTCATAATACTAAATATTTGAACAGCCGCCATTATGAAACAAGATGGCAGATCAGGCTGGTTAATGACCATAACCAAAATATTATATAATAAGGTCAATTTAAAAACAAAAAATATGGAAATGGGAGTTATCTTGTCCACAAAATTCGTTATATGTATATATATATATATATATTGTGGTAGACCTGCTCTCGCCCTACAAACATGGCCGCGTAAACATTCATTTGACAGCCGTACAGTCCAACTGATAACCGCAGAAAACCAGACAACAATACGTCGCGCCGCAACCAGTCCAAGGAAACCTAGAACCGATCACTCTTCTCATGGCCAGCTCCTCGGACGCATCGACACCGTTTTCTACTACGTTAATCTTATACTTTTTGTAATGTAACAAACAAATGTAAATTCAATATGTACATAAACGTAACTATCGTAAGTACTGTTTCACAATTAACTCGCTCTAGCTGTACACGCAAACACCAAATTGTGAAAGTGGTGACCCCGACGTAATATCAGAGGATAATCTCGAGGTTTCCTGTAATCATTTTAAGTTTTCAAGAGGTCACATCATAATACCTTCTGCAATAAGTAGTATTTTTATTGAAATCTACCTAATTATAGGAATTTCCTAATGTTTCATGTCGTTTAAAGAAAAATGTTTATACTTACGAATATTTTATGATTTTATTATTTTTAAAAATATGATCTAGTTACGAGTCTGGCTTAAATTATTCTCTAAAACAATCTGAATCGAATAATATTCTAGAATATAAGACGACCCTCCATTTTTTCTAGTCTACTTTACAGTCTTACTTAATCTTTAAAAATCAACGTTAAAAAGCAACATTCATCGACAGTATTTAGATATTCATTATTTAACACTATTCTTTTTATTAAAAACTAATCTAAAAAAATTATATTGAAACTGTCGAACCTAAAAGTATAAAAATATTAAATTACATTTTTCAATTATTCCATGCAAAACACGGTACATCTTTAAAAATAAATTGGACTTCATAGTTTTATTTCACGGTCGTATTATCTCTTGGTGCGCATGAGAGCCATCAAGGCGGTCACAAAAAAAAAACATTTGGAGTCTCAAAACGTTTACGGCTTTTTAACTATATCAATTACAATACTTTCTCACTCTATTTTAATAAGGTACAAACCTAAAGGAGGCTATACACGCCCGTAATAAAACACTCGTTAAATTTAAATAAGCCTTGATACGACATTTAACTCGACGTGTTAAGTATTCGTTTTATAATGTTGTCCGATTTTACAGTGACAATAAATAATATATTTTAATCACTTTTTAATAAGACTTCTTTCAATTAGCTAGAGTGTTTTTGAAACAGTCGAACCGTATAGTGGTTAACAGCCTTGTTTATTGCGGAATCACTACAAATCCACATTAAAAATACGTCAAACAACAGTTTAACTCAATTTTATTTATGAAACTTTAAGTGTCTGACACAATTTCGGCGCAACTGAGATATATATTTTATAAAGTAAAACATATTAGATGAATCACTCGGAAGGATACATAGAAAAAATAGAATGGTTACGATTACGTCATAATTATACAATCACGTCACAAGAACTATACAAATTTATTTTTATTTTTTAGTGATTCTATTCTGCCAGTCAGAAAAGTACTCACTTTTCTGTGCATCTTTTTAAGTGATACATCTAATTTGTTTTAAATTTTTACTATGTTAAAATAAAATTTCAATAAAAAATAATACCTTCAATTTTAAACACTAACTAAATGTATTAATTAGAACGATATACATATAAAAACAATTTTATCGAAAAATATTGTTGTTGTAAAGTAAGTTATAAAAAGTTATGTCAAAAAAGTACTATCAGAAGTTATAAAATGTTATTGTAAAAAAAGTTATGAAAATATTTTTGTCTATAATATAGTTGGAGACAAAAATGTGTAGGTAGTTAGGTTAGCACAAATGACAAATTAGTTTCATTTTGCTTTCTTTTCACATCAAACAACCGCTTTGTTATTTTTAGTTTAAAATTGTAAATCACTTTAGACACTTTAAGTTTTAGTGGCAATTTGTTAAATATACGCGGTGCACAAAACAAGAAAGTACGTTGACCAAATTTGGTATTCATTTTTGGCACTGAAAAGTATCCTAATGTTTAGTTCCTAGTTTTCTTTGGATGGAATCGTGGAAGTAAAGTGAATTAATTTTTTTAAAGAATAGATTTAATATTGATCTGGTACACAGTTGTCTTATATTCTAAATTTTAAAAGATTTAAAGAGTTCTTCAGAGTTATGTCTAAATGGCATCTTGTTTATTACTCTGATAACCCATTTCTGAGCTCTTATTAGAGAATCCATTGAAGTAAGAGCTGCTCCGCCCCATGCACATGTTGCGTAACTGATGAGACTCTGATTTAGCCACGTGTTTATTAATGATCTTTTTATTGTATATGAAGATACATCTTTTTAAATAAAAAATAATAATTTCCGGTCAAATGAGGTCTACGGGTTAGCTCGTTTTATATACAGAAATTGTTTAGCAATTTAGAGCCATACATTGTATTTTAATATCTATTCAAATGACCGGTTAAAATTTAGCGAACATTATATCGAAGATGAAAATTAAACAGCTGTTACCTAAATTATTTAATTTTTTTCAGAAGGAATAAAAATCATTTATAACGATTTTGTACAACAAACACAAAATTCAATTAATTTATTCCGATAGATTGTTGCAATTTCCTGAAATGGACTATGATATTAATTATGTATTGATGAAATTGATGTTTCTTATAATAATTTTTGTTTGTTTTACACTAATTAAATTTAATGCATTTTCTGATTTGTTTACTCAAATATTCCAGATAGGCTAGGATGATGTGTTATCAAATATGTATAAGAAGTCACTTTCGTCAAGTGTCAAGTATAAAATAATTTTACTTTCACCACTAGATATGATCGCAACATATTGGGATTTATGTATATCGTTCAAGATGCCACGTAAAATTTTAATTCTTTAGAATTGTAATATGATATAATATAAACAGAATATAAAATAAAGTTGGCATACTGAATTATTACATTATGAAATGCAGATGGGGGAAGATTAAGGGGAGAAGTAGAAGACAGAGAGGAAGGTCTAGACAAAAATACATTCATCATTATCATCATCCACATCGGTCTATTGCCTTTTTTACGAATGGGAGATCTTTCTCTTCCTCTCCGTCCTTCAACGTGGCCTACCACAACAAGCTTCTCCAAGGTATAGTTGAAAATCTGTCCTTGGTGTTCAGCTCCTGAAGAATGGAGACATTTATGCGTCTCGCCATCTACGATATACGCAATATGTGTATCCAGCGCTACATCTCAAAGGTATCCATATTCTCTCCTTTGCCTTTAGAATCCATGATATACAAATATAAAATTCACCAGAGATTGTATAAGCCGGAACTTGGCTGTTTTGGATATACCGCGGTCTTTCCATAATTTGTAAGGTTTGAACTTTTCATTCACCAAACATGCAAACAATAATGAGCAGACAATATCTGAATAGTGTCCAGGACAGGCACGCAAGTCCAAGATTGCACTGACAAAAACACAGTAACTAAATCTGTAAAAAAATATTTATAATATTATTTCATATCTACTCAGGTCTCCGCAACTCTATTTGGTATAGCATCCGCGCGTGCGGACCGCAGAACCAAATGTGTTCTCAAAAAAGAAAAATTATAAATTAATATTAAGACAAATCACTTCGTTTAAACTACTATTTATTGATTAATCAACATGTTTCGATACCTATGGTATCTTCTTCAGAATTTAGAATTAGAAATAAGAAAAAATGTTAATAGCAAATTAAATATTATAATATAAAAACTCAATCATATTTGCAAAAAGTCACTTTTTAAATTTCTTTCCACAGTAGTTCCTAATTAGTTACCCACCCCCTATACTTTTTAGTTTTGTTTTTTATCTATGCTTACATTTTTAATTTTAGTATACATTGTTTCCTGAAGAAGATACTTTAGGTAATATGTTGATATATAAATAAATAATGGTTTAAACGAAGTATTTTATCTTATTATTTGTATAATACGTGACCACATAGTAATTTTTCTTATGAGCAAAATTGAATTGAAGAATTAATAATATTACTTTGTATTTACGTATCTTTCTGTCGAAAAGAATTATATTTATAGATAAAATACATTCTGGATCATTAGAATGTTATTGATTAATAAAATTTCATTGATGTGCTAAATATCCACTTATCGCTCGTCTTCCAGAAATTCGTCGAAAATCTAACACAGCTTTACAACGATGCTAGCCCAACTGAACGTGTTTGGCTTTGATAAGGCCCGAAGCGAGTGTTGTGATCAATATTCGCCCACGCTGGACCTCAATTCCAGTAGAGAAACAGGTAGCACCAGCCAGTGGAGATGGAAACCTAGCAGTAGCACAGTAGACAATATCACTCCACAACATGGTAACACTTTACACTCCGATTTTCAAAACGATGTCACGTCTAGCATATTTAAACCAACAAATTTATATTATTCCATTAAAAAAAAAAAAGTTATTTTTGCTTATTTTCTAAATATTCAAAAAAACAGAATCTTATCCAGTCTTCAAAAACCAAATTTTTTAAAATATATTATTATCCAAACACAACCTTCCACCCGAAAAGATTCATTTTAGATAGTTAGTCTGACTAACTAACTAACTATCACACTGTTTCTCCGCGGGGGTAGGCAGAGAGGATAGAGCGCCATACTCTCCTGTCCTGACGCACAGTTCTCGCCTCATCCCCATTCAAACATCTTCTTATACAAGCTCGCCTATTATTGAGGCTTCTAATAGGAGCATCATCCAGTATCTGGTTTACTTGGTGTTGCCAAGTTTTCCGCGGACGTCCTCTATTTCTGGTGCAACTAACACTTGCGTCATATATATTTCTTAGCATTCTTTCCTTATTCATCAATTCCATATGACTAAACCACCTTAGCGATCCTTTCTTAATCTTACTACACTTAGATCAGCTTCACATTCTTTCTATATTTCTTCATTATATTCTCTGTTACATATTCGCTTTAGTGATCTCATTTCTACTGCATTCAGTCTACTTTCGTTCACCTACAAATCATATTTAAAAATATATTTTTATGTTAATTACTTCAAATAACATATAAATAAATAATCAATAATTAGGAAAGTAGATTTTATTTTGATATAATGACAGTGAAATAGATTCATAAAGAAAACTTAATAAATTTAATTAAATTTATATTTTGAAGAATAATTAGTATATTTTGAATAATTCCAAAATTATACAACAAATTTAAACTATTCATAATTTTAATCTGCATACACAAATATTTTCAGTGTTAGGTTAGGTTAGGTTAGGTTATTATTGACTATGAAAATTATTTAGAACTCTTATTATTCATAACTTCGGTTTTCGGCCGAAAACTTTACGGTGAAGGGTTAATTTATAGGGCCAGTTATTATTGCAGCAATAAAATAATAATCCCTTTCTAGTTTCTAATCGGGAAATTATTACCATTTTATTATAAAATTATTTCAGGTGAGAATGCCGAGCGTTCGGAAATATTCTTAATAATATTTTGATAGACTACTCTATGCATAATGTCTAATATCTCGCTTCGCCATCGCGCGCTCGGAGTTTGAGTTGTTACCGTGTCAAATAGACTTATACCATAATATTTCCTTTTCAGCGTTTTATAAAACACGCTTAGCGGCTACCGTAAATTAAATTGAGACACGCCCAATTTTGTTTGATACATTACTGTATTGATTGCTTTCTCGCATGCAACACTCGCACACACACACAATGTTACAAGTTACAAGTGCATAAACACCAACACTCGCGCACGTACTCACATACGTTGTAATACGCGCTAATGTGAATGGGCCGCGCGAGTCTTCAACCTTTTAAAACTAGCCCAAAACTATCAAAGGACGACAAAAAATAGTGAAATGCATTATTAATAAATCTAATTAAATATTATAATATCAACGCATGAATAACATGTTAGTAAATTTATTTTATAAACCGCAATGGAAATTCGATTACACATATATAAATCAAATTAAATATGTAGTGATAATAAATAATCGTAATCATTAATGTACCTGAATGCAAAATGTCACATAAATTATTAATGCAATCATGTACAGTAAATATATTACAAAACGCTATGCCAATAAAATTGTAATATTTTTGAATTTCAGCAACTGTATTGGCTGAATGTAGGGTGCGTGCTTTATTAACTAGCAGAAAGCAATCGGCCCTGTGATTGACTAAAATGTGGCAGCTAGATGGTTATTCAGTCAGTGTCTTTGAAATTGGTTGAAAACAGTAAATAAAGCAATCTAACGTTGTGTCTGTATTTCTTGTGCAAGGTCTAATGAAAAATGTGCGATAAAGCAAACAAATGATACCAAAAACTTTATTTAATACAAATAAAATGGCTAACTTGTCATATATCTAAACTTGTTAGTTAGTGATTGAATGGTGGCGACTTCTTTCAGTGCCTTTATATGCGCATGCGTGACATGAATTAAAATTTTTGATCAGAATAGAATGTTTTAATTTGGTTTTATCAACAAAAGTAATAAGTGGGAGCTCAACTTCGAAAGATTAAAAATTTCTCTGCAAGAATATAATTGCAGTTTAACTAAGGATGAGAGTGATATTGCTCATATAGACATGCAAATGAATTATAATATTATGGTATATTGGTACTATTAAACATCATATTTGAATCATATTCAAAATATTATAAGATTATGCTCGAGTTCTGAAATCTAATCCTTAATATATGTGAGAACTATCGCATTTGTATGTGTATGTGTTTATCAGATGAGTGGTGGGGGTCATGGGATATAAGAGGCCGTCACTGGGGAACGGGGTTCTTTCCCATCTTTCCTTCGCATTAGCAATAAGCAATATCTGAGTTATATTATTGTACATTACTGTAAATATATTATTGTAATAAACTAGTGTTGTAACACGTATCATACTGAGTTTCACCACAAACACTTGAGTGTACAAAATAAGGAAATAACTCAAAAGAGAATTATGGAGGTATTTCCGAAGACACTACACTGGTGCAGCCGGTAGTCACATCACTACACTGGTGCAGTCAAATTATAAAGTCACTACAATATATAAAATTAACAGTATTTAATTCAAATTAATGGAAAAGAAAAGCATTTTCAGCTTTCAATTCATTATAATGATTGTTTCACAAAAATGTAGAAAAAAACCTATTACAAAAACGTTCTCTTTAAGAATTTTTTGTTGCCAAAAAAGTGAGTCGGTCCGGCTCGCAGGCCACAGTTCAGAGACCGCCGTATTATTATTGAATGAGTGAGGAGAATCATTCATAAAATGGTGACCACGCGTGTGGTTACGCTAGATTAATTAATCAATGCTTTGGGTTTGGTTGTGAATAAGGCGGCAACCGCAAGCACGCTTTTTTTATATTTTTTCAAGGATCTACTCAAAACACAGGAAGCCGAGTGAGTAAGACATGGAATTTTGTTGTCTACTATAAAAATCTGTTGTATGATGGCAAAAGATGTATCAAATAGTTTTTTTAATAATTACAATAATGGATAATTTGTATAGCGCCATTTTCGTAAAAACTTTCACCTCAAGAGCGCTTTACACATAAACTGTTTATAGTTCAACAATTATCTTTGTTTTTAAAATTAAAAATTGTTATATTCACTTATGGAAATGACTTTTTGAAAAAAAAGTCTCTGATGCACTATTTCTTATGACGGAGGGTAAAGAGTTCCACGCTCTCGGGCCTGCCACCACAAATATCCGTCACTAATTTAGATTTCTGGCAACGGTTGGTCTACCATTCAAGTTCTTGAAGATACAGAGATGCCATGTTATGTGTCGCCTTGTAGATCAACCAGCACAATTTCAATTCAACTCTTTCAGGGAATCGGAGCCAATGTAGCTCATGTAAAAGGGATGTTATATGAGAGAATTTGGAAACTCCGTATATTATCCGTGCAGCCGCATTTAGAACAGATTGTAATCTATCTAGCTAAAACATTGACAGACTAGCGTAGATGCTGTTACAATAGTCCACACGTGACACCACAAATGCATTTATAAGTAGACGGGCTGCCTCAAGAGGAAAATGTCTCCGAATATTTTTAATCTGTCTCAGTTGATGGCAGCATGCACTGACAGTTTTACTGATTTGTGTATTCATTGAAAGATCTGTATGAATATGCACGCCCAACAACTTAATTGTAGATTTAGCATTCGCAGACATTGATTTCTGTATTAACTCCTTTTAGATGTTGCTGTCCATAATATTTCTGTTTTGGATGGATTCAATGTAAGTCTATTTTGCGTCATCCACTCGCCTATTTTATCTACGCATCTTGCAATTTTTCTTTTTAATACCTTTTGTATGTCAATAATTTAATTACATCTCAAAATCGCGATCGTGTATTTTAAACTGTTGTGGAAACCTTTTATTTAAGGCCCAGTTGTATGATCAGTAGTAAATTTCTACTATAGTAAAAAAGTTAATTTTTAATAAATAGAATTGCTAATACGGGTTGTTCGATGGTTGGTAAAAAATATTTACTCGTCGAAAGTACAATCAATCAATACAATTAATTTTACCATCCAGTATCGGATGGTAAAATAGCAGTATACGGCAATAAGTAATTCAATATCCTGCTACTTTAGTGATGAGAGTTCATCCGATGACGATATCGTTGTTTAATTTATATTACCGAAGATTTTTCACCAGAAAAGTATTAGATTTCTAATGCAGGGGTGAATAAGGCTATAGATAAAGCATACAACTGTATGTATTGCAAATGATGAATATTTAAAATAAATCAATTTTGATAATATTCGCAGGTATAATATTTGATGATTATTCACCTTAGCATACTATTAGGAGGGAATAACTTTGACAGTAGTAAATATGACAGACGAACAACCCGTAAATATTTTTTATTTAAAAAAATTTACTACTATTCACACAACTGGTCCTTAGTCTTTTATTTGTACGCCTCTATGGATTGACACATGGATATTGAGAGCAAGCCAGAGAAAGAAATTTAACGCGTTTGATATCTGGTACTGAAGGCGAATGCTTAGATCTCCTTGGGCAAAAGTGCACCATAATTCGAACAACTATAGATTGTCCATGATCTATCTGAGATGCATCCTTGTTTTAGAATAAATTTCCCGCAGACAGGGCCTGGAAAAACTGGTGGTGACTGGAATGATGAAGACCACAACTCATTAATCGACCAAATCATTCAATGAATCAACAATATTATTCGATGAATCAACCACGCTACTGACAATCCTACCACAACAAATATCTGAATCTATCTATAAGCTGCAGTGAAAGTTGAAGAAGAATTGTCAAGGATTTCAGCAGGTCACAACTAGAAAGTCACGATTCTCAGTAATGAGCGAACCGACTTAAGAAGAAAATAATTGAAAAGTGAATGTTTAATTATGGGTTAATTGGATACATTTAATTGTTAGGAGAACACATTTTTATTGTGAAGTCGTAATTATTCAGAACATAGGTCTGTGATATTTTAAATATGAATTAAATTAATTAATTAGAAAGATATACATATAAAATCAATTTTTTCGAAAAATATTGTTGTTGCTCCACCGGAATTCGAACCTGGATCTCTTTCCAAACGTATGTTCTGAATGATTACAACTTCATAATAAGAATGTTTTCTTCTAATAATAAAGTTGTATCAATGTGTCCAAAATTTAATAAAAATAAGTTGATATTTCTGGCGTCTGTTATCAGATTACTCAAAGGTATTTGAGATTCCGTAAAAATAAGGTAGATGGCTTTTTCAAATAATGGAACGATTAAATGTATTAATATCAAAAAGGTAACATATAGTTTCGAAAATTTGTCGTAGCTGTAGCATAGTTGGATAATGCTCCTTCCCCGGTTTGGAAAGATATCCAGGTTCGAATCGCGGTAGCGCAACATCAATATTTTTTGATAAAATTGATTTTATATGTATATTTTTCTAATTAATATATTTAATTCATGTTTAAAATTTAATTGTAATGAAAAAATTATCTCACTATTTAATGCACATATTTAATCAGTGTTCACAAATGAGCTATTTCACTTTTAATCATATTATGTACGTGTAGAATTTTCTAATACGTACATATATTATTCATACCCCTATTTGAAATCTAAATCAGTTGAAATATAAAAATAAATCTACCATAATGAACTTATACTATGCACGATTTACAAATACTTTATGTAGAAATATGTAATAGAAAGTTTTAATTTTAAAAATTTTTTTCTTTTTTTGGTAAATGTAAAATAAACTCATATTGCTTTTACCTAGAAGTGTTGTTTTAATTACTTCTCCGTGAAAATAGCTACCTGTACCTCAAACTACGAGTGCTTGGACCCTTAGTAATATAATCTGTACCCTTACTATCTCTCAAGTTACATTATATGTTTTTGGTAGATCTAAAGTGAGTTGTTTACAAATTGTGGATCTTCAAAACATAATATAATGTTGTTCACCCCTGCCTGTATATTTTAATATAATAATATACACAAACATAAATTATATTATGCAAGTGAGTTTCTCTATTTACCGCATATAAATACTTGTATAATCCCGATAGTATTTGATAAAATATATGATGACACCGCAACATACCTCGGAAAAATGAGTGTATTACTATGTACGAAGAATTGTATCGACTACCGCGGGTCAAGGCGTGTTCATGCATGAAATATTATACATTTCATTACAACATATGTAATTATTATTTTTAATTTTATACATTTTCTAAAGCACACGTAACCCAAACAAATAAAAATAAAATTATATAAATTAAACATAAACATTTAGTGATAATTGATTTTACTAAATTTAGCACGTTCATTAGAATTATATTTCCAAAAATACAAAAATGTACTTAGTCAAATCTTTTCCTTAGTTTTATACGCATCGGTTACCTGCGTTATAAAATTAACAGACACGTATTAAGAATTGATGCACCACTAATATGGTGATGGAAAAGGATGTTGAGAATAACATAGACAGCTAGACACACCAAGGTACTGATTATCCAGGAACGAGAACGATACTCATTGACGTGTCTTGTAATTCTTTAAAAATGTCGCCAGAAGTTAGAGTAACAACATGGAGAGGTTTGTGATGACTGCTAAGATTGAGGATTGAAGAAGAGGACAATCTCCTGCCTAATGAACGAATCAATCACCCATAATCTAATTGGAGAAACATCTTATACGGATTACGATCAACAACTATAAGTATAAGTAACTATAAATGACGAAGAAGAAGAGTCATTTTCATGGAATAATAATCATGTGTGATTTTTACGACAATTACATTTTATTATTATTGGAAGACTAAGATGGTGAAATCTCTATTGGTGATAAAAATATTAGGTTTACTGATGACACAATGCGTGTAGTATTATAGCCAAATTAGTATTATAGCCAAATTAGAACTAGCCAAATTAGTAGTATAGCCAAATTAGAAGATGAAATGGCCGAACTTCTCTATAAAATTTAAGAAAACAGCAGGCGTATGGGACTTGAGATAAATAGAACTGAGGAGGCCCTCCTCGCGGCTCACAGACCTGGCCGTGTAAATAAATATTCTTCAGCCATTCCACGCCGCAGCTACCGACAGAATACAGACGACAATACATCGCGACGCAACCGGTCCGGGTAGCCGTGCCTATATGATTTTTTTGTACATTACTCTTGCTACTGCTTTCTGTGCCCGAGCAATGGTTCTAGTGTGGTTTTAGCAACACCGCTCTAGCTTACTATACCATATCTTAATAGAAACTGACATAAAGCATTGTAAATTGTTTTAGTTAATGAAAGTCCTAGAGTACCTCTACTTAGTTTAACTTAACATAGCTTAGAATCCCTTCGACAGCAATGCGCACTAGTACCTCAATTTTGGAAGAACTAAGGATTCGAAATAGATTGTCCACGATCTGTCGCATCCTCCAATTTTCCGAACACATTGCCCACATAAATAATAATAGCCTGGAGGAGCTGGCGGTGACTGGAAATGAGAAATACCAGAGAGGAAAAACCCGATCTCCAATTCGATGACCCGACCAATTTAAACCTACTGCTGATTATTGAAGATCGTAAAGGACATTAGCGATTCACGATCCTCGGTACTAGGGAAACAGACTAAAGAAGGTGAGTATAATTATATTTATTTATGTAAGCATATCATATTTTTTAAAATACGTAAATAATACTTAAAAGTAATTGCACCTAAAATACCGGAAAAGAAATGTCTCGGATATTACCATTTATTATCTATCCCGCACTTGGCATGAATCACCTTCTCTTTTATTCATAAAATGAATCAAACTCTTCGCGGTATGGTACTCGGATGATGAATTACCGTAATGTTGTCATGACTGATAATGTATTAATACAATTATAACAAAATGATCTTACCTATGAAATTCACTAAAGAAGACATCGTCATGTTTGCTTTGTTAAGCTGCTGTGTGTGACAATAGAAAATGAAATAGAATTAGAATGTACAAAAAAACTCTGCCCATGTATCGTACCACTTAAAGTCAATTAAATTAATAAAAAAATTAAAAACCCTAGTGGAGAATCGAACCGTGATCTCCCTCATGATAGACAGAGATACTATCCGTTGCGCTATCGATAGACAATGAAAATATACGGCTTAAAATATCTTAAATTCTTTATTAATGCAAGCTGTTATATTTTTTAAAAAATGATGCTTATAACGTATATACATCTATCAAAAATATAAATCAATGCATTAAATTATGACATAAAAAATAGCATTTTATACTTATACGACAATTTGCCACCACGGTTCATTAGGGAATTCGTTAAGTTAATAGAGCTCTGGCTTAAAAGGTAATGGTACCGCGATCAATACTCGGCATATCCATAAAAAAAATATGGTACCAGTAGCGGTTGACAAATTACAAATTGACAAACAAATCATATTTCACAAACCAAATAAACTAATATAACTCATTGAATACGAGGCAAAACACAATTAAAATACAAATAAAAAGTATTTACATACGAGGCAAAGTAAGAGTGAAAATATATAAAATCAGAGAATAAAAATACAAATGTGCAATACAATATGTATAAATAAAATGTAAGCGGATACAAGGTAAAGCTAAGTGAAAATATATAAGATTAAAAGTTATAATGCAGTATATAAGTAGGTGCACATAATGCTGTTATAAGAATCATTTCATAATATACAATAGTTTACTCTCAGTATCTGTTCTGCCTAATTTTTACAACCAACTTTAGTTCATTACCTATAATCATAATATATCATAACATAATACAAAGTTTGCCTGCCTATGCGTAAGCCAAACCAAGATAATAATATCCACAATACGTAAGTCTATCACAATATTGTTTATGTATGCATCACCTTGTACTCAGTAAAGCTAAATGTATTTTTGTCTATATACTATCAAGGAAAATTCACTTAATTAGTTTGAATATATTTAATGAATTTCTACGAAAAGGGTAGTTCAACAGGAACAAGGCAAGGAAATAATTTAAAAAGCATAAATTATAGAATTGTAGTGCGAAAAATCAAAGGCGATCTCAAAAAATATGACATTTAGAAATAGGAGTAGCTTTGAAAGACATCAAATACCGGCAAGTTTATGCAAGAAAATGAATCACATATTTCATATAATCTAATATTCTAAAAATAAGTCGCGGTTTGACAAAAAAATTATAGCTATACGTGACAACGGTGTAATATATTTAATAAATCCTTATTTCGGTGTTGTCGAGATTTAATGACACTTGTTTTCTGTGTGATATTTCTGTACTCACATTTTAATTCAAGATAATTAATAACATAATATTAAAAAAATAGATAAAATTTATTATATAGTTACTATTACACCTAACTAAAATCATTTTTATTAAAAAGCCATTCGGTTTCACCAAATTTAAGTATATCTCAATCAAATATTTTTATTATCACGTTTAATTTTATTTCGCACTAAAACTAATATTTATAAATTCTTACATCAGACGAAAAAAAAATTTTTTTCTTGTTACTATTATTTCGTGTATTGTAACAATATAGTATATAAGTCCCAATCTAAATTTTTTTTCTAAAAATTATTCTAATAATTTTGTATCATCAAGTAACAATTTAAGTTAAGTTTTAAATTTATTTTTAAAATAATTATTGTTTTTTAAAAATAGATTCTGTTAAAGAAACAATATAACATATGTTTTTAATTAGTTAATGACATCCTAAGGAAGAAAATGATATTTTTCGATACCGGTAAATGTATTTAATTCATTGGTTAATAAAACAATCTAAAATATTGGATTTTAACCACAAAGTTGATTTTGCTAATCTTAAAAATGCTTGTAAGTGTTGCGTCAGCGATATTTTATTAAACTCTTTTAAAAATATTGTAATTAGTTTAATAATTCGAACATACTTTATTTATAATTCCAAATAAAATATACATACTTAGGCGTATTGGTAGGCATGAAATAATTAAGGCGTATCCAATCAATTTATCTAACACGTTATCTAGAGCCAAAACTAAAAATAAAAATCTGTTAGAGATCTGATGAGACCGGTTAGAAAAGTGTATTTAATGCAGGATGTCGTTACTTTTTCTCACTTATTGAGGTCTTATCGCCCCGATCAATATTGAGATAAAATAAATCTATAAATTATTTAGGTGTTAATTACCATAAAATCTGATCTACGCGTACTCGAGCAGGTGCTGCGATTGAACCTTATCAGTTTTTTTAATGTTTGGGTATCGAGTTTGAAGATATTGATATCGATCTTTTGAAATCTGTTCAAGCAATCCCTTTAGGGTTTATCTATTTGCAACAAAAGTGAACTGCTTCACGAATATTAAGTTCAGCAATTTCTTATATTTTTACATTAATATAGGTGATGAGAAACGTGGGAAGTAAAGGTTATAATTCTTTTTCACAGATTCTTAAATACTCCCTAACAGTTTCCTCGCAAAACTATCCAACATTTCTGCATATCTGACGGGGATTACCCACATTACACACTCATAAGTAAACACATTCTGTTATATACAGATTATAGTTTTATATACATACTATTGAATTCGGAATAAAGTTTTCCTGTGGACATTCCGTAAATACAATACCTATTGATAATAATGCCAAATGGGTTCGATTAATTGTCAAGTATAATTTATTTTTTTAATACTAATATATATGCAAATGCAATATATATAATGATATATGCAAACTTTGAATTATTTGCGCGTGGACTTAAATGTACATACTAAATATATATTATGTATATCTCTCTCCAATGACAATAGCTAGTCTCTTTTTTGGAAATGTAAGCGATTCACAAAAATATGTAACTTTTTTTTGTAACAGATTTAAGTAACTCATATATTATATAAAATTGAAAAATTTTTAAATAATTTAAAAAAATGTTAGTTTGATTTTTGGAATTACCTATTTCGGAGAAATTATGAGATAAATGATGATAAATTAATATTTTTGATTGTGAGTGGAATGCACGCCCCTGAATGGTAGACTTATATGAATAATTTTAGAAGATTTGATTTATTAGTTATTATTTATTAGTAAGTAATTCCTACACTCCGCTTAGAAAGGCTAACGTTTAAACAGATGTTTCTATTATAAATGTATAAAATCTTAATAACGGAGATGTAGGTGTATCTATGATATTATTATGAATGTCTCAAGTAAACATGAATGGTGCATTATTAATGAATCAATTATCTTTTACATAATTCTCACATAACTGCATTCAAAGCGAAACAATAAAATAAACTAATCTCCGTAGAGTTTCCTTAGATTCCGTGCAAATTGTAAAGTATGAAAAACATCTGCATATCCATTCTCGTCGTGATAGTGCTGGTCCCCAGACAGTCGGGCCAGGTTCTCCATCTCACTTCTGCCTGCGAACCCGCATAACAAATGCTACAAGACGCATCTCTCCCATCCGACCCTCCGTTGCATAGTTCAGGTGATACAAGTCGGATAAAGTTCAACGAGGTAGTTTATCAATCCATTATTCTAGTCCAGGTTGGCCGATCACAATACGGAGCCGGTGATCTTCGCGAACGGGTCCAGTTTGTTTCGCGAAAGTTCGCTTATCTCGATTTGTCATCTGAACGTGTAATGGATTTCTTGTATCGGTTACATCGCATTTGTGCGTGAGCTACCATTTAAACCCCTGAGGATTTAATTTAATTAACATTTATGCCGGCACTTCAAAAGTTATATGCTAAATTATTAACAGTGACTGAGAGCTGATAAAGTTTATTGTAAGATATTAATTGAATAAAAATAACGTATTTACATGTGAAAATATCAGATAGGTGGAGAAATTGAATATATTTAAACTGAAACTGACAAGATATGTAAAAGATAAGTTTTAGTAAAAGAAAAGACTTTAATCTTGTTTATATTAGAGCATTTATAGGAGTGCTTACGTATGCACTATGTTAAGAATTAAATAAATACATACCACCATGAAAGAAGACGAAATACATATTCAGTGGTGTAACTAAAGCATGACCCCAATGGAAAAGAAAGAAAAAACATTGGGCTCCAATGCAAAATTGAAGGGCCCCCTGTAAATAAATTGTTACAAGAGATTTAGAAGATATAAGGAGATTAATTATTACACAATTTTATACTATGAAATATTTGTCTACTTTCCTCAAAAAAATAATGTGTTTTTAGATACACAATCGGACCTGAAAAAATATCCTTGCTTTACTTCACGGCGATTCTTAGTTTGATCGTTAACCTGACAGCAGGATACTACTACATACGTCGATAATGTTGTCACGTGTTTTCGAAATATACTTACTTGAAAAATACTTTTGAAAATAAGTAGTCCGTATTAATACTGGGAAAATGATCAATCATTACCAAAAGTATTGTATGGCGCGGAGATTTTGGGCTTCTATCTAACGTGGGCCCCGATACACCGCATCAGTGAAGTTACTCCACTGTACATGTTGTTCCGACATACTCGCACTTCTACCATTTTGTTTATTTGGCGCACTGACTACCAAATATATAGACATGAACTAGCGCAAGTTCCTTGTTTCAAAATTTTCATATTTTTTAAAACTAATTTAAAACCTGAGAATATAATATGCGTTAATGTAAAAAATATGTCTTGTTGACACAAAGATTTAATTTTCGAAGAGTAAATACTTTTACTGTTGCATAAATTTGTCAAAAACTATCCGATTTATGTTTTCACAAATAATGTGTGTAGAATGAATCTCGTCCCGCAACTAATGTTCTAAACTCCTCTCCTATATGTACGTTTTATATCATATCTATTCATTTACTGGTCTGTGATGAGAACCCAAAATATCAGTGCCAAGGGACCACAGAGAATTTTTTTTTTTTTGGATAGAATCAAATGGACATGACATAGTTTAATGGTATAAAAATATTATATACATACTAATATATATATATATATAATAAAATATATATATATAAAATCATAGCAAAACAAAAGCACTACACAAATTACAATTTAAATACTGATTTGATTGAATTTTTCGTATTTTGATTTTACATCTTGACTGACCATCCTTTTATCAGTAATTTCGACTTAAATCTCATCTAATAAAATATTAAAATAAAATATATTTAACCGGTCTATTTTTTCACTATGTTATCCTATTCCCGGTGTAGAAAGTCTGCTTTCATATTAGTACAGAGATGCCATTAAATATAGCAAGTATTAATTCTCTAGAAAAAATATTATTTATGATAACCAAGAAGACAGTAGTTTTGTTAACTCAATTTCCAGCAGCCATTCTCTTGATATTATCTTTTATCAAATAATAATATACTTAATTTTGTATGCAGATTTCATTAGGAAAAAAAGTTTAAGAAACTATAGTAGTCTAAAAATAATGTAGCATTTTCAATTGAATAAAGATCCACTTTGATTTTGAAATTTAATATGGACAAACTTAGTTATTTTTGTTAACATTTAAATCAGTTTTATTAAGTTATTGACTTATAATTAAAACTTATTTTTAATACTAGCAAAAAATATTTATTTTACATAATTGTAGTATACGTATGTGGCTTATTTTAAACTGACTTTTTTTTAATCGGTTCATCAAAACTCGAAAATTTATCACCCATTAAACCATGATCTAAATGAAGCGACCAAATTGTATTACTTACCTCAGCCAATTTCCAGAATTACTTGATTGGCCGTGGTGACGAACGTCTCCTTCTAAGCCAGTACGCACGTCCGATGCATTCACTTCAAATGTTAATTGTTTCTGTAAATCAATAAAAAAAATAACACAAGCCGCCGCGAACGCAAAAAAAGTATGGCGCGTGTCTGCCGGAGTGGCTGCCTCGCAAAATTCTAGAAGGCGGAGTAAAGCCAAGCCGGCATTAATAAAAACAACATCGGCCCACTGCTCTTGGACTACACAAGCCATCACACTCAACGCGGATAATCTCAAGCCACCGAATGAAAACATCTCACTCGTTCCGACAACGTTTCTCTATAATCATAGTGCAGAATGAACGTTTTTTACTTGTGGCTAGCATGCGATCAGCCCTTGAAAGTCCGACCGCTAAATACAGTAGTAAGCTTTTAACCACGGAGTGGTATAAATATTGTAATCATGCTTTATTCGGGGAAGAACGAACAAATGAGGAGACAGACGTATGGGCGACCTGTTGAAATAATGTTTTTGGTTTTTCTTAATCAGACAACAGTCTGAGACCTTATTTGCGATTTGAGATATATTTACAGGTATCTGCTGCAGTTGTTTTTAAAAGATTGCCAACATAGACGGACGTTCATCGAGTATCATCATCATTTTCTCCGAAGATTTCTCCAAGTGTCTCGCACTTTTTCTCTCCATTGTTGTTCGCTGCCACGTATTTCCGAAGAATTTGATGATTTTTTCGTCAGTCCAGCAGATTTTAGGGTAACTTGTCGGCCTCTTGATTTCTTTCGTCCGACGATCATAAATCTTTAGACCTTGAAAGTTGATACTCCATATTTAGAGGCATCACATAAGCACTGAAAGAAACTCACCCTCACTCGGAACTGTTATGGGAATGGTTACTTTCGTGCCAGTTCCTCTTGACAAAGCAAAGCGCGGGAATAGTTGTAACTATGATTTGACAGCAAATTATCTACTGTTATGAGACATAAAGTTACTTTTTTTTTCTTTCTTTTCAACTGCTTTGGCGTATTTGAAGAGCTAATATACATCATCCATCAAAAGTAACACATTAATAATAAACGCATAAAGATTATTCATTCGGATTATATATTAACATATTAACAAAAGCAACGTAATACATTCATAGTTACAAGGGAAATTTTTCAAAGAGTTTGTTATGAAATACTCGCACATACATGAGCACTAAAATAAGTATCTATTGAATGAATACGTTTTGTTTTAGACACAGTGGTATATCACTTTTAAGAATCATATTAAAAACTCCAAATGCACTCCAGCCTAGTTTTGTTCTGCGAACAATTTTTTCGTGTATGCATGCATCCAGCTATGAAAAATTGTTGTCTGGTAGACATTATTATCTCGCAGGGCAGGACGCGTGTCAAATTTGATGACTCTAGAGCACTCTGTAAGATCTATAAAGAAACGCCAACGGGAACCTAGCTCTTTGGACGTCCAAAAATGAGATGGGAGGGAAATTTTTCGAAAGGGTGCTCCAAGATAACAAATTCTCCGACCACAGGACAAGACAGAAAGGCCTGTAGGAAGGTTGTAGGATCAACCATGGACTTGAAAAGCACTTAGAACCAACAATAGCAACACTAATATTTTAAATAATAACTGGCATATTACTCTTATAAATAAATGTTCACAAAGTCTACCTTAAAACAGATTTTCACCTTGTAGGGGCTTATCTAGTATGTGGTTCTCAACATGTATTATAAATTACATAAATGTATATTATTTTACTAAATATTTTCAAATTGAAACACGTATTTTCTTGTATTAAATTTAATTGTTATTAATATATATGTAATTGTGGAATTTGTGTGATGTTAGACTAAATAAATAAAATTCGAGGGTCCCGTAAAGCCCCGGTGTTCTCTATAACTATGTATCAAATCTAAACATGAATCCTAAGAAGGAAAGAAAGGAAATGCTTGACTCCTTCGAGATGTGGTTCTGGTGTCGCATTCGCGAAACGAACGAATGTCTTCATTCTTCAGGAACTCCGTACTAAAGAAACCTGTCCACAATATTCAGGAAAAGAATACTTTCATATTTGGGCATATTTCTAGAAGAACCTAGGAAAAATGGAGACTGACCTCTCACCCTAAACATTAAACAAGATCCAAGATCACGAAGAGTAGAGACAATCATTTCGCACTGTAGGAGTAGAATAGATAACCAGGATACTTAGTCATGAGCACATCGACCGAGAGAAAGAGAGTAAAATAAATAAAATTTCATGACTGCTAAACGTCAGCGAATGTAGTATTTTTTTTCGTGTTTAGAGAAACAAACACTGTAACAATAATAACTAATAATAACATAATATATAAAGTAATACCAGTGAAGTTTCATCGGAATTAAATAACTAGTACTAAATAATAGTATACTCAAACAATCTGATAAACATAATAAACTAAAAAATAGTATGTATATATTAAAAAAAAACTGAAAAAATAGTGTTTTTAAACTGAACATACAAAGTGAGGAGGAGGGGGAAATAGGATGCAATATATACAATTTATGTTAATAGTTATTGAAAAGTTGGCATAGTTTAATTTTAAAGGGAAGCAATTTATTGTTGAAAATGTTCAAGTCATTAGAAGAATTTACGGCATTATATTTTGACGTAGAGCGGATCACAAAACATTTTTTTATGTAATTAGTTCTGCCAAAATTTGGGTAATAAAGATTGTTCGTTCATTTCATTTATTGCCTGAAGGGATCCTATTATTATTATCTACGTTTTAAAAAAAGTATTTCTTGTTAACGGAAAAATTTTAACAAGCCACTGTTCACCCACCCAGCTTAGAAGGAATACTGGTTCAATGTAATTTCTTGAAATATGTAAGTCCAAAAACTAGATATATATTTATCTGAACAATTTTTGTAACAGAAATGTTAAAATTATATCTTTGTTTGGATTATTTTACTTATTATTTTTTATTTCCATAATATAGATACAATTTATAACAATAATTTTATTTTAACTACGTTGCTGTATGCACCTCCGAATAAAAAGATTGTATATTATGGGGGTAGCTTAAATGTGAATACAATTTAAAATTTAGAAAATATTAACAAAAAAAAACGAAATATTTTTATTTGTTAATTTTGTTTTATTGACCACTTATTGAGTTTAAATACATCTACCGATTTCTAAAAATACAATTTTCTTCTTCGGGATGTCAATACTAATCAAAAACATATGTTATTATTTCTTTACCAGAATCTATTTTTAAAAAACAATAATTATTTAAAACTATATTTAGTACCTAACTCAAATTGTTACTTAATACAAATTTACTCTAATAATTTATAGGAAAAAATTTGCTAATTATTTGATAGAAAATGGTCATGATTTTGACAAAAAATTGGGATTGTCAATTTTGCATGTAAACGATGTTGGTCATAAATTAAATAATTTGGAATCGTTGGAGATAAATAAAGCGTCAATCAAAATTATAAACAACCAACTAATCAAAAAATTATAAACAGCCAACTAAATTTAAAACTACAAGTCCCATTCTAAAAATTATTCGAGTAAATTTGTATTAAGTAACAATTTGAGTTAGGTACAAAATTTTTATTTTTCAAAACCGATAGATGTATTTAAACTCAATAAGTGATTAATAAAACAAAGTTTAAAAAAAACAATGAATTTTAACCACAAAGTTAATTTTGGTAATTTTAAAAGTAAAAGCACAATTGATCAATTTTCAATAAACAGAAAATGTTTAATAATCAGTTGTACAAAAATTAGATTTTTTTACTAAATGGGTTAAATTTATGTCATTAAAAATGTTGAAAACTGATTAAATTATTTAAAGTGTATACTCGTATATATTCTATTCCTGTTTGAAGCTGTTTTTGAGTTCCATGCGCATTAATTTCTAATTCACCTTTAAATTAAAGACGTACGTTAAGTATTACGTACTTGCGTAAGTAGTACATCTCAATTGTACACCTCGAAGTAGATTGTTGATGGTCCAAGCGAAACTCTTATGTGACAATTATAATCTTTATTACACGAATTATACAGTTAAGGCACAAGGTATATAACTAGTCTCGGAGCCAAACGGTAACACAAAAGAGCCCGCTCACACCACACACACACATATATACATCTCGCCCCGGCGGTGCGGTTACTCTGACACATATACATATATTCGATCTCAAGGACATCATATTAAGTAATATTATTGACTTAATTTTGAAAAAAGTTAATATTACTATTTTTACATAGATATTTTAAATTTAGTACAGGAAAATTACTGTTTTGATTATCTCTTGTCTTTTTTAAATATGTATACATATTTATTTTGGGTTATGATTGAGGAGTGTGGGTCATGTTCTTCCCCAACCTTTTATTCCATATAGTAAAACTGACTCAACTAAAGCATGGTATTTTATTTGAAGTGTAAATAATAATCAATTTGATTTCTTAAAAAATTTTATAGAACAGTATTCCATACTTTTCTTAAACAATTTTCTACAGCAGCAATACACCACTGGTTTTTGGTTTTGCAGTTATGTTTTCATCGATATAATATTTGCGTGTTTTTATTTTAACTTTCTGGGCTATGGGCATGAAGACCCATCTTATTCTCTTAATGTTTACATACGTGTGAAGCCTGCTAAGAGGTTATGCGTACAGCTACGTGCGCACGCGTACCGTCTCCGCGACATAACTAAATCCCACAAAGATTATTCGCTTTGATCTCTCCGACTCGATCTCATTGGAAACTCCATACTCCAAATATCGGGCCAAATCTGGAATATTTCGTTTGTAGACTTGTTTTTCGTACTTAATTAAATTACATTTGTCAATTATTATTCCTGCGTAATTGTTCGCGGTGCCTTTTTAGACAGGCTCCGAACAAAAAGATTGAACTCTCAGAATAACCAATCAATGTCGGTGAATCGCGTAGAGGAATATGATTCAATCGTGAGCTGAATCGGTAATTAAAACTGTGTGCTTTACTTAACAGATTTAAGCTGTACATGGTGCCCAGTAACACGAGGGGTTAGTTTACTCTGTATTTGGAGCTTGAATACCATTTAAATTGGAGAATTATGCGCTGCAGCGAAAACATTCACTCCCTTTAGGGCAGTACGTCAAGTTAATTGGTATTGCATATTCATAGGGACGGACTAATAAATGATTTAAGAACTTCGAGGTATGTGTTTAAGAACAAAAGCATATATGTGAGGTCCAGAATCAAAAGCAGACATGTCCATTTTGCCTGTTTTCGAGTAAAATGCCAAAAAAATATTGTACCAAAGCTGTCACATTTGGAATCATATTAAACATGACCAGTAACCACAGATTACATGACCAATACTGTCATCTTATTATCTAAAAACATATTTGTCTGGGATTGAATTAATCACCTATTGAATATGTCTGCGATTGAAGTAACAAACAACTTTTAAATGCGTTTTTATACAAAATTCGGCAATATTCGTCTAATTTCAATAGACTAGTCTTATAGACATTAATTTGCTTTATACATACCTAGCTCAAAAACTATAGAAATTGAACACGTCTGATTTTATATATAGGGAAAGGTAATATACGAATCACCAGCTTAAGTGTTAGCGGTATGTTATAGAAATAATGATGTTTATGAAAGAAAGTGTAGTTTAAGTAAATGTAGCTGTGTATGTGATTATCAAGAGGATCGATGTATAGATGCCAGGCCCCTAAATCTCCCGGCTGTCCACTATGTTCAAATGAGTGTGTATGTTAACGTGGCTGTGGCTAGAGCAGTTGCAACAAATAATAAGTAACTTACAGTTGATGTCGTTTATTCAAGATAGTTGCACAATTCTAGATAAATAGGTACAGTAAGGACGTGAAGCTTCTGCTGGTTGGTGGTCTGGTCAGGAAACCAGTCGAGAGAGAAATGGTTCTAAAAAGTCGGTTTTCTGAGTAGCTTCACTGACGACCCCAGAACGCACCTTGCAGACACTGATGCGTAAGATGGGGCTCCTAACAGTTGTAAAAACATACTTGATACCGACGTCACGGTAACGGCGGTGATAATTATTGTGGAAGCGATATAGTCCGTTCTTTATACAATCCTACACCCGTTGATCGATGTAAATCTTTTTTTAGTAAGTGCAAATTATTTGTGTAGTTACTCTTTAGAACCCTGCACAAAATAAAGGCATCATCCCCCTCCCGCAAATATAAATATATTTTATATTAAATGCCACCCACTCTAAATATTACATAGTTACTCTTTAGGACCCCGCAAAAAACATACACACCCTACGCTCTTTTACTGGCCAACCCATCTCTTCCTACCATTATAAATTTACATTGAAACATTTGTTCCAAATTTTGCATAGTTACGCTGTAGGACCCTGTGGTCTTCTCTTTTTCCGGTTACACTGCTGCCTCCGAATAAAAATGTGTGTAATATTTAATGCCACCCCATCCCATATTTTGAAAAACATTCCCAACAAACAAAATGTACTCCAGACCTCTCAATACGTAACCCACTATTTTAAATTATAACCAAACTGAATCCCGAGTAACGCCGTGCACGGACAGCTACGTAGTACGTTTATAAAAATTGACAAATGTGGGAAAGCAAGCTCTAAATAATAATCTGTTAAATTTAAATCAATTTTATATAATATTACAAATGTGTAATTGAAAAAACCAGCATCTCAGTTGATCTAGAACCGGTGAAGAAGAATTTTTCTTGCAACCTCCCCGGGTAATGGTGAATATATTTTACATTTTGTTAGGTATCGAAATACATGCGCATTCTTAGTTCGACAGAAAAATAACTATCTGAAATATGTATATATATATATATATATAAGCAACTGGTGTCACTTCTAGGTTAGATCGCATTCTTTGTAAATTAATATTAACTCAACTGTGGGAGATTTATATTTCCTGCGAAAAAGTACGGTTGTACCGTAGTTTTTTATGACAACGCCTTGATAATGACACGTGTTACCGTGCCGAAACGTAGGCCTATTCATATATAAAAAAAAACGCAATCTAACCCAGAAGAGACAACAGTTACATGCCATAATGAGAAATTTACAAAAATTGACTTGTTCAACATTAGCCTTACTACGCTCAAAGGGTTCTTCTTATGAACCAGCACAATCTCAATTTTGGCCATTCATTCTACCTATAAAACACATGTTGCTCTCCCTCTACCGCAACAATAGTTGCAACCTGCCCACCGTTTCCCCTCTTTTTTTATTTTTCTTTTCATTGATTTTATGCATCTAAACATACTTATGTATCTAAATATTTTTGTGGATTTTCATTATTAGTATCATATGTTAAATAGTTATTATGTTTGTTATAATATCTTTACACTCTCAAAATCTCTCAATAAAATAAATACACTAGTGCTCGCAGAAACTTTAAATTAAACATATATATAAATTGAAATAAAATAAGTGTCAAAAGCGTAAGGGTAAACGAGGGTTTGTATGAAGATGTATATAATGATAATGAAGTGACAGTGTGGCGTACCCTTACGGAAGTATGGCATGATGAATAGAATATACATGAGATCAATAGTAAGATGCAGAGTCCTGTAAGCTTGACCCTCGAGGATGCCTAGAAATGAGTCAGCACACGAACACTGTACTTAGGTACCTAAACATTAAATATGTAATAATATCGCAGCGGCGCGGCGTCAGGTGTTGTGTGTGGGCGCGCGGGCGGCTAGCGCCAGGTATCCCGCGATGCCCACGGCACTACTGGCTGTTAACTATCGCAAATTATACATTATACTATTAGCCCAACTGCCCGTCAACATGTTTACCAAACTAAACATTTGGGAGACTTTGTATTGGAGCCTGTTCGCGTTATTACGTTTTGCGTGTTTTCAAATTTCCAATAAGATGCCACAATGATACATATCCACGCTAGGCGAGATCGAAGATAGAAGTCAGTATATAGACAATGCTGAGTGAATCATTTAATAATTCTGTACATTTCGCTTTATATGAAGAGAAGATGTGTGTCAAACTTTACGTGTCTCACACACTATAAACTAGGATACAAATAAGACTTGTCTCGAAACTCGCATAAAGAACACTGCAGTGTCGAGCACAGGATAAGCTGTCATTTAGTATCAACTGACAATTATATGCAGATAATCACGATCATTTGATGTATACCGACCTTTAGTAAATCTTCGAAACGCGTGAACGCACTCTCTTCCGCGCACTCGCACCTATGTACCTCGATACTATTGAGTTATTGTTTCTTAAGTAATGTTCGTTCGATGAAAACTAAAGAAAATAATGAAAAAATAATAGATATCTCATAGCTATTTTTTATTAATGGAAAATATGGAAGTATGGGTAATTACAGGGCTTGCAACCTGTCTTCAGCTGGCTTAAGTGATTACTTTACACAATATAACGTTCACCATTCCACCCAATCAACCTCAATATCTAGTGTAGTAGTATTCGAAGTGTTTCCACATATCAACATATATACAACTATCAAAAATTTTATAGATATAGAGGTTGTTTGGGTGGAATGGTGAACGTTACATTGTGTAAAGTGGTCACTTAAGCCAAACGAAGACAGGTCGTAAAACCTGTAATTACCCATACTTCCATATTATTCCATTAATAAAAAATTGCTTCGTCTCTATGAGATATCTATTATTTGTTTAATAAAAGTGCCTTTGTAGATGAAAAACCAGTAATTGTGTGATCTTGGACATATTCAAATATTGCTAAGAAATAATAATTTGGCATCCCCAGGATGAAGATTGAAACTTCGATTACCTCATCTTCACTAAATGAGTATTTTACCATTAGATAAAATATTGTGTCAAATTTGTAGGTTTTTCATGTGCCATTACTAAAATTCGCTGTTATACATGAATTGCGGTCCTAATAGTCTTCTCGGAGCAACCGACTATCCTCTCGCTACATTATTATTTCTAATAAAGCTATATAAATTCTGGTATCAATATAAAAATCCTAGAACATCGAAGAACACGTGCTGACCAAATATTTCTCTTCAAACTACTGCAAGGCCATATTGACTGCCCCAGCCAATTATAATTAATATCTCTCCACATACCATCTAGATCGACCAGGCAATCCGCACTCTTTCACATTCCTAGAAGTAGAACATCTTACATACAAAACTCATTCATTCACCCGTCATGCAAATACCATAATGAGAAATTTACAGAAATTTACTTTTTCAACATTAGCCTTACTATGCTTAAAGGGTTATTTTTATGAATCACCACAATCTCAATTTTGGCCAATCATTCTACCTATAAACACATCTTGCTCTCCCATTACCGCAACAATAGTTGCAACCTCCCCGCTCTTTCTCCCACCTTTTTTATTTTTATTTATCTTCTGCATACATGCAAACATACCTATGTACCTAAACATTTCTGTGGATTTTCATTATATTATATAATATTTATTATGTTAGTTATAATAGGTTTACACTATCAAAATTCCTCAATAAAATAAAATTAAAATTAAAAAAATTAAAAATTAAATCGTCAATCAAAAAATACCCTTTACTTTCAATAAATTAAACTCTGATTAAAATTTAGTAAAATTTAATTTAATCATTCCACTAGAGAAAGACTACGTTAAAAATGTAATAATAGGTGGATAATTAATAAATCAGATGCTTTCACTATTGAAATGATGCTGTTTGAGAGCTGATGCTCAAAGAGAAGAAGAAGTAGAAAAAGGACATAAATATATAATTGACAAATTAATGTGGAATAAATCAAAGCGAACAGAAAATGAAAAGAGAAGTTTAGAGAATAAGGCACAACGATGAATTGTACAACATATTTTAAAATCCTAAACTCTCTCTCCACATGAACTCAAATGAGCGGGTCACATCCAGAGAATGCAGGAATCGCGGATCCCAAAAATAATCTTTAATGGAAGCCCAGATGATAGAAGAAGAGTGGAAAGACCCCGACCCCGCTGGGGGGATGCCGTTAAGAAGGACGCAGTAGAGCTGCAACAGATTCCGAACTGGAAGACAGTCGAAGCGTGTGGAAGCGGAAGATTGCTACAAAAATAGATGATATACCCAGCATTGCACGGGTTTACCATTTTAATTTTAAGAACCCCTAAAAATCATCTAAAAATCTCACAAAGCTCTATAAACTCCTATCATAAAACAGGGAAGCAGCCCTCCGTTGATTTGTTGACGGCTTGCCTCGCCGTGTTATTTTAACAGATCACGCGGATTTTTTTTAATACATAGATCAGATAATTATAAGGTTCCTGATATATGTATATCCTGTGCCGCACAGAAATGAACTAATTAATATAATTACTCAAATTAATATTTTCTGTTAGTTCTGGTGTCACCTAGCAGGTTCCCAAAGATTTTTGAGAAACATTGTATTTAAAAATATAGTCGCTTTCAACGGGAAAAAACAAACATCTCACTTGAAAATGTACATAGAAGAATATACAAAAAGAAGGGACATTCATTATTAATTTCCGTATATCGTATTCAACTACTCCCTATGAACAAATAAGTCAGTTACTTACATGATTTGTATCACGACTCTTAATAACTTATATTATAATAAATAACTTTCATCTTTTTTTTTAACGGCACTCCCCAGTCACAGTAAATCTATGTAGCCATTGGTTTTAACAAGTCTCTAATTTCTGTTCTAGAACCATATATTTTCAATAACATCTCCCCCTTTTTACAAACCTACCCGCCTACATTTCAACCCCGTACTTTTCAGACTCTAGAAATGATTCTTTCGTTCTGATAGACCTGTGAAAATCTTATCCGCAGTGAAAAAATACTCTGTAAGACCTTCACTGCGCCCTTAGAACCCTCATCTCGCCCGGCATCGCATACCTACCTATATATAAATACATATATGCATACGTGTATTTTATGTAACGGCACATCAAGTGATTACCCACAGATTGTGTGAGAGGTCAGTTTTACTCGCATGATTCATGCAAACCTAACGTTACAACGGAGACGTGAGATTTGAAAACGGATTCAAATGATATAGCCCGGCATCTCGTGTTCTTCACAGGATTGCCGACATGTCAAAGATTAAAGTCGTGATGTCTCATTATGAATTTTAAATAGAATAACGCATCGTAAATAACGTTAGGAAACGCTAAAAATACAAGTAGTTAGTTAACGAGATACATGCACACTGTGAAATAGGTAGTGCAGCTGTTTTTTTCCTATATTTTAATATAACGTCTTCTAAATATATAAGTATAATTATTTATACATACAGAGACGCACCTAGAATAAAAAATAAAACTTATTTATTTAGGAGAACACATTCTTATTGTGAAGTTGTAATTATTCAGAACATAGGTCTGTGATGTTCGCAATAAGAATGTGTTCTCCTAAATAATAAAGTTGTATCAATGTGTCCAAAATTTAATAAAAATGAATTGATAATTCTGGCGTCTGCTATCAGTTTACTCTAAGGTATTTGAGATTCTGTAAAAATAAGGTAGATGGCTCTGTCAAATAATGGAACGATTAAATGTATTAATATCAAAAAGGTAACATATAGGTTCGAAAATTGTCGCTAAAAATATTGTCGCTGTAGCTTAGTTGGATAAAGCACCTTCCCCGGTTAGGAAAGAGATCCAGGTTCGAATGCCGGTGGCGCAACAACAATATTTTTCGATAAAATTGATTTTATACGTATGTCTTTATAATTAATATATTTAATTCATATTTAAAACTTATTTAAATAAAAACGTGGTGGTTTCAATTTTAAACATTTTTTTTGTTGTTATATTAATAATGTATTATTTTATTTATTTATCCATTTAATTAAACAGATAAATTAAAATTTTCGCCCTCAAAAACTATAGGTTCTAGATGCTAAATAAGGTTATAGATATTAAAAAAGATGTTAGACCTAAAAAAGGCAGACTATTTTACAAATTATTATTATATAAATTATTGTTATACAAATTATAAAGACTACACGTGCAACGTTAAATGTCATAGAACCTTTATTTTATAATATTTTTTACAGAAACCTACGTATTAAATACAACACACAACCTAATATCTAAATTATTTGATAATAAATAATGTGTATTGACAAATTCGAGGAGACGGGGGAGTTTAACTCCTCCCTCTTCCCGTCTGCGCGCATGCATACTTACAAAATATCATAAACGTAGCAAAAAAATTAAATAAAACGATTAAGTATTTATATTTCTATTATATATTATAAAATAAATATTCTCTAATAGTAGACATACTTTTTTAAAAACACAATTAAACATAATTAAAATATCACAGACCTATGTTCTGAATAATTACAACTTCGCAATAAGAATGTGTTCTCCTAATAAAAACATAACTATTTATTATATATATATTCTTAATTCTGCTTTTACACAGTAGATACGTTCCATAAAAAACCGTGTAAAAATAAACCGTGTTAAAAATACAGTACATTATGTATATGAAAATAGGAGATAGATTCCACTGTATAAAAATCACTCCAGGATATAAATAATCATATTTAAATTTATTTATTGTCGCTGTCAGGCAATAAATGCACCCGTTCACATTAACACAAGATAATTTACAAGGTTGACGTATTTTGTACCCAATTCAAACAAGTTCACTAGTTTTTAACATAAATTTTATTATAGATCGCTGTGATTTAGTTTTGGTGAGTTCTTTGTATGCCTTTTGAGATATACTCACGGGAGTAGAGGAATTCAAAGAACGGATATTACCATTTAATTTTATTTGTATTATAATAAAATCATGTAAAAACAGAATTAAGTGTACATATGGATTTATAAAAAAAAAGGTAGCACAAATTGCGACGAACAATTGTGGGATAAGAATAGTACACGGCGAACAATTATAGCCAGAAAGAATTGTCGGCGAACAATCTTCTGTATTTATTGAACAACAATTTTAAAATGAAAATAAAAAATTTAATTTGAGGGGTAAGGAGAGGTGCTTGCCCGGGAACCGGTAAATTTGTTGCTACGCCAATGATCATTCTTACTACTCGTATTTATAGAATGTTGTCATTTTTGTCGTGCAGTGAGCGGTACAGGTATTATTTTTGCATAAAATTTCAAATCTAGACGATAAGTCGAAAACAATGTTCAATTGTCCCCTTTAAATAAAGTATGAATAAACATTGGAATCAGGTCAACCAAGTGAAGCTGCCCAAAATTTGCATAACTACTAACTGTTATTTTTATGAATTGAATTATTCAACAGTCATTAGTGATAAAAATAATAAAGATATCGGAGGGAATCGGGATCAATGAAAAAAATGAATGAACGCGTGTGCCAAGCGCGTGCGTTCTAAGTGAAACTTCTTTGCGTTTGTTCATTTGTGTACTTTAATTTTCATCTCAAAATGTAATTTAATTTTCATGATTTTAATTGAATTAGTATCTGTTTAATGCGTTACTTTTATTGATTGATTTTTTTGCGGTGTTTTTACTCAGATCCGCAAGGGTATGGGTAAGCTAAATAAGTTATATATATATATATATATAAGCGAGATTATTTTTCTTTAGTGTGTCAAATAATCGGGTGTCGTTTTCATTTCTCGAGTTTTAATATTACAACTAATAATGTTAATAAATACAATAGTTATACTATTTACTAATTTAATGTTAAGCTTCTATGAAAATAGGATTAACTCGGTGGTCTCTGTGTACATGGCTCGAACCCCCACTCGATCATTAGGCAAATGATCACGTGATCGGGGGTTCAAGGGATCATGCCGCTGGACACTTTTTATCATCAGAATAATTCATCTTCAACTTGACTTTGATCCATTATCGATCCACTGCTAGATTAAAGTTTCCTCGCGACCCTACCACTTTCTTTGGATTTCAGCCAATATTTGCCAATCACTTCTCCTGCTCCATTAATTTCGTCCTCTGAGCTCTTTTTTCTCGTGGCTATCAGAATAATTAATCTAATGACTTTTATCCTAAGTGCAACAATTCTATTATAAATACTAATTAAATGTATTAATTATAAAAATATACATATAAAATCAACTTTATCGAAAAATATTGTTTTTGCGCTACCGGGATTCAAATATGCTACAGCGCCAGTACCTTGACGACAAATTTTCGAACCTATATGTTACATTTTTTACATCTGTTGTTCTATTATTTGAAAGCCATCCACATTGTTTTTACGGAATCTCAAATACCTTTGAGTAAACTTATCACAGACCTGTGTTCTGAATAATTACAACTTCACAATAAGAATGTATTCTCCTTAATAATTCTATTATACTTTCCAATAATTTTCAGTTGTTTAAATTGACCCCTTGATCGTAAGTCACCTGAATCTCGGCAAACCCTACCATTACCAAGATTAATTTTGATACAATCAATTCATTTTTATCGTATTTACCATCTGGTATCGGCGAATTATGGTCATTTACGATGACCGGTAAATAACAGAATTATTTGACTTTAAGTGTCCGCGCAATTTCGTGTTTTCACAACGGTCACTCGATATGACGTCAGGTTCATTTGCGACAGACTGCGCGCACAAACGTGTAAACTGACCACATACATTCATCTCCAGTACGATGGGATAAACAACAATAATAGACGATGTATAATATCTCATAACATAGTCGATAAATATGATATGATATCATTTTACTAATAATTCTCCAAAAAACACTATTGATTTTTAGTTGATAGTTAGTTACCTTGTGACTTTTCTTCATAGTTATTAGATTTGGTCATAATTACATTTTTCATTATATTTAGTTATAGGTCGACTCCGGTATCACCGTACCAAACCTATACTTGTACAATATGTATCCATTTGACGTGAAACTCGTTATCATATTAAATTCAGAAGGCAGCCAGAAAGAAGCTATAGAAGTCGTGCACCCCCAAAAGGGCAGGGTAGACGTCACAATTATGTATTGCAGTCGCAAAACTCGATCACAGTCCGGTAGAAATACATGATTACTTAAACGTAGATATAAAACAAAATAAAAAATAAACATGAAGCGGGCAAAATGTAATTTTTAAATTTCATCATCGATGGCGCCATCTGGAAAAGTAATTTTGAAATCTATAATCTTCTGCGAGGTTTTATATTATATTATATATCATATAATAGCCATCTCTCTGATTCGATTGTTAAAGGAGGGAGAGATAAGGGCTGAGCCCTCTTGTCAATTGTTTTTTTTTTAATATCAGATAGTTTTTACTTTGTATATAATTGTATAAAGTAGTAGTAAAAATGGTTTAATATTTTTGAAATTCTTTTTTTGTTTGATTTTGTTAAATTTTTAGTGAAAGTTTTTATAGAATATTTTTACAAATTTTGTTCAATAGGGTAAAGAAATGAAATGGGACGAACATGATGGGGATTGTATGAGGGATCATACAGGCCGAGGGAGTTTATGGAAGGGTTTGGAATAAAAATTAATTTATAATAAAATTTTGACTATAAATCGTGTATGTTTCGTTTGAATGAGTGTATGTTGAAATCTCTGTGAATGATTGTGTTTCTGACAAACCAGGATAAGTTTGTGATTCTCCTAAGGATGTAGTTTTGTTTGGATTCTAAAATTTTATTGTTACTTGAACCCCAGATGGGGCTCACATATGTGAGTATAGGACGAATGTTTGCTTTGTACAAGAGTAATTTGTTTTGTTGGGATAGTGAACTGTTCAAATTTAGGAGGGGGTATAATCGGTTATAATAATAGCCATATATTACGCGCACAATTATATAAAAATTCAAAAGTTTAAAGTTTTAAATTAAACAAATTACATTCCTCTCTATGTAGGTACACCTCTTTGAGATTAAAATAATCTCCCGTTAAATCATAATTGAGTTAAAAATGCATTTCGTTAAAAGTACTTTAATGCTGTTTCCAACGTCATTAGAGTGGATGCATTCGCCAAATATGTCCCGAGAAATGGAGGGCGTAGGATTAGTGCAGTTACCAGGACCTGTGGTGCTTCATGGTCTCTATAAAGCTTCTGAAACGGAACACTGGATGAGGTCATGTGGGAGTACAAGTACTCTCGTGGATTATCCGCCTACTGTATTAAATCGAAGCCTAATAATGCACTCTAATACGTACGAGACTTATCGGTATATTTTTCAAATTTTCATATTACGCAACATATTATAACTTATTACATTATATAATATTCCAATGCCTTTCTGTATGTCACGCGTAAGAAAATTTGAAAGAAAAGATATAATATACAAAGTAAATGAACATGTAACCTTTATATTCTGAAGGTACATTTTTCGAACAGAAAACAAATAAGCCCAATTATATTGTCAGAAATTTGAAAAATTTAATTTTGTTATTCTATATATATATTTAAAGTGTATAATATGTCAATGAAATAAAATAATTACATTTCACCTAAGACCAGAGAACTCACTAAGCAGAGCCTGCCTCTAACAAAGTTTTGAAACTGAACTATGTAGGTCTTACATTCCACCCTAAATATGTGGTAGGTTTATATGTTTACATAAAACTTAACTTCTCTTAACTTGATAATAAATTATGTTTTACATATTGAAAAATAGGTTATATGGAAACACTGGCCGCAAAGTAACCACGATAGCCACCTACAAGCGTTAGCAGCGAGCAATCAGCGATGACTGATTGCTTTCTGCGTACATTTAAATGTTTTACTACTAATAGTATAGATTGATTAAGAAATCCAAAACAATTCTAGCTAACTATACTTGTGTATAATTAGGCATACAACTGAGCCTTTGATCTTATCAAATAAAACAACAATCACTTTGTATGAAACCACGAAATTTATTATACGTCAATCGGTTTCACTT